>OX377206.1:12936137-13037807 GCA_947396885.1 Heligmosomoides polygyrus polygyrus | reverse complement strand
AGATGGGGCTAAGGCAGTTTAGGCAGCTGAGAAGTTCTGAGCCTGTCACCGTAAAGTACCTTGAGCGCTCTGTTGGCACACGCTTTTTTAGGCCGTTTGCTCGCCGCGTCTTCTCACAGTGGTCCACCGATATCGGAAAAAATGCGTCACGCAAGCCTCACCTGCATATTCGCGCCGCTGTTACTCCGTCCACTCCGAATACGCCCTTGCGTCCTATTTGGCAAGACGAGAGTCGATGTTCTCCGCGCTTTTATTCGCCCAGATCACAGTTCTCGATACTCATAGTAACACCGTTGAAATCAGCAGGAAAAGTTCTATCAAATGGTATCAAGCTTGGCCAATTTCGAAAACATCGATTTTCGATGACGTCATCGTCCGTCTGCGACGGCCTGGAGCGGTCTCGTCCTCGATGCGAAATTGTCAAAAAATCGATGTTTCCAAAATCGGCCGAAATTGACACCATTCGATAGCGCTTTTCACGCTGAACAGAGCAGTACCATTGCGAGTGTCTAAAACTCAAATCTGGGCGTGCAAGAACTCAAGAAACACTAACCGCTATCTTCCGCCACTCTAAATTGGCAGATGGGGCTAAGGCACTTCAGGAAACTAGGGAGTTCACTAAAGCAAGTCATCATAAAGTACATTAATTGTACTGCTCGTCTACGCGTTTGTAGGCCGTTAGGTCTCCGCGTCTTCCTGCAGAAGTCGTCTGAATTCCGAAAAAATCGCGTAACACAAGGCTAACCTGCATATTCGCGCCCCTGTAACTTTACCTAATCATAAGCTACACCGTTCTACTTTAGCCTACTACTACAACGTTTCACTGCCTACAAGACTCACAAGTTCCAGCCGAAACGATTCGGACCTGACAGAGTTATTGCGCTCCGAACACGGCCGCGCGTGCAATTTGCAAGCGGTCGCTCCCACTCGATTGATAGGTGCGATGACGTATGCATTGTTCCCAGCGCACTCCAAAGGCAAGCTGGACAGTCTTAGAGCAATTCCTGAGTAAGGCGGCTGCAAATTTGTGATAAAACTCCCCAAACGCTCACTCTACAAGTTGTCGCGCCCACTCGATTGGTAGGTCCGATTCTGTATGCATTGTGCACGGCGCACTCCAAAGGCTCGCCGGATAGTTTTAGAACAATTTCTGATTAGGATGACTGGAAATTTCCAATAAAACTCCCCAAACACTCGCTCTACAAGCTTTCGCGCCCATTCGATCGGTAGGTCCGATTCTATATGCATTGCTCACGGCACACTCCAAAGGCAAGCTGGACAGTTTTAGAACAATTCCTCAGTAAGACGGCCGGGAATTTCTGAAAAAAAATCCCTAAACACCTACTCTACAAGCTGTCGCGCCCACTCGATTGATTCTGTCGGGCCTATATGCATTGTTCAACTCTACTGAGATTTATATACCAAAAAATAGAGCTCGAGCTGCTGAGTTTAAACATATGTCTATTTTCGCAAGTACTCGATTTCTAAAGAAGTTATTCAAAAAGGCCGCTTTGGAGCGTTCCAAAGCGGCCTATGTTGGCCGGCGCGGCTTTTTCGGCCAATGACCAAAAGACATGTCCGGTACTGTATATGATGTCATTCTACCGAATCCGTAAAGATGGAAGGCCACGTGAGCCCAAGCGTAGCTTGAACCTTGATTTAGAGAACATGTGACAGATAACACCTACTCCGACTGCGCGGTAAGAATTAGGCATTTCTTCCGCAGAACTGTGAATGCCCCTCTAAATCTTGAAAACTGAAGACCGAAGGGTTCAGCTATGGAGTACAGGCTCATGGAAAGACCTGAAGAGCAGCTATAAGACGGGTCTCCACGTCTTCTTCGAAAACGGTTTAAATGGCGCATTCTAGGCGGAGCAGGATGATGCTCATAGAGAAAAACTGAGAGACCGTAACGTTGCACAGCTCAGTAAGCACAACTAAAAATATGCTCATTTCATCCTTTTTACTGCAATCTACAAAATCGATTTTCATAGAAAATTTTCCACGCGTGTCTCCTGAATAAATGTGAGCAAGAGACTCGAGGTGCACCTCGAACACGGTGTAAAGCTCAAGAGATGTAGAAGAACTGGTTGCGGCTAGCAAAAGAAGCAGCAGCAAGAGCGAAACTGAAAACAATTAAAAAAGAGGCGGCGGACAGCGAGGAGGAATCGTCTGCTGCCGCACAGCGACTGGATTATGCCGTCATGTTTTCTCAATAACTACTTTCTTAAGGCTTCGCTCAGTGAAAAATGTCGAAAAACATAGAAAAGTGAAATTCGCAAAATAAAGCAGAAGAATCGTGTTTTGTCTGTCTCTTCAAATGTGCTCCTCCGCAGAATATAATAATAGATCGCCATCCTCCAAATTGAATCTGTAAGTTATTCCCATATTAATAAGTGCAAATGAGGAACACAAAATGGAAACAGACAAATATTCCGGACAAACACGAAAAAATTTAAAAACGAACACGCAGAAACGAACACGCTCGGAATGGATAGAGTGGACTTGGGAGCAGCTCAAGTAAGGCGATGCGGATCGGAAAATCTTGTTTTGGCCCGGTAGACGACCTTATCGCCAGCTTGATGTTGCCACACCTACTGACATCCTGCGTTGTTAGCATATGCCGTGTCAGCTTAGCTTCGCCTCACATAACGTGAACCCTGCCTAATAATAGCCTTTGAAAACCACTTGGGCAAATATAGGGTAAAGTACAAAGGTCGGCGATAGCCAGTTCCGATGTGGGATGCGCCACGCATTCGGCATACGTCTACGAGACATGGAGGCGATCTGATGTTCTGAATTCGACAAATTTTTTGAAATTGCTTGAAAGAAAATTCTAGAAGCGAATACGAGTGAAGTCTCGTCCTCTTCCGTGTATATCCTTTTGCGTCACAATCTGAGAAATGCATAGCCATTCAGCTTGACGAAACAACTCAGTTTTGACTGAATTTCGCTCTAAAATTCAACAATAGAGTGTACATGGTGCGAAAAAGCATTGACGCAGTAAATGGCGGATGTGGGAATAGCAGTTCATGTTAAGATTTAACACATTCACTTTCAAAATATGGAAAACCAATAGATCAGCGGAACCCAGAGAAAAAAACACTCCGACCACCTTCTTTCCCACCTTTTAGACCTCCATAGCTTCATTGCGATAAAGAACTGGTTTAACTATACAGAGTACAGCAGAGCGGCCTCTCGGCCGCACCGAGAGGCCGCTCTGCTGTACTCAGTATAGCTGATCTGCTGTACTCTGTATGGCTTCGCCGTGGTAATAGCTTCTCATCATCAATTGTAGCTGCCACCTATGTCACGGTTTCCTCAGGAAGAACATCTTAACTGCGACGATTGCGGTAAGTTAGAAAAAAGCGAAAAAATGGACGACATCCACAAAAAACGATTGTTTGACCAATATCGATTGAGGCGATCGATAGTTCAAAAACGAACTTCAGATTCGTGTTAAGCTACCTCGACTACCCCCAGGGCTAAAGTTTCATACCGCTTGAACGCCATCCTAAGAAGATCGATAATATCGATCGATATCGATTGGTCGACTTCAGATTCGTATTCAGTGACCTCGATCACCACCACAGCTGAAGTTTCGTGCCGCTTGAACAACATCCACAAGAAATCGATATTATCGATCGATATCGATTGCCTTACCCGCTGTGAACGGCTCCCGTTGATCATCTAAATGCCGAGGCACGGTTGCCGACGAGTTCGGCTCGTCTACGGCTCGCCGTGCACGGTAGCCGACGTGTCCGGCACGTCTACGGCTCGCCATGCACGGTTGCCGACGTGTTCGGCTACTCAGCGCCCCCCGTCCAGTTGTGACGGAAACACACACACATACACGCTTGCTCCTTTATATATAGTAAGATGATGTTATAAACACAACAGAATAACCCGTAATCGATAATGGCTCCTTTACTGTGAACACAGGAGTGAAAACGACGGAAAAAACTCATCGGCGGTGCGCCGTAAGTACTCCACTTGGATTTCGTCACGTGCTTTGAACATTGCCTAACAATTCACGATTTAAAAAAATTGCTTCATCTGCCTAATACTTGACCTAATAGAATATTTAGAACCATACGATTCAGGTAAACTCGTTTTGATATTTTCAATTTTTTAGCTGAAAAACCAAAAACAATAAATCCAGTAATAATCCCAAATAAATTCGTCCTGTGCTTTGAACAGGCTAGTCTTCAGCAAGTGGTCTGTTTTGCTGGAAGTGGCTCATACCTTATTCCCCAAAATCGCCTAAAAAGAGTGATCCAGCCGATTTTCTTTAAGCTTTGTTCGTCTACATAAGCAGCTGTTCACACCTGTGCGCCTTTGTATGTTTGCTATCATCGGACAGAGATGGATAAATTTGGAATTGAACGTTATCATACTTGAACATCCTGTAAACATCATTTGTTATGAAAAAGCGGTAACTGACTTTTAGGTTATTGACCTCCTTCCTCACCGACTGTTTCAAATAGCGCTTAATTCTGTTGTGAATGAAGTGTTCATTTCTTTCGGTAACAGCCAGGAAAGGGCCACCGTAACGACGACGGTATCAAGTTTCTTTTAAAAAGATACACTTCAGTTTGAATTTGTTCTCTCTAATTCGATCATGCTTTTGAGTGAAGAATTAAAAATTAAATTTCGACAATAAATCCGTTAACAAAACTATATGTAAAGTAGAGTAATGCCAATCTCAGTAGCACGGAAAAGATCTCAAGTGAAGCGCAGACCTTGTCAGTTAAAAGTTACATCACGGTCACACAAAAGCTACAAGAAAAGTCATTCTTTGGCTAAAACAAGGGATTCGAAATCGATATTACCCCATCCAATTCAGGACAAGTTTTTCAGGGCGTACCATACGGCTCTTTTGCCAGAGCTGGAGCTAATCTTGGAAGTGCAAGTCGAAGGACATCGCTAAGTGCTTTCTCAAGAGATCGTTGAGGAGCACACACTCGCCAGCTGATTGAAAGCTCCTATTCAATAAAAAGTTCTTGAAGAGCTTGTTCTCTTTCCGAGCTTACGACATCTTCTGCCTTTTCGGGTTAAATCTTTCGTTGGTACATGTCGCGAAGATGCACCGCATGGGATATGGGAACGTGCAGTAGACGTGCGGGAACGCGCCGATGCTCCTATTATAACCGCGGCGGCCATTCCTGGCCTCTTCTGTGCGGATGATCTGGTGCATGGTTGGCTGCCGCGCTTTATCTAAATGCTTTCATTAAAAATCATTCGTTGACGCTAAGATGCCCAATTTTCTAATCAAGATGGTCATTCCTTCACTTTGGCTTTTCTGGATTCAACCATTCATAAATGGAGGCGTTAGTGATCTACGAGTGACTTTTGATGGGAACAATTTAACAGCATAATAGCATGCTACAGCTCAACGTCTATAGTAGGTATTATTGATATTTAAACTAACATATAGAACCCCAGCAGTCGGTCGCCCACTCCCGCCCTGCTCAGGCCGCCCTATTTGGACAAGTTTGCTACGCGCGAAACCGCCGTTAATTGGCGTGACGTCGTCCAAAAACCTAACAGCTGATAGGAGACGATTGGGAAGCGCATCTCGGGGAACTCTAAAGTCATTTTCCAGTCGGTTCGGTTATGGAGGCAGTTGAGGATAGGAGGATGATGCCGGTCAGGAGTTCTACATTGAAGGCTTATCCGTAATTGTGCGCAAAACCGGCTCACCGTCCTCCCTTTCCAAGGATCAGACAATTATCCTTGTGTTGAAGAACTTTCTAGTGGATGGTCGCGTTGTTGTCATGACATATCTCGCTAAGATGTTGCTGTATTTGTCGGAAAATGCGGACGTCGCCTTAGTACTGAGCAAAGTAGCGGAACCTGAAGGCGCTGCATCTGAAAACTCTTTTCCTCCAAATATGGTGAACCAGATTCTGACTCTTGTCTCAAGAACGAAATCAGTTCAGGATAGAGCTGCAGGGCCGGACATCTCGTCCTCAGCGCGCCCCTTGCCCTGCCTCTTTCTGAGGGCGGTGTATGCAACGACTCTCCGCCAAATCAACAACAATGATTGATCGACATCTGCTGGTAATACGATAACGTGTACTTGTTGTGACATCTATCCATCGGCCAGGATGGGTACGCAATTTCCACCTCGAACGGTGAACTCAAAGCGAAATCCGGGAACATCTTTTACTGTATTCAACCAATTGATACTCTTCACATTTTGTGAGGTCCACCTAGTGCATCTGGCAACAAATACGCGGTATGCTCACCTCAGGCCATGAATTCCGCGCAAGAACTATCACATTCGGTGATTGTTTGCTCTTATTGTGAAGTCTATGAAGCCATTGGGCAGCATGTTCACGCGGTTCCCGATAGAAAATCTGATGAAATTGCCAATGATGAGACGATCGGTACTGCCTGCTTCCTGTGAAGCCTGCCCATCAACATCATATGCGTGTAGTTTCCACCCTCACCGGTCAACTCTAGACAAAAATCGATAATATCGATCGATATTGGGCACCTAATCGATAATGATTGAAGTGTAATGATGAGGGCGCATGGATCTGATAAAGACTTGCAACAATGTGAATGGTGCGAATGACCGCTTTGGTCTTCAATCCGCAATAAACGCTATTGCGGATTGGTCATCAAATTGAGAACTGCCGTTATCTAGGCGAAGCCATAGGTATGTATTTCACCTCGGGCAACATGATAACAGGAACAGCTACCATGTTAGAGATCTTCAACTTGGCGATGCTGCTAGTTTGCGGGGCAAGTCTTTGCCTTAAGGCCGCCACAGACTTCTGCGGCGCCGCTCGGCGGCGCCGCTGCCCTATGCTTAACCATAGGGCAGAGACGCAGAGCTCGCCTCCAGCGGCGCCGCAGAAGTCTGTGGCGGCCTTTAGACCTAGTTTATATTTGAGCCGCCACGCGGGACGGCACGACGATCAGAATAGCTATCGATTTTTCGCGTCGCTCTATATCTATGCCGACTATTGTGCCGCGCAATAGCAGCGGCGAAAGTATAAACTAGGGCTTAAGGAACACTGTGATCTTGTAGCAGAAAAGCTGAACGATTCGCGTGCAGCTCATTATATCACTGCGAACAAACCCAATTGTGTTCAGTTAGTGTTTACATAAGCTTCGTTAAGGCCGCCACAGACTTCTGCGGCGCCGCTCGGCGGCGCCGCTGCCCTATGCTTAACCATAGGGCAGAAACGCAGAGCTCACCTCCAGCGGCGCCGCCGAGCGGCGCCGCAGAAGTCTGTGGCGGCCTTAAGTGATGCTCAGTTATACTTCGCTGCTTCCGTCTGCTTCACAATAATCCGAGGATATTGACGTCAATGACTCCATTTCAGCTCACGGATCCCGCCGAGGCTATTGTGTACCTTGTTCTGCTATGGGATCGAGCTCAGAGTCTGAATGTGTTGCTTGTGTTCGCCTCGGCAAAGTACTTGATAAGGAAGCCTACATACATTTAGTAGCTAGCAATCCTAACGATCGCGCTTTAAACCATTACTGTGAGCCTGTAGCCATCTGTCAGAACAGAAGTATTAGGAAACCGAAGAGCGCTTCCAGTAGCCGATTACTGAATATCCAACCTTTAATCAAATGCTGTATCTGGAAGTCGCTTTTCCCTCAACAGAATCATCGTTGGTCTCTCAGACTTGTCTTCGGCCATGCCACATATGTAGCTTATTTTGAAGCACTGGGTACATTATGTGAACTTGACGACAGCGTTCTGCTTCTGTGATTCTAAATAGGAGGCATGCACATGCATCATTAGGCATAGGGAAAAAGTATGACTCAAAAATATGCAAGCTGCCTAGAAGCCGAATTATTCTCAGAATGCGTCAGTCGATGCATACGATTCTAGGTCGTCATACGATTCTAGGTTAATGTCAACCGTATAAAGAAAGGAAAGATCGTAACTTTCTGGGCAAACTATTAGGTTGTAACGAATTAAATGGCACTGGCTCGCGCCATTTTTTGGCGCGTATTTACGCGTTTGATCAAGAACAAACCGTAACATGTGGCATATCATTTAGAAGCGCAAACATTGCTCTACCGGCGAGTACCAAATTTTCTATGTAAAAATGAGAAAACTTTAGAGTTTTATTGACTTTTTTGCAGATGGACAAAAGGGTAATCCTAGGCATTTGCTTGTATGAATTCAAGCTGGGCACTACAGCTAAGGATGCGGACGAGAAGATCAACGCCGCCTTCGGTCAAGAATGTTCCACAATTCGGACGGCGTATCGTAATATCAGAAGTTCCGGAATGGAGATGAGAGCTTGGAAGAACATGAAGGTCGTGGGAGGCATAGTGATGTTGATGAGGACAAGCTGAGAGATGTGGTAGAGGAGGATCCACATAAAGGTACCAGTGAGATAGCGAAGGTTCTTGGCGTCAGTCACAACAGAGCTGCCCGGCATCTGAAGGAAATTGGAAAGACCAAAAAGCTGGAAAGATGGGTGCCTCACGAGCTGTCTGAGGAGCAAAGAAACCGACGATATGAGATCTCGTCCGCACTGCTTCTACGGAACGAAACGGACCCCTTCCTTGATCGCATCGTAACCTGTGACGAGAAATGGATAACGTACGACAACAGGCGACGATCGGCACAGTGGGTGGACAGCGATGAGAGCCCCAAGGTCTTTGCGAAGCCGGAATTGCACCAAAAGAAAGTAGTAGTGACAGTATGGTGGTGTTCGCTGGGAATTATTCACCACAGCTTCCTCTCTCCCGGTGAATTCATCACGGCAGAGAAGTACTGCATTGGAATTGAAGAAATGATGAAAAAGTTGAAGGATATCCGGCCGGCCTTGGTAAAGCGAAGGCGAGTTCTCCTTCTGCACGACAATGCTCGCCCCCATGTAGCACGAACGACGTTGCAGAAATTGAATGAGCTGAGCATTGAAACTCTACCACATCCTCCGTTTTCTCCCGACCTCTCCCCAACAGACTACCATTTCTTCAAGCATCTTTGCGGCTTCTTGGTAGGGAAAATATTCAGATACCAACAGGATGCCGAAAGTGCCTTCGAAGATTTCGTCAATTCCAGAACTTCTGGTTGTTATGCTACTGGGATAATAAAGCTTGTGTCACGTTGACAAAGATGTGTAGAATCAGAAGGTTTTTATTTCGTTTAGTAAACTTGCCTACAAGCCGAGATATTAACTGTTTAAATTTACAGTGGTTCAGTGCCATTTATTTTCTTACAACCTAATAATTGAAGAGACGGTACTTGTCGGGTTTGTGCACACCGGTTGTAGGTCACACCTTGAAATTTCGACAGGGAGCCGGGACGAATGCGAATTGGAAGCTTTTTTTGGAAACATATTTGAATTGCTTTCTGAAGTTCCAAAGATTGCCTTTTTCACCTTCTCAGAAGGTTGCCTGTGATCAGTGTTCTTTGGAAAAAGTCTTATATTTGGTTTGTTTTGTGAGGTTCCTAAAATCAACCAAGTCACAGCGGAGAGCAGACACCAAAGCAAGTATCGGAGAATCATAACCTGAAAACCAATGCTGCTAAAAATAAATTATTTTCACGGAAAATTTCTGCTAAACATACAACATAAGACTATATAAGGGACCATGGGACTTTGAGGTGAGATGCATATCACATCATATCATATCATACTCTATCATAAATTTTTAAATTTAGTTGTCATATTCTTCTTTTACAGAAAAATTTTATGTGTAACATGCTAAGCAATAAATATATATGGTGTGAAAAAAGATCTGGAGAACTCAATATGCTAAGAGTTTTTGAAAAATTTGATCTTGGCTTCGTCTCGACGACACGCAGTTTTGATTCAAGCAGAAAATCAACCAAATAAAATCGCTTCATAGCAGCTGTGCCCACACTTTATTGTTTGCTTCTAAGGTGAATCTGTACGAAAAATTAGGTGGATTAAAACATCCCTTGTGAACATCAGTTTAAAAGACGATTTGTAGCATCTTCGGGTGTACACATAGTTACAGTGAACAATGCAGGTTGTACGTTCAACTTCAACTGTGCTATTCGAGCCACATAAAATAAAAGTACATGTGAATACAGGGTGCGTCAAAAGTTCTTAGACTCTTTTGCTTCAGGATCATTATATGGGGTGATGCGTTGCTTCGCTCAACCCAGCTTTTACGTGGTATTACTCTTACCCTCTCATATACCAATTCTTCGTGCGTGAGTGTTTATTTGTTCAAGATGGCTGATGCAAATGGTTTGTGCACTGTATTGGAGAAACTGTGTGTCGAATTTTAAAAAAACTCACTATAAAACTAGCTAGGGGGCATCCTGAAGAAAGACGTTATTTCTTGGGAACCTGTGCCTTAGAAAAAGCGACTGGACTTATCATCAAGATTCTGCGCCCACTCATAAGACTAGAGTGGTACAGAAGTTTTGCGCTGAACAACTTTCCGGATTTCATCTCAGCCGAAGAGTGGCCCCCGCTCAGCCCGGACCTCAATCCGAAGGACTACACAATTTGGTCCATATTGAAGAGTAAGGCCTATGCAGCAACCCATAGGAACAGTGTTTCACTTCAAAGAGCACTGAAGAAAGCCTGCGGAGAGAGTGATGAAGACCCCCTGCGTGCCGCCGTGGATGCGTTCCCCGAGCGATTGATGGCGTGTATTCGTGCTAAAGGAGACCATTTCGAAATTTAACCGCTTCTTTATATGTGCCTTGTCAATTGTAACAAATTTTATGAATATCATCTGATTTGCTTTAAAATAGCCGTTTGGGCGGTCAATTATATTTGTCCAATAGCTTTTGACGCACCCTATAGTTGTAAGCCCAACCACTGGTGAAGTACACGGCTCACTCCAAACCCCTGGCGAAATTTACAATATGGTGACAAAACGACCGAGATCGCATTCAATAACCCGGCCAACCACTGATAACCACTGTTCCGGAAAAATTCAAACCCTACCTTCTTCGAATATTTAATAACTATTATAAAGTTGGCTAGACACTCGAATCCGTGAGTAAAAATAATCGGAAGCGAATCATTAGCTAGTGCTGCGCACTGGACACGAGTCTCAGTCGACAGTTGTTTTCAAAACAAAATCCCTGCACTTTGCGAAATGAATTCGACTAATTCTAGTAGCCGCCCGGCAAAGACGCGCCTAAAAAGAGCAACACACTCTCTGATTTCAATATAGAACCATTACAGGATAAAAGGATAAAGGACGGCGTTACTCAATCCCTTTTGGGATGCGCCAACGCATTCTACTTCTACGGGATGTCGTGGGGGCGATATGAAAGCGTATTTGGCCATAGAATGACTTGTGGTGGCCAGCCGATGAACAAGTCAGCGCTTTGTCCTTCCCAGACAAGTTTGTTACCAATTCACCGACCCCGGGGGGATGGAAGGCTTGGTTGGCCTGGGCCGAAAATCCGAACCAGGAACCTGGTATCGGGTGCACGCGACCGTCGGCGCCTCCTCCGACTGTGCTACACGCGCCCAGAACCATTAAAAGCCATTGGTGATAAGAACCCGATCTACTTGGGAGCGGCCTAAGAGTAACTTCTATTTCCGGTGAGGAAACTAATCTTCGAAGCGTATACAGAGGTGGCGAAGGCGTCGTATTGACACTAACGCAGATTTTAATCGCTATCGAGAACAACTAAATGGAAGTATCAGGGAGGTATACGGTACCGCACACCACCACCCAAAGATTGAAAGCGGCCTCTGGAGGAGCAGAAGACAAGATGGACGACAAGATCGAGAAGAACGTCTACAGAATATGTACCGGCACTGGAAGTTCTTAATAGAAGTGGCAAACGTAGGAAAACTAATGAATGTAACTGTTCGCGTGAGGAGTTGACCAGCACAGGGACAATCTTCACCAGACGCTTTAGTTGAGCTGAAACGTCTGGTGCAGCTTATTAGCTCTTATTAGTCGAGCTTATCCTTACATCACGTCGTGGTATGACGCCTACTCGGCTGCCCGACGTATATAGACCAGGAACGAACATGTTCACGACCGATTTATTTATTTATTTATTTATTTATTTATTTATTTGTTTATTTATACAAACGTGTCAACAAATGTTATTATGCGCAGTAATAAATAAACTTCGCCAAATAAGCGACCAAGATAAAGATGCAAGTAGTAGATAGCTGACGACGAAGCTTTCGAGTTAAGCTAACGATTTAGATTGTATGTGTTGTTTACAGAATATAAGAAGATTAGAACCCCTAACCCTCTAATTTAGAGACAGTTTCGGACCTCTGAAGGAAAAATAGTTCTGTTTAGCGCTTCAGAAAAAAGATTTCCCTCCAGCTTCACACTTCTTATGGAAGGATTCTGCCAGGTACAGAACTCCTCGTGTGGTAGCGCACATTCCTTTTTAGTGTTAACATCAAGAACGCGTGGTAGTGCAGTTGGAGGAGTCGCCGACTGTCCTGCGTTCCCCAATTCCGGGTTCTTGGTTCGGATTTTCTGCTCAGGCGAAGCGAGTCTTCCCTCTCTCCGAGGTAAGTGGAATGGTTCCCATCCTATCTGCGGAAGACCTGTTCGCCGGCTACCTACATTCACTGTACGGGCCAAATAAAGGATAAAGGTCGGCGCTACTCAATCCCTTTTGGGATGCGCCAGCTACTTCTACGGGATGTCGTGGGGGCGATATGAATGCGATATGAATTGACCATGCAATGACTTGCGGTGGCCAGCCGATGAAAAAGTCAGCACTTTATCCTTCCCAGACACGTCTAGCACCAATTCACCGACCCCGGAGGGATGGAAGGCTTGGATGGCCTGGGCGGGAAATCCGAACCAGGAACATGGTATCGAGTGCACGCGACCGTCGGCGCCTCCTCCGACTGCGCTACACGCGCCCCTATGGGCCAAATACGCAATCAAATTGCTTCCACGACATCCAGTCAAAGTAGTCAAAGTACAGCAGAAGAGCTGGCGATGAATAATTTAAATGTTTTGTGAATGCCCTCACAAACTTCTTCGCATTGTTCCCCCACCCCCAGCGAGCAGATGAAGTAGAATGCCTGCCCGTACCATCTCGTACCAAAAATCAAGATCTCGTACCAACGCAGAACAGGTAACTGTTAGCGGGATTACAAGTGTGTCTAGCTGTCTTGTATTGTAATTACCAAGTTGAAGAACTTTAGTCTTTGGAGCAGACAGAGGTGCTTTATGATCCCATACTGATAATCGCTCCTGGCGTCCCTGTAGCGGTTCACAGTCCGCTACGGGGACGCCAGGACCATCCCTCTATCACTATCTGGCGTCAGACCGCAAAGATCAGCAAACGGGGAGAGTTCCTGAGTTACCATCACGCATTCCTCTCTCCTATCCATTACGGGGTTCCTTGCGGTGATCCACAGCGCTTCAAGAGTCTGGCGTACTGTGATGTCGGCCTCGCGCGCTAGTACTGTCACCGCTACACCAAACATTGCGCCAACATGACTTCGCAGCCTGTGTTCTCCTTACGGTGTCGAATGCTTGCACCTGTTAAGTCCCTCCATGTGCTCCTTCATGCCTACCCAAAGTGGCCTGCATGTCTGGATGTATCCCTCCTTGCACTGAGAGCAGGTTATGAGGTACACCGCCCCCGAGACCATGCAATCTCCTCCTTTACCAAACGGACAAACCACGCATGAAGGAGTAGTACAAGCGCAATCAAACAGGCGGTTCCGCACGAGCTGCGCCTTGAGACTACTAGGTGGTATCTCAGTTAGCCTGATCAGGTCGTCCAATCCAGCTCTACGAAGGCAGCTTCGTACTTGAGCGCTTAAAGCATCCGAGATGAATGGGACTGAGAAAGCAGTCTTGGGGCGCTCCTGGTTTCTGCTCATTCGTTCACCTGCAGGCCGACGATGTTGCACACGCAGGCTTTCAGTAGCATGACCAACATATCCATTGGACAATGCAATTCGAGAACCCATTTCCCTTGACGAACACCTGAAGTCTTCATTGGGAGACACCATGGTCGCTGTGTGGAACATTTTGAGCGATTAAGCTCAAAATGGCGGTGCAACACCATCGATATCCCTTAAGATACGATTGGGCAAAGTAGCATTGGAAACAAATTAAGGGAACGAAAAAAAAGGAAAGAAAGAAGAAGGAAAGGTTTGTCATGGTACATGGTTTCATGGCTCCTAACTACTTAAATAAGCATGACATATGCTAAAAAGCGCCTCTGAATTCAACGCTACTGAGAATCTATGTTTCCGCCTCAAAAGCTTCTCTACAAAGTATCGGGTTTCAGGGCTTAGTTCACACATTCGCCTGCTCGGAATAGATGAGTGGGCATCACATATTACATGGAATACATTACTTCGAATCCATGAGCTTTCGTCGACACTGCGACTATTTCTAGACTGGGCAATGGTGTTTCAACAATACTGAATTCAGTCATCAGTGGGACTGTACGTTACCTAATCCTATAATTTATCACTACTTGTTTTCAGTAACCACATCGAGAGCACGTTGTAGCGCAGTGTCGCCAACTGTTGCATGCATCCGATTCCAGAGTACTAGCCCTTTCCTGCCCAAGCCAGTCAAGCCTTCCACTCCTCTGGTGCTGGTTAATTGGCACCAGTCTTGTATAGAAAGGATAAAACAGTGACTTCTCCATCAGTTGGAGAGCACAGGACATTATGTAGGCCAAATGATGGGCAAAGGTTAAATGACGGCGTTAGTCACTTCTTTTTGGGATGCGCCATCCAGTTTATTCGCACGGATATCATAGGCAATAGGTTCTTTTGAGTGCGTATTTGGCTTATGCAATGACCAGAGATGTGCGGAAGTTTTTCTGGAAAAGCGGAAGACGAAAGACGGAACGGAAACGCTCAAAAATGGTCGGAAACCGGAATACGAAATGCGGAAACGGAAATGACACATGTTCGCCATTTTTTCAAAAATTGCATCTGAAACGGCGTCAGAAGCGGCTTCTATTGTAGCTTTTCTGGCTCAGAACTTTGCGAGCAGCGGAATCTTCTACAGATTAATGCTTATCCTCATCATAACATAGGATAACGAAGCATGAATCCATAATATTGCTATGATAACCCTTTAGGCATGGCTGAGCAATAAGCGAAAATTAATTCTGGATCTTATCTCACTATTTCTCACCATTTCAGCATGAAATCTTTCCATATCTACTTCCTGCGACGAGGTTTTCGCTGACATTTTTGACGGTGATATTTTTTGAACGGTAGACTTGACCGACTTAACCACTTGAGGTTACTTACAGAACAGCATTTAAAAAAACCGACGCGGATGAAGTCTAAAACTGGAATAGCCACCTTGATGATTTTCTGACCACGAAAGAGATTCCTCTCAACACTTTTAGAAAGCAGTGGCATCATGGATGACTTGGTGACAGATATCTGCATATTCAACATTAGCAGTTACGTTGTAATCACCAAAACTAGTACCCGTAATTCATCCTGAGATCTAAGATGATGACTGGATGACATGTTAGTCATGGTGGGTCCACACCTTCACAGGAATATTCAGTCTGTCCCAGCCTAGAAATCCTACACCCAAGTTGACACAGCTGGACAGTTCCTAGATGGTTCTCGAAGCATTAGTTTTGTGACAGAATCCAATAAGTCACCATAGTCAATCACTCATGCTAGGTACTCGTGATGCTTCATTTAAAAATGCATCACAAACTTCCACATGGATGAATATCACACCTAACGAAATTAAAAATTGAAATTTGCACCTTTGATCAGGAACACTGATGTAATCTTGGAGCAAACAACCGCACGCCACAACCTTCACTGAACTATTTGCTTTATGATACTGCACTATATGCTTACAAAGTTTTTGTAGCTATTTGTAACTAATGGATGAGAACCTTTATGAGCATTCAAGCAGTTGAGTGCATTTTCTTAGCATACAGTGCATACATAGCCTTTGTGGCACATTAATTTTGCCATGCACCCAGCCGTTGCCATTTTTGAGTGCCTCACAATTGGATGAGGAGAAATCTTTTTCACTGGTACGCTGATTGTGTTCAATAGAAAACTAGGGTGGAGCAGTGCCCATTTCCGTTTCCGCCTTCCGGCGCAAAAGCAGACGGAACGCGGAACGGAACGGAAGAGCTCAAAATGGCCGGAAACCGGATTTCGGAACATGGAACACGGAAATTCCGCACATACATATGAACCTGACGATGACATTCCATTGGGCCCAGTGATCAGTCGATAAGAAAATCAGTCTTTTGTCCTTCTCAACAAGTTTGGTACGAATTCACTGACTACAGAAGGATGGAAGGTTTGGTTCTGCTGAGACGAAAACCCGAACCAGGAAGGTTTAATTGGAGTGTGCACGCCACGACAGCAAGCGCTTCCTCCTACTGCGCTGCCACCGGATGTGGTTACTTAGTATTAAATGAAAATATGTTCTGACAGAGATCATCTACGATTACGATTACATAAAGTAGGTGACGTGTCGTAAAACTGATTTGACTGACTGACTGAATTCTGAATATGAATTCGTCCTTTTCAGTACGCCATTATTCAGTCTAGAAATGATAGCAGTACCGGCAAAGTAATGAATTCCATGTAATATGGATACCTTGGCTAAAAATCTTTTGAACATTTTCTAGCTAACATTTCTACCCGTTGCCTATCCGGATTTAGCACAACCGTCTTGAATCACCCTTACAAACGGTGTTGCAACAGGAAGTCAAAGTGGATTCGGATGTAAATGATAGAGATAAAGCGGTGCGTGAAGTGAATAAGTAGCCGGTCACTGCGATGATTGGCCAGCGCCTCATTGGTCGCGCCTCTTGCACCCGGTCGGGCAAAAATCTGGTAAGTACTGGAGCTTCTTGTACAACTAAAACGTATTCTTTTTAGAAACGTTTAAAACGTAGTGACAGTGATTTAAGGAGAAATTGCGACATTTCATAGGATTTTTCGCAAAAATTTCTTTTTAAAATCCTGATGTTCAAACATTAAAGGACTAAAAAATCTACAATTAATATCCGGCATTCAACTCCATAAAGAAACAAAGGAAGAAATTCCTCCACAAAAGTCAAGCAACACCATCCAACTGCTGAAGGCAACAGCTTGAAGCTAAAATGCTTCTCCTTTGATTCACTCAAAAGTCTTCACACGGCATGTTGTCTGTCATGGGAATCCTGTAATTTTTCCTAGTAATACAAACTGGTTTATGGTCACACAGAACCTGATCATTTAGTTGGGTCTCGACGAGAAATTCTCACAAAACCACCAGTTTCGCAAAAGGCAAACCTTAGCTACTTGAAGAAACGTCTTTTTCCGATGCCTAAACACTGGCCGTCAAGAACAATGCTATTGACTTTAAGGAGAACGGCTCTTCTAGTTTCTCCTGGGCACCCCCTGATCCTACTTGATTCCTGTTTCCCGAGCACATACATCGACGCATGAAATCTTACGTATGTACTACCAGAGTGGATCTTATACATAGCTCATAGCATTGAATGATATATGAAATGAGAGGCAGAATCAGAAACAGAGACAGAAACAAGAAATTGTATAAAGAATAAAAAAGAATTTACAGTAGCACATTCACTACCTATAACAGATGAGCTATCAATCCAGACATGTCTGGAAAACATGAACACACTGACTTGTCCATAGGCCGTACAGTCCAAACACGCATTTAAAAAATCTGCACAATACCCATTGAAGTATTTGGTTGAAGAATAGGTTCATAACGTGTTCTTAGAGATTTTAAAAGAGTTTCATTTAAACGATCTACCTTTTGTTCGGCATACTGTTTGTCTTTATTAAATGGGAATCTGCTATAACGATGTTTTTCATGCTATCGAAACTCTAGCACTAGGCGGAACTCGAACCTGAACTACATGCTTACCGGGAAGAAGCTTAGAAAGGCGAAATGCTTCTTTAAACATTTTGAGGTAGAAGACACCCTCAGAAAAAAATAATCTCGTTACGACCATTCTCTCCTGATAGGAAAACATCGGTTTGTACACTGCTACTTCTAGTCGACCTAGTAAACGTGAAGAGGTTGCAACAGCTGACGAACTGCTCGAACTGCCCTCTTCTATTAAAACGTTGAAAACCGCGCGTCTTCGCTTGTCCGGCGCGTGGGACCAATCAGTTTTTTCCAACGTCGAGAGTGGTTTGATAACCGAAACAAATATTTGCCGAGAAATTTAAAAAGTCAGTAATCATAAACTGTTTTCGTGGACCACATTTACAACGGTGTCCAAAGATGAATTTTGCGCACACAAGAAAAGCTCCTCCAAAAGAATTGAATCCAACAAGAAAAAGAAGTTACAAGGCTGTGACACGACATCATGTCACACGGTCGTCAATTAATTTTTTGCAGCGTTGAGAGTCGCTTCACTCCTTGTCGAGAACCTCAAGAAATCAGTAATCGGAATTTGACTGCGTCGTCCACGCTTCTACAACAATACTTATAGATGAAGTATGTTTACACAAAAAAGCTCTTCGAAAGAACTGAATTCAGCCAAAAAATTACAAGACTGTGACACGACATCATGTCACATATCATCGCGCGGTCGAAAGGGTGGGGTCTGACATCGTGTCACATGGTCGGAAGTTAGACATACAGTAGATGTGGCTTCTCTGGCTACCACTTCAGGTGAAATGGAAGACTCAAGCGCGAGCAAAGTCTAGCGACTTTACGAGTGAAGTTTTTTAGACAGACTTTAGTAGCTGAGTATCCTACTTCTTGTATGGGAGGAAAGCAGAAGGGACGAAATCCTTATATGAACCTTATAGGCTCTCGCAAGCGTTAAACTAGCTTTGTGACAGTCTTTTACAAGGGCACTACGCTGTCAAAAGGATATCTCTCAACAGTTCCACAGAGACGCAGCCGTCGAAACATGAAGGCGTACACAAAACCCACAGAACTCGTCGCCGGCGTTGTCTCAACCCGCTTGTAGCCGGGAATTATCGAATAACCACAGTCTGCTACGTGCCAATTCCGGCGCCCAAATAGCGGGGGCTTCAGAAGGTGTTTCATTCCTCTAATGCCGTTGTTTACCTGCCAGCAACAGAAGATTTGCCTCCCTCCCGTCTTCATCATGTCCTTGAAGTGGAATCGAAATTTGCAAAATGGAAGGCGAAGAAAACGTAGACGTCGCGGAAGATTGGCATGTCAGCGTGGGATTCTGGACGAAAAAAAGGAGATGGGGAGACGGAATACAAGAGCATCCTTTTTCTGCCAATTTAGAATGGTGCAAGCTCAGTTTTCAAAATTCGGGGATTAAAAGCATGAGCTGACGTACCAATGACGTGCTGTAAGAAGAAAAGTGCTCAACTCTACATTTCGTACCCCTTTTTGCCGCCTAGTGGGCTAAAATCAGATGTGTGCTGACGAAGGCTGAAAATACCCGGAGTCTTGTGCTTTTTCATTTTTCGAAAATGTGACGACTGCGACAATTTCTTAAGCCGACCTAAGAAAATTGGAGTCGCGAAGTGTTTTGGCTTGAAATGTACGAAGACGGGCGGAATCGACTCGCCTCCACGCTATGACAAAAGAATGGCAGCACGTACACAAGTTCTGAAGTCGAAGCCCTTTTTTTGCAAAATTTGAGGCTCGCCAAAGCACTGCACGAGAGATCTGATTTGTGTCCGTAGAGCGAGAAGGACAGAGCAGACTGTAGGTATTCATCACAGTGAAGACGATTTTGATCTCTCTGCAAGAGGATCAGCGACATATCAGGAAGATTTGATTGAAGATGTTACGAAGAACAATCGATTGGATGAAGCACTAACCTCCAATTTTCACCAGGAAGTTTATCACCTCATCAACTGAATGAAATATTCTCTTCAAACCTTGCAAATTTTTTGGAAAAAATTGGTTTGAAGGACATTTATTCGCATTCTTAGGGATAATTGCGCTTCACGAAGTCGAAGGTAAACATTTTGATAATAAGAACATTGTCCTTTTGTGTGACTTGTAGTAATGCTCAGGAAGATATCTCATCATGCCTTCTGCTTAAATGATCTAATAGTCTAAGAACATCGTCTAAGTTTAGGACAGATTGACAAGGATAAAGGGCGGCGTTACTCAATCCCTTTCGGGATGCGCCAGCGCATTCTACTTCTACGGGATGTCGTGGAAGCGACATGAATGTGCGTTTGGCCGTATAATAACTTGCGATGGCCAGCCGACGAACAAGTCAGCGTTTTATCCTTCCCAGACACGCCTGGTACCAATTCACCGACCCCTAGGGATGGAAGGCTTGGTTGGCTCGGGCGGGAGATCCGAACCAACAACCTGATATCGGGTGCACGCGACAGCCGGTACCTCCTCCGACTGCACTACACGCGCCATAGGACAGACTAAGACAGATTAATCGACAATGGCTAGCCGGTCGAGATTGCATACTTCCTGCGAAGTCTGGCTACAGGTCATCGCACTAGAAAAGAATATTGCGCAGATGAACTATTGGAGAAATATGAGGCCGAAATAGAATTTTTGCAAAGTCATTACTGAAGAAGCGCGGCAACGCTCTGATAAAGCAACGCTTCTTTCATATGGCCACTAAATGAGAAGTTTTCAAGTAACGAATTGTTTAGCGCAAAATTTACAAAAATAGGGTAACCCTGCAGCGACATGAATAGTTTGTCGACGCTTCAAAAAAAAATCTGCAGCGGCTCCTGAAAACTCTGCAAACATTTCAAGATTTTCTTAGGAGTACATTTGTCTTTGACATTCTGTGTATGGTTTATTGTTTCTACTACAGAAGAAGAATACTGGTAGAAAAAGTGTGGAAAAGTTGTACAGTAAAGCTGGGCACAAGGTATCGCAGGTGGACGGATGGCGGCTGCCGCGCGCACTCCAGTCCAGCGGTTGTTAGTTCGGATTTCACGCAGAGGCCAACTAAGTCTAAAGTTTTCAGAAAACGATCAAACGCTGACAGCCACCACATGTCATGGCATAGGGCCAAACATGCATTCAAACTGACTCCACGATACCACGTAGAAGTATAGTGCGTGGCACGCGTTGTTCTTCGGTCATTTTGAATTTTGCTTATTTCAGATTATCATATTTAGGTTAAAAATAAAAGTAGGAGCTGTTGGCAAAAAAATTTCTTCTTGACACTTAACTTCAACGCCCTGAAATCTAACCAAATTCTAAACGAAAGAAAACTCAGCATACAAACATTGTGTAAAAATGTTGTTAGAGTATTCTTAATGCTTCTGTGCCACGCAGGTTTGTTATAGTGGAACAACTTTATTCGGCCGACGTTTCGACAACTTCGTCGTTTTCAAAGGCCTGAAAGAAGTTCGAAACCTAAGACCAGAAACTCATTTCGGCAAAAACGTCCTTCTCCAGCTCTGTTAGTTCCAATATTTCCTACGAGTGTCAAGCAGAATCTAACTGAAGCAAGCCGAACTCACCGTTGTTCCACAAGTACCGGGGGAACGCTCAACTACGCTACCACCATTGAGCAACTGAGACCTACCAATTGCGGATCCATACTGATGTTAAGTGTATAGATTGCACGGTCTCAGAGCTCGCACAGCGGGATGAATGGCAAAAACTCACTGGTGATCGAAATGCACTCACTTCGGTTATTCATTGTTGGATTACGTTCGCGGATCCAGAAGGCCTCTAGGGCCTTTCTGGGACCGATCTCACTTTCACGAAGCAACACAGTGCATTTAATATTAAAATCGTCTCCGTGATGGACATCCACTCGATGTTTACCGAGTGGGGTTACCAAACTACGCTTTTCCTTACCAGCAAGATGTTCCCTGATGCGAACGCTTAGCGCTCTCCCTGTTTCCCCAATATATAGCTCCCCACAGCTTAAACACTGAATTTGGTAAACCACACCTTTCTGCGCACAGTCTCCACTTCTCCCATAGGGGCAGATCACGCAGTCTCTCGTTATACATGAACGATCGTAAAGCCTATTGCGAACTAGCAGTCGTTTGATGTTGTGTCCTGGTATGTTGACCAGCACAACATCATCGTCCAAATTTGCTCGCACTAGGCATAGACGTACAGCTGCCGTGATCTCCTCAGAAATAAAGGGTAACTGGAGACATGTTTTATTTTCCCGCGCATTTACACCACGCCCAGATCCCATCAGACCATTTCGTTGTCTTGGATCGTACCCATTGAGACGTGCAATATTGCGGGCAAGCATACGTGATTCCTCGCGCTCCTCATGTCCCGTGCACACACCCACTGCCGTTCTGTACATGTTGCGAAGCACAGCACGTTTCACAGTCAAAGGGTGAGCAGATTTTGCATGGACTATGATGTTCTTGGAGCTACCCTTACGATACCATTTCACATTGAAAGAGCCGTTTGCTACCCTAATTTGAGTGTTCAAATAGGGTAGCCAGCCGTCACACGGAGTTTCTCGAGTGAATTTGATGTTTTGTGACTGTGTATTAAGGATGTTGAACAACTCATCCATCTCGGATTGCGTTGTCGTTATTATACAACAATCATCAATGTATCGACAGTACATTATGGGAAGGCGCTCCAGTGCTGGTCGTTCCACTCTGCTCATGAAGCAGATCGCTAGGGTTGGAGCTAAGCGCTGTCCCATCGCCAGTCCTCTACACTGCGAGAAATATTTCCCGGACCACTTGAAAACATTACACTTTAGGCATTCTTGTACCAGCATCATTATGTGTGATTTATTCAAACCAAACGTAGTAATACTTCTTCCATGCTCATCTAGCATCTCCGAAAGTGCTTGCAAAGCAGCGTCATTATCTACGTTGGTATATAACGCAGTCACGTCAAATGATTCAATCACACAATTTTGCTGAAGTGTACTAGATCGCAAGCGGTCCAGAAATTGTTCCGTGTTTACCAAATGTGAAGGTATGAAGCTGAGAAGTTGACCGACAATTTTGTTGAGGAACCAGGAGATTCGGTCAGTCGGTCCATCTACGCAGCTTATTATGGGTCGGATTTTGTATGCGCCTGCACTCAATGAGTTCTTGTCCTCTTCAGACAATTTATGCGTTTTGACCAGGTGATAGAATACCGGGCAGGTGGGCGTGTCCAGTTTCAGCGTCTAGATAAGTCGCTTATCTAGACCAGCCGACTCACCCACAGACTTCCAAACAGAGTTTAACCTGTGGAATTGCGAACGAAAATGTCTCTCTGATGACTCGGCATAAACCGTTTGGTCAGCGAGGTGGTGTTCAGATATTTGTCTATCCAGGAGTCCCGGGCAAACAACGAACTCACCACCTTTGTCACTAACAGAGAGACGTATTTCGTTACGAGCTATTAGGTCGCGCAATTCTTTGAAGCCTTCCCACTGCTTGTCAAATTCGTTGTTCGGTCACGTCTGTGCCTACGAAAAACGCGAAGCACCTCCGATATTAGAATTCTGAATTTGACATCAACTTCAGGAACAGGGTCGTGCTCCTTGTAAAAGAGTATGTCGTTGTTAGAGTATGTTTCGCTGCGATCAAGACTCTTGCGCCAGGCGGGAGTCGGACCAACGCCTCATGCTTTCCGGGCAACGATGCTACGCCTTAAACCACCGGCGCTCTTTGGCCCCACGTAACATCTGCGATATCCTCGTTGTCCGATATCACGAGTGGGCGCTGAGGATATCGCGGAGGCGGTCAAACAGCGCCGGTGGTATAAGGGCCCGTTTATGCTTCGACGCCGAGCGACGCGACAACACGTATGGTGGCCATATTGATTGAGCGACGCGGTCGATCAATTTGGCTACTTTACATGCAGTCGCGTCGCTCGGCGTCGGAACTATAAACGGGGATTAAGTCAAATTTATACTTGAGCCGCCACGCGGCGCGGCACCACAATCGCCATAGATATCGATTTTTCGCGCCTCCCGGTCGATATCTATCTCAACCATCGTGCCGCGCCGCGCAGCGGTACAAGTGTAAACTAGGGCTTAGGCGTAGCATCGCTGACCAAAAGGTAGAAGGTGTTGGTTTGAGTTCCACCTGGCTCAAGCGTTTTGATCGCAGCAAAACATCCTGTAACAGCATATCATATCTCTACCAACCGCTCCATTCTTAAGCACATGTGTTAAAACGTGCAAAAAATATCAAACGTAATTCGGTGGAGGTTATTTTCTCGTGTTCAGCCTTCACTTTACTGATCTAAAAATGTGCAGAAATCAAAATCGAAAAAAAGTTAAACATTTGTGATGGAGGGAAACACTCTCTTTTGAACTCCACCTGCAATTGCATGCAGAAAACTTTCAGTGAAATTCAGAATAAAATGTTTAAAAAAACGGGGGTGACTTAGTTTTAAACCTATTGTCTCGTCCTACCAGAATCAAATTGATCAAATCAAATTCTAATATTCTCCAGAATCAGTTTGGTTTTAGAAGCGGCAACTCGACTGAGGTGTTAATGTTCTCGACGATAAATGACTGTACTGAGACCGCCGAGCAAAAAAATTGAGATGGATGTCGTTATCTCCGGCCTAGCGAAGTTCTGTTCCCAACTAAACATCCATCTAACAACTTATAACGAAAATCTGTTTAATTTTGTTTTATGCAAATTTTGAAAATCCGAACGAGTGAAAAAAAAAATTTCACTCGTTCGGTTGTTCAAAATTTGAAAAAATTGACTTTATTTATTATGGGCAAGAAGCTTAGCTCTCACGTGCGAACGTGATCACCGTGCTAACCATGTTACTCGTGGTACTTTTAAAATTTCAGATCAACAATACCATAATAGCTTCTAAGTGGTTTTCTGTAGAGTGAAATGGCATTTGGAAGGGTAGATTCCGAAACGATTTCGATTTTTTCAGACTCAGAGGAAGGTGGCAACGCCGAAGCGTCAGCCGCAATAAATAATTGTAACAATCTTGGCTCAGCTAAACAATTAGTGCAAGCGAATTAGAAGAACAAAACTTTTTTGAAAAGCTGGATTCATTGGTTTTTTTTTCATTGAGAAGAACCTCCGAGAAGTGCCGTTTCCGCGGCTCTCCAGTAAAGAAGATGGAATAGAAACATTCTGTAGAACGAGGGGACAAATGGGAACGGATTGCAAAATGTGCTGTCAAACAAGCTAGGAATGAGGACTGCGCAGAATTACGCAGAAACGTAAAAGAATACCAAGTCGTATATAGCAAATCCGCCAAACTTGGCGATAGGCATGAATCAGTATACTGCCTCACCCTAGCCACCTTTCTGAACCCTCTCTCCTACAACCATAACAAGCGCCTTTCTTTTTTATTGGACGAAAACGGGCAGATTATTAGATTCTGTGGATTCGGTGTCTCCTAGAGTAACAGATTCTACGCTGGAAACGCTGGTGAGAGTGTATGAATCAGAAATGCTTGTGCTCTAATGAATAAGTCCCATGTCGAGCATCATTCCACCACCGAGATCGATGTCTTCCGTCGTCGGCGGAGAATTACGCCCAGTTGTGTTGCTTGTTGCGTGGATACCTGACGCTCCCTAATGAGCAGAAGAGAAAAGGCTGACGCTAATCTGATCACCAAAGACGCTCATTGTGCAGTTACTGCAGTACAGACAATATTCGCCAAAATTCAAAGCAAGGCAACGAGCGGCGCAGAACTGGGCAATGAAGGTAGTGGCGCTGACGTCAATTACACCTCATCAGCATATATTCACGGGCCGACACGCAAGCGAATGGTTGCGATTACCTGCGAGGTTTAAGCAGCATACAAACAAGCTCCGAGCAAGCGTCGAGGAAGTGTTCCGAAGGCGGATCCCTCCCCAAACTTCCTTGTTCACACAGGCGCGGTGCAGCCCTCATCAACGCCCAGGCGATATTGTCGTTGTGCTTTTAAAAAATTTTATGAGGAGAAAGGATAAAGGACGATGCTAATGAATCCCTTTTGAGATGCGCCACGCACTCTACTTCTTCGAGATGTCGTAGAGGCGATTTAAATGCGTATTTGGCCACACAGTGACTGGCGGTGGCCAGCCGATGAACAAATCAGCGCTGTGTTCTTTTCAGACAAGCCTGGAACCAATTCATCATTCTCGGGAGATGGAAGGCTGGGTTGGCCTAGGCGGGAAATCCGAACCAAGAACCTGGTATTGGGTGCACGCGACAGCCAGCACCTCCTCCGACTACGCTACACCTCTTCGAGAAATTTTATAGAACGAATAAACGATATCGTTATTTTTTCAAACGGATGAATGATCGAAAAATTTCGAGCGAATGAACGAGCTAGTTTATTTGCTCATCAATTTTATCGAATGATCGAAATCGAATAAGCACCAATTCTCTATTATTCGAATATGCGAATAGTCGAATATTCTGTTAGAATCAGGTTTTGAGCTTGAAGATTGGAAGTGTATTCGATATTCGAATGAAATTATTCGATTTTCAAGTAAAGTTGAAATGCTCGATTTTCGAATAATATTCGAATACAGCTTCCTTTCGATGTCCGAATTCAAACGAATATTCGACTTATTAAAACCATCGATGTTCGAATTCGAACGAATATTCGAAAATTTGAAATATCGAATATACGGCACCTTCTCCTCCGAATGCGCTACACGCGCCCGAGGAATTTTATAGAACTAATGTATGAACGAATAAATTCGATATCGAGAATCTTCGAACGGATGATTGGTAGAAAATTTCCAGCGAATGAACGAAGGAAATTATATGATCATCAATTTCATCGATTGCTCGAAAATCGAATAAGCACCAATATTCGACTATTCAATTATTCAAATTGTCGAGTATTTTGTTCGATTCAGGTTATGAGCTGCTTGAAGACTGGAAGTTTATTCGATATTCAAATGAAATTATTCAATTTTCGAATAAAGTAGAAATGTTCGATTTTCGAATAATACTCGAATATTTTCGCTTGCGATGTTCGAATTCGAACGAATATTCGACTTCTTAAAACCACCGACGTTCGAATTCGAATGAATATTCAAAAATCTAATAATATCGACTATCCAGACAATTATTCGAATAAAATATTATTGCTACTTATAGGCGATATGCACAGTGCACAAGCCACTAAGACACCTACCAGTGGGAGCATGTACAGTATCTAGGCGTCGAATTTGAAGCCAACTGAAGCGAAGAAGACAATGTTGCCGGCGAGGATGATACTCACAGTAATTAGCATTCGTATATCATTGACTGCAAATGAATTGTTGACGTAGGTCGTCGTTGTCTGCGAGAACCATCAACGATCAAAGCAATGACGGGAACACAACGAGTAGGCGGAAATGGGCATGTAACGACATTTTCTCGAATTAATCTTGCATTCGCCGTTCGCAAGGATGTGGACCAGTATCGTAAAGTAATGCACATAAGACGAGCATTTAAAGTAGAAGGCGGCCTTTCGTGAGGAAAGGAAACACGGCAGGGACGGCGAAAAAGGACTCAGAAGCAAGAAAAAGTTGTGTTTACTCTCCGAGCTCCTTTCAGATGTTGTCCTTTACACTCAGTTACCGTCTTGATGCGGAGCGCTATCCGGCTACTTCCCTGGGCTTGCTACTATTTAGGACACAAATGAGGCACGAGTTCCGTCAATAAAGTTGCACAGAGAACACAGCAGAAAAGGGGGAGGGGCTGTTCGAAGAGCACTTGGTAAAGTAGCGCAGAATAACCAAACAGAACGAGCCCCGACAATAAGCCTAGCAGTCCGCCAAACCCAATGATAAAATATACAAAAACGAAAATAATACAGATGCCGATCTTTTTAGAGAGCGTCAAGTTTAATCTATTGATTCTCGTTTTGACTTGGAAGCTGTTCACTTTGATTTCAAAAGCCGCGAGATCTACCTTCAAATTGAACCTAGATTTTATGTGAAAAGTAAGAAAATAGCGTATGAACAAAGAGTAGAAGAACAAAGGCGGCGCTTGGCAACTTTGTATGGGATGCGCCACGCATTCAATTCCTACCGAATACTGCGAAGGTATGTAGGTTGAATGCTCACTTGGCTTGTAATGATAACCTTCAGTAGCCAGCGAATGAACAACGCAGTGTTTTATCCTTCCCAGACATCTCGGGTCCCAACTGGTCAACAACGGAGGAGGAGGTATGTTTAGGTGGTCTGAGCAGGATCCGAACCAAGAATTTCGAGTTCAGTAGGGATGGGTCAACCGACGACTCCTCCGAATGCGCTGCCACACACAAAGATACAATAAATTAATACGAATTCAGATGTTATCTTTTGAAGAACGCCACCAATCATCGAGACATAGTTCGTATCCTCGTAGGGAGAAAAACTAGTGCTGTTGCAACAATACCTCCATTAAAAGAAGCACGCTATTTGCACTGACGCGCTTTTCCGACTAAAGATTTTGCAAATTCAAGGCACTCGAATTTTGGAATCGAAGAGAGAGAAAGCAAAATCATATAAAGAGACAGAAAGAAAGACCACATCGCAAAAAAACCCTTCACGCAGCGATTAATTCATTGGTTTAATTCTATTGAGCGCCTATAGGGCAGTCGGAGGAGGCTGCCGCGTACATTCGATACTAGGTTCCTCGCTCGGATTTCCCTCCCAGGCTGGCCAAGCTTACCATCTCTCCGGGATTGCTGAATTGGTACCAGTCTTGTCTGGAAAGGATGAAGCGCTGACTTGTTCGTCGGCTGACCACCGCAAGTCATTGTATGACCGAATTCGCATTCAAATCACCTCCACGACGTCTCGTAGATGTAGAATGCGTGGCGCATTCCATAGGGAGTTGAGTAACGCCGTCCTTTATTCTTTGACCTTTGTTATAATTCTACTGGACAGCGTAAAACTCGAAATCCGTCGAAGCAGGTCCTAATCAAGAAAAAAGAATAGTAGCATGGTGGTATTTCCCACCAAAGTAAAAGACGTTTTAAATTTTCATCGCGCTGTAGATTAACTAATGTTTGTTTTTTTAAAGTGACATCTTAAAAAGGACCCTAGAAATAGTAAGAAAATAGAGCAAGCGCTTTTTTTGGGACGAACGCGAATATGCCCGATTTCCGTAACCACGCAGAAATTGAAGAGCAGCAAGAAGGGAACTCTGTTTCGTAATCAGATCTACCCTTCTATGGCGTTGCTCCGTCATGAGCGGCGCGTGCGCGACAACGTACGCGCCGCTCATGACGGTACGACAGCATAGGAGGGTACGTAAGGGATCGTTTAGTGTGCACGCGAAGCGCGACGCGATGTGATGATAAGCTGTCATATCGATTCGTCGCGTCGCGTGATCGATATGGGAGCCTACCATAACATCCCGTCGTGCACCGCTTGCACACTAAGCGATCCCTAAGGCCTCGTGCATACTTCCCGTCGCCGCGATGGAATCGCGGCGATGAGTTCTGCAGAGCGACGCGAAAGAATTGAACTTCTCAGTGCTCGTCGCATCGCTCATCGCTCTGCAAGGGAGCGCGACTGCGATCCGTCCAGGGCCAACGCTAAACACCGCGCGCGGCGCGAAAAAGCATGCCATGCCCGCGATGGGCGCGGGAGGCCATCGCGCATGCCGACCGCCACTGTTGCGGCGGCTGCGGCGAAGTTTCCTTTGACTATTGGACCGCGTGCGGCGGAATGGCCATGGAGTGAGCGCCGCGATAGCTTCGCGGCGATGGAAGTATGCCCCCGGCCTAATAGGTGCAAGTTGACGTTTTTCGTCGCAGTCCATAGATGCGTCCACGGTAACGTCAGCGTACATCAAGAGGACCCTGAAGGCATAAAATAACTGTTTTTCTCTTTGCGCGACCCTGCGACATCACTAACCTATGGAAAGCAATTTTTGTAAAACTCTAATTCTGCTACCATCTAGGTTGGGCCACGTGCTTTTACGGCATGAAGCCGTTCTCCGCTCCATAGGTCTGTCATACGCATTCTCTCCGGACCATCCAGCAACTTTATTTGTTTGTGCTGCTCAGTACGTTTTGTTCCTCAGGTTGTTCGCAACCGCTCTCATGCTCAGCAGCGCTCGTTACAGGACACCGTTGACAAGTTATCCGAAACCGGACCCTCGCTACACAACGTCGGTGCCGCTTCTGTTGAATTCAGTCGCTCGTTGCAGGAGATCTGTAACACGTCTACTCTACTGAATTCGAACGATCATCTAGCGACGTCAGCAACGCTTTTTCTGAATCCGGACGCTCGGTTACCGCTATGTCAAGCAGGAAAAGCCCACGTTCCGTGCTGCAGCAGTATCCCACATTGAATGCTAAACGTTGCCCGCGTGAGATACGCTGAGGCGTATCCCGCGCGGGTAAGATCTCTCAAACGACGGCTAACATATATTTATAGTGGTAGAGGTAGGATTTTAACTTGTGGAAGCAAGTGTTAAACGGAGAGCTTCGGTTACCAGGTCACCGCTCCATCATTAACGCCGCTTTCATAAGAGTGTTTCTGTCTGAACAGTCGGTTTAAAGAGAACATACTCTTTTTGCCAGATTTCGCCGATTTTTGAAGACTTATTTCGTCTTAGGTTTTCCTTGATGTATTCGTATGTTTTTTTTTCAGTTTAATTCCGATGTTTCCCATACTGTTACGTGTGTAGGAATTGTATACTATCAAAACAGCGCCGGTGGTGTAATGGCGTCGAGCATTCCCGCCCTGAGGTGCGGGTTCGAGTCCCGCCTGGCGCTAGAGTTTTGTTAGCAACAAAACATCGTTGTAACAGTTTCTACACTACCTACACTTTAAAAGGCAAAGACGAACATGAAGATGAAGATGTTGAAAACTAGGCGACCTTGCTACAGAAAGCGGCAATGCTGACATCCGCAAAGCGTGAGAGACTGGATTCCGCCGGATGTCACAGGAACTCCAAATCATGCATCAACGCATTAATGGAACTTCTTCGCAAGAGCTCCAAAGGACAAATATGACGCTGCTTCTGATTTCCAGCGGGGAAATGCCAACTGGATTAGTCTGATAGAGCCTAGCTCCAATGTTCATCTCCCATCGAATACTACTTCAAGACACCACCACCTACGCGGAAATATGGATAGAACGCATTGCGTACCACTTCCAGAGAAATTTCATGTATGCCAGTATTTACATATGCTGATCTCTCTTTTCTATTCCAATTAAGTCTTGGTTGAATCAGAATTGTTGACAAGGAAGTCTATCCTTCAGGCGGAATGCATTCGCCAATTCCCACTGGAATTGAAGTACTTCTCTACTACGGGATTGTGTACATTTGTGTATATTTATGAGCTCTGCCTGATAGAAACAGAACACAGAGTGGAAAAGAGTAGAGGAATAAATTTCACAACTAATTAAGTCCCCCGTGAATAGGGAGTGCAGCTTATGTATTATTAGGTTGGCGAAAAAGTCATGCACCAAAAATTTGGAAAACTTTTCAAGATTTAACTGAAACTTCCAAGGACTGTTTGGTGCCACGTATTTGTAGCACAAACATTCTAGAGTATTTTAAAATAATAATTTCATAATAATATAATTTTCAGAATAATAATTTTTTCACGATCTCCGTGGCACGAACAAGGCTTCGCAACTGACTATCGCTCAGTCTCTCCTTGTTCGTTTTCGTAATTAGGACTTTTTTGAGAATGTCGTTACTGGAGATGATTCCTCGGTCTTCTTCGTTAACCATGCTCGGAAGGCCCAGTGGCTCTTTCAACGAGAACCATCTCCGAAGCAGCCAAAGGCACCGGAGGAAGGTAATGCTGTGCTGTTGGTGGGATTCTCGAGGAATGCTCCATTATGAGCTCCTTGACCACGACATCGCTGTAAGGCCTTGTTTAGTGAGCGCGCGACGCGCGACGCGATGCCATAGGCCTATGTCATACCTTCGCTCACCCCGAGCGAAGGCGACGAACAGAGCGATGAGCGAAGTCTCTTCGCTAGCATGAAGCTAGCGAATAGGCGCTCAGTTAATAGCAATGTGTGCAGCTGCGTCGTCTGCGCTGCAGACTCTTCAAATCTCAGCTGATTGGAGCACTATTTTCTCGTCTTTTAATGCTCTTAGTTTTTACTGGTATTGAAGTAATTGTCGTTGTTCTCGCTTACATATAATTTGGAATAATTATCTATTACTGAATGCATTATTTTCAGAGCTATCGACGCAGCCCGTAGCCGGCCAGCGTCCGTCTGACCGGTTGCGGGCTGCGTTGATAGCTCTGAAATTAAGCTTCACAACTAAGGTGAATCGAAGAGCAAGCGAACGAAACCAATACGCCAGAAAAACAATCGAGGAGGAAGGAAATTGGGTCCGGAGTGGGAGTGCTAGAACACACCATTGCTGCAAATAAATTCCGGTTTCAAAAGGCAAATAGGACTGTGCTACATGGTGATCCCCCCGTACCCTATTTGTGCTACGATGAAAATAAAAAATAATGAAAACGAGGGAGATCGATGGGGTAGCATCGCTACCGATGCTGGCCGACGCTCTGCTCAGCTCAGCGACGCGGTCGCATCGGTAGCGATATCGTATCGCTCGAAGGTATGACACCCCGCTAGCGAGGCCTCGCTAGCGGTGGGTCGGACAACTGCTACACGCGTCTGCCCCTCCACAACGTTTGATGCGTTCCCTTCCCCAATTGTGTTAGTTGTCCATCGCCTTCGCTAGCGAAGAGCGATGGTATGACACAGGCCATATGTAGTGGCCGAATTGATCAATCGCGTCGCTTGATCAATTTGACCACCACGCACGCATCGCGTCGCGCGTCGCGTGCAACTAAACAAAGCCTAACAACGAACATCTCCGCTACGCAGATGCAAAAGCTGACCCATCCCGTTCCGACACAAATTTCAAACAGACTTCAGACAACGACTTTCCTTATGTAACATCGCATGCTATTACTACGTTCAGACGGCAACGTCACGTAGACAGACTGCCACTCGAAGAAATGACTCATCCAATTTAGTGTTCACTAATGATTTTGGGCCTTTAAGAATAATTCATTTTATGTGATTAATAGCAGGAATAAATGCTCAAGTCTGCTGACAATGAAAGCAACAACAAAGTGATTTGTAGCTGCTATTCGGCAGTAGGATTTTTTTAAAGAAATGGATGGAAGGGTAACTTTATATAGTTCTCTCTAAGAACGTGTAGCAATCAAATCGACCATGCGTATCTACACGATAAGAATGAACTACGACTATGTACTTTATGGGCGGAAAGAACTGTTAAAGGACACCGTTAGGAAGAGCTGTGAATTTCCACAAAAATTTTTTCGTTCTCTTCTCATTGCGCAGCAATGAGAAGAGGCGTTCTGGTTGGAACTAAACATACTTTTCAGAACGTCTTTAAGCTTTTTCCGAAGTGGAATTTTTTATATAGGCAAAACATTGAAGATCCAACAAGATATCATTTCAGCATTAAATTGGATACCTTTCAAATCATATGGCTCGCAATTCTAAGCAAGCTTGACGCTTTTGGAGCCGAAATGAACATCTCCAAAATTAAAATGTGTTTATTTCACAATAAACAGAAAATCTCCCAATTGTTTAGAATAACTTCCTATTAAAGGAGTTTTGGTATGACTTTCTTTGAATTTTTTAAAATTCAATTGCCCCAATAAGTGCAGAACGTTGTTTGAAATTTTACAAAATTTATGTTCCTCAAGTAAAAATTAAATGTTGTTTCAAAGCGCAATTATTTGTCTTATAAAAAAAGAGATGGCGCTATGCGTTTTCTATCATTGGTAGATTTTTGTATTTCTCCGCGCAAACACAGCAACAACATTTTCTGATCAAGATCAAAAAATGTTGTTGTTGTGTTTCCGCGGAAAAATACAAAAAAATAAAAATTAAATAAAGAACAAAGGACGGCGTTACTCAATCTCTTTTGAGATGCGCCACGCATTCTACTTCTACGGAATGTCGTGGAGGCGATTTGAATGCGTAATTGGTCATATAATGACTTGCGGTGGCCAGCCGATGAACAAGTCAGCGTTTTATCCTTCTCAGACAGGACTGGTACCAATTCACCGAACCCGGTGGGATGGAAGGCTAGGTTGACCTGGGCGAGAAATCCGAACCAGGAACCTGGTATCGGGTGCAGCCGGCAGTCGGCGCCTCCTCCGACTGCGCTACACGCGCCCAAAAAAAATATAAACAGTGCAACAATAACAGTTACAAAAACACACATATTTTTAGCATCGCTGTTCTAAGTAAAGGGCATGTGCAGTGCCAAACAAATAAAACGATTTATTATATTTAGTTTATTATAGTTTATTTAATGGTGGCGATGTCCGTTCCTGCCACTGGAAACTGCTCGCTCTGCGAGCTAAGCTAATCACGGACATTCGAATGCAGGCGACAGGCCCTTGTGACAGGCCGGCCTACGAAGACCCATGTCACATCACATGGTGTATGATAAGTCAAGTTTCTCGAGATAGTGCTACGGCGTCCGCGGGAGCCGACGCGCACTCGCAGAGCCCGGCGAGTGTGAGAAGTATGCGAGGGTCCCTGATGCGAGGACGGCATCGGGGGGGCAACTGAGCTAGTCCGAAAGTCCCGTAACGTAAGCAGGACCCGCGTGGCTACGCTGAATGTGGGTACGTTGACGGGCCGCTCGTGCGAGTTGGTTGAAGCACTGGAGCGAAGAATTGATTTCTGTGCGGTGCAGGAGACGAGGTGGTCCTGCCGCAAGTCAAGGGACATAGGACGTGGCTTCAAGGCCGTTCTATGTGGAAGTCCCAGGACCACCAGCGGTGTCGGAATAATCGTCTCCGAACGATTTCGTGACTCGATTGTAAGCGTCAAGCGCTTTGACGATCGATTGATGAAGATCGTTGTCGCCGCTAAGGAGCGACTCTATCACTTCTTCTCTGCGTATGCTCCGCAGACTGGCTGCTCCGATCAAGCCAAGGATGAGTTTTGGAACCTGCTTGATGAGAAGACAGCAGAGGTACAGTCGAAAGATGTCATCATAGTCGCTGGTGACCTTAATGGGCACGTAGGTGCTGCGAAGGATGGGTACAGCTGTCATGGTGGTTTCGGGTACGGGTCTCGTAACCCCGATGGTGAGCGTATTCTTGAGTATGCGGAATCGCATAGCCTCACCATTGTGAACACCGTTTTCCGAAAACGCGACTCCCACCTCATCTCATATTATAGTGGGAGCTCCAAGTCTCAGATAGAATTTGTGCTTGTGAAGGATCGTGACCGAAATCTCGTCACAGACGCGAAGATCGTGCCGTATGAAACGGTCGCCCCACAGCATCGTCCGCTGATCTGTACTTTGAAGATCGCCTCTCCGAGGCTGAAGCAGGTCGAGCGATGCGGTGCTGCAAGAATCAAGTGGTGGCGAATGAAAGAGAAGGAAGCAGCTGTGATTTCTCGCGTGCGGTTACCGACAGTTACGACTGTCGACGAAACTTGGAAGAAAGCAACCGACGCGATACGCCAAGCTGCAAGGTTGGAACTCGGCACTACGAAGCCTGGACGACGCAAAGTCGACAAGCAGGCATGGCTGTGGACAGACGATGTGAAAGCGAAAGTTCGAGAGAAGAAGTCGCTGTATCATGTGTTTCTCGGCGACAGAACAGCCGACAAATGGCAGGAGTATCAGAAGGCGAAGAAGGCTGCAAAGAAAGCCGTGGCTGTTGCGAAAGCCACTCATTATGGTGATGTCTACCGAAAGCTCGAATCGCGCGATGGTGAGCGGTATTTGTACCGACTTGCTAAGACCCGCCATCGTCAAACCGAGGACATTGAAAAGTTTGTTGGCATCAATGATGAGAGCGGCCATCTTCTGACATACCGCAAAAAGGCACTGAAGCGATGGCGTGATTACTTTAAGGAAACTTCCACTATGGAATTTCCTCATCCGGCCATCCCTTCTGTGGCTTCTGTTCACGGTCCCGTTCGCAAGATCACCGTGGAGGAAACAGAAGCGGCTCTAAAGAAGATGAAGCCCGGTAAGGCGACAGGGCCGGATGATCTGGCAGCCGATGTTTGGAAGTCGAAGCTTTGGTATCCTGCTGAGTGGTTGGCTGAGTTCTTCAACCAGGTAGTAAAGGAGAAGAAAGTACCGGAGTGTTGGCACAACAGTACGACGATTCCGATTTGGAAGAAGAAGGGCAGTCCTGCGGACTGCTTCAATTACCGTCCGATTCGCTTGCTTTCGCATAGCATGAAGATCTTCGAGCGAATCCTCGATAGACGAATCCGTGAAATCGTCAAGCTCTCCGACAACCAGTGCGGCTTTGTGTCTGGTTGTGGGACCATTGATGCTACACACGCCGCCCGCCTCCTGGTGGAGAAGCATCGCGAGAGACAGAAGCCGGTGCATATCGCCTTTCTCGACTTGGAGAAGGCCTTCGACCGCGTACCGCGTGAGCTTATATGGTACGCCTTGCGACGACACAACGTACCTGAGGAACTTATAGAGTGGGTGCGGATGCTCTACTCTTGCCCAAAGAGTAGAGTGCAAGCTGCAGCTGGAACCTCAATGGAGTTTCCCATCTCTGTTGGGGTGCACCAGGGTTCTGCGCTTTCTCCACTCCTCTTTGTTGTCGTCATGGATGCCATTACGCGAGATCTTCAGCAGCCTGCTCCATGGACGCTGCTTTATGCTGATGACGTGATGCTCGCTTGCGAAGAGAAAGACGATCTCGAGCGGCAGGTGCAAGCTTGGTGCGACCGTCTGGCGAGGTTTGGACTCAAATTGAACGTCAAGAAGACCGAGTACCTAACGACTGACGTAAACGAGTCCGGCTCCATTAAGATTAACGGTACTGAACTTGCACGCACTTCGGTGTTTAAATACCTGGGATCAGCAATAGCGTCTGACGGCGGTCTGATGGTTGAAGTGAACTCACGCGTGAGTGCAGCTTGGTCCAAGTGGCGTTCGCTGACTGGCGTGCTCTGCGATATGAGGATACCAGAGCACCTGAAGTCGAAGATTTACAGAGCCGTCGTGCGCCCGGTAGCGATGTACGGCGCTGAGTGTTGGCCTGCGACTAAGGAAGTTGAAACACGCCTCAGCGTCATGGAGACGAAGATGTTGCGCTGGACGGCTGGAGTCACGCGCATGGACCGCATCAGAAATGATGCTATTCGGCAGAAGTTCGGTGTCGCGCCGATAGCGGACAAGATGCGCGAAGCTCGCTTGCGATGGTACGGCCACGTTCTGCGTGGGAAAGAAGACAGCGTCCGCAAGATTGGCCTTGAGTTGGAAGTATCTGGAAAGCGGCCTAAAGGACGCCCGAAGCAGCGTTGGTCCGATACGTTACACACAGACATGAAAGTAGCTAGTGTCCACCCTGATCAAGCGCAGGATCGGGAAAGGTGGCGTCGTAACACCAGAAGAGCGGACCCCGCGACGATGCGGGACAAACGCTGAAGAATAAGAAGAAGAAGATAGTTTATTTAATAGTTGAGCGCACGACGCCATCTCTTTTTTAATACACTATTTGACTGCTGACTTCTTCCATCTTAAAACATAATCCATTTCATTATTGGTCCTTAAAAATAAAAATTCCATAAAATTCAAAACAATGAGGTTACCTTTCAAGGCGGGTTATTAAAACGCTCAAAGGAAGTCGTACCAAATATTTCCTGAAGAAAAAATTATTCGAACCGTGTTGGAGAGCCTCTAGCTTGATCTGATAATCTGAAAAACACTCGTTTTAATTCGCAAGATGTTCAGCTTGATTTGAAAACGTTAAGCTTGCATGGAGGAGTCTCCAAATTGAATTGAAAGTTGTCCAATTTGACATAAAAACGGTATATATGTATTTAGCGAATGCCCGATGAGTTTGCAAAAGTGAACTACAGAGTCTTCAATTTTTTTAACAACTTATAAAATAATTTTGTGGTTAAGGGAGTTATAATTTCAGGAACATTCAATCAGAGTTAAATTTTTAGCACAACCTATATGGTACTTGGGTGCAGGTTCAGTGCAGCCACAATCCTAGACGACTGCAAAGTCTCCCTTGAATTTTCAGTAGAAAAAAAAACAAATCCGAATTTGGAAAGCGGGAGAACTTTCAGTGGGAGACCTCCAGAAGAGCCTTCCTAATTAGATCAATTTTTTTCGCACTCTTCTCCACTGAGAGGCCGCCAAGACACTTAAAAGGGTAGCGGCTAGTGAGCTAATGCTCGGAAACTAATGGAGTATGTACATTGAAGAAGGCAGGTTGAGCTGGACACAGCGGCGAACAGGAGCAATCGCCGTCGTCGATTAGCGACGAAAATCTCTTTTAGGGAGAACATTCATGGAAGGAGTGCTGGCGATACAGAAACGATGGAAGACAGCAACAGAGCAGCATGTAATTAGTGCTGGATTCGGAATGGTAACGAAGCTACGGTTTTCGAATAACACTAGGCTCTAGCCGTCCTTCGACTTTCATTCATATGCCATGAAAAGGTTAGGGAAACATCAAAGTATCAAATGACAAATATCCCTGTGGCCATGGCAACGTTGCATCAAACACCATACGGTTATATTTCACACGTTTTTTTCTAGTGAGAAAGATTTTGGGAGGTTTGGGTTCTTTGTATGCCCAAAGAAAGCTTTGCCGCTTTTCTAACACCCATAAGAACTTAGCCTGATGATATCCCCACATCTAATACAAAAATAACGAACACAACACTTCAATCCCAAAGGTAATGTGACCACTGCTATGGTGCTAGTCCCTAAACAAGAAAGTCGTGAGGTTGTTTGCCAAGAGAATTAGACGCTAAGTCGCCGTGAGCTCTACTGCTTTTTTAGGCCCAAAAATATCGCATCGTAAAAAAATTATATAAATTGATAGCGTGATCGGGCTAACTCAGGAATATACAGGGTGTCTCAAAAAAAAGCATACACTGTTTGAAAGATGATAACTTCGCTCACAGTGAAGGTACTGAAGAAGATAAGCGTTCATATAAAAACTTCAAAAAATAGAAATTACTGACATATAAGCGGTATTGGAATGCGCCATGCACTCGTCTGAACTGCTGCATTTTGCACTCGATTGATAGTGTTTCGTTTGAATACCTGCTACAATTTCTTCCCAAAGTAGCCGTATCGATTGATTTTTGCTTTTTTAAGGTTTAAAACTCTAAACACACTACGGCCTGCGAAAATGCGGGGTATCCTAGAAATGCAGGTACTATTTGAAAGGTTCTAACATTGTTGCTAGTGAAGCTTTTAAAGATATTAGGAACTTTTAAGAAAGGACAGGGTAAAGAAATTTTTGTGGCATGCAAATGGTTACGATTGCGCCATGTCTCCGCTTAAAACCTTACATTTCAGGCTCGATTGATTGTGCATGGGCTGAATGCTTGTTACAGTCTTGCTACTATTCGGCCTGATTAACCTGTGATGTGCTTCTTTTAACGTTTTTTGTCGCTCAGTAGCTAAAATTATGTCGAATAACTTTTCCACTTAGCTTGAATATTGCTTCATCAGTCCACAGAATCCGTCTTATAAAATGGGGCTCCTGTTCACATTTAAATTCCACAATCAATAGACTCGCATGCCACTTGTCTTTCACGTCACTGTCAAGTACTAAATGCCAAAAGAAGCACAGCACAGATTAATCAGGCCAAGTAGTAGCAAGATTGTAACAAGCATTCAGTCCATGCACAATCAATCAAGTCTAAAATGCAAGGCTTCAAGTGGGGACATGGCGCAATCTTAACCAATTGCACGCTGCACAAATTTCTCTACCCGGTGCTTCCATATAATTTTTTAATTTCTTCAAAAGCTTCATTAGCAGCAATGTTGGAACTTTTCAAATAGCACCTGCATTTTTAAGGATACCTTGCATTCTTTCTGCAAGCCGTAGTGTGTTTTAAAGTTCTAAACATCAAAAAAAGACAGGAATTAACCGATGCGGCTACTTTGTAAAAAATTATAGCAAGTGTTCAAACAAAACATAATCAATCGAGTGTAAAATGCAGAATTTCGGACGAGTGCATGGCGCATTCCAATGCCAGTCATATGTCCGGAACATTCTATTTTCTTAAGCTTTCGTATGAGACTTTAGCTTTTTTAGACCTCTACTGTGAGCAAATTTATCACCTTTCAAACAGTGTACACATTTGTTTGAGACACCCTGTATAACTAGCCTAGGCACTGTCCGAAAAAATTCAACCAAAGAGTAAAAGCTGTTGGCAGAAATAATGTATGACTTCAGGGCAGTCTACTTTAAGGCCTTAAAAATTTCAAAAAAAAATAAAATGAATGAACAGCCAACACAGCTCTTGCAGAGCATCGTTGTTTTTTGAAGAGCATACAACATTGTGAAAAATCTCCAATGTAAGCAGAAGGAGCTGGCTGCGAACGTTATGTTTTTCTTCTTTTTTTTACTTTCCACTCTATCCACCAACAACTTGACAAAATCAAAATAAAAAGCAAAACACACTTCATAATAGAGCCAATCATTTTTTCTTTCGAATATTTTATAACGTTGTGCGAAGACTTTCAGCGAATTTTAGATTAAAATGCAAAAAACGGTTAGTTTCCAACCTAATAATACGGTACGTTTTCAAAGAAAATGCATTCAAATTAAGTCTTATGAAGTAATCATAAAGCGTAGAAAATCTGGAAAGCTCTATGACGAGCTGCGTGCCTACTAGATAACTGTGGAAAGGCTCCGCGAACAAATGTGTATTTCTGGACGCCCTTTTAGTGTTTATCGGAAACAAGACCTCTCAGTGAAGACGGGCTTAGCGTCTGAAAAGCGCAAACCTAGAACGCGCTACAAACACATTGCTCAATTCAAGGAAGCATTCTCAAAAGAAAAGAAAAAACGTAATGCCTTGAGGACAGTGATTTTGCTTCGCACTCCTGAACTTGATCTTATAGATCGTATAGCCTTAGGTGGCGATGTCCGTTCCTCCACGTGGTGCCACTGGAAACTGTTCCCTTCTGCGAGCTAAGATAATCACGGACATTCGAGTACAGGCGACAGGCCCTAGTGACAGGCCGGCCTATGGAGACCCCATGTCACATCACATGGTTGATGACGTTAAGTGAGTATCGAGATAATGCTACGGCGTCCGCGGGAGCCGACGCGCACTCGCAGAGCCGTGTGAGAAGTATGTGAGGGACCCTGATGCGAGGACGGCATCGGAGGAAACTGAGCTAGTCCGAAAGTCCCGTAACGTAGGCAAGACCCGCGTAGCTGCGCTGAATGTGGGTACGCCGACGGGCCGCTCGTGCGAGTTGGCAGAAGCACTGGAGCGAGGACGAGTCGACTTGTGTGCTGTACAGGAGACGAGGTGGTCCTGTTGTAAGTCGAGGGACATAGGTCGAGACTTCAAGGCCATTCTGTGCGGCAGTCCCAGGACTACCAGCGGAGTTGGTGTAATCGTCTCCGAACGTTTCCGAGACGCGATTATAAGCGTGGAACGTCTTGATGACCGCTTGATGAAGGTCGTAGTCGCTGCTGAACAGCGCATGTATCATTTTCTCTCTGCGTACGCTCCGCAGGCAGGCTGCTCTGAGAGAGCCAAGGATGAATTTTGGACCCTGTTTGATGAAAAGACAGCAGAGGTACCGTCAGAAGACGCTGTCGTTATCGCAGGTGACCTCAACGGTCATGTGGGAAGTGCGAAAGATGGTCGCAGCAGTCACGGCGGTTTTGGATATGGAGCACGTAACGCTGATGGTGAGCGAATCCTTGAGTACGCAGATTCGCACAATCTCATCATCGCGAACACAATATTTCGAAAGCGTGACTCCCATCTGGTGTCGTTCTGTAGCGGGAGCACCAAGACACAGATCGACTTCATCCTTGTGAAGTATCGCGATTGAAAGTTGGTTACAGATGCGAAGCTGGTGCCGCACGAGACTGTCGCCACACAGCACCGTCCGCTGATATACACTCTTAAATTCACCCTTCTGAGGCTGAGGCATGTCGAGCGATGCGGTCCACCGAGAATCAAGTGGTGGCGGTGGAAGGAAAATGCTGCAGCTTTTGTTTCTCGTATTCGGTTACCGACGGTGACAGCCGTCGACGAAACAAAGAAAGATGCCACCGATACGATATTACAAGTTGCATGTTCTGAATTAGGCATGACTAAGCCTGGGCGCACCGCAGGTTCGAGAAGCTGGCGTGGCTGTGGACTAACGACGTAAGAGAAAAAGTCCGAGAGAAGAAAAAATTATATCACGCATTCCTGCGCGACAAGACCGCAGACAAATGGCGTATGTACCAGGAGGCGAAGAAAGAGGCAAAGAAGGCGTAGCCGTTGCAAAAGCCGTCGATTATGATGATCTCAGCGATAAACTCGAGACGCGCGATGGTGAACGACATCTTTATCGACTTGCCAAGGCACGCCATCGTCAGGCCGAGGACATCGAGAAATTCTTGGGCACCAACGATGAGAATGGCCATCTACTGACGAACCGCAAGAGGGCTATGAAACGATGGCATGACTACTTCGAGAGAATTTCGACAGTAGAGTTTGCCCATCCGCCCATCCCTTGCTTCCCTCGCACGGTCCTGTGCAGAAAATCACTGTGGAGGAGACGGAAGCGGCTTTGTAGAAGATGAAGCCAGGCAAAGCAAACCCGCCCCGACGATATAGCGGGCGATCTATGGAAGTTGAGGTGCTGGAGCCCTGCTGAGTGGCTAACGAAATTTTTGAACCAGGTTGTTACAGAAAAGAAGGTACCTGGTAGTTGGCAGGAAAGCTCGACGATCCCGATATGGAAGAAGAAGGGCAGTCCTGCGGACTGCACGAATTACCGTCCAATTCGCTTGCTCTCGCACAGCATGAAAATCTTCGAGCGAATTGTAGATGGACGTATTCGCGATATCGTCCAACTTTCCACCAATCAATGTGGCTTCGTAGCGGGCAGTGGCACCATCGATGCCATACATGCTGCTCGTCTTCTGGTAGAGAGGCATCGCGAAAAGCAGAAACCGCTGCACCTAGCTTTTCTCGACTTAGAGAAAGCGTTTGATCGTGTACCGCGTGAGGTTATATGGTGCGCCTTACGACAACATGGTGTTCCCGAAGAGCTTATTGAGTGGGTGCGCATACTTTATTCTGGTCCAAAGAGTAGTGTGCGAGCGCCAGCTGGCACATCGGCGGAGTTTCCTATCTCCGTTGGTGTTCACCAGGGCTCTGCGCTTTCCCCGCTTTTATTCATTGTCATACATTGTCGTAATGAATGCCATTTCGAGAGACCTTCAGAAGCCTACCCCCTGGACGCTGCTTTATGCAGATGACGTAATGCTTGCAAGGGAAGAGAAGAGCGAACTCGAGCGACAAGCGCAAGCTTGGTACGACCGCTTGGCGACGTTCGGGCTCAAGCTAAACGTCAGAAAATCTGAGTACTTGACGACGGACGTAAACGCAGCCGGGTCCATTGAGATCAATGGCACAGCGCTAGTATGAACGACAATCTTCAAGTACCTTGAATCTGCAATTGCGTCTGATGGTAGTCTGACGTTCGAGGTGAACTCGCACGTGAGTGCTGACAGGAGTTTTATGCGACAAGAAAATACCGAAACGCCTTAAATCGAAGATTTATAGAGCCATCGTCCGACCAGTAGCGATGTATGGAGCTGAGTGCTGACCTGCAACCAAAGAGGTTGAGACTCGTCTCAGCGTAATGGAAACGAAAATGCTGCGCTGGACGGCTGGTCTGGACCGTATTCGCAACGTTGAAATACGCCAGAGGTTTGGTGTCGCTCCAATTGCTGACAAGTTACGTGAAGCTCGCCTTCGGTGGTATGGCCACGTTCTTCGAGCTAGTGGTGACACTGTTAGGAAGATTGGCCTTAACATAAATGTGCCCGGAAAACCGCCTAAATGGCGGCCGAAGCAGCGACGGCTTGATACGTTGCATGTGGACCTAAAGGTTGCTGGTATTCATCCCGATCAAGCATTTGAGCATCGCGTAGAGTGACGTCACCACACCAGAATAGCAGTCCCGCCTCGAAGCGGGACAAACACTGAAGAAGAAGAAGTTCGTATAGCCTTAGCAATAGTTTGAATCTATCAAACAGCAAAGGTTTTGAGACCAGTAACCGCCATGCGGCGACGAGTGGTACAGTGGTAGCCTACCAAAGCTTAGTTATAGACGAACGAATCGATTGTATTGCCTTTTCGTTCCTTTCGGCATTGTTAGGCAACTAGTTTGTTTGTTAGGCGTAGCGCAGTCGGAAAAGGCGACTGCTGTCGCGTGCACCCAATACCTGGTTCCTGGTTAGGATTTCTCGCCAGGGCCCTCCATCCCTCCGGGGTCGGTGAATTGGTACCAGACTTGTCTGGGAAGGATAGAGCGCTGACTTGCTCATCGGTTGGCCACCGCAAGTCATTGTATGGCCAAACGCATTCAACACGCCTCCACGACATCCCCTAGAAGTAGAATGCGTGGCGCATCCCAAAGAGGATTGAATAATGCCGTCCTTTATCCTTTATCCTAGTTCGTCAACAACCCATTGTGAAAATGAAATTTGCACTAATAGTATCAGGCAGAAACATAGTAGACGAAAAATCTCAGAGGGCTTAATCACCGTGAATCACTGCGCTCTCCACCAAACATATACAGGGTGGCCCATAAGTCCTGCAACAAAAACATAGGCGTATAAAAAGGCTAAGAATGCACCAAATTTGAACCACTTTTAAACCTTGTTTGCCCATGGTTTGTAGATTATGGTGGAGCGGTATTATTCATAAGGGACCACTCCTGGATTGATAAGTACCTTCAGATCGTGTGGGTTGCTTTGCCGCTCACGTCGCAGCCCCTCTTACGGAGTTTTACTTCTTATTCGTTCCAAAGAAGATATTGAACAATAGTTTTCCCAGGCTTTATAGTGCAAGACACTTTCTTAAAAATGGTTAATAAACAAAGATTGAAAATCTAAAGATTTAGGAATTTCACAGGTAGTCTTTCGCGGGTGCAATATTTTGCAGATGGACTGAGAACCGCTACCACGTCCTTTTATTCTTTTCTTTATTCAGGACGTGACGATGACTACATCACGTGTTGTTTAGAAAATAACATAACGGAAGGCAAAACCAGTGCTTAGTAAAAACAGTAGACTCTAATGTCCAGAACAAACATGAAGTTAAAAAAATGCAACCTAAAAGATTAGACAGTGCAACAGAAACAACTGCAATAGATGTCTGAACTCTACCTTGCAATCTGTCTACGAGAAAGATGAGACCTAAGTTGATTTAACGTCATACTGAGTATGCGGTCCTTCATCAACATCCTGAAGCGTGCAAACACCCGGTGAGAGAAGAAAGTTGACCTGGGTTGGCATCTACTCATCGAGCCAGCTAGCCTTATACCGCCACTTCTAGTATTGGTATCAGCGAAGTAACAAAAATCACTTGCGTTGACATCAACCCTACCAGTAAGTATTTTGAACATCATAATTATGTCGTTATTTTCTCTTCTTCTTTCTTTTCTCTTTTTCTTTTGCTGTTACAGGAATCGCTTTACCAGAATGTGCATTTTGCCTTCAAACAGCGCGTTTGAGTCTCTAATATATGGTGCTAAGTATTTGTTCCTATCAAACGAACATTTTTATTGATTTTCACTATTTTTGCACAAAAACCTATGGAGTGTGGGGAGACATTTTGGAAAATCGTGTATGACAAAAACCTGCCATGCGTGGCCGTTGTTTTTATATCATCAGGTTCCCGCAAAGGTAGCATTAAACGCACTATTATTTTGACCTTTCTGGGATCGCTCAACTTTGAGAAATTTTTCATCAAGTGAGGCAGAGGCTGAATACCCATTTCGAACGACGCCCTCCAACTGCGCTTACAAATTTTTCCTTCTACTCTCTTCTCCTCATAGCTGAGTCTTCATCTCACTTGTGGACTTCTAGAGCTTTCCTTGTAGTTTTCTAGAAACAACATATTGCTTAGTAATAGATTACGCACACGGCTGAATATTGAATTTGTTCCAGCTGGTTGCTGCATCGTGTATGATCAGAAAATTAATAGCGTTCTTCTGTTGTAGTTCAGATCCGTTCATCCAATGTTCACTCTTGAGAAGCCTCTGCACTGCCCTACACAATACCATCATATTGCATGTTCAACAACCAATCTTTCGAAATTTAGTCACATCGGAACGGAAGCGCCCCACCACGGGCCAGAGAAGAATTTTCGGTAGTTTTATGTGACAGCGCATTACTTTGTAATAAGAGCAGCTACAACTATGATACTTTCCAGAAGTATAGCACTAAGTATTTCCTACATAACTGTTGGTATGCGGTTTTTTTTTTTGAAATTGGAAAAAGACAACCAATAAGGTCTCCTAATTTTGTTGCAGGACTTATGGGCCACCCTGTAATGTTCTTGAAAATGCGGGGGAGGCCATTTTTTTATCCTCGCCTATGTAAATCCAAGAATTCCTTTTGAAAATAAGCAACAAAATGTTATTGTGGTAACCAATGTAATTTTACATCATATTACCATACCTTTGCGAAAGTCTCTAACTGAATTAAGAAAAGTAAAAAGTAAAACTAAGAGAGAAATACTTCGATTTGCATCTCGGCCGTCTCTACATGAACAGTGAAATACTGGAGCTCAAGGAATCGTTTGATGAGCACGCGACACGCGTCATGATGCTATGATAAGCTGGCATATCGATTCGTCGCGTCGCGAGATCGATATTGGAGCATACCATAATATCGCATCGCGCGTCGCATGCACACTAAACGACCCCTAAGGGCAAAGTAATGTAAAGGTCAATAGCGATGGCCTTCAAAAATATTGTTTCAAGAAAGTGGTAGAAGGTGAACGATTACTCATTATTTTCTCAAAAAAGTGCGCCACACACTCCGCGTTGATCTGATATCTTTGACCAATTGGATGTTCCTATAGCCTTCATAGCTACCCGTTAACGAACGGTAAAAGCGTTTTCCTGACTGAAATGTCTTGAAAAATGCAGGGAGCATGATGAGAATATGGAATATTTTAATATGAATATGGAATAATTTTTTCAAGACACAGAATATGGCGAGATATCAAGGGGAGCTGGATGACCAGACGACTCTCTCATACCGGCTTCGCCTTTAGCCTGGTTTATAGTTGCGCCGCCACGCGACGCGGCGTGATGTTCGCCGTAGATATCGATTTTTCGCGCCGCCCGATCGATATCTATTCCGACTATGGTGCCGCGCCGCGCAACGGCGCAACTATAAATCAGGGATTACGGCAAGCTCGCCCTCTATTTCAAGGAAACTATGACACAGTCCTTCAATCTAACAAAAATAGAAGGTTGGGAGGCAGAGCCTGGTTGTGGATCAAAACTTCTTCGAAACCTGGGTGTGCACCTGACGCTTCACGTCACTTTCCATTTTCACATTTAAAAACAAATGTAGATATATGGATATGGTATACTTTGTTCCTCTAAGTATACTGCTTCATACAGTTTGTTATTTGTGGTGCAAATAAATAAATAAATACGCCCAATCTCTTTGCAGCAGTTTTTACCCTTGTTCTCATCCTCTTGGTATGCCAACGTTAAAGGTTTGAAGTACTAAGGGTGTATAGTTGTGCTCTCGATTTTTTTTCGAATATTCGAATGATTTCGAATGCTCACAGACTTCGAATATTCGATTTCGAATACATTCGAAAAACGCGATTTTTTTTTGAACATTCGTGTTCGATTACTCAAATTCAAATGAAAATCATTCGAATACCTATTTGAGTAGGTCTTTCGAGCACAACTATCTAAGGGTGAACACCATTCTGAAAAGACGAAGGTTGAAGTTAATCACGGTCCCTAATGGCTACGCCACGTATTCTAGGTTGACTTGATATTATCAACGACTCGAATGTTCATATGACGTAGTACTCTGATTTTTTTTCTGAAATTCCACAAAATGCGAGAGACAAAAAAAATAAGCAACAAATAGGTCATGATGTAACGATCAGTTAGCAAAGAATAAAGGAGGAGAGATAAAGGGGGCGTTAATGAATCTCCTTGGGAAGCACCTCCTGATTCCTTCCTCCTAGAGACAACTTGAAATCGCATTTGGCATATAAATAAATAAATATACATATATATACTGTCAGTGTGTAGTCAACAAACCATTTTCAGCGTATTTTCATCCCAAACAAAGCGTGGTTGGCCGGGGCGGGAAATCCAAAACATGAACCTGGCATCGGATGCACTCCACGGCCGGCACCTCTTCCGACTGCGCTACCACGCGCCCACAGAAACGAATGAGGTAGGATATTACGTCTGACGAGAAGCAAATTTTAGTTAAGTATAGTAAAAGTAAGAAAAATAAAACGTCTTCGAAAAATTTTAATGTTATAATTATTACATTTATTTGTTTATTTATATATATTTTTTAAATGAGAAATGACTTCAACAACAATCAATCAACGGGTTGAAAACGACGAGGATCTTGCAGTGTGTAGTCAGTGAGCAACGTTGAATAAATGAACTCAAATCCGAGGCCCCCTGGTAAGCAATCGTCTGTGGTTGCCTGAAGTGCGCACCAGTTTAGAAGTGACCATAAATACCGAGGCTACTGGAATGACACGGTTAATTCTGGGCTCACAAGATCACAAGACATGGGAAGACAATATAACTACTTTATGAGCTGTGTTGGTGAATATGAATGCAATTTCTAGGCTATTCTCAGCTAGTAGAAAAATTGTTTCTGATAAAACTCGTCGTCATTCCTTGTTATACAGCCAATCGGAGAGTTGTTATGCTTTTCGATGGCTGACTTTGTTGTTTGCTATTGGTTTGAATAAACATAAACATAAATATAAGCTAGATAACAAAGCGGCTTCACCATCTTCACCCCTCGACGGTGAGCGAGGAAGCCACGGAAAAGTGAGTGTGTCGGTGCGAGAAGGCGCAGAGAAGGCTAGCTTATTCTCTCACGCTCATTCCCGCATTCAAATATCCTTGCAGTCACCTGCTTCGCACAAAAAATCGGTGGTAAACGATGGTGCTACCATATGTGGCGCTTAGTCCATAATCAGGAAGATGACGTCCTCACGGGTAAGTATGGCATCTCTTCTTATATTTCGAAAACGCAGAAAATGTGTAAGTTCCGGTTGTGGATTGGAACTCTATAGGTTGATTCTCACGGACATGGCGCCTCGAGCCACCGTTCGGACGTGTCAAAGCTCACCTTAGTTGATTATCTTTTTTTAGTTACAATTCTGGTGATAATATGGAAATAACGGTCTGAAAGGAGCTCTGAAGCAGACGAAAGAGAAAGTACAGCTTTTCCACCTGATAAAGTCGAGTAGTGCTATATGAGCAGCGCTTTTCACAAAGAAACCGTTATGTAGATGGAGCTCATTAAGGAACGGAACAATTACGTTGTCGATACGCAGTATGACGCATTACACAGCAACATAGCAGACGCAGTCGCTGTTCGATGTAAGGCATTGTGGGCGTACTGAATAGGTATGGCTTCGGTAGCGGTAAACAAAAGCTTAGAAGCAGCGCACACGAAGGGATTCACCTCCTCCGATGCGACCTTTAACGTCTTACTAACGCTAAAATAATAACACCTCAACGAGGAGCTCGAGCGAAGAAGAGGCAGCCGAGATGCTCATTTTGCGTCACGTGACACGACCATGCCAGGATCCCACCCTATTTGCCAAAGCCCGGCCTACAACGCATCATTACCGACAAGGTGGACTTCAGAATTCAGAAATCGGGTAGGTACACCAAACCGCTGCAGCAGAGCACCTCCAAGTCGCCTTTTTGTGTGGATGAGGTCGTGAATATTCTTCCGCTGACTCCTTGCAGAAAAACGAATGCATTAAACCGGAGCATATGGAGGCACGAGTGTCCCGCAGAGCCTGTAATTTTCTTCTTTTTCTTCTCTTTCTTCGTTTAATGCTATAAAACCTCCTCTTCTCTCCTTCTATCTATTTTTAATTAGTTTTTTGGGTAATATACCCCTTCTCATGGGCTGAACCAAATTCTCTGAAGAAGGCAATACCACGGGAATGCTTCCAAACGAATACGTGGAGCTCAGACAGTCGGCATATCGCAATAAAAAATTTCCATAGTTTCCCTGAGAGCCTACTGCTTCCCATGGCATAAATCCTTTTCACTAATTATAAATGTGCCTTTGCGTTTTATTTCTTACAAAATGCACAATTTTTCGTACGTGTCGGGTTTTTCACCACTCAGTCTGGAGTCGAATGAACGTGGCGACGGTTGCCAGATTCCTATCTCACAAAAAATCTCTGGAAATCTCTCTGGAAATGCGACATTACGGTAAAAGTGCAAAAACGCGACGTAGCAGGGGAACAGAACCCTCGACGTCACGACCAGCAGGGGAACGGCACCTCTACCACTGCTCCAACAATACCACGACATGGGCTGCTTGCGCACCCGTGGTGTGCTCAACGATGCGGGCGCTTAACCATAACACCCTCCTACTGGTTTGCCTAAAGGATTCAGCAAAAATAAAACATGTTCTATTATTACTTGGAGGACGGAGATTCTTCCTGTAGCATTCGTTCTTACCGTTCCGGCGTACCGTGGAGACGGTTCCCATGTCAGAATTCTCACCGAAGCCACTCAAGCTCTCCTCATTCCTCGATGAATTGCCACCAAACCTGTCTGGGAAGGTTGAGATACCAACTTTTTCTTTGGCTGGCCACCAGAAGCCATTGTATGTATTATGTATGCCAAATGCGCATTCGAATTGCCTCCACGACATCCTGTGGAAGTGAAATGTGTAGCGCATCCCAAGGAGAATGGATGACGTCAACGTCGTCTTTTGATACAATACCGAGCAATGTCTTCAGGGAATGCCTATGTACACCATTTATCGATCCACGACGCGCTTCGATCGATATAGCTACTACGACTAGTGACGTGATAGCCGTCGTTAGACCACAACATTTGGCAAAAAACTCCACAGTTCAAAGGAAATCGAATTCACTCCTAATCGAAACAGAAATGGGGCGAGTGTCAATTGACTGGTTTGCCGCAAAATCTTTATGAGTACTGTTGACGGCGGCGGCTTGGAGCTGTTGCTACCCACCTAAGACCAGACTGAATATAAATAGCGGAGTGGCGACAGCGTGAGACGGTGCCGCGCCACAACACAGCCACTTCAGATCCCTTCTCGATAGCAGAAGAAGCTGCTGCAACTGAACAACTTGCAGCTGCATTAGTCGAGACTTGTCGTGTTGAAGTATCGGCTGACGAGAGCAGCGGTGATTAACGATGCGTGTACGTCGTCTGCGTGTTTGGTGTTGGTGGACGAGAACGATTCGTTAGGGTTTCGTCGTTCTCACACGTGAATGCCATCAGACGACGGCCTCGGCCAATTCGTCTGTGTGAACGTGTCTCACGCGACTGCGTCTACAGCTTGCCGGCCAGTCGGCCAGCGTCTAATTAATCATACTGAATGAAGTGGATTGAGTGTGGAGACGTGTACGTAGCAATTAGCCGACTTAAAAGCACGAATTCACCGCGAGGAACTGAATACACACTGCTCTCGTCTTCCTCGAGAGCGTGAAGCGGAATCGCGAACAGCGTCACTCATTCAGTCATTCAGATAACCCGTACCGACTCACGCATTCAGGCACACACTCGACGGGGACCTCGTGCTCAAACAAGAACTTGCCATGTCTACAAACTTCGCCCATTAAGGTCGTTAAGGATTGGGGTTGAAGGACGGCGGTAATCAGCCCTTGTTCAGGATACGCCGCGAACTCCACTCCTACGGGATATCGTAACGTCAACTTCAACTCGTTTTGGCCGTAATATGTGGCCTATGGACAAGTCAGCATTTTAATATTCCTAGATAAGTCTGTCTCTTGAACGCACGTAGCGCAGTCGGAGTGGGTGCCAACTGTCCCGATGACGAAGTTTTCACGAGCCACGCCTTTTCGCTGCTTCAACATGAAGAATAGAGCAATGCAGAAGAAATTGACGACACAGGAACGGAACCAAAGACCCTCAGCTCGTGAAACACCTGCTCTACCAGCTACGCCAATCGAGCTCGCATATGGTTGTCGCTGGAGGTGACAGCGTAGATATCGAAATTTCTGTGCTGCTTTCGGTGGGTATACACACCACTGCGTTGGGTAGATATACCCAGCGTTTACACTATATTTATGGTGAACATCTAGCGATGTCCAGCGTTTTGCGAAGGATCGTGGTAAGAAGCTGTAGCTGCGTGCAGTTCTTATGTTATTGGGTGTTTCCTAGGTAGCGTTTTCACGATGAAGAAAATGACCTTTTCTTAAAAGGAAACGTGACTAGGACGCATATGAATAAATATTAGGTTGTCCCATAAGTCTTTGCAGTTTTTTTTTTCAACGATTCACTGCAGATTTAGTCGGCGGTCTCTTGCACAGCGCTACATAGCTTTTGAAAGATAATGATTTGCTCTACCAGAGCATGTATTGTATTTCTTTTTTCATCATGAGTTTTGTCAATTTTTAGGTCGTTGATATGAAAAGTGAAAAAGTGAAAAAGTAGCCATTTCACACTTGTTCTCTCCGCTTAGGTTTGTAATTTTTGCGCAGTTTTTTATAGCACTTCGAAGACAATGTTCTGTACTACAAGAATATGTGTTGGTCCTTTTTTCTCAGTTGCCCTTTATTGATTTTTAGGCCATCAAATTGGGAATTCAGACTTTTCCGTCCGAACTTTTACCAAAACTCTGGTTCTGTGGTTGGACTCACGCTGGCTCACGCTGATTTCTGTCGAATATCAACAACTGAAGAAGGAGAAGGAGTTGTTGGTGGAGACGATTTTTCACTTTTTGGCATTTTGTAGATATTCAATAGAACTTAATAAACGCAACAAATATTCTTATAGAGCAAGACATTTTCTTTCGAATGACATATAACACCAATCCAAAAAGTCCAACCACAGAGCAGGAGCTGTTAGTAAAAATAAATCTTCTCCTTCGGACGTCCCAACTTGACGACCTAAAAATCAATAAATGACAAATGAGCAAATAGCGCCAACACGTTTTTTTTGTAGTACAGAACATTATCTTCCAAACGCTATAAAAAACTGCGCAAAAAATTACAAACCTAAGCGAAGAGAACAAGTGCACCAATGGCTACTTTTTCACTTTTTCACTTTCCACTTCAACGACCTAATAATTGACAAGATTCATGATGAAAAAAGAAACGCAATACATGTTCTGATAGAGCAAATCATTCTCTTTCGAAATCTGTGCAGCGCTATGTAAGAGACAGCCGGCGAAATCTGCAGTGAATCGTTGAAGAAAACGGCGAGGGCTTATGGGACAACCTAATAAAACGAGAAACATCAAATAAAAAGGGTACCGTGGAGCTGAAACGGCTGCCAGGAACTGCATAAAGGATAATTCCTTCGACAAGGCTTGAAGGGACTAAATGTCACCTGAACTATGAACAGCTATGAATCTTTCTCGTAATCGCTTCTTTATGCTCTAGCTAAGCCTTCTGTCTTGATTTGCCCGGCAAATCCGAGGCATTTTGCTGGGAAAAAACTTGTGATCTACTCTTTTATCAACCGATTGTGAGAAAGGAGGCAAAACTGAGCAAAGAATGAAGCGATCTCCTAGGAATGACCGTGTGAAACGTCAACGTGCTGATTACCACAGTTGTAGCAGACACTCCTGGTTTCAGAGAACATCTATGAAAACAGTGGGAAATCACGAGTGGAAAGGGAAGAATTGCAACTGGCGCGCATCAGGAAGAAAATGGCTCTTCGCAGAGATATGAGACCTCTCCGATTGAGAAGACAGTGTTTTACACCTCCCAGATAAGTCTGGTTCCAATCATGGTTGTGCGTTTAATGGTTACCGTTTTACCGGTTTAACGGATTTACCGACATTTTCGCGGTAAATTCTCTTAACGAAATTTTTCGACAAATTCCCGAATTTACCGCAATTAACCGAATTTAACCGATGTAATTATAGGCCTCCATATTTATCGTGCGATGCGATGAATCGATATGAACATCGCATCGCGAGCCGCGTGCATACTAAGCGCTCCCTGATGTGTCGTCAAATTCTGAAGAAAGCCCTTCCGAAACTTTGTCAACAAATAGTATAGAACCATGTTTTTGGTTGGAATAACAGTGTACTAGGATATAGCCTATTTCCAGGAAATTATCCTAAGCAGTTACAACGACGCCTTGCTGCGATCAAAACTCCAGCCCAGGTGGTACTCGAACCTGCACCTCCTGCTGACTGGGCGGGAATGTTCTACGCCATTACACCACCGGCGCCGTTTGATCGAACGCAACATCAACACCTCGTGGGACCCATCAGCACTCACCCGTATATCGGGATGAGCTGGTCGCTGATATCAGCATGGAAGCAGTCAAGCTGAGGGTCTTGATAGAAATGATTCAAATCAGTTTCCCTAAGTCTCAAGTGGCTGGCATCCAGGTTGTAAGGAGTTACAACAACGTTTTGTTGCGAAAATTCTAGCCCAAGGTGGGTCATCGATCCCACACCTCCTGTTACCGGGCGGCAATGTTCTATGTACGCCATTACGCCATCAGAGCTGTTTGGTTCTATTTTGATTCATGGGACGTGAACGTGTGGCATGGTGAAGAACGCATCCGACAGAATACAGCCGCCCCTTCCCGACTAGGATAGGATATATTCGGTACTGTTGCCAATACAGCAACAAGCAAATGGATGATCGCTTTTAGAGAGCTTAATCTGGAGCAGAAACTGCAGCAAAAAATGTCCGTCCCAGTGGCTTTTATAGTGGCATACAACTTTAAAACCACGAAACAGAGTGCAGAGTTTCGAGTCCTCTTTGGAGCGAAAGTCTGGTTCATGGCTTAATGTGGGCATTGTGCTATCAAAGACATTAATTCAGAAGAAGGCAGAACCCATGAGCAAATTTACTGATGTATTGTGCGCTCACCAACGTACTTTTCAAACATTGTCGCCGGTCTGAACACTAGTTAGGGTTTCGCCTAAAAGTCGATAATATCAATCAATACTGTTCGCCCTTTATAAAAGCCGTTCATCACCCATGATGTCAGCGTGTGAATTGCCTCAAACTATAAATCAACTATAAACCACGGCAAACGGATTACTATGAGTGGAGATCGGTAATGATCATTGAGAGGAGATGCGAAACTCTTCCACCGGTCATTATTTCTTCACGGGCGGACAGATGGATGAGCAGACTAGAGTGCCGCCTTCCTTATATTATATACAAGACGTTCAACGGCCTGCCGGCCGCCAAACGTCTGGTTGGGGCTTCGCCCCAAGCCCGGAGAGTAGAACACCCCGAACGTCTTCTTCTCCTCTTTAGGTCTTCTCTCATTCATTACAGTAAAAAAACTGGCTTTGTTACATAGAATGGTATAGCGGAATAGGGCAAAACAGGTCCATCACCTTCACTGGACCCCTCCCCCTTAACTGGTTCCTTATCACTGGTTCCCCTTTATTGTCAGCCTTTTTCCACCCTTCACTGGACCCCTTCCTCCCATTCACCGGTCTCCATTACTGGTACCTTCCTCACCGGTCCCATCTTCATTGGATCGTTCTCCCCTCCTTCGCCGGTCCCCTTCACTGGACCGCTCCCCACTCCTTCACCGGCTCCCCTTCACTGGATCCCCCTTACCGGCCCTCATTTCTGGTCCCACCTTCACTGGTCCTTCCTTTATTGGTCAACCCTTTACCGGTCCCCCTTACTGGAACCCCATCCTTCACCTGTCCCCATTACTGGTACCTTACTCACCGATCCCCCTTCACCTGGTCCTCTCCCCCTCCCTCCCTCACCGGTCCTCTCTTCACTGGACCACTCCCCCTTCACCGGTCCCATTACTGGTCCCTTCCTCACCGGTCCCATCTTCATTGGACCCCTCCCCCTCCTTCACCGGTCCCCTTCACTGGATCCCTCTCCACTTCTTCACCGGTTCCTCTTCACTGGATCCCCCTCACCGGTCCCCATTGCTGGTCCCACCTTCACTGGTCCCTCCTTTATTGGTCCCCCTTACTGGAACCCCTCCTTCACCGGTCCCCCATTACTGGTGCCACCTTCACTGGTAACACGTCGTCTGAATCCGGAATCCCCGCGCGACATCGGTGACACCTCTTCCGAACCCGAACGCCTGTTAAACAACGTCGGTGACATGGGTTCTCAACCCGAACGTGCTTTGCGCGACATCGGTGACACGTCGTCTGAATCTGAAAGGCCTTTCGCGACATTGGTGACACCTCTTCTGAATCCAGGCACCTGATAAGCGATGTCGGTGACATGTCTTCTCAAGTCGAGCCTGCTTTGCGCGATATCAGTGACACGTCGTCTGAACCCGAACACCCCTTGCGCGACATCGGTGACATCTCTTCTCAACCTGAATGTCCTTTGCGCGACATTGGTGATACGTCGTCTGAACATGGACGCCTGTCGACAACTACAACAGTTGACAACTGGTGACAACTACAACCACTCCCCTCCCCCCCCCCTTCCCCATACTTCCTCCCAACACACTCCTTCAGCACTTCTGTGCAAACAAACACACCCACAAACAAACTCACTCATCCACAGACAAACGACCGTTCTCGCTTATATATATATATATATATATATATATATATATATATATACCAGACGTTCAACGGCCTACCGGCCGCCAAACGTCTGGTTGGGGCTTTGCCCCAAACCCGAGAATAGAACACCCCGAACGTCTTCTTCTCCTCTTTATACCTTCTTTCATTCATTAAAAAAAACTTATTTTGCTATATAGAATGGTATAGCGGAATAGGGCAAAGCAGGTTCATCACCTTCACTGGACCCCCTTAACTGGCCCCTTATCACTGGTTGCCCTTTATTGTCAGCCCTTTTCCGGTTCACCCTTCACTGGTCCCCCATCCCCCTTCGTCAGTCCCTACTACTGCTCCCACCTTCACTGGACCTCCCTTTACTGGTCCCCTCTTCGCTGGTCATCCTATCCTTCACCGATCCTCATTACTGGTCCCACCCTCACTGGTCCTCGTTTTATTCATCAACCCTTTTCACTGGACCCCTTCCCCCCATTCACCGGTCCCCATTACTGGTCCCTTCCTCACCGGTTCCCCCTCACCTGATCCCCTCTTCTACCGGTCTCATCTTCACTGGACCCCTCCCCTCCTTTACCGGTCCCTCTTCACTGGACTCCTCTCCCCTCCTTCACCGGTTCCCCCTTCACTGGACCCCATCCCCCCCCCCCTCACAGGTCCCCATTGCTGGTCCCACCTCCACTGAAGGAGTGTGTCCCTCCTTTATTGGTCAACCCTTTATCGGTTCCCCTTACTGGAACCCCATCCTTCACCGGTCCCGCATTACTGGTCCCACCTTCACTGGTAACACGTCGTCTGAATCCGGAATCCTAGCGCGACATCGGTGACACCTCTTCCGAACCCGGACCCCTGTTGAACAACGTCGGTGACATGTGTTCTCAACCCGAACGTGCTTTGCGCGACATCAGTGACACGGCGTCTGAATCTAGAAGGCCTTTCGCGACATTGGTGACACCTCTTCTGAATCCAGTCACCTAATGAGCGACGTCGGTGGCATGTCTTCTCAAGCCGAACCTGCTTTGTGCGATATCAGTAACACGTCGACTGAATCCGAACACCCCTTGCGCGACATCGGTGATACCTCTTCTCAACCTGAACGTCCTTTCCGCGACATTGGTGACATGTCGTCTGAACATGGACGCCTGTCGACAACTATTATACAACAGTTAACAACTGGTGACAACCACAACCCCCGCCCCCCCCCCCCTTCCCCATACTTCCTCCCAACACACTCCCCCAGCACTTCTGTGCAAACAAACACACACACAAACAAGACATCCATCGATCATCCACAGACAAACGACCGTTCTCGCTTATATATAGTAGGATATATATCACCACCTATATATAAAAGAGTTTGTCCGTGAAGTGATCTAATCTAAGTGAGGTACGCCGCATCACCCACAGCGAGAGCGGTCGAATGATCTAACCTCAGTGAGGTACGCCGCATCACCCACAGCGAGAACGGTCGAATGATCTAACCTAAGTTAGGTACACCGCATCATCCACAGCGAGAGCGGTCGAATGATCTAATCTAAGTGAGGTACGCTGTATCATCCACAGCGCGGTAAAAATTTCCCATTGAACCTGGGAATTGTTGCAGCATGGGAAGCGCATCCTTTTACTGCTTGACACAACAGCACCTACGCGCGTTCCTGAGCGTCCAGATTCAGAAGCCGTGCCGTCAACTTCGTGCCATTATCATAAGAAGACCACTAAAGGGGTAAGAGTATAAGGAGAGACTTCGAGGGTGGAGAACTGACAGCGACCAGGAGGTAGCGACATGGACGAAGCATCGGGATGGAAGGGGGGGGGCGATAGGGGGATCAATGAAGCAGGCCAGGAGGTAACACCAAGAAGGGTTTCGGCATTAAGGAGAGACCAGTAGGTAGTTAACAATCAGGGGGGAAGCAGTTAAGAGGATCAGTAAGGATATCCATTTCCAGTAAGAGAGTACGGATTTAGAAGATGTGACATCGATGACACGCAATGGGCGTTCGCTCGCCGTCGTCGTGTGTGAGCGTGGGAGAGCTACTTAATTGGGGAGAGTAGTAAGGAGGATTCCGAGGTGGAGGGGTTGTACCTGGAAGAAGGGACCTGGAGTCGGGACCAGGACTAGGAACCAACAAGAAGGGAGCCGTAAGGGAATTCATACGGAGAACAAGGAATCTGCCAAATGCATAGCCTCTTCATGCTCGACACAGCGGTGACTGCGCGCGCTTCTGAGCTTCTTAATTCGGAAGGCGGGTCTTCTGAGCTTACGGATCCAGAACATGGGCCCTCTACGTCGCGCAACAAGGGTACTGATTCTGATTATGCGTCACCGACGTCTGCCGTTAGCATGGGAGGCCCACTAAGGATGTGGTGGTGAAGGGCAGTAAGGGAACCTTTAGGGTTTACCAGGAGAGCGAGCAGGAAGGAAAAAAAAGAAAACAACCTGGAGAAGGGGCCAGGACGGGAAAACCAGCAAGAAGAGACCAGTAGGGGTTAAAAGTGGAAACAAAAAAGTGGGCCAGGAGTTGGGAACAGGAGGGTGGGGGAACTAAAGAGGCAAGGGAAGGCCAGTAAAGGCGAACCAGTAATTAGATCCAGTAAAAAGAAACGAGTGAGGGGGAACCTGGCTTCGGAAGAGATGTCAACGATCCCCGGAAACGCTAGATGTTGAGCATGAGAACGGTTGCGAAAGAGCAACCTGAGGGACAGAAGTACTGCGCAGAGCAAATCAATGGACGGTCCGGAGAGAACGTCTATGGTGAAAGTACCGAAGTGGCGAACGGCTTGATGCCGATAAAGCACGCAGCAGGTCCTAGATGTTAGCGAATTTTAAGTTTTACAAAAACTACTTTCTATAGGTAAATACTGCTGCAAAGTCGCGCGAAGCGCGCAAGTGCGAGGCACGCCTTTAGGCGTGTCGGAGCACTTGTATACTATATATGGTTACAGGAAAGTACCAAACAGTCAGTTAGTTGTACCCCTTAATGCAGTAATACATAGGGAAAACAGGAAAACTGGGACTCAGCTGCTGGGAAGACGGCAGCAGAACAAAATGTAGCGACTCTGAGTGAAAGAGGAGGGAACAGTTAACTGTTAGACTCGTTCTAATGAGGTGGCCATCCTATTGTCCAGCTTCAAGCTCATCGTACCGTGAACGAAAAAACTTTCACACTACAGTAGCTAGGCACATAGGCTGTTATGCGTAACGCAGTCAGGTGCTCGTTTGAATCGGTACGCATGGTTGAAGACGCACCTGCAATCCAGTGCTTGTAGTGCTCGTCTAACCAGCAAATGCGGAGCAGTAGGAAAGTACACGATCAGCGTCAGATGTCATTTGAAGTGGCACGTTGTCCACTGCTTTTATTCGAGGTCAAAGCTATACTCCACGTTGTCAAAGAGTCCCCTTCCAATTAGGAGGGCTCAAAGTTCAAAACCAACGATATTGCCAAGTCTCAAGTAAGTCTAGAAGACGCTGAGCAACCTTCTCTGAGGAGCAGAAATTTTTAACCCTTTGAAGCCTAAATTCTTCTCGCTGCGGTGCTCTTTGCGACCAATCTACTTTTACAAAACATTTTTTTTTTGCTATGATGGTAGGAAAGTTCACGTCTTTGAAACAAACACCAAGTTTCACAGCAAAGCTATTTTTATCTCCTATCTTCTCCACAGCCTCCGTCGTCTCTTTTGGAGATAACGTTTTCGTTGACTCATTAAGTCTTCAATAAATTCTTGCCTTAAGACACTCGATTCCATCTGACATTCGGTTTCAAAATTTAGTACCATTTACAAAGGAAGAAAGAACGAGGAGTACATTTCCCTCCAAAATCAGTAACGGTCAAACAGTACCGCGTGCCGCTTTAGACTTCTGATGGCCAGCAGACAAATAAATCGAAACTACAACTTCCAGACACCTTTGGTCTTATTTCACTGTCCTAGACTAGACGAAAGAATTGGTTTTGGCATAGTCAGGAGCCGAACGAAGGACCTGAATTCGAGGGTGCCCTTATTGACAGCGTCTCCTTCAACTGAGCTACCACGTTGTCAGCTAGAGATGTGCTATACCACTACAATAAGAACAGCGTATTCCGTTTAGAAGTTTTTATCCAGATCTGATAAGAATTAAGAAGCAAAAACGGAAACAAGCATAATCGAATAAACACGCATACATACTAGAAATGAAACGCTCGAAGTGCACATGTCTAAGTTTTGAGTTTTAAAACATTTACATTATCATTGTCCTTACTTTTTATCCTTTACTTTAAGGCATATCTTGCGGTATTATCAGAACAGGTAGAAAATCAGGTCGGTTCCATGCAGTTGGTCTAAAGAATAAAAATATACTGCTTGATTGGTCATAAAATTTTATTTTTTTGCTACAGTCGGGGTGTGCTAGCGATTACGATTACGTCATGCACCCAACTAGGCGCTCCAAGAAATATTTACTTAATTGAAAACGTAAAGGTAACTTACTTGGTGTTTGTGAATAAAATTGCAAAATTTCCTTCGCTTGAAGCTTTGATTTTTACAATTTTCATGGCACACGATCAAATACACTTTTAGGCCTAAATCGAGGCCTTAAAACGAATAAACCATTTTAAACGAGTTATTTCTCACGCTAGTAGGTGTTTAATTAATTGATGCACCCCTTAAATTGGGAGCGTGTACATAGCGTAGTCGGAGGAGGTGCCGGCTTTCCAGTGCACCCGATACTAGGTTCCTAGTTCGGATTTCCCGCCCAGGCCAACCAAGGTTTCCGTCCCTCTGGGGTCGGCTAATTGGTACCAGACTTGTTTTGAGGGAAAGATAAAGCGCCGACTTGTTCATCGGCTCACCACCGTAAGTCATTGTATGGCCAATCACGCATTCAAATCGCCACCACGACATCCGGTAGATTTAGAATGCGTGGCGCATTCCAAAAGTGGTTGGGTAACCCATTCTTTATCCCTATCCTTATCTTAACAGCGACAAACGAAACGAAGTTGGCAGAATGCAATTCATTTAATTGTCACGAAGGCTGTGCTTCAATCGAAAAAAATGGGCGACAAGTAGCCAAATTCGGCTTCTCCGCTCACTTCACAGCACCAGTTCTGACATCAAGTTTTTAATTGTGAAAAACTACAAACAAAATCCGAGCCATCTCCTTATGAAAAACTTGAAGAAAATTGCAATACCATGATCATGAAGACCAAAACTGAAACATTGCACTTGTGCATGGCGCAATCTCTGTGCTCAGCACCGCTGCACCCCTCTTTAATCTACATACACTATAAAGCCTTGCTGTATCTTAAAGTACTAGTGTGAATTAAAGAACAAAAACGTTCTTGAGACACTCATCTTTTAGTATGTTTTAATACAGACTGTGGAGTGCACTCTTGAGAAATTGGATAAAAATGCAGTATTACAAAGGACTAGTATTACAAGAGCCAAGTTGTCGAAAAATAGGTGGGCCGGCCACGTAATGCGCTTTGCAGACACCCGCTGGACGAAAGCCGTCACCGACTGGATTCCGCGGGATGTCAAGAGAACCCCAGAACGCCCACCAACGCGTTGGTCGGACTTCTTCGTGAAAGCCCTGAACGACCGCTATGACGCTCTTCGTGTCCCTCGAGCGAGGAGGATCCATTGGAGCACTCTGGCACGCGACAGGGACGAATGGTGACGTTGCTGGCGTCCCCTCGAGCAAGTCGATTATCAACGGACGACAGGTGATACAGGTGATGCAAAGGACTTAAACGTATCATGACGTCTATGTTTACACCTCCTTGACTTCTTTCTCGTTTCTAGCTTAATATGAGGAGTGACGTTTTTTTCGTAGGGTGTGCAATTTCATGAAGGGCTTAAATGGATGAAAAATCACAGGAGACATAGGAGCCAGAAATCCATGCACTGGTGCATTAGATACTTACTAGCTTACCGCTTCCAGTAGTTCACTCTTACAATGTATTCCTACTGCAGACCTGACTGAATACGTCATGAGTTGGAAGGTAACGGCTATGTGTGTAGCATGCAGACGGCCTTATTACAGGTGTCAGTGCCGGCTTGATGGCTTGACTGACACAATAGCTCTCTGTCTGGCTTGTCCGCCTGAAGTCTCGTCCCATTTGTGTCGTCGGCTCAATCAATGCTCGTTTTAGCGACGGAAAAAAGCAGCAAATGATGGCGGATGGCTGTTTTTCTCTCACAGTAGAGACAGGGTTGAATTGCCATGCGGTAGAATGTATGAGCCACGAGAAGAGCGCGGGACAGCTTTTGAGGGCATCAGATATCTCTCCTGAATTTCTCCATGACGAATTGCAATCGTCTCGCCTACTTCTCACAGCATGTATTAGGCTGTCGCAAAATTAATCTCCGTTCCAAGATATGTATAAATCAATGAGTTTTCTACCCTAAATCAATCCGTCTCAGGGAAAGCCACACATTCCGTTCGGTAGGTTTTTTCCTGCTTTTTCAAGAAGCAATGTGGATATCGCTGCAATTTTTTTAGTCGACCTTTTCCAGGGATAATTTGGCCGATGCTGAATGTGCCCTCCTTGATTTCGTCAAATCCTGTGATCTCAGTCTTTATAGTAAGGAAATAGATTTATTATCTCTTCATTTAAAAAATGTATAGTTCCAGTGGTTTTTACATCCATTAATACGGTTGTGGGCGCGTGGAGCGCAGTCGGAGGAGGCGCCGACCGTCGCGTGCACCCGATACCAGGTTCCTGGTTCGGATTTCCCGCCCAGGCCAACCAAGCCTGTTATCCCTCCGGGATCGGTGAATTGGTACCAGACTTGTCTGGGAAAGATGAAGCACTGAATTGTTCATCGGCTGGCCATCGCAAGTCATTGTATGGCCAAGTACGCATTCAACTCGCCTCCACGACATCTCGTAGAAGTAGAATGCGTGGCACATTCCAAAGGGGATTGAATAACGCCGTCCTTTATCCTTTATCCATTAATACGGTTGTGTTTAAGCTGAGTTACAGCAGTTTGAAAGAGTTCGGCTGGCTTCGGCGATTAATTTTGCGACAGCCTATTATTAGACTGATCGGAAAGTCTCGATAAGGTTTTCATTTTCTCCTTTATTTGACTTACAATGTAAACAAATCAATAGTATAATCACCATTGTTGGTCGCCAGAATGGTCCACCTGCTGGGCCGGTCAGCGATCCCATATTCCCAGAACTGGGAAGACCGGAAGTCGAAGAAGCCGGCGACCGTCCGAGGTGTTCTTCAAAGTTTGTGAAGCTAAGAAAGCCTTCGCCGTACCTTTCTTCCCGCAGAATATCATCCCTCAAGCTTCTCGACGTTTTTCAGCGCGAAAAGTGCTTGCGAAACCAGGGTGATGCAAAAAGACATTCGACGATTTCGTCACCTCCAGAAGACAATAGAAATTCTATGGCCTATGAGAGGTTTGAAATGCGCCATGCACTCTTCTGAAATTCTGCGTTTTACATTCGATTTAGTGCGCTTCGCTTGAATGCTTGCTACAAGTTTCCCATAAAGTGGCAGTATTGATTGATTTGTGTTCATTTTACGGTTTAAAACTTGAAAATACACTATGGCTTGCGGAGAATGTAGGGTATATTCAGAAGGCGGGAACTGTTTGAAAGGTTCTAACATTGCTGTTAGTGAAGCTGTTGAGGATGTTTGATACTCATGTGAAAGCACATGGCAAGATGATTTCTGCGACGTGCAAATATGTAAGTAAACCGCGCCATGCCCGTGCCAGAAACCTTGCATTTTGCATCCTGCTCGCAACTTCGCATACCTTACGGTTGAATATTATGAACTCGGCCATATCTTCACATAAGTGTACCAAAAATGTCGTTCTCACCCGAACGTGCTGTCGGCTGGCTACTTTCCATCCTCACTCCAGATTTCAAAGAATGTACATTCAAATGGGACCTTGGCGAAGAATGGGAAGATTGTTTCTCACTGGCTTCTGCAAAATACTGCTGGTGTGACAAGCGGTTGTGTTTATTCGTTTCACAGTTTTGTTCCATATCTGTTGACTAAAAAGGAAGAGCAATAAGACTTTTATTTCCAGGTGCAGATAGGCATCGTTGAAAATCTAGCACATATGAAAGCACAAATAAACAGCCTTGGTTGCTTCTGAGCATTGATAGCCTCAAATTGACTGGTGTGATCATGAGAAAACATAATAAAAGCAGACTAATATGTGCAAAAATATGTATTGGCAGAACACGGACTCGAATTGAAAAGCCCACCGGTGTGCTTCTATGAGGCAACACACCTACCGACTGCGCCACCGAGGCATATCTCGTGTTATAGAGGTTGATGAGTGTTACGCACACGTTTTCACACCTCTTTTTCAGGCCTTTAAAAACGTGTTCAGCATAAACTGACTGTGGTTCTGGACTCAGCCTATAGGCTCCTACATCCTCTCAAAATAGCATCGCAAAGCTCACCATGAAAGGAACCTTTCCTTGCGAGCTCGAAGGCGAATAGACGGTGATTAACAACTAGTCGTTTGATGATGTTCTGACTCCTCACTTTCCATGAATCTCGGAACCGATTGATACGACAGGTTCCCTTCTTGTTACGAACATGAAAATCCCTAGCCGATTCTTGATGCAGTAGTTTTGATTCCATATTTCAATAGTGTTTTCTTTTTGCTAAATTGAAAGATAGTTTTACATCACAGATCAAGCGAGCATGGCAGTGCATTGGATGAATAACGAAACCTTTGGCTTGCATGGTGCAGGTATGTCTTTAGTCACTTTATTAGTGCTCCTTTCAGCCAATTCTTCTTCGGATCACTCCACGGATTCGATGGATGTTCACAGTTTGAGGGCGTTCACTTTTTGTTCTCTCAGCAGCTTTCTCATACTTCTTGAGTGCAGCGCATGCGTTAGTGCCAGTTGAAATTCCAATCCTTCCGATGACCAGAAATGAGCGAAAATTTCGAAAAATTTTCCAGGAAATGAAAAATCGCTCTCCTCAGAGAGCAGAAGTCAAAAAAACAGAAAAGCCACAAATGCCAGAAAACCGAAAAATCAGGAAACAGATAACAGAAATTCAGCCCATCCCTGGAGGCGTCAACAGATCGTGTGTTTCTCATGAGCAGCATCTCGATGTTGGGTCGATGAGCGGATGTCTTCATAACTCGAAGCAGTGACAAAGTTGTGACAAATCCTTTCCCCGGCTCCTTATATGTATATGTCCAGGATTCTCGAAAATTTCCGAAAATATTTCTTAATATTTCTCTTAGGGCGCGTGTAGCGCAGTCGGAGGAGGCGCGACTGTCGCGTGCACCCGATACCAGGTTCCTGGTTCGGATTTCCTGCCCAGGCCAACCAAGTCCTCCATCCCTCCGGGGTCGGTGAATTGGTACCAGACTTGTCTGGGAAGGATAGAGCGCTGACTTGTTCATCGGCTGGCCACCGTAAGTCATTGTATGGCCAAATACGCATTCATGTCGCCTCCACGACATCCCGTAGAAGTAGAATGCGCTGGCGCATCCCAGAAGGGATTGAGTAACGCCGTCCTTTATCCTTATCCTAATATTTCTCAATTTTCTTCACAGAGCTACAAAAGCTACAAAAACAACGTTGTTTACATTTTGAGCACCCTGTAGTTGTCAGATTACGTTACACATAGATAGATAGGTACGCGTGGAGCGCAGTCGGAGGACGCGCCGGCTGCCGCCTGCGCCCGATACCAGGTTCCTGGTTCGGATTTCCCGCCCAGGTCAACCAAGCCTTCCATCCCTCTGGGGTCGGTGAATTGGTACCAGACTTGTCTGGGAAGGTTAGAGCGCTGACTTGTTCATCGGCTGGCCACCGCAAGTCATTGAATGGCGAAAATCGCCTCCACGACATCCCGTAGAAGTAGAATGCGTGGCGCATCCCAAAGATGATTGAATAACGCCGCTCCTTATCCTTATCCTTAAAGATAGATAGATTATATTTTTGAAGAGACACCGTTGGGCGATATGTTGGTGCCTACATCACAACCCCGTTCCATCATGAACCTGATAAAACATATTAACCCTGGCCCGAAATAATGCTATGTTGGCAAGCACGGCCATTTAAGTAAAAGATAAGTCGGTACATGTCGCGAACAAGCATCGCAGAGTGTAATGGAAAGCTCCCTTGTTCCTACTCCACCGCGATAACCAATCAGGCACTAGTTCACTCGGTCAGGCAGGGCACATGATTGGCTGCCGCGATTACGGTAAAAGCAATTGCGCGTTCCCGCACCCCTTGCGGTGCGTCTTGTACCGGCAATTTTTAATCCACTTAATAACGATAGCAGGCTGTTGCTGTTCAACTGCACATCTACTAGACAAGCTTGCGAATAATTGGCCAACCACGAAGCAACAACGTAACATTCCTCTGGAACGTCGCACTGGTTCCATGTTATCCTTTTTTCTTCAGTGATAAGCTTTCGGCTACAGAAGAGGACAGCAATGCTCGAATTGCTACAGTCGATCAAAACACGAACCGAGCTATCACCATCGGCCATCTTTTGACGAGAACACGGAGAGTAGCACTCTAAATCACATTAAATCTAAAAACAAAACACGAAGAGCAAAACGCGAAAATTTGTTTAAAATTTGGTAGAATTCTCGTAAAGTGTTGAGGAATGAAAGTTCTTGATCAGATCTGCATCAACGACGTACTGAAGCAGCTATTAATTCGTCTTCAAGTCTTGCATGCTAATTAAATGCCGCTACGCTGCTGTTTTGCTAAATCAATTTCCCAACAACAGAAATAGTTTTCATACCACTCAATCCAATCATGCAGTCGCCCCACTTAAACTCATGATGCGATTAGTTCGTTGACATCAACTTGCAGTAGATTCATCAATTATCGATCAGTGTTGGAATGTTTGCCTGTTTGAGCAAATTTGTGTGTTCACCAAAATAACAATCAGACCTCTAATGTCCGTCACTTCTCTCTGCTGAGTGATAGTCTTCCAATTTGTCATGTTCCGTTCACAACTGCGTATGCTAAGCTAGCATGGTATTGATTTTTGCTGCAGATCATAAACGTGGTTGTCGGTTTTTTCGTCCTCTGTTCTTTTATTCTGCTTGAAAACGACGGACGTTAACCGAATCAGAACAGTCTTCGGCTCTTTAGTTACTCCTGGAATGCGCCACGCACCTAGCCAGCTGTTTTATTAGGACAAGCATTTCATTTCATTTTTTCATTTATTACACGATTACATTCGTGTGGTATAATATGAAAAAAACAGCAAAGAACAAAGTCAAACAATTACAAACCGCAGAATATGCTACTAACTACTGAATAGATAAAAACTAGCAACTAACTTCGGGTAACGTCTATGGCAACTATTTGTTATGGACTCATATGGACATGCAGGAATTTTTTGAAAGCGTTGTAGCTTGACGGAACGGTATGCTTTTTGCGAATCTTCTCAAATGACAAAAGCGCCCTATTGACAAAGAAGAAACGCCTACAGTTCCGTTTAACCCTACCAACGTCATACTTCGTGGCACCTCCTCTAGTGGTAGACTCCTTTAACGACACCATATCTGAGATTTTAATACTACATTCATGATTTGCGATCCTGTGGAAGAATAACAGATCGTTTCGCTTCCTTCTAAAGGCGAGAGTTGTTAATCCAAAGTTGTGATTTCTATCCTTACTTGAGGGGATCTGATCATAATGAAAGCCCAGTGTGCGTATCATTAGCTTCCTCGTGAAACTATTCTGGACCCTTTCTAAGACTTGTACAGTTTTCTTCGTGTGTGGATTGAAGACAGGAGTATCATATTACAAAATAGGCCTTAAAAGCAGCTACACATATACGTTTTATAGAAACACAATCTATAAAATAGGATTGATGTAATAAAAAACACAAAAAACATCAAACAGAAAGCACTTTGTTCCTTCAAAACCGCGAAACTAAAGCCAATCATACTGGCTTACCCCACCATGTCTTCCTAGCTCCCGTCTGTCTGCCTTCTCATTGCTGCTTTTTCTGTAGCCTATTAGAAATGCAGAAATTTCACATGAGAAGTGGTTTTTGTGTCAGTTTCAACTGACTTGTCCCAATCAATATGATGCTGTTCCAGAATTCCAACAGCACATCACTTCTAGAAGGCTAGCCTAGCTCAGCTTACATAGCTCTCATTTATCTCGCTCCGTCTGATTATTCCATTCCGAATTTCACGACAAAGAACTCTCGTTGAAAGAACATCTCATCCTGTTCCGTCCAGAAGGCATGTGACAATGAATGTGGACTTCTCACCTTCTAGACGCAAAGCCCGCCCGCCATGGTTGAAGTTAACAGCGACCTAATATTGGAAGTGTCATAGCTCCTTACTGAGCTGCTCCTCATTTTACGGCCATCCATTGGTTTAGGCTCTTTGCACTAGGCTGTCGCAAAATTAATATCCGTTCCGAGGTACTTATAAATAAATAAGTCTTTTTTACTCTAAATCGTTCCGTCTTAGGGAAAGCCACACATCTAACGTCTTGTCCTAGTACAGTTCACATACCGCTCATTAGGTCTTTTCTTGCTCTTTCAAGACGCATATGTGGAAGTCGCCCTATTTTTTTAGCCGACCTTTTCCAGGGCTCCGTAAAATCATGAACCGACGCGACTATCGAGTCATCGTGCTTCACGAATCTGAATTCGGACATTCTGTGGCAGAGGTATCCTGTAACCTTAGCAGTGCTTTTGGGCCGGACTGTCCGTGCGAACGAACGGTGAGGATCTACTTCAAAAAATTCGCTTCTGGCGATTTTTTCTCGAAGAAAAACTGGGTCGCAGGCGCAGGTCGTCGCTTGACGACGAAGTTTGGAGGAGAGCCATCGAAGCAAATCCGGAGACGAATAAAGTACGTTAACAAAGGACCTTGGCGTACAGTATAGTACGGTAGCAAGCCATTTGGCGAGAATCGGCCAGCTGAAGAAGACGTCGAAGTGGGTGCCTCATGAGCCGACCGATGAGCAGCGTCTGGGACGTTTCGACACCTGCTCCAACCTTCCAGTTCGCTTTAAAATGGGCCTTTTGTGAGTCGTATTATAACTGCAGATGAAAAATGGGTCCTTTAAGAGGAAGCGGGAATTTGTCTGCGTAGATAAGGATGCTCCCCCAACGTCCTTTCCTAAACCCGATCTTCACCCTAAAAAAGTTCAGCTTACTATGTGGTAGTGTTGTAAAGGCGTCATCCACTACAGCTCTTTGCAGCCTCGTCAGGCAGTCACAGCAGAGTTCTACTGCTGTGATTTAGACCAAGTGTATGAGAAGTTGCAAAAATTGTGGCCGGCAGTGGTGAACAGAGGAGGGCCAGTCCTGTTACAGCACAACGCAAGCCTACACCTCACATATAAATCACTCGGAGAAAATTGACCCATTTAGGCATCGAAGTTCTTCCTCACCCAGCATATTCTCCCAACCTTTCTCCCACTGGCTACCACTTTTTCGAGCTCTCGCTTCTCATCTGCATCAGAGACAATCCACTAATTTGCCCGATGTTGAATGTTCCCCTCCCTTGAATTCGTTACTTCTTGTGATCTCAGCTTTTATTATTCATAATTAGGTTTAATGCTAGTTCGATGACAAATAATGTATGGATTCTGATGGTTTTACGTTGATTTATAATGATGTGTTTAAACTGAGTTATAGCAGTTTGAAGTGAGTGGTCCGTTTCGGCTATTAATTTTGTAACAGCCTAGTATTTGGGATTCTGAATGACTGTAAAAATAAAAAAATAAAAAGACACAACTACAGTGCATAATGAATTGCGCTGTATTTTGTTTGTTGTTTTTGTGAGGTGCAGTCATAAATAGATAAATAAATAGATTTAAATGACCTCTACGCCATCGAGCTGGAGCAGAGAGCGTGGCACACTCCACAGTGGGATGAAATGGCTAACGTCGAATTTTATCCATCGTCATTGTCACGCTTACCTCTCTGGGTAAAATTTTCTGTTTTCCCATGTGTTTCTGTTCCTAGTACGGGTGCCTAACCCATTTTTCTCTCAATTTATTCACATGCATTGGTGTAGTTGAGGCAACGCAATAAACCAAGTAAGTCTATAGTTTGTAGAGCTTAAGTTCACCTAGAAAACATTCTCAGGGAGCGAAATTGGGTGCATGCGCTCAAACGGACTTTTTTTTCGAATGTTCGTACACATTCAGAACGGAATGTATTGCACGAAATAACCTTTTCCTAGAAGCACATCAAAAAAGCCTTCGGTCGTAATAGGCGAGAAAATTGAGCTCCTAAAAACGGGTGGAAAATTCTCAAGAGAACTCCTCTACATATATGTCCCTTTGTATTTTTAAGGAATATTTTTCTCGGTAGGCGCCTGTAGCGCATTCGGAGGAGGTGTCGGCTGCACACAATATCAGGTTCCTGGTTCGGATTTCCCGCCCAGGATATCCAAAAAATCCATCCATCCGGGTCGGTTAATTGGTACCAGACTTGTCTGGGAAGGATACAGCGCTGTCTTGTTCATCGGCTGACCACCTCATGCCATTGTAGGCCAAGTACGCATTCAAATCGTCTCCACGATTGCTCGAATGCCTTAGAAGTAGAATACGCGGCGTACCCCAAAAGGGAGGTAGCAACGCCGTCCTTTATCCTTTATCCTTTATTTTTCTTGGTTATGAAAGCCTACAATTTTTACAATTCTCCAGAGTTTTGTTCACTGAATGACGCCTACCTTCACTTGCTACTGCGCCGTGCGTTTACCTTTCCGAGCTGACAAAGGAAACGGTTTGCCTGTTTGGTGCCCTACTGTGCCAGCACGAGCTTCGCTCGAAGTGTTCTCTGCTTTTCCGGTTCGGACTGGTGCCACATAGCTCAGCCGTCCCGTGGGAATAGAACACTTGGTTAGGATGAGATGGGCGGAATCGAACCGCAGCACCCACACAGCACACGCTCCGGCCGCGCCTCGCACTCTCACTGCGCCATGCCAATCTTAGAAGCCGTTGTTATGGGACGATCTCGGCCAACTTTGCCCGTTCTATTATTAGGTTGGAAAAAAAGTCTTTTCATTTTTTTCAAAGATTTATTACTTCACAACTACAAAGTCAAATCAATTGAGATAAACTCTATTTTGTTCTACTACACTTCTCCAAAGACGTGGTAATTTTTCTAATTCCCCTCGCGTAAGAGACTGCAGTTCTGAAGTCGAATCACAGCTGAATCCAATTTTTGAGGTCCTCGTCCGTTTCAAAATATTTCTCTCCAATTTCTTGCTTGAGAGCGTGGAAGAAATAGCATTCGGGAGGGCCGAGGTCAGGGCTATACGGTGGATGTGGCATTACCTCCCAGCCCAGCTTCTTTATTGTTTCTCTTGTGAGTCTTGCAGCATGTCGCTTTGCGTTGTCATGCAGGATCATCACCTTCGACTTCTCAGGCCTCTTTTCTTGGAAAGCTGCGGCGACTTTGTGGAGTTGGCCACCGTATGTGGCAGCACTAAGTGTCTCTCCACTTCTGAGAGTTTGCCGATAAATCACTCCTCTGATATCCACCAAACACTCAAGAGAATCTTCCGTTCGTGAACATTGGGCTTGAGATCAGACTTAGGGCTCTCTCCCTTTTGTACCCATTGCCTTTTCCTCGGAAGTTGGCACACAGAACCCAGGACTCTTCGCCTGTCACAATCCGCGGAAGAAACGATTTTCTTCCTTATCTGGACAGAAGAGAAGCAGCGATGGAGAGCCGTCGACCTTTCTGAGTGTCTGACAGGGCATGTGGAATTCAAGCTCCAAATTTCCATGAAAGCCAAGATTCTTCAGATGGATCCCCACTATCCTATGAGACACTTCGAGCTTCTCTGCCAGCTGACGTGTCGTCTGCCAACTATCGGTACGAAGAAGATGGTGTAGTTCACTGTCGTCCAATCCAGTTGGCCTTCCTGGCCATGCTTTGCCCTCAGTGAATAATTTCCCTTTAAAGACTTTCCGAACCACTCATAACAGGCGCGATGAGTAGTAGATCCCAAGCCATATATGTGGTTAATTTGGTCTGCTGCCTGACGTGCTGTGGATTCTTTAATGAATTCTTGAAGAATGCCGTGCTGGAAACGGCCATGAGGAAGATCTGGCATTGAGTTCGGAAGATTGGATGGATAACGAATTACAAGAAGAGTCTTAACCTGTGTCTGCGTGCGAACGGTAGACAAGTGTGATAGGATTACGAAATCAGCAATCAACATTGGCTAGTGCGTTTACAAGGGGAAGGGTAAAAAAAATTTCGAAGTGTGAAGAGACTTTTTTTCCAACCTAATAGCACACGCGCACACAAGGGCTTTCATTTTTCTGCAAAGCGAGGACGTGTTATGAACGAACTTTCACGCTCACGCCATGGAATTTGTCACGAAACTCGTGCTCACTTGTATTGGCCGTCGCCACCTCAGTGCTGTGCACAGTTAAACTTCTCTCTAAAATTTAAGTGATTTTGAAGCCTCGCCTTCTTTGTGGAAAATGTTTTTACACATCTTGACTTAAAATATGGCTTTAGATTTCAAGACAAACTGGACATATTTCAGCCCAAACAGAGCGCTTTCGAAACTATAGTGAACGAATTTCAAGGAGGATATACCGGCCTTCAGAGGGTCATAGGAAAAAATTACATTACACATAGAATATGAATGGATTTCGACGCTAAGTGAGTCATGGGTCTGGAGTCATTTTACAAAAGTCATAAAATAAGATTTATGTAAAATTCCTGAGGAAAGAAATTATTTCACACTGGACAGAGAACAGAAAAAACGTACTTCAATGCTTGATTTTCCTGTTTGATCTTATTTCGCACGTGGTAGCGCATTCGGAAAAAGTGCCGGCAGTCGCGTGCTCTCGATTCCAGGTTCTTGGTTCGGATTTTGCCTAGACTAACCTATTCATCCACCACCTCGTGGTCGGCGAATTGGAACGATACTTGTTTGGAAAGAAAAAAACACTGACTTGTTCATCATCTGGCCACTGACATAAGGATAAGGAGAAAGGATAAAGGACGGCGTTACTCAATCTTCTTTAGGATGCGCCGCGCATTCTACTTCTACGTGATGTTGTGGAAGCGAGCTGAATGCGTATTTGGCCATCCAATGACTTGCGGTGGCTAGACGATGTACAAGTCTGTGCTTTATCCTTCCCAAACAAGCCTTTTACCAATTCACCGACCCCGGAGGGATGGAAGGCTTGGTTGGCCTGGGCGGGAAATCCGAATCAGGAACCTGGTATCGGGTGCAGGTGACAGCCGGCGCTTCCTTCGACTGCGCTCCACGCGCCACTGACATACATTGTTTAAACTAAATACGCATTCATATCGTTGTCACAGTATGTCGTAGAAATACAATGCGTGCCGCATCCCAGTGAAGGATTTCTCAACGCTGAGTTTTATCGTTTATCCTTGTCAATCGTGTTGAAACCTTCAGCGCTAAGGGGCGCTGTCATTCTTCGTCGTCTTCTGCTTCACTTGCTCCCACTACCTGTACGAGATGGCGACGTTGTTGTTCATGTTTATTCACTTATTTATTTATACATTGAATTCACGCGAAACATAAACAGCTTGCGAAGGATGCCAAAAGAAATGCCAATAAGAAATCATCTAAAAAGGATAACGAAATGAACAAGAAGTAAAATTGATTGAGCATAGACTTGAAGGATTCCAACACTAAGGGCAAGTAATTAAGCGTTTCTGAAATGTCTTTCTAAAAGCTTCCTGAATTTACTTAAGAAATCAGGAATTAGAGACGTTTCTGATAACTTGATCAATTCGGAACAAAACCTATGTGTAAGGAACATGACACGCAGGCAACTCTCGGGTCTTGGAAAATGTTTCCTTGGATGTCATTCCCTATAATAACGAACTAGGCCATGAGTCATACTATCGATCGGCGCCGCCGCAGAAATTTGCGGCGGAAAATCGGGGGAAAATAGGGGAATTACGACACGAAAATAGTAAAATACTCAGACGTCTTCTCCCTGCCTGGGAACTTCGGCCCTAGGGCAGTCAAGGTCGCTAAACACGAATCTGAAGTTTGTTTTTAAAGTATCGATCCCGATCAATCGATATTGAACAAATTACGGTGCGGATAGCGAACAACACCCTGACGTCTTCTACCTGCCTGGAAACTTTAGCCCTAGAGTAATCGCGATAGCTGAACACGAATCTGAAGTTCACTTTTGAGGTATCGACGTTCATCAATTGATATTGATCAAACTATCGATTTTTTGTGTATGTCGTCCAGGCGGTCCGAAACTTTAGCCCTGGGGTAATCGCGGTCGCTGAACACGAATCTGAAGTTCACTTTCAAAGTATCGATGTTCATCAGTCGATATTGATCAAACTATCGATTTTTTGTGAATGTCGTTCAAGCGGTCCGAAACGTTAGCCCTGGGAGTGATCGAGGTTGCTGAACACTAATCTGAAGTACGTTTTTAAGGTTTCGATCGCCATCAATCGATACTGATTAAATTATGGGGCGCGAAAATAGCGGAGAATACGAAGACGTGTTCTACGTGCCGGGGGATTCAGAAGACGTGCCGAAGACGTCGCCCGCTAAGGGTGGATCACTGAGGGGACCAGTACCAGTAATGGGGAACCGTTTCGGAGGACCAGTAGTGAGGAACTAATAGATCCCTCTGTCATACTATACACTGTACGTACTGCGAGCCTTTTGTACTCCTAGGTAGGGAAGAAAGCTGTACAAGTAGAGCACCTAGCTCGATGTACGATCATAATAGAGCAAATAACCGCCATTCTCCATCCAGTTGCATTCACACTATCAATCAAACAAAATATTGCAATGTTCTGAACGAGTGCACGGCACAATTTCTTAAAACGGAACCTATTTATATCAGAGCGCTATAAAACGCACTTAACACACTGTTTCGACAAAGTGAATAGGAATTCAACATGCCTTCAAAAAGTCTGCACGTTTCTAACTAAGACTCGCTGTATAAGAAATTTTTCACCTAAATTTTCGGATCTCTCCTAGTTTAGGGAGCGTACGTATGTCGCAGTCGGAGGAAATGCCGACCATCGCGTGAACTCGATTACAGGAGCCTGGTTTGGATTTCTCGCCTAGGCCAAGCAAGCTTTCCATCCCCAAGGGGTCAGTGATTTTGTACCATACTTTCTGGGAAGGATAAAGCGCTGACTTGTTCATTGGCTGACCACGACAAGTCATTGTATGTGCGGGCTAATTGCGCACTCAAATTGCCTCCATGACATCGCGTAGAAATAGAATGCGTGGCGCTTCCTAAAACAGATTGAGTAACGCGGTCCTTATCCCTTATCCTTTATGTAGCAACCACACTATTACTGAAATAGACAATGCAATTTATGGAACGCGCGCGGCGCGCGATCTATCCCTATAACACGGCAACAAATTCGTTGATCCTCCAGCACCGTAGGATAAACCTTAAAAATGCTCGAGATCAAATGATGAAAATTTTGTGTTTATTCAAACAGAGTAGTTATTCTTCATAAGACAATCTGCAAAGTTGAATTTTTCCATTTTTTCCCTCCATTCCTCTGGGGCCGATGAATTGGTACCAGAGTGTCTGCGAAGGAAAAAAACTTCAAAGCTCTAACTTGTGCATCGGTTTTGTATGGCAAGCCACTGTATGTTCCAAATACGCACTTATGTTGCCTCGACGATGTCCATAAAAGTTCAGTGCATGGCGCATCTCAAAAAGAATTGATTAACGTCGCCATTTATCCTTATTCTATTTATTTATTACATGGATGCCCATGTGTATATAAATAAGAAAAGCGTTTTCCTGTTAGACGATAATGAGCCTAGATTTATGATAGGCGAAAAAGTCAGGTTACTGGTTCTTCGCCGATAACATCAGCAATTTGAACTTCCACGTCAGTGATATTACGACATACAGGCGAAAGATGGAAACAGCACGGTGGACATTCTTGTTGCACCAACCTAACTGAATGTAACAGCTGTAGAATTTCACCAGGGATAGAAAAAGCGGAAGTGTATATGAAGGAAGCGCCACCTTTCGTGTGTGTCCCGAATTCACTCAATGTTCAGGTCCTTACATGCAAACCTTGCGAGTTTCGGAAACAGATCTGCCTGAGAAAGATAAACTATTGATTTTACCAACGATCGATTAGTCAAATAGGCGTTAGAATTGCCTCCACTGTATTCCGTAGAAATGGTGCACGCGGCGCAACCCACAAAATAACTGATGAAGCCCAGCACCCGGACATGAGGAGTTCGACTCCGCATCCAGGCCAAGCGTGTTTACCCATCGGCATCAGACTTGACCGCTTCAGCAGTTGCTTTGTTCTCCTGTTGTCATTCTAGCTCATAGCATTAAATACACAGACGCTGACTTGTCATTTGTGACGCATTTTAGGAGACCATGCTGAAGTCTGCACGTTGTATACCATTTTCGCTTTAAACGGGATCTCCTATAATCATCTGTCGTCCCGTTTATCATCGACTTGCTCGAGCGGGCGCCAGCAGCGTCTCATTTCGTCCCTGTCGCGTGCCAGAGTGCTCCAATGGATCCTCCTCGCCGAAGAGGGACACGAGGAGCGCCTTACCGTTCGTTCAGAGCTTTACTGGAGGATGCCTTTCATTTCGAACCAGATAGCTTTCATATTAAACTTTTTTCTCTGAACACTTTTTGCTTCGAGACCGGACATTTTTTGAAACAAGGCGGACATTTAGCAAACCACTATAGACCACCTAACGTTTAAATAAACAATGTTTGACCACTAAGAACGTCTTTACTAAAAATTCCACTTTGCAAAGTGTCTTACGTAAGAACCAGACGTTCAACGGCCTGCCGGCCGCCAAATGTCTGGTTGGGGCTTCGCCCCAAACCTGGAGAATAGAACACCACGAACGTCTTCTTCTCGTCTTTAGACCTTCTCTCATTCATTACAGTAAAAAACTGGTTTTGCTATATAGAATGGTATAGCGGAATAGGGCAAAACTAGGCCACCCTTAACTGGTCCCTTATCACTGGTTCCCCTTTATTGTCAGCCCTTTTCCGGTTCACCCTTCACTGGTCCCCCTCCCCCTTCGTCGGTCCCTACTACTGCTCCCACCTTCACTGGACCTTCCTTTACTGGTCCCCTCTTTGCTGGTCATCCTATCCTTCACCGATCCCCATTACTGGTCCCACCCTCACTGTTCCCCCTTTTATTCATCAACCCTTTTCCGGTCCCCCTTCACTGGACCCCTTCCCCCCATTCACCGGTCCCCATTACTGGTACCATCCTCACCGGTCTCCCTTCACCTGGTTCCCTCTTTCACTGGTTAACCTTCTATTGGTCCCCCTTCACTGGACCACTCCCCCCCCCCCTCACCTGTCCCCATTACTGGTCCCTTCCTCACCCGTCCCATCTTCACTGGACCCCTCCCCATCCTTCACCGGTCCCACTTCGCTGGATCCCTCCCCCCTCACCGGTCTCCATGGCTGGTCCCACCTTCACTGGTCCCTTCTTTATTGGTCAACCCTTACCGGTCCCCCTTACTGGTGCCACCTTCACTGGTAACACGTCGTCTGAATCCGGAATCCTCGCGCGGCATCGGTGACACCTCTTCCGAACCCGGACGCCTGTTGAACAACGTCGGTGACATGTGTTCTCAAGTCGGACGTGGTTTGCGTGACATCGTTGACACGTCGTGTGAATCCGGAACGCTAGCGCGACACCGATGACACGTCATCTGAATCTGGGAGGCCTTTCGCGACATCGGTGACACCTCTTCTGAACCCAGGCACCTGATGAACGACATCGGTGACACCTCTTCTCAACCTGAACGTCCTTTGCGCGACATTGGTGACATGTCGTCTACTCCCCCCCCCCCCCCCTTCCCCATACTTCCTCGAAACACACTCCTTCAGCACTTCTGTGCAAACAAACACACACACTCACCCACAGACAAACGACCGTTCTCGCTTATATATAGTGGGATCCTTATCCTGGTTGGAGGAGGAGGGACAATGCCAGAAAATCGTAACAGACGTAGAATGTGTGGCTTCGATAACTGTAAATGGAGGTCCCTTCGTAGGCTTGTTCAGGCTGTTATGTTTATAAAGTAGTTTACTTCCAGTTTTGCTACCGTTGTAAGCAGTCGGACTGGAGTGCACCCTCCCTCCAATTAGGATAGATCCAAATTTATTTTGCTGTTGTTATAAATTGCCTACTTTGACGTTAGATATGTTTATTTTTGCTTGAAAAGAGTCCATCTTAAAGCGAAAACAGTATTTTCCAAAAATCGTGAGAAACAGAAGGTTCTCCACGTAGTCCCGCGGGACTAGACCATATTCCATTACACTGAACCGCCTTTTGCAGCCGACAACCGAAAAACGCTCGGTAATAGGTAGCGGAACGGCGTGGATGACGACGAACCGACGTCGAGGCGGTGTGCGTGTTCCAGGAAGGCCGTTTTCCTTTCCGTTCTCCAACGCCTCAACACTTATTCAACACCTCGCTTTGCTTCTGCTTCTAGAATAATATGTGTTTCTTATTGTAAGAGCTTTCGCTTGAGCCTGGAGTGGCTGGTACAGAAGTTAAAAACTGTAAGAATGATGTGCAGTTGCGATTAAAACTGTTGCACCAGGCAGAACTTTGGTTTTTTGCCTTTTTCAGTAAAAATGTAGATCTCAATTATACGAAAGCTTCCAGCTTAATAACTTCATTATGATAACAGTAGCCGACCCATCTTGAAATCGCGGGTGAGAGCTGATATACAGGTATCGTCGATGTTGCGTCCAATCGATAAGCGCTGGTGATGTAATTGGCTAGCATCCCGCCCGGAAAACAGAGGGTGTGGGATCGAATCCTGTTTGACGTTAGAGTTTTGATCGCAACTAAACATTCTTCTAACGAAACTGTATACCTTTTATTAAAGAAACTTTTTATAAAGGACTAAAACTATGGGAATGATGTGTATTTGCGATAATTTACTAACAACTTTTATCTTTTTTCGGTATATTTCGCGAAGACAGGCAGCATTGGGAGGTGGGAACGTGCCATCTAATCGAACCCCACTCAATGGGCGTGCCATTTAGAAAGGGCGTGCATAGTCGGTACCCTCATCGGCTGGCATTTGTTCAGTCTGTGCACAATTTGGCTATTATTGGCTGGCGCACTCCCACCTACTAATGCTGCTCACCTTGTCGACATGTACCCTTTTGTCTATACCAGTCACTCAAGGCTCAATCAAAAATATAAAATATACATTATACAGAAGCCGCCAGCTTAATCAGTTTCATCATGATAACAGTAGCTGACCTATCTTGATATCGCCGGTGAATGCTGATGTGCAGGTATCGTCGATGTTGCGTTCAATCGATCAACGCTGGTCATCGAATGGGCTAGCATCCCGCCCGGAAAACAGAAGGTGCGGGTTTGAATCCCGCCTGCTGTAGGTTTTGATCTCAACTAAGCATTCTTCTAACGTGTCCTTTATAAAAAAGGTACTTTATATAAAAAATAGCCTGACCGTAAGGTAAAGATCCTGTTTGAGATGGCAGCGCTAAATGCTTTGAATGTCAATAGGTACGTCTTGTTGGCTTTGATGGTCTTGATGGCAGGCGAGCGCTACTGAAGACGTGCCGAACAATCCCATTTCTCTTTCATTTTCCGCAACGCCGAGGGTTTCCTTGAACCTGTGGATCCAATTTCCGGAGTTCTTCGACACACTCACGCAAGACGCGTTTGGAGCAACTTAGCAAGTGCCACTGTCGCTTCGCTTGAAATCGCTCTCTCTTTCTCTCTCACACACACAGTTGCTGTCTACGTTTTCAGCACTAAATTCATTCCATGTAACGCTTCCTTCCACTCCTTCAAGGCTACCTTCACCAGAAAGTGGCCTCTTATTATGCAAAGCCGGTGAGCGTCCAGTTTCCTTCTCGTCTAAAAAGTCCAAATCCGCCACGTAATTTCCGACATCTCTTCTTGAAACTTCTTCCTTGTGAATTATGGATGTTAGTGAACAGCGTTCCTAGTGGAGGGGAGGGAAGGGAGGGGGAGGGAAAGAGCACTTCACTCCAAAAATATGCAGATTTAAACGCATAAAATAAAGTATAAAGGATAAAAGATGGCGTTATTCAACCCCTTTGGAATGCGCCAGCGCATTCTACTTCTACGGGATGTCGTGGAGGCGATATGAATGCGTATTTGGCCATACAATGACTTGCGGTGGCCAGCCGATGAACAAGTCAGCACTTTATCCTTCCCAGACACGTCTAGCACCAATTCACCGACCCCGGAGGGATGGAAGGTTTGGTTGGCATGGGCGGGAAATCCGAACCAGGAACCTGGTATTGGGTGCAGGCGACAGCCGGCGCCTCCTCCGACTGCGCTCCACACGCCCAAACGCATAAAATACGGCCTGGTGACTATGTGTACCTGCCACGATCTGAAATGAATGATAATTTTAGTTTTAAAACGCCAAAACTCAATTTTAAGCGGCACGGTGCATATGTCAATGATCGTATGGTAGAAAGCTTTGTTCTCCTGACATGAACGGAAGGAATGCACAATCCCGTGATCTCAAAACATCTTCAAATGTCGTCCTAGAAGTGAGCTGCATTGTCTAGCCGTAAAAAAATGGTAAAAAGTAAAGAACGCTGTTTATCAAACGCTCCTGGGAAGGGCCACGTTCTTGTTTCTAGAGGCCGAACCAGTTCGAATGCATATTTGAGCTATACAATGTTTCACGGTGGCCAGCCGATGGAAACGTCAGCGTTTTATCCTTCTCGCAGGTAATGGAAGGTCTGGTGCCAATTTACCGAACCCTGAGGAATGGAAGGTCTGGTTAGCCTGAGCGAGAAATTCGAACCAAGAACCTTCTATCGGGTGCACGCGAGGGCCGGCGTCTCTCCGGCTGCGCTACCATCTCCATGTGAAAGCATCATATTGCTTCAGAATTTCCTTAAATTCCCTAGTTTTTGAAACATTTCATACCTATACCATTTCAAACGTGGTGCGCTATATTTTCATTTAAGGTCTATCAATTTTCGTTGTACCAAAAGAATAAATAATAAACTGCTGAATAGACTTTGCATTTGGACAGGCTCCCTACCTCAGAGATTCAATACAGTTTTGGTGCCAAGCCTCGCATAAAGGGGAACAGAGCCCCTTCAATTATAGGCAAATCTAAGAATAAGATGGATGGCAGACATTGTCGAATTCTTTGGAAGAAGTAACAGGTTTGAGACGTTCATGACTTCGCTGATGAACGGAAGAGCATTCAATCGGAAGAGAAATTCAAGCTAATTTTGTCCAACTGAATAGACCTAATTCTCCAATGTACTTTCCACCGCGACAAGAATAGGCTCTTGTAGAACAATAAGAACCCTTCTGTGATGAATTTGAACCTAAGGGATTCACCTCTGCATTCACATAATGGATTTCTGCGATTGAAAATGGTCGAGGTTATTTTTCGACTGAAATTCTCCTGAAGAAAATGTTGGTGAAGTTTCATGAAAGAATTACGGTAAGACGTTCTCAGGCCACTGAAGGCAGGTAGTGAAAAGTATGGTCAGGTGGCAAGAAGCTGATCACTTAAATAGTGGTGCTAGATTTCACGTTTCATTAAAACATCCTCTATTCGAACTATAACAAAGTATAAAGGATAAAGAAGGGCTTGAAATCCCTTTTCGGATTCGCCACGTATTCTACCTATGCGGGCGTACTTGGACACACAATAACTTGTGGTGGCCAGCAGATGAAAAAGTCGGCGCTTTATCCTTCCCAAACAGGTCTGGTACTATTATAAAACACCAACCCCGCAGACATGGAAGGATAGGTTGACCTGGGCGGGAAATCCAAACGAAGAACCTGGTATTGGATGCACGCGACAGTCAGCACCTTCTCCGACTGCGCTACACGCGCCCATCCAAAATATGGTAAATAAACATGGAAAATCTTGCGTGTCTCCCTCTGAGACCTCCTTAGAGCTAAATACTCTCTCCCTAACAATAAGCGTCTGATAAACTTCTTAGTAGAAATTGGGTTATTCACTAAACTAATTAAGGGAAAGACATCCATGAATTCATCAGTTTTAGAAGAACAGGGGCCCATGTCGTGAAACAGCAGCCAGTGAACGTTTTCAAAACATATTCGGATTCTGAAAATCTTAGTCGGCTAATAAAACGGCAATTGAACCGAGACGTTTTAATTTGAACCCAACATTATTTTTGGATCGTCCTAATAGATTACGTGCTGGTCGCAAAAAAAAAATGTTTAAAGCTCTTAAGCTAGGAGGGCAAAACACATAAAACTCTGAACGAAAATGTGCTTATGAGGGAACTAGAGTGAGAAGTGGTAGGAGGAATGTCAAAATAGTATAGCAGCAGCGAGTAATATTTGTGCATGAGTTATATATTAAGAGGCCGGGCAAAAAGTAATGAGACAATTTGAAAAAAATTTTATCTCTTTATAACTCAATTGCAAATCAACGATGCTGAGGAATGTGTATGCCATTAAGGTCAATGACTTGCTGCCATCGCTCAGCAAACCTCCTGATCCCATCCTTCCAGAACTGCTGGGGCCTGGTGTTGATCAACTGCTCGATTTGGTTGTCAAGGACTGCTTGGGTTCTTGTGTCCCTTCCGGTCCAAGAAGTGGTGGTAGTCGCATGGAGAGATGCCCGGCAAATACGGTGGGTGAAACGTGTGAACGTAGCCCAGCTGGGCAAGCTTATCCATGGTCACTTGTTCCCGATGGGGTGCGGCGTTGTCGAAGAGGAGGACCTTCTTGACACGCTGCGACTGAATAAGTTCGAGTCGCAGGCCCATCTCTTCTATTTCGTTTACCATGGCCTTGGAGTCCATCGTCGTGCTTTTGGTAAACAGCTTCCAGTATACCGGTCCATGGGCGCAGACCCAAAAGCTCTGAAGGTGCTTCTCGCCGTGAACATCTCGCCGAACGAAGGTCGGTAACAATTCACCAGGCCTCACCCAGACTCGCTGCTTGGCAAAGTTAAGGTAGAAGACGTACTTCTCATCATGCGTTAAGATTGAGTCCAAGCTGCTCGGGGTTGGGAATTGGGCGAGATTTGCGCGACACAGGTCGACTCGTCAGGCTGGGGTTTCGGCGTGAGACAGACTGCGGTTTTGGCATGCTTCTGGAAAGGGCGGAAGTGGTAACTTCTCAGATGGCCTTCAGTAGGTGGCATACAAACATACAAATACGATAAGCACGAAACCAGACTGCGATCACGAGATGTATGGACACGGCATGGAGAGTCTCATTACTTTTGCCCCCCCCCCCCAATACATGGCGCAAGCTGTAGAACTGCTTTCAAGTCGGAAATTGGATCAGCCATCAAGTTGGTTTCCACTGATCGTTTCAATTCGAGATGTGCATAACATATCCAGGCAGGCGTCCAGAAAATTCCAGAATTTCCTCTTTTTAAAACAAAATTTCAATCTACCACTATATAATTGAGTTAGCTCCCTGCCCTGTAGATGGTGAGGCGTATTTCACTCAGGTTGGAAACCTGGCTGAGATACGCCTCGTGGAACCAGGCCCAATCTCATGGAACCCCTTGCGACGCCTCCGCGTACCTCGCGCGGGCAACGTCTGCCGTTCAACATGGGATGTTGTTACAGCAGAGGACGCGTAGCCTCCTCCTGCTTGACACGGCATCTGCGCGCGTTTCTGAGTGCCTGAATCCAGAAGACGGGTTCCCTTCGTCACACCGCAACCTTCTGGAGTCAGAAGAGGAGACACCGTCGTCCTACGACGAGAGATCGCATTCAGAATTGAGCATGAGATGCCGCTGCAGCGGAGGAAGCGCAGCCTCCTCCTGCTTGACACAACGGCGTCTGCGCGCGTTTTTGAGTGCCTGAATTCCAGAAGGCGGGTTCCCTTCGTCGCACCACAACCGTCTGGATTCAGAAGAAGCGAAAATAAAGGAAGCAAAGGCCACATCGTCGTCGTACGACGACCGGCCGCGAACTTTACTGCTGCAGCAGAGGAAGCACAACCTCCTCGTGCTTGACGCAGCGACATCTGCGCGCGCTTCTGATCGTCTGAATCCAGAAGACAGGCCCCCTTTGTCGCGCAACAAGCATCTGAAGTCAAAAACACCGTCGTCGTACGACGAGCGACCGCATCCAGAATTCAACACGGGATGCTCCTCCTGCCGAGGAAGCACAGCCTCCTCTCTATTGACACAGCGGCATCTGCGCGCGTTTCTGAGCATATGGATTCAGAATACGGGTCCCATACGTCGCGCAACAATCGTCTAGAGCGAGAAGCGGTTCACCGACGTCGTGTGACGAGTGGATGACATTCAGAATTCAGCATTGTCTCACGTTGAACGGAAAATTTTACCCGCGCGAGATACGCCTTTGCGTACCTCTCACGAGCAATGTTTGGGATGTTGTTACAGGAGAGGACGTGTAGCCTCCTCCTGCTTGACTCAGCGGCAACTGCACGCGTTTCTGAGCGTTTGATTCTGAATACGTGTCACTGACGTCTGCCTTGAGCATGGGAGGACCACTAAGTGGTGGTGGAGAAGGGAAGTAAGGGGCCTTTAGAGGGGCAGGTGAGCGTAAAGGAAGGAAAGGAACAACCTGAAGGAGGGACCAGGGCGGGAAAGCCAGCAAGAAGAGACTAGTAGGGGGTCAATAGTGAAAACAAGGAAGTGGGCCAGGGGATGGGACGAGGAAGGTGGGGGGGGGGGGGGGAGAGGGATCAGTAAAGGCGGAACAGCAATTAGATCTAGAAAGAAGAAACGAGTGAGGGGGAAGCTGGCGCCCGGATTCAAAAGACGTGTCAACAGTGGAGTGGCCGAAGTACTGCGCAGCACAAACCAATGACGTTACTGGGCGGTGTGGAGAAAATGTCTATGATGAAAGGTACCGAAGTGGTGAACGGCTTCCGATGAAGTACGCAGCAGGTCCTAGATATTAGCGAATTTTAAGTTTGACAAAAGCTACTTTCTTTAGGTCAGTGATGGTACAAAGTCGCGCGAAGCGCGCAAGTGCGAGACACGCCGTTAGGCGTGTCCGAGCACTTGTTTATTCAGATTTCTGAAGACGGCAATAGACTTTCCACGAACAAACACATTGAATAAGACATAGCAGTCGGTCGAATGCCGCGCCGTTTTTTTTTCCGGACAAATTTCTGCCAAGCGTCCAATGTGCCGTGCATCTGATCATCATAGTGTTTTTACTCCTGTTTTTCTATGCAATCGGGTAAAACCTCGTGAGGGACATACACGGTTTCGTTGGGTAAGAGGACTCCTAAAAAATGTCCTTTGAATTCCGCATTTTCGCCAAAACCGAGGGTAAACCCCTCCAGTGAGCGCTTGTGTGCTGTGTACATTAGCATTTGTAGATCGTTTCGCATTTCGCAAGTCCTGATTCCTCTTCAACTGCCTCGAGAGATTGTCGGACAATGTCGTCTGAGACTTTCATACAATACATCTCACCATCACTACTCATTTTCTTAGCACAGCTGTTGAATTCTGCACTATCGCACAACGATTAGTAAGCCTCCTAATATCTTTGTTTTTCTTTCTTTCTTTTTTTCAGATCCATGTAAACATTTGAAAATAACATTTTACTGAAGTATGTCAAGCGACTTAATAACTCAATCAAACCACCTAACACGAACTTTGCCATTGACTTGGGAGCATTCAATGTCTTGTCACTGCGAAACCTTGTCAGGTGCCTGAATGGGCTTCGATACTGATTAATATTGATACTGACTGATATTATCGATTTTCATCCGCACTGACCTACCGATGTCGGAATGACTCGAACGTGATACCAGTTCGATTGACTTCTCACATTCATGAAAAAACTGATCTCTGACCAATAAATACTATCTGCTCTTGGGATTGGTATCACTTTATGTGGTTGGAGAGTAAGGTGCTGTAAGTGCGATGATCGCTGCACCCAGTCCATTAGTGTCCAGACAGGATCGATCGATGTCAATCGATATAATTTATTGGTGCTTACAGAGATCACATGGGACAAGTGCTATAAAATTTCACCGAGCATATTCACATACTGCACAGCTGACTCAAAAAAATCGAAGAAAGTCGTACTGAACTTTCCTGAAATGGAAGATTATTCCAACCGCCCCGAAGAGTTTCTAGTTTAATTTAGATGACGCTCGTTTTGGTTTGGATTTTTTTGTTCAGTTTGATTTCAAAAATGGTTTGAAATGTATCCAATTTGACGTGAAAATTATATGTTTCAAAACATCCATTTAAAAGCACGACCGCCGGCTCTGATAACGTATGTGTGCGATTTATTACCAGCAACTATTTTGTACTTTTACAGCTAGCCCTGCTCCTTAGGGTTCGAATTAAAGATGCCTTAATGTTTTCAAGACCTTACTCTATACGCATACGAGAAAACCATTAAAACAACGAAGAACCGTGGCCGAATGGAAACCTAGAAAGTGATTTCTCTTTTTTCCACGCTCTGATGCTGTAGTACTACCTTTTTCTGTGGCATCTGAGGCACCTACATAACTGATGACAGGGCTATCATTTACCAAAGACTAGATTCCCATCCATGTGGCGATCACCGCTTCCTAGGCGAAATTTTTTTTAAAAACCTTGACACATCCTAATTGTCAGTGTTTCGGTTGTATTGAGATCACGCCATCTGCTCCTTCAAAGGTAGATCACCACGTCAATCAATCAACCATGTGGTCGGCCTCTCATTGGTGTGACTGGTGGGTCATTCCACGTGCGACTATGGATGAAGCTCCCTCTCTCAGGTGCAATTATGCGACGGGGTTCGAGTCCCGTCTGGCGCTATAGTTTCGGTCGCAACAAAAAACATCGTTATAACAGCAATTATACGACACCGTTCGACGAAACGAAATGTTCGTCGTTCCATGAGACCTTGTCAACGGCGCCTTCTCTGCCGAACCCTGATAAATAACGAGGACAATGTTCGCGTTCAACAGCTCACGATATATCTTCGTAGCTACCACCCCTTTTGTTCTCTGCACGAGAGAAAATGAGGGCTTAGATGAGCGGTATTCGAGTGGCACTATGAATCTTCTGACCGCCTGCGACACATCATCGATACAGCTTATCACGGGTGGAGAGCAACGCTTCAAGTTGCAGCTGCTATGCGGAAGCGTCCAGCTTATTTGCTCAGTCGATCCATGAACGATCGCACATATATAACATATGTATTGATCGATGTGAAACCCAACACTCGACGTGCTCGTCGCCCTCCGACGTGAAGGGGCACGACACAGTAGACGTCGACCACATTAAGAGTTAAGGAAATGACTTGATGGCATTAGTGGACCGTCAGGCGGCGGTGGTGGTAGTGATGAATCAACATTCATCAGAAGATGAACGACGTTTCTGTCATGTAGTTCAGTGTTCAGTGTGTGGTCGGTCGACTGTTCAACTTCATGTCGAACGTCCCCCCCCCCCCCCCTCCAAAGCATCTTACGCAAGCGCTTAAAATGATAAGGGAACTGCGAATGACAGTTCAAGTCGGTCCCGGGTATCTCCCATTTATCAGTTCTTCTTCAAGGAGAGGCTCAGATGCAGCGCAGTGCTTAGTTACACTCCTTTCTGCCTTCGCCATCTTTCTCCCGCTTCAGAAAGCAGAAAAACGAACAGTTCATCAGCATGAAATGCCGGAAGTCGGGGTACTCATGTAAATTGAATGAGCTCAATCAAGCTTCGACAAGGAACAGGCTCGAAGCAAGCACTCACCCTGCCAGAAAGTGACCCGCTAGTATTTGGAATTCCACTGTTCAACCCCGAAAAATCCCAATAACTGCTGCCCATATAAGGTCACATTTTCACCCAATATGAGAAATTCACCATTTTCTCCGCTTTTATACGTCAATATTATAGCAATCCTTGGCATTATATCAAATGTAATCGCAAAGTTGTCCAATGCTGACATAATTTAGCGTTGATCTTCGCTACACTATGCAGTACCCTATCCATACTTTGCTCCCTCGGCTCAAGGAAGGGAAGTGAACGCCTTAGAAATCTTTCGTTATGCAATTTTTCAGTTACTGCGCTTCGGATGAGCAGAAGAAATGAGATTTCCCTAATACAGGGTGTCTCGAAAAAAAATGCATACACTGTTTGAAAGGTTATAACTTTGCCCACAGTAGATGTACCGAAGAAGTTTAAGACTCATATGAAAGCTTAGGAAAACAGAAATTTTATGACATATGAGCGGTATGGATTGTTCCATGCACTCGTCTGAAATTGTGCATTTTACACTCGATTGATCGTGTTTCGTTTGAATACTTTCTAAAATTTCTTCACAAAGTGGAAGTATTGGATGATTTGTGCTTTTTAGGTTTAAAACTCAAAGACACACTAAAAAATGAGGTATATCCTAAAAAATGCAGGCACAATTTGAAAGGTTCTAGCATTGTTGCTAGTGAACCTTTTAAAGATGCTTGAGACTCATATAAAAGCACGGGGTAACGAGATTTCTAGAACGTGCAAATAGTCAAGATTGCGCCATGCCCCGACCTGAAACCCTGCATTTCCGACTTGATTGATTGTGCATGATCCGAATGCTTGTAACAGTTTGTTACTACTGGGCCAGATGAAACTGTTCTGCGCTTCTTTTACAGTTTTCCGTCGCCTAGTAGCTAGAATTATGCTGATTAACCCCTACATTCAGCTTGAATATTGCTTCATCGCTCCACAGAATCCGTCTTGAAAAATGGGCTCCTGCTCACATTTAAATTGTGCAATCAATATACTCGCATGTCACGTGTTTTACACGTAATTTTCAAGCTCCGGACGCTAAAAAAGCACAGCACCGCTTAATCTGGCCAAATACTAACAAGATTGTAACAAGCATTCAGCCCATGCATAATCAATCGAGTCTGAAATGCGACTTTTCAGGCGGGGGCATGGCTTAATCTTGACTATTTACACGCCACAGAAATATCGTTACCCTGCGCTTTCACATGGGTCTCAAATATCTTCAAAAGCTTAATTGCAGCAATATTAGAATACTTCAAAGAATATGTGCGTTTTTAGGATACTCTGCATTTTTCATTTTGCATTTCTTGAGCAGTAGTGTGTTTTTCAAGTTTGAAATTTAAAAAACTCACGAATCGATCAAAACGGTCACTCTGTGAAGAAATTGTAAAAACTATTCGAGCGAAACACAATCAATCGAGTGAAGAATGTCAGAATCGAGATGAGGGCACGGCGCGATCCATACTACTCATATGTCGAAAATTTCCTAATTTTTTAAGCTTTCGTATGAGCCCTTAACTTCTTCAGTACCTTACGGTGAGCAATGTTATCACCTTTCAAACAGTGTGTACATTTTTTGGGACACACATATATCCAGCTGGCGCTACATATATCCAGCTGGCGCAGTCAGCAGGGGCGCCGATGTCGCGTATACACGAATCGATTTGAGGTTCGATGTACCCAAGAGGAAACTAACATTTCTACCAGAGACGAAGCGCAATATCAGGTTCCACCTGGAAATATGGCATACTCGCCTATGGACAGACCTCATATGTCATTCTGTAAACCGCACTTCTTTGCAGGGTACCAAGAAAGTTGAATGCTTTACCCATCCTGAATAATCTTATTATATTGGCCTTCCACCTCCATGCATGTAGTTCTCATCATGTAGCTAATTTAGTGCGGATTAAGCGCAATTTTTTATTAGAATTCTGAATTACATGACATTCTACAGGTCATCTCTACACTAAACGCAGTCATCACTCAAGTTCGGGTAAAATTTTCAGAAGAAGAAGTAACAGATATGTAGTAACCGACAGAAGAAGAGAAATTTATGATTTATTCCATTGTAAAAATCAGATCCACATTTATCTAGGGCGTAGGTCGACAGCAATATAGCGCGCTCTAATCGAACGGCGACTTTTCAGCGTATGCGCCGCGTCAGCACTTGATTGCGGCGATGCAACCAACTGGAGTTCAGCAGCTTAATTCTCTGATCTTCGAAACATTAACGAGAGTTTCATTGTCATTAGAAGACGGCTTGACTTCCGTGTGGTTGGCTTTTCGCACGGAGTTTTCTCATCAACCTTCACTGGCTTCGATTTCGACCCTCATCGACGTTGCTCTTTGCTAAATTTTCAATTTTGTTGAGGTTTTTCTTTGCTTTTCATTTTCTGCTAGCCGTTTCAACGGCCCGTTCATTCATATAACGAAGTGCCTTTGTTCGATGTACCTGTTGGCTGAATTGCGCCCTAAATTTTCCAGTTATGGCTTTTTTCTGGGCAATTTTTGCCGTGACCGTTTCGCGCTATTGTTTTGTTTTGTACGGTCTAACCAGTTCGCGTAATATGTCGCCGTCCATTGTCGTCCATTGTGCTCCCAGACGCCATTTTCTTCCATATATCGACCGCCAGCCCCTTATCGACTTTTTAAATGCAATTATCATCGGAGTTTGACATCTATTCCGATAATGTCACTGAGGAGCTCACGATCACACGACTCGAGTGCTGCTGGGCTTCTTCTGGTCGGCAGTCACTAATTCGTTCTCAGAATGTAGTTGTCACGACCAGTCCGTGATTATTTTCGTCCGTTTGTTCGCATACGCTCTTAAATAATGCCAGAATCGCTGACTTTGTTTTGTATTATGACGAGGCGCTACATGAGCCAGACGCGTCTCGTCTGCCTGTTCGACTATATTCCGCCTGAAATAGTTTCATTTTTCATTCCAGCTCATCACTATTCAGTCAATCACGCTGAATTGTACGGCTTCAACCGGATTCGCTCCCACGATAACCTATTCGAAGCATTCCTTTCAATGTGCCGTCGCACCTGCGCTCCAATCACACTGTCCGAAGCAGATTTTATTCCAGATTTCACCGGGCTTCTAGTATGCCTTAGAGTACCAAATTATTTATTCTAAGAGACTACAACCACATCGAAACCTAATCGAAGCATTCCTTAAAGTATGACGTTTGTGCGCCCTAATGCCAGTTTTTGTAATGGACTTTGTTTTTCTCTGACGTAGGGGAATGTTAGATCAATAGGCTCGTTTGGAGGTAATGGCGAAACGAACTCGAATGTTTTTCTCTTAATACTCTGAATCATTGTTCTGGTTGAGAACTTAGTCCATCAGGAAACTTAAACTTTGAAAAAATGAAAATAAAGGGTGCCGAGAGCACCCTGACGATATTCGATAACGGCATCAAGAATGAGAAGGCACATTTAGAAAAGTAATTAATGCGCGAGAATGGAAGAAGTTCGTCTCCTACCCTCACCGCAAAAAAAAAAAATTGGAAACTTTGTAGCGGTTTTGGACTTGCACCACATTTCTTCGTTCACATAAAAACTGCAGAAAATTACTGTAATTACTTAACTGAAAGCTGAGTAATAGAGTACAGAGGAACAATTACTCCTGCAGAACATTCCAGAGCGACAAAAAGCTCTAAGATCTGATAAATGTCCACAGTATGGCGTGCTGTCTGCATCTGCAGGTTTCTGACGTGCCAAGGGGACCTGTTGAGAGTTTTCGACCTCGTCGCCTTTTTCATAGTACACTATATTCAAAAATATCTGCATCGGGTGCATTCAAGTTCCCGTTCCCCCACCCCCCCCCCCCTGTCTTGGAATGAACCTAAAAACGTCATGAACTTTTGTGATTCCAATGCAATCGCGTAAAGATCTGGTGAATTCTGTGAATCAGCATCTGACGGAAAGTCTAACATAAATATTGGAAGTCTGATGAAAATCTGGCAATAAAATCCGGGAGAGAATATTATAGGTGCATCGGAGCGTCGTCATATTCAAAGGGCTGGAATGGCTTGGTTACTGTGGGAACATATCTGGTTGGAATCGGGTAGCTCATTGGCATCTTTGTCTTCCAACAAGCTTATGAGGACGAATTCTGTGCAAGAAATCTTTTTTAGAACCTGTTTTTTCTTCTTCGTGGTATCTACCGTAGCCATATGCGTAGTTCTTTTATGTCATTTGTTAGTAGTAAATCTAGTAATATTCAAGGATAGTCAACTATGGCGGAGGTTGTGCCGCCGTCATCGCTGGGTTCGTCTAACGGTTCTCCCGACTTATCAGCCCAGGGGTACTACTTCAGTTTTTATCGCTAAAATTATTCAACATTTTCTGATTTTACATTGTTCAGTAGCGAATCGGTGCCAAAAGAAGTAGCTGAACTAGCTGAGAAGTACCAGTTCATACTCAAGGATGAGCGAAGTATCCAGAAAGAGGTCTGTCTTGTTTTTTTCTTACTTATGCGTAATTCTTTTTTGCATCTATATAATTCTCACTGTAGGTGATTGAACTGAAGAAGATCATACGTTCCGCGGTTAAGAAACAGATGAGGATAAAGGCCGGCTACGTACAGATGCAGGTGAGTATATTTGAGTTCTGATGCTTATATGCTTCTACGAGTCATCGTGTGTGTTTTAAGAAGGCTACGAATGGAAAGAAACAATCAGATTATTTGAAAAGGGAGGTTCGTGATCTTAGCGACCAGATCAGTGACATGCAGGATGACCTTCAAATTCTCGACGTCTACGATACGGGTGCATTCGGTTAGTCCTTTTTTTCGGCCTTTATATGATCCTGATTAGTTGGCAGCGTATGTGCGGTTTGTGTTGTGGCAAATGTTTTCTTCAAGAATATACTATTCTCCACGTTGGCATCTGGAAAGTGGAGTGGCGCACTCGGCAAAATGTCCTGCTTGCGTGCTAGAGGCTTAGATTTGACTTTTTGCGAAGCCCAAATCAAGCCCATACTCCAACCATATTAGTAGAGTGCTACGCTTCTTTGAGGGTAGTAATAGAGTGAGATAGCTAAAAGTCGTCCTATAAGGGGAATACCTGTTCCACGATTTCTCGATAACATAGCACACTTCTATTGGATTTATATCTCCATTTTTTATCCTTTTCGACTCAAGAATGCCGTAGGTCTACGTATCGTATTATGACCATGCAAAAAGTGTTGTTTCGTGCAAATCCTTTCTGATTCTGAGAGGGTTGGCAAAGGTTTTTCTTCTTATTGAAGGCTTTAGTGGTAATTCGATTCGCCGTTCCCATTACTATTGACTGCAAGCCAGATAAGCAGACCTAACAGCGTCAATTAACTGTCTTTGGTTTGCTAGGGGAATTGTTTCTCAGATCCAAAGATTCTCTGATAACTACTCGACACCTTGAGACTGTCGAAACGCTAAGCCTTTCTTATCGTTTTAATCAGACATAAAGGGCAAGTCAACCATTTGTTAGGTCGGTTTCTGTGCGTATAATAGTCGAGACATGAAATTATATATGTGGGCAGCTATTCATTATTCAGGAATCCGAACACCTCGATTAAAATTCAGGCACGAACAGCGGTAATTGCTGTTCACTGAAGCACGAGCTGAGGTAATTTCAGTAATTGAGAGAGGCTGACGGGTTTTGTTCGCTGAGGATCAAGCGTTTATTGCGGAGAAGTGACAAAACGTTTAAGGATAAAAGATGAAGTGCGGTCTTCTTCTATACGCCACGCATTCCTCTTATATGAGACACCTTATGGGCGCTTTGAATGCGTAGGTGGCTTGTATGTTGACCTACGTTGCTAGAAATTTTGTTTTCTTTTGAGGAAAGACAAGTTCTACCTCAAGAAGGAGGGAGTTTTGCTATTCCCAATAGGAATTTTGAGGACGGCAAACCGAAATAGCCGGCCTTGATGGACACAACAGATAAAGCGATACTTATGCAAATGTCGGATGTTTTTTTCTTGATTTTTCACCTTAATGTAAAGGGGAGCCTCGACGTAGCTTGAAATTTATGTCTACATGCTTACCCTTCGTGTCTTCCTAGCATTTAATAAAATTGCGAAGAACCACTCTAATTTCATCTTCTTTCGTAAGCTGTGACATTTGGAAAAGTGCATGCGGGAGAGTGTGGGTGTTAGCGTCAGAACTGCCCTCATAAGAATGTATGTATGATTCATGAAAACGTTCGTTTGTGATGTCAGAGCTTCTAAACACAAAACTTACTTGTAACAGTTACGAAGTTTCAGATTCTTCGAAAAAATCTGACATGCGTTTTTTTTTTTCGAGATGAGATTATATTCACTGGATCCTTAGTATAATGTTTAAAAATTGTTTTTCGAAGTGAAAGAATTACTTCGTAATATAGATTGTGGCTTCCTGAAAAATTTTTTTCTTGATTTTTTTCATAGACAGGGATTGTGATACCTAGAGAATGTATAAGGTGAATGGATGCCGAAGGCAATTAAGTCTACACCTAGGCAAATATCGAGTTAGGAGGAGGCTAAGGTCGTTTTATACTCATTTCGAATCAAATTTGTAGGGATTGGTCTACGTAGCAAAAAAATCTACTTCCAAGCGTAACATCTTCATGGCATTTATTTCTATTGTTTTATTTTCTACGAAAGTTCGAATGAAGTGTATGGTGATGAGGTCATCAAAATCACACCAAAAGAATGCGCATATTAATCATCTAAACGTTTCTTTTCTAATGTCAGAGCTTTGTAAACACACGACTTTCTTGCAATAGTTTCGAGGCTTCAGATTCTTCGAAAGTATCTGTCATGCGTGTTTTTCTAACTGAATTTTATATTCACAGGATCCTTAGTGAAATGTTTAAAATTGTTTTTCAAAGTGAAACGAATACTTCGGAATCTACATTATGCCTTTCTTAAAAAGTTTCACTTCTCGAGTTATTTCATAGATAGGGCTTGAGATACCTAGAGGATGCAAAACGTGAATGAATGCCGAAGCCAGTTAAGTCTACACCTAGGCAAATGTCGAGCTTGGAGGCTAAGAGTGTTTTATACTCATTTCGAATCAAATTTGTAGGGATTGGTCTACGTAGCAAAAAAATCTACTTCCAAGCGTAACATCTTCATGGCATTTATTTCTATTGTTTTATTTTCTACGAAAGTTCGAATAAAGTGTATGGTGATGAGGTCATCAGAATCGCTCCAAAAGAATGCGCATATTAATCATCTAAACGTTTCTTTTCTAACGTCAGAGCTTTGTAAACACACGACTTTCTTGCAATAGTTTCGAGGCTTCAGTTTCTTCGAAAATATCTGTCATGCGCGTTTTTCGAACTGAATTTTATATTCACAGGATCCTTAGTGAAATGTTTAAAATTGTTTTTCAAAGTGAAACGAATACTGCGGAATATGCATTATGCCTCTCTTAAAATGTTTCATTTCTTGAGTTATTTCATAGACAGGGGTTGTGATACGTAGAGGACGTAAAAGGCGAATGGATGACGAAGGCAATTAAGTCTACACCTAGGCAAATATCGAGTTAGGAGGAGGCTAAAGCTCGTTTTATACCCATTTCGAATCAAATTTGTAGGGATTTGTCTACGTAGCAAAAAATCTACTTCCAAGCGTAACATCTTCATGGCATTTATTTCTATTGTTTTATTGTCTACGAAAGTTCGAATGAAGTGTATGGTGATGAGGTCATCAGAATCGCTCCGAAAGAATGCGCATATTAATCATCTAAGCGTTTCTTTTCTAATGTCAAAGCTTTGTAAACACACGACTTTCTTGCAATAGTTTCGAGGCTTCAGATTCTTCGAAAATATCTAACATGCATGTTTTTCGAACTGAATTTTATATTCACTGGATCCTTAGTAAAATGTTTAAAAATTGTTTTTCACAGTGAAACGAATACTTCGGAATATGCATTATATGCCTTTCTGTAAAAGTTTCACTTCTTGAGTTTTTTCATAGGCAGGGGTTGTGACACCTAGAGAATGCAAAAGGTGAATGGATGCCGAAGGCAATAAGGTTTACACCTAGGCAAATATCGAGCTAGGAGGCTAAAAGTGTTTTATAATTATTTCGAATCAAATTTGTAGGGATTTATCTACGTAGCAAAGAATCTTCTGTCGGCTTAACGTCTTCGTGGCATTTATTTCTATTGTTTTGTTTTCTAGGAAAGTTCGAATGAAGTGTATGGTGATGAGGGCATCAGAATCGCTCCAAAAGAATGCGCATATTAATCATCTAAACGTTTCTTTTCTAACGTCAGAGCATTCTAAAACACGAAAATGGCGAACTGGCAGAGCGACTGTAGCGACGGGGGACTGGGGACGTTTGAATTTCCATTTCATTGTAATGCATGGCTGTAATAGTGCCTGTATTACCTGCTCTGGTAGGTGTTGTCGTCTTCGATCGTATGAGACCTTGATGACCATTCACTTTCACGCGATTTGCGTGTTACCAGAATAACATAGGTAGGTTCTAAGCTACAACTTGGATACTGGAATTTTTGCTTTCCCAATTGCCTCCTCGGCATTTCCAGTGCTTAAACAACATATTCGGAGGAATGTTGCCAGTTAATGTTACACCACCGTGCGCGCGAAAGTGCGAGGGAATCGAACATGCGTTCTGTTGATGTTTTGGTGTGTCTGTGATAACTGACGGCGGGGCACCGACACGACAACGAGACGAGACGGGACGCCCGACGCTTATCCAATGTTAACACACGTCGAAGAAGCTGGTTATTTTGCCTTCTGGCCGGCTGCAGTGGATATGCTGCTGCTGGCTGCATGCTTGGGTTGATTGTGTGGTGTGGTGGGTTTTGTGATCCCCGGGGAATGTCCTGCCACTTCGATCCCGCGGGACTTCACGCCATCTATTTAATGGACGCGCTATTCCGTCGCGCCTTCACTAATTTATTGAGTGTGCTGCCAAAACGCGTATAAGGATATAAGATCTGACGTTGGGGAGTGAGAATTCAAGCGGGTTCTTATGACGGAATGACGAGCGCTGCCTGCAACAGCGACACTGGACAAAGTCCCCAGTCAGCTCGAGCGACGAGATCTCGGTTGTCCGCCATGTCACTTCTCGACGACTCGAGGCAAGAGTCACGCTGATGTGGTTGAGTGGTGGCTTGTTGCGTTGCATGATCGCCAAGAATGTCGAGGGACCGTCAGGGAAAAGAAGAGCTCGAGCGGAGGAAGTGGCTTCATTACGTGAAATTCAAGATTCCGAGAAAGTGTTTCAGTTTCAAGGGAAACCTACAATTGAGGATCTCCGGCTCAATGTTTTGGCACCATGGTAATATGATGAGGTTCCAGGTTATGTTTAAATTTCGACTTGGGATAGGGTGTAGTTCCTGGTTCCACTCATTTAGAGTAGACCATAAATCTCACTTATAAACGTATGTCATTAGGATAAGAATAAAGGACGGTGTATCTCAATCCCTTTTGGGATGCGCCACGCATACTACGTCTACGGGATATCGTGGAGGCGGTTTGAATGCGTATTTGGCCATACAATGACTTGCGGTGCCCAGCTAATGAACGATTCGGCGCGCTATCCTTCCCAAGCAGGTCCGGTGCGAATTCACCGACTGCGGGGATGAAATTCTTGGTTGACCTGGGCGGGAAATCGGAACCAATCGGATGCACCCACCGGCACCTCCTCCGACTGCTCTACACGCACCCCGAAATATCAATTAGAACCTTTTAATATGTATTTCGTTTGCAGTTGGTTCCAGGGAGGGGTAAAACCGTTTAATTTGCTAAACTAAACCACCTAAACAAAGTATCCAATTGGTTACTTAATTCTTCCCATAGCAGTCTTGAGACCAACTAGGCTACTGGTTAGGGAGCCATATCGAGCCGGAAGCGATCGATTCATGAAAAGGTAAAAAAGCTTCCCATTTGTGCTACATGCGTCATCCTCATCTATATAAGATGAACGTTGACGCTAATCAATCCCTTTGTGAAATGCGCCACGCAGTTTACTTGTATGGAATGGTGCGAAGGCAACTTTGAATGCTAATCCCTACAATGACTTGCGGTGGCTAGGTGACGAACAGGCCAGCGGTTTGTCCTTCCTAGACAACTCTGGCACCACCTAACTGTTCCCGAAGGAATATATGACCCAAGCGGGACCCGAACGAAAAATCTTGACTAAGAGTATACGTGATAGTCGCGCCTTCACCGGTTGCGCTACAACGCTATCTTCCTCTCTTCTAGTTATGGTAGCAGTAGTTTTGTAGAAGAATAGTAGGAATGTAATGCTGTGAAGGTGGCTTAGCCTCAAGCGGTATGAAGCTACGCTTGCCTGTGTATGTATCAAACATTTGTTCGGTAATGGCCCTCCCAGACTTTTGCGGCGTTGCCGCTGCCCTATCCTTAACCACAGCGACGAGCGGCGTTGCCGCATAAGTCTGTGGGGGCCTTAAGGCTCACTAGATGGCCAATATAAACTACCTGCGAATCCAGGTGTGGTATTTGGCTCATTCAGAAACATAAACCGTACCTTATTTATCGACGAAAGATATCCTTTTGCTGTTCTAATTTGCTTAATAGTTGCTGTACAGATGATGAAAGGTTTGAAGCCATCAAACGGCCCGTAGTACTAAAAGGTTTAGCTGAGAAATCGAACTGTAAACGACTGATATCGCATCATTCGGGATAACTGGGTCCTCCCGGCTGCGCCTTCAATTTCCGCACTGTTATGTAACACTTGTCCTTTAGTTAGCTGCCGATTTGCACGACCGTGTGCCGTAATGCTTTTTTAAGTTCTAACTACTCCAAGGGCGTGTGTAGCGCAGTCGGATGAGGCGCCGACTGTCGCGTGCACCCAATACCAGGTTCCTGGTTCGGATTTCCCGCGTTCCATCCTTCCGGGGTCGGTGAATTGGTACCAGACGTCTCTGGGAAGGATAAAGCGCTGACTTGTTCATCGGCTGGCCATCGCAAGCCATTGTATGGCCAAATACGCATCATATCGCCTCCACGACATCCCGTAGAAGTAGAATGCGCTGGCGCATCCCAAAAAGGGATTGAGTAACGCCGTCCTTTATCCTTATCCTAACTACCGCAAATGTAGTCCTTGTAGTCGAGCAGGGCCCAATGTAGTCCTCGCCATTGGGTCCTACTCGCTCTTTGAACACGAAGGGCGTTTACATTTACATTTTTTGTGCCAATTACAGTTGATGGTATAGATGGTGACGATGCTATGCATAGTTCTTGGCTTGGCGTAGTTTCTGTAATGGGTACTTTTCGTTATGTTCGTTGCTCAAGCGTCTTACGATCAAGTCGAACCCCTGCACTAGTGGTGTTCCTCCCGACATTGTTTTGACGCCCGGAAGAATACAGTCAATTAAGGTTATGGCTTAGCGAGTGTCTTTGTTTCACAGGATGCAGATCTTTGTTTTGATGAGTTCGAATAAATACGTTTTGGCTGCTGCGACGGACGGGACTAAACTTGTTCTCAATTCCAAGCTTCAAGTGTTTGCGGCATCTCAAACGTAGAACAGGACAAACTCGTTTCAATGAACAGTAAGTGTTTCTCCTTCACGCAATAGCATGAAATTCTATTTTCCTCGCGCATGTGATTCGGTTCTCTGATTAAGGGAGGATCCCTAGTGGGAAAAGTAACATAAGGGCTTTGAAACCAGATATTTAACCCTTTCTTGATTTTTACGTGACTGCCGCGTGAGACAGCGCATTATTTTCCCGCATATAGATATAGATAATGAATAAAAGGGGATAATAATAGAACATAGATATGATTAAAACAGTAACCAATGAAGCTTTCCACGGATCATCTTGACCGTAGATGTTACTGGACTCAGTGTTTAATATTGTACTATTAAACGTTTCATAATAATTTTCCATGAACTATTTTTGTGATGGCGTCAGACGACATCGTCGGACAATGTCGCGAAAGGGTTAACGTATGGAAAGGAGTTGACACAACGATCCGTTATAGTTATAATAATGGCGACAGTTTCATCTACCATTTCTCTATGTTGCTGGTAAATGTTATGTTAGATACGTGTAGCGCAGTCGGTAGGAGGTTTCGCTTTTGTGCGTCCCGTGTGGTTCGATTCTGAGTCGGCTCTTGCCAGGTCAGCGTAACCTTATATCCGTTTATAGGTTCAGTGAATTGGCGTGTTCTGAAGAAATGAAGAATACCTGAGATTTGGAGCAGAATAAACTCGTCTTTTATTTCCTTCAAAACCATATACTTCATATATTACTTACATAAGCGTTTTCTGCAATGTGTATCGGAAGTTTCTGAGGTGGTTTCGATGCGAGTGCTTATTGTCTGCTTTGAAATTTCATATTTCAATAAAGAGGTGTTGAGCGGACACCTTTAATGCGACTGTATTACATGAATCTGAAACACCATTAGAAACCAGACTTGCCATGACATTATTTCTCGACTTTGAGGAATAACAGATTTAAGAAATACAAAACAGAATCGGGCTGAATTCCCCGAAGTAAAGGTGTGAAAAGGATGCGCGTTGACGTGAACCGTTTCCCGTTTGGGCTGCGCCGCGCATTCAAATTCAAAGGTATTGATATCGAGTTAACCCATTGTCTAGTCATCAGATGCATCAGTGCTCTTCCCTTCTTTGTAATGTCTAGAACAACTTTATCAACTCCAGTAAGGTTTTGTTAGCCTGACGGGTTCCGAACCACAAATCGATTCCGGATGCTCGTGAGAACCAACGACGCCTGTTGTCTGCACTACGCACACCCAAATGATTTATTGATCTACTTAACGGTTCCTTCTGGCCGACTGCTTTTGTTTGCTCTTTATATGTCGCCTAGAAGTCCCGGCCTTTGTCTTCATGTAGGCCTCACCTCACAACTTCAGCGGCTGGTTTTCTAGAGTTTCGGCTGCACTCTGCTAGTTTTTACCTATTGGATGCATTCTTCCTTTCATTTATGTAGCCTGTGATTAAGCCCACTTCTGTGGATTCCAGATGACGAGGAATCGAGGTGTGATGATCCAGTTATGGGTGGTACGGGTGTTCCGATCGACTTGGCAGGAGAAATCGACGTCAATGATGGTGGGGGTCATCATACGCTGGAGAACTCCCGGCTTTCTGCTCTGCAGGTGCGAAAACGTTTACTATTTCTTCTGCATTGCAGTTTCCATTATGCTGTGACAGCTGTTACGACTGATGTTTTGGCTGTTGGAGCTCACGTCAGCAGATTACTCATGTCAAACCTCTTGCATTCGAAATGGACGGAATTCTTTCGGTTCATGCATAACGAATGAAGTTTTAAAAAAAAAGTTGTATAATAAATCAACGACGGGAGTAGCATCTGTCATGGATCGTCAGTGGAGACTTTTCTTCTGACCAGGAGCAGTACCAGAGTTCTTATAATTTCAGAAAGACCTGGCGAAAGAAATGAAGGTGAAAGACGGGCTGGAGAAGTTCATGTCGTCGAACACGTCAGCGAGTAGGCGATATCTCGAGGACTCGAAAAACATGCTTGATGTTAGTCTATTCATGTTCTTCTTATGTATTTACTCCTTTCCTGCGATTCGGACTGCTCAGAATGTATGTATGTTTCAGGACAGCAAGGCAAAAATTGCTCTGTTGCGAATGCAGATAGAAAAGATTGCACATCAAGGGCATGATGCTCACTCAAGTAACGGCGGTTAGTTCGAATATGCTCTCTTATTCCTTAGCCTGTAGTTCGGGTTCTCATTCTTCACGGCGCGGAGTGTACTTCTATTTGATTTCGTACCGTTTTTATAGGTACCGAAGCGAAATCAAGATTG
>OX377206.1:12720665-12935937 GCA_947396885.1 Heligmosomoides polygyrus polygyrus | reverse complement strand
AAGTAGGAGGATTGCATGCTATGAAGTGGTTGTGAATTGTACCATTTACGGCTTCTGGTATTACCTGCCGTCCTCACTCATAATCTTCGTTAAGACAGTCAGTTAAGTTGTCGGTTCCGCTTGAAAATGATCTTGTGGTAGGAGTAATTGGGACTTTATCAGGATGTTTTCACTACATACAGTGCGAGTAGCACTGGGGATAGTGTCAGGTAGCGTCTCGAGGCTTCATCAACAGAGGCAGGCCCTCTAACTCAGTAAATTTTTTTGGGGACTTATTGCGACTGTTTAGCTTTGAATAAGAGTACGGCCGTCCTCTAAACAGCACCCTAGTTGGATTTCGTTAAAGTATTTGCTACAAAATGCATGAAGACGAGCTTCATAGGTACGGCGAGAAGAGATACGGCTTGAAGGTATCTATGCCTTTCGGAGCGCTTGATTATAATAGCAAAGGAACAATAAATGTGACGGATTTCAAGTGAGAGCGATCATGCTGTACGCCATGAGGAGAATTGTAATCTTATTCACTTGTGCAGGTTTTTGCCTCGCGTCCTGATGAAGATATTAATTATAAAGAAGATTTGATGTAGGAAGCTCATTTGAGTCGAAACACCCGAAAGTCGGCAGCTTATTGCTTCATCTTTGTATTTGGCAGAAACTTCAAAAACGTAGATTCAAATCATTGCGTATTGAACTTGTTTCTTTCAGGCCCAGCAAACTCTTATACTTTCCGAAGAAAAACTTGATCTCATTTTCATGGCGCTGAAGAAATACATGTGAGTTGGTACAACAGTTCAGTTCAGCACTTCTTTTATTTTCGGCATGTTTCTTCCTGGGCGTTTAGGCTTGTTGAAACGTATTTCATTTGATGTGCATATGGTAGATCTATTTTTCTTCTCGCCAGAATCTCAAGCAATGTTTAGTGATCAGCTCCCACCAGAATCCAGTCGCCGGCGAGAGCTGCTTACTGAAATGGAAGAGACCCGGATGCCGTCTTCATCACCTCACAGTCGTTTTGCCGATCGAAGGTTTAGTCCTCCTGGATCAGCCCCGAGTAGCCCTCCTTCGGTAAGCAACGATGATTCGACCGTCATCGTCTTCAGATGTGTAAACTCCCTTTTAGGAGGCGTCTTCGAAGACGTCCAGCTTACCGCGCAGTCTTTACTCCCGACGACTCAGTACGATGCCGCCTTCGTTGGCAGTGAGTGGAAGATTGGAGGTGGGTAATCATCAGATTAACTCTTAATGACGGTGGAGGTTTTCTGCAAGCGCTTTTTTGTTGTTATCGTTGATGGCATTTCTCCTCCAAGCAGCAGGGAATCGCTTTATTGTTATGTGTTGGTCTCAAAGCGATGCATCGAACATGTAGCAAAGGGTACTGTTGGGCTGAGAAGTTTCTTTTCGATTGAAATAATGTTTTTAAACCCGGGAAATCATAACGGAAGTGACCTTATAAATGGGATTGTACAGTTATTGACCAAGATTGTCATATACGGCTGACGTTTTACGGCTGACGTTTTGGCGTAGTCGCCTTTTTTTAGGGCCTGGAACATGAATGCCGTAATCGAAATGTTCCTTGAGGAGATAGATTCCCTAAAATTATCAGTTCTTCTAGTAATAATTTTTATTTTCCATATCCAGTCCTAGTTTCAGCTTGGTTATTGCGCTTTTCCTGATACTCCTTGGGGAGAAACTCACCATGTAAGGCTCACCGAATGTCTTATTTTTGGGTCCTTCTCCTCATTTCTTGATTATATCAATTGTTGTTATTTTGAGCGCTTATAGAGCATAAATAATCAAAGTAGTTCAATTATCGTTCGCAAATGTGAAAACGAATGAATGTTTTGCTCATTTTCAAATGCATAGCTCTCGAAAAAAAAATGCTAGCTTAGTCAGCAGACTGATAGCGTGAACAAAACGGAGAGAATAAAAGAGTAGTTAATAGCTGAACAGAATAAATGCTAACGAAAATTCTTACATTCGTTTCGTTCTTAATGTTATATGCTTGTAAGAAAATTGAAGTAAAGAAAAGAGGGGCTTTCCCTGAAGTTTGCACTAAGGAGGAAAGCACTCACGAGTGGATAAACAAACAGCATCTTTGATATGATTTCGTAGCCCAGTCCCTTCTTGGCGGATCCCTGTTTCCAATATCAAGCTTGGGTAACTAAACGTGTATGTTGCATGTAAAAAGCAAACAGAACGTTCAAAAACATCAAACAAAAACTGTTAACCGCTTAGCCTTGCGGCGTTGTTACGGCCCTAACAAGATTGGACTTTGGTGCGACTTTTCTTTTTATCCTACTTTCATAACTATCGATCGCTAGCGGTAGTGGCTTTGTCGGTTTTCCTTTTCTCACCGTTATCCAACATAGATGTGGGCCACTTTATTTGGATAGCATTCATCTTTGTCTGTTAACGAATGTAAGGTGAATTGGAGCTACCCCATTTGTAGAGTGGTGATCTAACCCTAGCTAAGCACCCATTTTCCCTCTCTTCCCCAGTTGAACACGTTTATGGAATTTCGTCGAAAGAACCAAGGTTGATGAATACCTACAAGTCCTACAGGGCGGAGCCTATCGAATTTCGATAAAAAATTTTTTCCTCGAATCTTCCGCATATTTTTTTTCGTAATGTTTCCAGCGAATGGTCTTTCTATTTGCATAATGGGCTACTTAATGTGATGTCCCAAACAACATATGCTCCTTATTTTCGGCCAAGCAGAACTAGTTTTCAGAATAATAGATCGAGTGAGCGAAGATGGATTGGGCGAAGTCGACGTGTTTTCGTAAAAAGTGGTGTTTTCTACGTCGTGGAACTGAGGGTTTCACAGAAAGGATTGGAAGGGAACTTTTTTTACATGAAAGTAGAGTTAAGGAAATAGGACTGCCTAAAAGTATTATTCGCTCATATCCTAACGTCGGCGTGTACTATTTATAGGGAATGGTTTGATACTATTTTAGGTCACGAACATTTCTTTTACCTGAGCTGTGAATTTTTACCCCTTCGCGATAATGCCGTTTTGTCTGATAGTCGTACCCGAAATTAAATTTAGTCAAGAAATACACTATTAAATGTAAGCGAACAATAAGGGCTGGTGATGGAATTGCTCCATGAAAAATTGTTAAATTTTCCTCTAGCATGGTCTGAAGTTGTCCGCTGCCGTAGCTAAGTGTTAGACAGCATTGTCCTACATTGTCGTGAAGGTGTTGCGAAAGCCTTTTTTCATTCGTGTTATTAGGTTGTTACCTTGTTACCTAAGTTCTGTCGTCTTTTGACCTCTAACTTCAAATGTAAATATCTCGGCCCAAACATGACTTTATTAGTTGAAATAAGAGCCATTACAATCTACACATCTTTGCCAACGAGATACTAGTTTATTTATTTTAGTAGCCTAGAACTCCGGAGATCTAGAAGCGATGAACTCTTCGAGAGCATATTCTGCATCGTGTCGGTTCTTGAAGTATTTTCCGCGAAGGAAACCGTCGAGATGTTTGAAAAAATGGCAGTCTGTAGACGATAGGACGGGCGAATACGGTGGATAGTCGAGGGTTTCGTATCCCAAAGAATGGAGCTTCTGCCTGGTAATCATCGATACGTGCAGCCTAGCGTTGTCGCGCAAAAGTGTCGGTCCCCTTCTGTAGATCGGCGCTGGGTAGATTTGCTGGTGCTTCTTGTGCACCTCGTCCAGCTTCTGAAGTACCTTTCCGCCGTTATTGTTTCACCAAGTTTGAGAACGCTATAGTGGATTAAACCGGTGACACACCACCAAACGGTCACCATCACCTTTTCCTGGGGCATACTCAGCTTTGGACAGTGTTTAGGTGCTTCGTCAATATCCAACCATTGAGCATTTCGTCGTCGATTGTCGTAGAGATTTCATTTTTTGCCACGAGTCACAATTCGCTCCAGAAACGGGTCGTTTTTTGTTGCGTAGAAGGAGCGCTGACGATACTTGCAAACGGCGAGCTCGAAGGGCGAATATGCTCTCGAAGAATTCATGGCTTCTAGATCTCCGGAGTTCTGCGCTACTGGAATCAGTAAACTAGTATCTCGTTGGCAAAGATATGTAGATTGTAATGGTTTTTATTTCGCCTAATAATGTTATGTTTGAGCCGAGATACTTACAATTGAAGTTGTAGGTAAAAAGAGACAGAACTTAGGTAACGACCTAATAGAAAAAGCCTTTCTCTCAGCCAAGACTTCCTTCAGTAGCAGAGTAGTATCATTGCTTTCAGATACGATTAATAGGATGTCAGAACCTGGTCACCGAAGTCCCTGGACGGCTCCCACGAGCCGAAGCACTGGGAGCAACGGCATCGAGTACGTTGACAACGGAAAACACAAGTCGTAGCAAGATTCGCGCATCTTCGACGCGCGGCCATAGGTAGGTTCTGTTTCTCTGTTCAGCTTTTTTTGTTGCTAATATCTCTATTTGCACTAATTACCGCTCGCTCGTGCACCAACGTTCCGAATGACATTAAACTAAATGACACGAAATAAATCGACCTTAGTTGGAACGATCAATGGTCAAAAAACGTGGACAAAACGTTGTTTGTTTGAGCTTCATAAGGCCAACGTGATCTAATCTCATTTGCCAAACGCCGCTTTTTCTTGACACTGTCTTTCCGGCGCATGGAAATTCTAAGAGGGCGTTTAGTGTGCACGCTACGCGCGATGCGATGTAATGATAAGCTCTCATATCGATCGCGTGACGCTATAAGTCGATATGAGAGCGTCGCGCGTCGCGTTCACACTAGACGCTCCCTTTGAGATTGCTGAAGCTGAGATTAAACTTCTAAGGGTAGATTGGACTACATAGTACTGACAAAACAGCAGGTTTTTGTGAAGCGTTGGAGGGTCGTGCCTCTTTAAGCGTGTGGAAATCATTATAGATCTTTTTAAACGGTAAGAGGTGGCAAACTATTGGTAATCACTATTCTTTCGTCAACGCATGTGGTAGCGCAGTCGGATGAGGCTCCGGCTGTCGTCGGCACCTTGAATCAGCTTCTTCTTGGTTCCAGTTTTTAGCCCGGCCCAATTAAACCCTCCATCCCTCCGAGGCAGGGGAATTAGTACCAGAATTGCCAGCGGGAAGGATAAAACGCTGACTTGTTCATCGGATGGCCACTGCAAACAGTTGCAGAGGTCAAGTACGCATTCGAAGTAGAAAGTGTTGCATTTCCCAAAAGGGCTTGACTAGCGCCGTCCTTGATCCTTTCACCCGTGAGTAGTGTTGTTATTGACTGCTTTAGGATTGGATTCGTGGAAACAGCAAATCTGTTTCACTTGCTTTCCTAGTAACGATCCCTCACGGACTAGGATAGGGTCCAACATTTTTTAAATTAAGGATGACCAAACAATTTGGCGGCGATGAGAGCGCGGGCGGTGGAGTCAAAATGGAATATCCTTTTCTTGTACGTGTGGCGATTTCGAAGATGTTTGTGCGCCGGCATTCATTCATTTATTACATGGTATATGCCATGTGTTAAAGCAACAAAACTGAAAGACAACAAAAAAACACTAAACAAACTAAAATAGGGAACAATAACAAGGACTATTACGAAAAAGGAGCGAGGAACTAAAATAACCAAAACATTGTAGGAGAGAAATGAGACATTCTGCAGAAGCAAAGTTCGGGATCTGGAACGACATACTGGCACGCCAACACCAACGGAAGCTGGACAGTCAACGGCGGAGAGCCTTCCTAGCGGAAATTTTGAAGACAGACAGCTTTTCCGGCAAAACAGCGGTCTTGATCAAGCGCACAAAATTAGACCCGGCACGATTTGCAAAGAAGCGACATCTTGTTCCTGTACGAGCCCTGGAGTACGACAACTTGATTGAACCCCCTCTAGTTACAGATGGCAGCAATTTGAATAACCTGTCGCTGCTCATACGAGTAAAACCCTTGATAAGTTTGTACACCATAATCAGATCATAGAATTTCCAACGAAATGCCAAAGATTCTAGGCCCAACAGCTTATTTCTATGGGCATAATTAGGTACACAGGAATAATCATAATTAAGAGTACGCAGTAAAACCTTTCTTGTAAAACTGTTCTGTACAGCCTCAATTTTATTGGAGTCTCGAACCTTAGTGGGGTTGAAAACCGATGTGCCGTATTCTAGAATAGGCCTAACGTACGTTTTATATGCTCGTACTAAAACTTGGGGGTCAGAAGTAGAGAGACCTTTAAAGAGGTTAAATAGACGTCTGCTTGCTTTATTCGCAACATACTCACAGTGCTTAGAAAAGCCTAGATTTTCAGTGACTGTGAAACCCAGGTCCATCGTCTCAGCAACTGCACTAAGAGGACGGCCCTGCATATGATAAGTCGCTTTTCCATTGTTGGAGCCCAAATGCAGAACTTTAGTTTTCTCCACCGAGATTGGTAAGCCCCAAGTATTGGACCATACACACATGTTCTCAATGGCAACGTGAAGAGCATTGGATCCATTAGGCGAGCTGACCTCATCATAAATCTTAATATCATCAGCAAAAGCTTTACAATTGACTCCAGAGTCTTGCATAATTTTGGGAATGTCATGAGTGTAGATATTGAACAACACCGGGGAGAGAACGGATCCTTGTGGTAAACCACTGGGAGCAGATCTGATGGTGGAATACGTGTCATTTAATCGCACCTGGATGGTGCGTTCTTCAAGAAAACTAGATATCCATGCAGTAACTCTAGCGTTAATCCCAACTGCGGCTAATCTTACACTAAGAAGGGCATGTGGAACCTTATCAAATGCCTTGTTAAAGTCAAAATAAATGACGTCCACTGATTTATTACAATCAAGAGAGATAGTCCAGTCATTAAGAGAAGCTAACATATTGGTCTCCGTCGATCTGCCTCTAACGAACCCATGCTGATGGTCAGATAGAATTGACTGGGAGTCAAGATGCTGTACAATGTAATTTTTGAGAATCTTCTCAAATACGCGGAGAAAGACTGACGTAATACTAATGGGTCGATAGTTGACCACCTTATCACGCGGAGGTTTCTTAGGAACTGGAATAACATAGGAGTGTTTCCACCGATCTGGAACTTCAGCGGTCATTAGGCTAAGATTGAAGATATTAGCGAGAGGCATCTATATATATATATATATATCCTTGAGATTAGGAAGAATAGATTACTGTCCACTGGGAAGAAATTGTTCGCCTCTATTACTACTGCATTATCCGGCGTTATCTAGATCGGATCTCTGATGTCCGGTCCTAAGAAAAATCCATCATCTGAATCATTCGAAGATCCGGCTAATCGAAATTTATCTTCATCTGAATATCCGAAAATCGAGGATTTTCAAAATTAATCTTGCCTCCGAAGATCCGGGGTTTGAAAAAATGGTCTATCCGAATCATCCGATTAGCCGGAAAATCGGCGTCGGATCCAATGTCTACTGCCCAGTTGGTCTACTTTAATGCTGACAGAGGAATACCGAATAGTACGGACACACGCGATGTGATAGCGGGCTCCGGAGGTCGCATACTAACCAAATCGGGTTCTTGGTTCGAGTTCCGCCCGGGGCATCAAAACTTGTAGCCCTCCGTGGTCGGTGAATCAGGCTTACCTCGGAAGGGCAAAGCACTGACTTGTCCACTGTCAAGCACAGCAGGTTATTATTTAGCCCAAATACGCGGCCAGATTGCCTCCACAGTGAATTTTATGAAGGAATGATTAGCATCGTCCTTTAACCTTTATTCGCATAATGAGTGCAAAAAATACCTCATCATCATCGGCAAGTAATCCTTGTTTAGTAAAAAAAAAGTTGCGGCATCTATATGTGTAAATACCCTGCAGAGTAGGGCGATTTCTCCTCTGGAATTAATGTATCACCTTTGTGAGCGGCTTCATTTCAGTGCTGTTTCGCGTCAGTCCGATGATGTAATAGCTCTCCTGCGTGTGGACAGTCGAATCGTTGGCCACACCGAAGCACGTCCCGTCAGTCAGCAAGCATGGGACCAACGTTTCAGTGTAGATCTTGACCGGGTATGTTAAAATTGGTGCACGGCTACTTCGGTACATCAGCGGCATTTTAATTAAAGTTCGGGGATTTTCTCCGTCTTTTTCACTTTTTGAGGTGATTTTTAAAATCTTTTGGATATGGATGTTTATACCTATCTTTGAGTTTTCAGTCGAAGGAGCTGGAAATAGAGGTGTTCTATCGTGACTCACGGTCCATGTGTGCGTTCACAGCTGTCAAGCTAGGAAATTTCGTGGAGCCTACGGGGCAAGCCGGGATGGTTCTCCAGCTGGAGCCGCATGGAGACTTATTCGCGGAAGTAGGTTGCTCGTGGAGTTCGAGACATTTCCCCGTTTCTAGCCTTTGGCTTTTTAGCTCTCTGTTTCGCTTTCATTCGTTATTTCATGCTTTTAGTTCAAATACCTGAATCCTGTCATTAGTCGCAAGCCAAAGCTTGAGCGGCAGAAGCGGCTTTTCAAAGTGAAGGGTGAGCGTATAGACTGAGCTATGTTGTAGCTAACTTTGGGGTTTCCGCCACAGAGATACCATCTTATGCGGTTCTTTATTAAGAACGCAAGGATATGGCCGGCGTTAAGAAGCAGCTGGGAGTTCATGCTCTTTCACGAATGCTCAGAGGCCGAGAGAACGAGCCCATTGTCGACTATGGCACTTCTACCTTCCAGCCAGGTTCGATATTTCTTTCCCTTGTTCATTCTTTGATAATACTTTTCACACGGTTTCTTGCCAAGTGCTTTATTTTGTTATTTCATTTTGTCATCGATTTTTTAAAATGGGTTTCTTCCTATCAATATTATTGGAACGATAGGTCACTGATTAGTCACAACAGAATACAGTGCGCATCAAAAATGGGTATCCACAGTAAAACTCCCAAAATAGCTGCTGGGTTTTATTTTCATATAAATTGTGTTAAATTTTTTTCCGCCCATATAACTTAGAAGCCCTAAAAACTAGTAAATAACACTCTAGTTGGCGTTTTGTTGCCATTACTAGAACTGTCCTTTTAAGAAAATTGAAGCACTGTCGAAACGTGTTAGCCTGTGAAGCATTCGAAATCTCTGTTGGCTTTACGTATTTGCTACGTACGATCTCTAGAATGGCTAATTACGTAAGTGACGGTGCTGGGGTGCTTACTGGTAAGGTCTACTCAGCGAGCAGTATTCTCACCCGATGTTTTTCCCAGGAAGAGTTGAAAAAACATGCTGGTCCAACTTCGGCGCATTGCACCTGCTCTTTGGCTCTTTGCAATTCCATTGGCGTAGAATGCATCATCGTCTGGTTGAAAAGAAGGTATTGGAGTCAGTTCTGCACCTTATTCGTCCTAGAAAGGAGGAGTCTTGGAGGCATGGGCTTTGCGATGCTTGTAGGTGAAAAGAAACACATGAGAGGTCTACCTCCTCACATTTATCGAAATAGGCGTGTACATAATTGCGATTCACAGTTTTACGATTTATGGCGATTTTTGGATTTTTTTATTAGATTGGCAACTAATTTCGTGGACTCTCAAGCGCCTTCAGCAAAAGTGTTCATAAAAGATAACAAATCACAGTTTTCAACCAAAGTAAGCTCTGTTGGAAAGCGGGACTGCTTCCCATTTATCAGCTACCTGGCCCATCCCACAGCTGTATAATTCTTGTGCTTTTGAAGCAAAGAATCCTTGGAGGTACATTTTGACCAGATCTACATTAATAAATCGTCTTCCAACCAAGAAGTGCTGCAGCGTGGTATAAAGGTGCTAGTCATTTGGCGCACGGCCTGTGCTGTAAGGTTAATGAGTTAGACACTCCCAGCTAAGGTCTTCGATTTTTTGATTTTCCCGATTCGTGACGTGTGATCTGGCGTTATCTTGCTAATAGATAATTCCGCTCCTGAAAATCTGTCTGAACCGACTCCAGCGGAGTTCAGCCTGCGCGCGGCCAGGTTGAGAAGAGTAGATTACAGCATTAAACCTGAAACCATTCTTGATGAGCTCCCAGAAGTTAGTACCTTCGTGACACCACCAAACGGAGAGAAAGTAGCTAACCGGAAGCTTCAAAAAATAGAAGACCTTGACTGGGAACGTCAAACTCATCCACCTTACAGCCCAGACATTGCGCTGAGTGACTGTCACAGTTTTAGTTCGGTGCAGTACTTCTTGGTTGGAAGACGATTTAATAATGTGGACCTGGTCAAAATGCACGTCCAAAGATTCTTGGCCTTATTAGCGCAATAATTCTATGGCCGTGGGATAGACCAGCTACCTGATATATGGGAAGCACTTCTGCGTTCCGAGGGATCTTATTTTAATTAAAGATTGTCATTAGTTATTTGTTAATAAAGACTTCTGTGAAAATTATTGAGAGTCCACGAAATTAGTTGCTAACCTAATACAATTTGCGGTTTCCGACATTTGGGTCATAAGCCGTAAATTTCCGAGAAGCTTATCGTTGATGAAGAACAGCCGCCCGCGGCATCCTCTCTTAGCCCATTAGCGTTCCCCTTAGTTTTATTTTCGACATTCTGTTGTAGCGCTGATGCAGAAGACGCGGCCTCCTAAACAGAAGAATCGAGTGCGAATTCTCCCTATGTGCTTCACCATCTCTCAAACTGTAGAGGTCGTCGCCTAGTATCACACCTGTTCTCGAGGAGAAGCAAGGATGATATATTATTGGAAAGTTAACTCATCACCACGAGATTAAGTTCCTCCCTCTCACGATTGCGTACTGTAAAAACAAGGTGCCTCGACTTCAAACGGTTACTCCATTCCGCGAGGCAGAAAGACATGCAAGGCCGACTTGCACGAAAAAGTAAACACCCATTTGCTAATCCCGTTTCATGAACCAATTATCCTAACACAATCGAATAGAATTGTTCCAAGCCGTGACGAAAATCATTCATGATTGGAAGCGAAACAGCTGCTAGATCCACATGAAGAGGAAAGTTCATTGTTTCTGTCGGAGTACCATTGCACGTCAAGGTCTGGTGGAAACTTGCATCAGAGGTGTGATAAAATTGACGATAGTGCCATATTCAAGAAAAGCTCAGTGATTTTGGTCATTTTGGTGGTCGGTTTCTAGATGTGATTGAGGCTAGTGTTTTCACTCACCCCTTTGCACTCCGGTTAAAATCTTGTACTTTGGCGGAAGGCAAGACATTCGTTAATATCTAGCGGGAGGTCTGCTGTGCAAGTGCAGGCAATCACCAATTAGTGGTCACTATTTTCAAATTTTTATAATCAAGCAAGTGCAAGTAAATCTAACCCCCTGGGTAATAGTCTGATATTGTCGAGCGACGCTCTTCCGTTTCAGAAGTTGTTAACGCTTTTAAAGTTAAGAAATGCCTTTGCTACAGGCTCTCTACTATTAGCATAACTCCTGAATTCGGGTGTCGTGCAGCGATTATTGATAGGTACCCTCTCACTAAACTGTGGGAATTAGTTGCTATCCTGTACCGTTTATATTCAACCTTTCCCTAATCAGCTTTAAGCAGACTTCTTACGAATCGAACTGAATCTTTTCCAATTCAAAGTGCCCCTTTCCAGTTCAAATCAGACTTGTTTTAAATCAAAATGAGCACGCTTCAAATTAAAATGCATGTCCATCGAATCAAATTGGAGACGTCTTAAGAATATCACACAAAACGCTTTCATTTAGGAAAATTGTTTTAAAATCCGACGAAAATGCATAGGTGGCCCAAAGACATGATTGCACCGTTTCGGTCTACCAGTCTAATATAAGAATGTTTTGAAGCATGATTGGAGTTGCAGAAAACAGATGTTCAAGCGCATCATACAATAGAATTACGCCACGCGCTCGTTTAGTACGCGGTGTAAGTTGGATTACCCGTGCAATCGCTGGTTTCATCCACTCAGTCAGCGGTTAAAATTTTTTTTCAAATTTCTGCTTTCGCAATGAGTTTTGAGATTGCTTCCGCCAGGTTGTAGGTTTTCACGTAAGCGAAGCGCTAGAATGGAAATTTTAGGGTAGAGCCTTCTCTTTCTAGACACCACGCTCTCTTTGAAGATCTCTCTCTCCCTCTCTTTGAAACTTTTAACCAGCGATTTATTTAGACACAAGTGCTCCGTTACGCCTATCGGCTGTTTAGCACTTGCGCGCTTCGCGCGATGTTGCATCAATATCGATCGATATTGGCCTACCCATTGAAACTTTTCACCTGATGTGAAGCACTCCGTCGGCCACATCACTCGGTTGATCGGTTAAATCTGGGAGAAAATTGATCGATATTGTTTGCCTTCCCTCCCTGCTGTGAAGACCTTTCGCTTCGGTTAAAAGACAAGTCGATAATATCGACCGATATTGATTACCTTCCCCAGTGTCTGTAAGAAAATCGATCGATATTGATCGACACGTCTTCCGATTCCCCAGGCACGTAGTAGACGTCTGGGTATTTTCCGTTATTTTTGACTATTTTCCCCAGATTTTCCCCTATTGTATGACTCATTTCTGCGACGGCGCTGATCGATAGCCCTTAACTGATTATTATATAGTATGATGTGATTCTCAAAACGTGTCCAATTTGATTTGAGAGGTCTTGAAGTGATTAAGATGGTCAATTGACTAGAAAAAATGTTGTGCTTAGATATAAAATTACGCTACAGGTAAACATTGGATCACATATAATTTCCATTAGCGAAAAAAAACCTACAGGAATATGATTACACTATACATCACCCACGTTTTACAATTTACGGCGATTTTTCGTAATTCCGACTTGCGATTTACGAAATTTCGCATTTTATTTACGCGCACCCCTGCTCTGCCGTGGTGGTCAATGCCACCCCTGATCGCTACTTCTTCCTACGTTTTCTACTACCTCGGGAGCTACCTCTCATGCTGTTTCTTTCCACCAACTAGCGAGCTTTCATGTCTATTCAACCGGAAAAGGTTGTTGTTCTGAGGGCAACTGTACTTTAGTCGCAGGTGTGGGGTTTGTTTTAACAGTGGAACGCTTTTGGGTACTTGTTGGTTTTTCGCCCGATCCGCTGCGAGGGTGCGGCAAGCGAGGCGTTAGCCAATTATTCAAGGCATCGACACCACGAGTTAACTGTTCACTTTACGTAACACCGGCTGTCTACCGCTAACACCCGCATTCGCTCTTTGATGAAGTTCAGCGATGTGAGCTAGGCAGGTCGGGCAAAGACTCGACAAGTACCACTTTCGGTTGCGTATGATGGCAAGCTTGGCTTTTCGGAGTTGTACGGAATTCTCGCAGACGGCTCAGATGTGCTGCATGCGCCCAGTTGCCGCTTCAATGGCGAACTTTTAATATTTGAGCACGGCGCACCCATAGGTTGCGAATCTGTTGTCAGAATAAAAGTAGTCGAATCTGAAGTAGGTGGGCGGCGCTTTAGGTGTGTTCATAAATAGTAAATTTATCCCTTTACATTCCAAATATTTAGCAGTGCATGTATAAATCTTCGAAATATGGAGGCCGGAAAACCTCTAATTGACAGCACTCTCACATTATTTTTCGCCTCATCCTTGACGGTGGCGGTATTTTAAAGGCGGTGTTCAATTAGAGGAGCGCTGTCTATTTTTCGAGTGTTTGACGAAAATTTCGACTACGCCAACCTTACTTGAGCTCGTCCCGCTGTGACTTTTGTTTAAGTTTTAGTTGTTCGGAAAAGTGAACGCCTGTTTCCGGGTAGTTCTGCCCCTCGCGCGAGGTTTCTGTCATTGTAGACAAGAAAACGGGATCTTTTCGCCGAAATCCTTGTCCTTCAAGCGGTTCCACCATAAAGGGGTTGGACGCTTGCGGTTCAGGAACGTAACCTAGCCTGTTTTATCTGCTAGGTGTTCATTTCTACACAGGATCCTGGCTATAAGTATTGGGATTGCTTCCAGTAGGACCCAGCTTAGCTAGTCGACTGCATGATGATATTTCCAAAGTCACGTTTCTGGTTTTCTCCGCAACTTTTCGAGTCGAGCCATGCTCAACTGTTCATTAGGTCTTTGATCATAAGTAACTAACACTAACACTAACAGTAACTGACAACATGAGCTACCGAAGGCCTTCAAGGTGGCCTTTCAACTTGGACCGCTCCAGGAACGTAATTCCGAATGACAGGAGAAGATAATTGTTCGAAGTGGCGGTCGGTTAGAGGTATTTCGGTGTAGTTAATGACCCCGCGGACAAGAAAGGAGGCTTTTGGAGTCGATCATCTGAAAGGCTCCTTCACTAAGGCTATCATATTTCAATACACCTAATCAAAACTCAATCAATTATAAAAGCTTCGAGGGGCACTTTTGCAGGTTGTTCTGAGCACAACAGTCCATGGTTGAAAAGAATTTGGAAGCGTAGTATGGGTAAGTATCTAGATCTATAATGGGGCCAGATTCATCAACGATACCGCCGGTATCATCTCATGGCGGACTCACCATATCGGCCTACGTAGTGAGTGACAATAATAATAATTTATTACGACGTATAAGACAGTCGTAAAAGAAGTGGGCAATGAAACACAGAACCTGAGAAACGAAAAGAGATTAGATGATACAGTACAATCGCTTTAAGGATAAAACTAGTTAAACAACGTTGTGAAGCAGACGAAACAAAAGAGGTAAACTTAAAAAGTTAGGATGTTTTTCGAGGCCAGACGCTTGAAAGCAACAAAATTGGCTCAGGAGTGGCTTAGCCCAGTTCTTAAGGAGATGAATGATACATGATACAGGGAGATACAGAGATGAATGATACATGATACAGAGAGATACAGAGATACAGATACTATAACTGATATGCCGTTACCGGACGGTAAGCGGTTGATGAATCTGGCCCATGGTCATCGTCCCCGGATATTGTGGAACGTCCAACCAGCTTTAGTAGTGGTGCTGAGTTGATTTGAAGGTGGCGCTTCTTTTTTTGAGCGTCAGTTCTGCTCTGTGATGGAGTCGTTGGAGATCACTTTGCATCCGTCCAATCAAGAGAAGTTTTCTGGACGTCATAAGATGAACCAAACGCATATTTTGGAGTCCCTCCATCAAAATGAGGAGCGTCTGGATCTTGTTGTTTACTCCAGTCCTCTATCCCATACTGCTCCTAAGAACTTGGATCGGATGAACACACGATTTTCGTCCCATAACATCTGTCACAATCTTAAGAATGACACCCGGTGCAGAACGGTTCACACAATTTGGGGGTCCACCGAAGTTCTGAGTTGTAATTTGAGTATAAGATATCCCGTTGTTTGGATTAGGTGAAATATTGATGTACCATTCGTGTCGCTTGGGCGACCGAGCCACTTTGGCATGTGATAGGGATGAATACTCATGTTGCGGCTGCCCGATCAGGCAGTAGGATGAGTAATGGGAGGAGGACTGATAATACAAAAATATAAATAGAATTGGTATCTAGTTTGAGAAATTCACTTTTTTACAGAGCAGCCTAATTTCCACGGTCAGTCGCCTATGTTGCTCGTTTAAATACTCGCTGTCGAAAAAGAAATATTACACGAAAACTGCAGTTCGCCTATTTCCTTGAAGAGTTTGTATGCTAGAATGACTTGTCATTGTCGTCCTCTGCAGTAGCGATGGCTCCGGCGAGATCTCCCTTGATGACGTTCTTCCCGTTTTCGTTGGGGTTCTCCGTAGACGCTTTCTAGGTGCCTTGCTTCGTCCATATCATCCATATCAACAGTTGGTTCCTTCAGCTTCAGCTTGGGGCTGTCTTCCATTGCTACTCAGGAATTTGGTTGGGGTGAATACAATGTAGTTTTCGTCGCACAACGAAAAGTCCAGCGAACTACGCACGGAGTAGAACGGTTTAAACATTTGGGAGAAGTCAACAGGAATTCTGAGCAGCGCCGATATCTGAGTTCCAGGACACCTTTGCTTGGAGCAAGGTTGCATTTCTTTGTAAATTTCTGTGCGAAATAATCACGCTCCATTCATATCGCTTGAGCCACTCTGGCATGCGGTAGGGATGAGTGGACACGTTGCGAGCGCCGCTGCTCGAGCAGTGGAAGGACTGAATATACAGGCGGTATGTATCGCCTATCGTCCCGTTGATCAACGAGTTGCTCGAACGTGCGCCAGCAGCGTCTCCATTCGTTCCTGTCGTGTGCCAGAGTGCTCCAGTGGATCCTCCCCGCTCAAGGGGCAGAAGAGCGTCATGTCGTTCGTTCACGGCTTTCACGAAGAGGTCCGGCTGGGTGAGCGTCCTAATGTTCTCTTGACATCCCGCAGAAGCTATTCGGTGACGACTCTCGTCCAGCAGGTGTCTGCGAGGCGTATTACGTGACCGGTTCACCTAATTTTCGATGACGACCAAGTCCCGTGTGTCTGTGGTTAGCAAAGTTCGCCATCACGGAGCAGTCCAGTCTTTACGATAAAACATTGCACAGTACACTTTTAGTGCTTCCTTTGCGGGTTGGTGGGCGAAGGTGAGCGGATAATCTTCTTCTAAGTGTTTATTCTCGCGCCGTTGCAGGGCACCCTGTTCTAGAAATTCGTCGAGATATCATCCTATTATGGTAGCCCTCTGCTGTAGTGTCGGATTAGACGAGGTCGCGCTTGGTGAAGTTCTTCTTTTGGAGACACCTTTCTTAAGGGATCGCCGTGGTTCTCTTCAGGTTGCGTCGCTTCAAGGCCCATCCACACCACTCATCGCTAGGATTTTCTCTTAGCTTCAGATAGATTGGAGTTATCTATTGCCCTAACACCCCTGTTCCACACCGTATCCCGCTTGGACTTTCCGTATAACACCTCAGAATCCAGTGGAAGGAGCAGCTACCGCTGCAGCGGTTTAGTCGGGACTCCGCACCGAATTACGTTGAGGAGGGAGGACTGGCAGCCGTCCTTTGGAGCTTGCTTTTGAGCGTGCTGTACGATAGGGGAGTACTAGAGAATTCCAGTAGACTGCCTCTATTTGTGCAAGGCTGCATTTGTTCGTTGCTATCGTCTTCCTCTGGTAGGTCACTCTCGAGGTATCGGGATTCTTTACCCTTCTGAATGACTTCTATTTAACGACCTGGGAGGACCCAGTGTTCTCTTCAGAGCTGATGAACTTCGTCTTCGCTACATACAGCCGTAGGCCTTTCACGAAGAAGTCCGACCATTGCGTTGGTGGGCGTCGCGTCCTGATCTTCTCTTACATCCGGCCGAATCCAATTCACATAGCCCATATTTTTGAGGGGTATGTTAGGGTAGGAAGAGCGGTTGAGTTGAATAGATGGGCACGGAGTCGAAGGTTCTTCGTCTTCTTCACGACTTCTTCGGAGCTCTTGAAAGCTCCCCAACCGTTCGTTCCCTCCTGCTCAGCTCTGGCGCTAGGTCGCTGGCCATGCCGACTTCGCGACCTAGATACACGTAGCTGGAGCACCCGGAGGTGTTCGTTTCGTTGAGCGAGAATAGGCATCAGAAACTCGTCCGTTCCTCATGAACATTGTCTTCGTAAGATTCAGCTGCAGTGCAACGTTCCCACATTCACAATCGAAGTCGGCCAGCATTCAACCCGCCTGGCTGATGCTCGGTGTTATGAGCACGATGTCGTCAGCGAAGCGAATTTGGTGCAGCTGCCGGCCTTCGAACTTCACTCTCATGTCTTCGCATTCTAGTTCGTGCATGACATTTTCGTGGGTGGCGCTGAAGAACTTCGGGGATATGGTATTCCCTTGCCGAACCCCTCTCTTCATGTGGATGACGACGTCGTTGTAGAATGGTGAAATCTTGGTTGTGAATCCGCTGTACAGCTCTCGAAGGACGCTGATGTACTGAGTAGGAACGCCCTGAGTGCGCGGGGCTACCACGTCTATGGTACGTCTTCTGAATTCCGACGCATGTTGCATGACGTTTGCAGAACGCCCTTTGAATCCGGCAGACACATGTTGCACGTCTGCCACACTACCTCCTAAACCCGGTACTTGGCGCATGTTCTCTATCTATACCCTGACGCGTAACCCCCTTGGCATATCATAAACATGATCAGCTGCCAAGGCTATAAATGCGCTGACAATTGCCCTTGGCTAAGCTCAGACAAACAGCCGGCTGGCATACGCCGCCGTGTCCAGGACGCCCTTTGACTGGTCCCCTCTCGTTGTGAGGCCCCGTTTATACTTCGACGCCGAGCGACGCGACGCCACGTATGGTGGGCATATTGATTGAGCGACGTGATCGATCAATTTGGCCACTTTACACGCCGTCGCGTCGCTCGGCATCGGAAGTATAAACGGGGCCTGACGGAATACGTGACCCACGAATTAACTGAATTGTATATAGTAAGTATATTTATTACATGGGTGACCATGTAGAAAAAAATGACTGAGCAACGAAAACATAACACAGCAATCAACTCTAAAAGAACTTGAAGTAATACTAAATATTACAACAAGAAAAAATTGGCAAATAGGTGGCCGTAAAACTGGAGCTGACATCAATCGTTTGTTGTTTAATCTTTTAGATAGTTATCCAGCTGCTTCTTGAACGCGCGAATACACGATGCAGCCTGCTGTTTTTTGCTGAATTTACCAACTTCTGTGCCTGCTCTGTTCACGAAAAAAAACCTTGTGTTCTTCTTGCCCTTTGGTACAGATAGTAGTACCAAGCCACCCACGTTTACCTACTCCTGCTGAGCTAAAGGAATATGAAACAGAAAAAAGATGCTGAGAGGAACACGTGGTTGTTTACTCTTGATTTAGTATTAGATGGTAGATATCTTCCGCTGTCTACTTACTGGTTCGAAGATGAACTTAGAGTGGTGAAAATGGAAGCTTAGCAGTCACGAAATAATCACCTCCTGGTGAAACACAATTTGAAAATGAGAGAAAGTAATCGCATAGTTTCGTTCACACCTAGTTATTTTAGTACTGAAGGGAAGGTGCCCTTAGATCCTTACCTGTTGGTACTAACAGAAATTCAGTGAAGGAAAATAGGAATTGAGATGAAGTTTTCGTGAAAAACTTTTAAGAGGAAAGCTCAGAATTTATGTTTTGGTAGCCAAATCACGATTCCGAACAAGCTTCTTCACCAACAGAAATTTAAAGAAGTTCGGACACATTTTGAGTGCAAATCAGGAAGTCTTAGGCCTGTCTTTGTTTGGTTTTAAAATCCTACTTTTACAGAGTTAGTTGGTATATTTTCTAACATTGTATGACTGACTTGACATGTAACTTCGGTCCACGACATGAATAAATAAATAAATTTAGAGCGCGCCCATTATGCTGTATTGGCGCTAAAACCGTCATGATGTCCAAAGTCAAGAAAAAATAAGAAAATTAACAAAAAAACGTGCCATCGTGTGCCTCCTTGCACCCCTCCTATTACTGGTCGTTCTGCAAGTGATGCAAGTGATGCGATGCCAATCTGATCAGAAACCACCTGAAACAGCGCACGAGGACTGGAAAGGGAACTGATATTCGCGACGGGCTCGCTTAAGCCCTGCGAGCAGCAACCGCTACTTCCGCTGCCTGCCGCCATGATGAGGAGCGCCATCGCGCAGGGCGCGCCACGTGGCACTTGCCACCGCGCCTGGGGGAGGTAACCATTTGACCACGGAGGTGACGTCGGTGGCGGTGGTGCACCAACGAGCCTCACTGCAAACGTCTGCAACACCAGGCTGATCGCCGTGTCCAGTACGTCCTTTGGCTATGGTCCCTTCTTGAAAGTCGATGGGAAGTCTTCCCATTTCGGTTATGAGAAGACGTAGCCAACCTGACATCGTTTTGTGCCCAAGACATAGCTGTATCTCCGACTCCATATTGGATTCGGGTATATGATTGCGGATATAAAGGACGGGGTGGGGAAGAAAAAACGATTATGGTTCATATCGTGGAGGCTTCGAAGCAGTCTGATTTTAAAACATTCTTTCGGGATCATGCTTTCCTTTATGTGATGGAAATTGCAGCACGAATTGGAGCTTCTACAAATCCAATCCGAAAAAAGCGTGCAATTTCCGACCACAGAACTCCGTCCTATCGGCGCCTATATCGCCAATCGAAAGAGTAACGCGACATGCTAGCTCAGTGCGTGGCGCAATTTCAATGCCAAAAACACCGAAAAAACATCCCTTCAACTTAAATTATGTCTGAAAGCCTTTCCTGTAGCCCATGGAGATAGCAGTGCGATTTTACCACACGGGTCGAATTCCTGTGGCCAAGTTTTCCAGTGTAATTTCTTATTTTCAAACAAATTTTCTGATTTCTTTTTCGAAGTTTTTTCGTTCTGGATATGGCTGACAGTAGCTGTGGGCGGTTCCAGTAAAGTTGTAGAACTCATTTGACTCAGAAACGGAAGAGTTGGACCCGTAGAGGAGTGTGGAGGTGCCCGCAACGCTTTCTTCACAGTTCTAAGCTTCTTGGTCGGTAGGTAGTGCAGTTTTGGACATTGTACTTGTGCTCTTCCAAAATTTTTTTTGAATATACGAATAATCGAATATATTCGGTTTCATGAACAACCGAATTTTCGAACAATGATTATGTTCCAATTTTGGACCTCGTTGAATAGTCGAATAATGAGTATATTCGAATTTTTGCCTCATCGAATATTCGAGTAATGAATATTCGAATACTCGTTCGAATATTCATTACTCGAATTCATTCGAAATTATTCGATTCGATCCGAAGTATAATAGTGACCTATCGTTTATGCTTGTGTCCTTCCAATTTTTTTTCGAATAAACGAATAATCGAATATATTAGGTTTCATGAAAAACCAAATATTCGAATAATGAATATTCGAATATTCGATTCGATTCGAAGTATACTGGATACATCGAGCGATGGAGTGCACTTATGTGCAAGAGGATTTGTGCATCAGAAATCTCTTTCGTACTAATTAACTCTCTTGTTCGTTAAATGGGTGTGGCTAAATATAAATTCATTCTTTCTCCAATAACTGAGGACTTCAAAATCTTCAAACAACGACAGTGCCTAACTTTGCTGGGGTCGTTAAGTTTAAAGTGGATGCTTATTTCTGGTGCGCGCTGTATTCTGAAAATCTGTTCCCTACGTAAGTTGTTTGATTTTTACATTTTTTTCTTCACATAATCTGCGAGTTACCAGCTTCTCCTAGTCAAGAAGGGCATCACTAAAAAGGTAGGTAAGTTCGTCCTCTCACACCACATCCCTGAAACTGTTCGAGAGCCCCTATAGTATGTATCAAGGGGAAGCATTTCGGCTTCAAGCTATTTCAGCAGGATGTGGTGAGGAGAAACTCTTTATGCTCTCTTCCGACTGGGATAGATTCTGAATTACTTATCCCAGATTTTTCCCTTCATTGTTGTTTCCTTTTAGCATACGCTTTTCCTCCTTCCAAGACGTCCTCAGCTTCGTCTAATCGCGAGATGAATAAGGAGCGTACGAGTGTCCACACGGAGGCTACCAGGTATCCTTCATTGGTTGTCCAAGCGGTTTCTTCCTTGTGTTCATCCTCTGAATGTTAAGGCTTTCTCAAATAGCCCAGTCATCATTTGGAGGCGAAACGTCGGCTTTGCCTCCTCGACAGAACCATAGCGAGGTATTGTAACAGGCTATCTGCCGCATGTATATTGTATGCGTTCCTTTCAGTAGATAGTATTTTACTGATTCTAGAATGTTCAGCTTGCTGGAAGTTATCGTAGAAAGTCCGTACCACCTTTGGTAACGAGCACTTCTAGTGACGAAACAACCGTGCTACGATCTCCTCAGGTAGGTGCGAAACAGCGAGAGCTATACGTTTGTACTGAACTAGATAAGCCGCTAAAAGAAAAGTCAAGTACAGACAGCATACGATTTTAGGTGAAATTGCAGGCGCCGCTTCCTGTTGTTCAGCCCTTACAGGATACGCCAACGCCATCGAAAGGTGCCGCTCTACATATCGATATGTTCCGAATGGTCAGCGTTCTTGGAAGGGGCCACTTCGGAAAGGTATGAGCATTTGAAATCTTGTCTACTCTGACAAGGAGTGCCCCCAAACTTGCGGTGAGCTTTTACGATGCAATTTTTACAAAAAGTAGCGTTTCTTGTGGGGAGTCCAAAAAAAATTGTTAATTTTTTTCGGAATGCTCTTCTGTGGTCAAAAAATTGCATGTGAAAACGTGAGCGCGAAGTTCATCACGCCCTGCTGCCACCCCGCGGATGTGGTCGGTTGGGGCTGTGGATAGCGATGTCGCCTCTTGAGCGCGCCGAGTGGGTTTTATGGTACGATTCCCGGTGTTGCTAAGTTTTTGCACACATTGGGTCGTTAGTATTATGTGCTTGCGTGATGAAGAGAGTCAATTTGCACACGATCAATGCTTTTAGTAAGTAAATATAGCCAGTTGAGGTTTCATTTGAGTTAGTTCTCTCAGTGAATCATATTTGCACCGTATCATATCAGTAACGATACCGTAACTGCACAAAAACGCATACACTTCACGGGATAGACTATGAATTTGTCTTGATACGGGTAAATACTTGACACTAATTGACTAATTTCTTTTTCATGTCCAGTGTTTCATAGTTCTATATCATAATGTTGATTCTCATTGTCAGCAATAAACACAGCAGTTTCTTCCTATGAGCAAGATTTTTTTTTGTTAGCGATGCAATAGTATGATACAGTGCAAATACGATTCATTGAGAGGTAGCTCAAATGGAACCCCAAAGGGCTATATTGCTTACTAAAAGCATTGAGCGTGTGCAAATTGACTCCTTTGATCACGCAAGCACATAATACTAACGACCCGATGTGTGCAAAAACTTTGGCGACACCGGGGACTGAACCACAAAGCCCACTCTGTGCGCTTGAGAGACCACATCGCTATCCACTTTGCCAGCCGACCACATCACGCTGGGTGGCAGCAGTGCATCATGAACTTCGAGCTCACGTTTTCACACGCCTTTTTCTAGACCACAGAAGAGTATTCCGAAAAAATAACTATGGTTTTGGACTCCACACACGGGACCCTAGATCCTGTAAAAATTACATCGCAATAGGTCACCGCAAGTTTGGAGGCTCTCGTTATCAGAATAACTAGATAGCTGTTGATATTTCAGAAGTTTTATATCCAAACTGACTGTGTTACGGTATTATCCACTCATTGTCGTTGATAACTTCCAGGTTATTTTGGCACAGCATAAGCCCAGTTCGTCTTACTACGCCTTGAAAATTCTGAAGAAAGGCGATATTCTCGGTCGTGACGAGGTTGAATCTCTTATGGTTGAAAAGCGCATTTTTGAGGTGAGTCGGCATGTTGAGTTTCTTTCTTGATATCTTTAACTTTTTTGTGAAACTTCTTTTCGCTGAATTGTGCTGGGCCTACCGCAGAATGAACAGCAGGATCAGCTCTCTTTTTCTACTGGTTTTTTTTCCAGGACCTTGACTAGAGAGTAGAGGAGAAGTTGTGTTTTGCTCCGTAATGTCTTGCCTTTATTCTATTAAGGAATTGGGATAGACACGTTAAGGTTTATGACAAATGTTCCCAGAATATCAGGTTACCTAGGGCCGGATTCATCAAGCAGTGGGTATAGGTAAAGACACCGTATGGGAGTCGCATCCACTACCAGCAGTGGATATCGGGGACGATTCGTATTTATGAAATAAATCAAGGGTATGGCAGAACTAAGCCTCTTGTGAGAACAGCTAATCTCACTGAAGTGCCATTTTGTCAGTGGAGCGCAGAATCCCCGTGGGTATGCAGTTATACCCACGACGGTCGTCGAGTATTCTCTACCCTCTGATTAACCCACAATGTGGCGAGTAAGATATATTATGAATGCTTCATCGTGGGTATGTCTACCCCCTATACCCCGCATACCCGCGGGTATAACCGTTGATGAATCCGGCTCCTGATCTCTCTTTCTATATGCTTAGTGTTATGTGATGTTATTATGCCTTTTCGAAGCAAAGGTTATGTAAAAGGTGGGCAAATGTATAGCAAATGTTATTTCTTGCAGTTTTATGTTGTTGCTAATATTTGTGATCATATTCGGTTTTAAGGTGGCGTCTCGCGCTCGTCATCCATTCCTGGTGAATTTATTCGGTTGTTTCCAAACCTCAGAGCATGTGTTTTTCGTGATGGAATACAGGTTGGTTTTTGATCACCTTCAGCAAGGTTTCCGACTACTTGCTGAAAGTAATTCAATGGGATGTTTCAGTATGGGAGGTGATCTGATGCGACATATCCACGATGACATCTTCAGCGAGGAGAGAAGCTGTTTCAATGCCGCGTGTGTTCTGCTCGGTCTGGAGTTTCTTCATAAGAACAACATCATATACAGGTAATTGCGTGTGAAAGAAATTCCGAACGTTGCAGTATTTTAAATGCGATTTGCAGAGATCTCAAATTGGACAACTTGCTTCTGGACAAGGATGGTTTCGTGAAGCTGGCAGACTTCGGCCTGTGCAAGGAAGGGATGGGTCCGACGGATAAGACCAGCACTTTTTGTGGAACTCCTGAGTTCTTAGCACGTGAGTTGCCTTGTGTGAGCTAAAAAATTAGATTTTAGTTTTTACACCGAGCTTTCTTTTCAGCGGAAGTGTTGACTGAGTCGTCATACACCAGAGCCATCGACTGGTGGGGTCTGGGTGTGTTGATCTTTGAAATGCTGGTGAGCGTTTTCTAATAGCTTACTATTTTGTGTTATTATGTGGCCATATTCTTCTAGGTTGGCGAGCCTCCCTTCAGTGGTGATGACGAAGAGGAGATTTTCGATAGTATTGTGAACGACGAAGTTCGATACCCGAGATTCCTTTCCATTGAAAGCATCTCCATCATGCGCCGGGTAAGTCTTCCCAGTGTTGTACTTGTTTTTTTAGTACACTTCAATGTTTTGGTAACCTTTGGAATTTTCCTTGAGAACACAAGTAATGCGCTTGGGTTTGAAGCCATTAAAGTTGGGTATGGCAAGCCTACCTAATCTGACATGACGTAAGGTAGCGACGGTATGAGAGCTGTGAACATACCCTATTAAAGTGATACAGGTTCACACAGATTTGTCCGGCCTAGTTTGGATTGCGTCTGGGATTTGTTTAGTTCATGAATGTATTTCATTGAGCACGCGTGGAGCGCAGTCAGTTGAGGTGGTGGCTTTCACGTGTACCCGATACCACGTTCTTGGTTCGGTTCCCGCCCAGATCAACCAAGCCTTCATGCCTCCGGGGTCGGTGAATTGTCACCAGATTTGTCTGGGAAGGATAAACCACCAGTAAGTGGTTGGTTTGTTGGAGTATACAATGACTTGTGGTGGGCATGGCATTGTATAGATCAAGCGCGTGTTCAGTTCGCCTTCGCGACATCTTGTAGAAGTAGAATGCGTGGCACATGGCACATGGCAAGTGGCATATCCCATGACGTGTTGATAAATGAAGTCCTTTATCGTTACACTTTATGTATTTCGTTAGAATCCGTTTGCTAGGTCTTGGAAACAGAATAGATTTCTCGATGCGAATTGTTACTCATGTCATCTGAAAAGGTTTTTGTCGTTCAGGAACGGTTAGTGGAAGGCGTTTACAAAGTTTTACAAATATCTAACAATCATCATTGGATGTTTCGAATGCAGTGTCTTTTAAACTGCTACTGAGTCATGGCATGGTTTTCACCGAGATTTAGTGTGACTCTTTTTTTTTCAGCTAATGCGAAAGAATCCGGAAAAGAGGCTGGGATCAGGAGAGAAGGATGCGGAAGAAGTGAAGATGCAGCGTTTCTTCAAGGTATGTTTGTCTTGCCTCTATGTTTGTGCCTTCTGTTATGTAATTCTTCCTATTGAGTAAAGACGTTGTTTTTCAGCACATCAACTTTGAGTGGGACCGACTGCTTCGTAAAGAAATTCCACCCAAGTTTATCCCTCAAATTGTAAGTTGCCATTTTATTTCGAGTTTTTACTGATAGTTCTGAACTGGTTATGGCTAGATTTCATTTTACACGTGTGATTGATTGTAATTCACGCCATAAATAAATAAAAAATAAATTTTATACGATTTAACAATAAGAAGTATTGCCCCAAAACTTTCACATAGTGACCTCAGCGATGAATTTGAATAGTAATAGTATATATCAGGATCCTTTTCAGTTATCACTTATCATAGCGTAGATTCTTTCCGTGTTCTTCCTTACTGTATATACTAGCACTGATCGTGCGTTCTTGTTGGGTAATTGTTCATGATTGCGGTGGATTCCGTAGGAGCTTCCTCGGGAAAAGGTGTTGGGTTCCACAGATTATAGCTCGCAAAAATTTATTTCGGAGCGCTTTTTCTTGCGAAGGGATAAGAATACGGATTGCTAAAATTTTGAGTATGATCTGAAAAGTTCAATTTTTCAAACTGACGTGTTGCAGAAAAATCCAGAAGATGTGTCGAACTTCGATGATGAATTCACAAAAGAGAAGCCGCGTTTCTCATCCGCCAAAGACAAACATATCATCACGGAAGCTGATCAACAGCTTTTCACCAACTTCGACTTCTCACTGGTTTGCTGAAAAGTTGACTCCTCCAATTGAATACTTGAATTCTGCGTTAATGTATTGAATAGCATTTCGAATTTCCATTCCCAAAGCGGTTGACTTTTCTTTTCGTCGTTTCATTGAAGGTAAACAATGCTAGAGCAGGTTGCTGTATTGAGCATTGGACGAGATTAGCATTAGCCGCTGGAGGATTAATGTATTTCACAAAGTTTATACTTCTGTCGTTGTGCGACGCGGCAACGCGGAAGCTGTCGATATCGATTGTTTACGCTGCCTAATCGATATCGATGGTTGACAGACTTGGGCGCTGTGTGTTGGCACAAGTATGAACATTGCCTTACAAGTAACTTAGAAGTATAGTGTGAAGCGTTTTAGTTTCAGTAATATACTCATGTGCTAATCTCGCTTAATGAAAGAATCTGAGGCAATTATATTCGCGTTTCATTTTTTGTTTCGACTGGTAGGAATCGCCCTTCATGTTTGCCTTTACATCTCAATCTGTTGCTCATCGATCTAGTTTACGCAATACTTTTCGAATCCGGTCTAGTTAGAGTAAGTAACAAAGTGATGTAGCATTGTTGTGCCCTCTAAATGTGTGCGTGTGTTTGTGTAGTATGTCGATTGCTTTGATTACGAACGTATTCTTAACGTCATAAGATTCGGGGTTTTCGCTGCGACGATATGCATTTCTTCTTCATCTGAATGTTAACTATGTGTTCACGTGCATACAGTGTTTTTTTTTTCTGTGAATGGCTTTTAGTGCCACAATGCCTTTTTTCGTTTTCATTACGAATGTAATGATAACGATTGTGAGTGTGTATTATATTTGCGTTAGGGAAGCTTTTGGGCTTCACCATTAGGACTAGGTGCTTCTGAGGGTGCTGCTGAGCGCTTCGTTGTTGTTGTCGTCGTTGTCGTCGTTGTCTTCGTCGATTGCCAATTGTGGTCTCGATAGCACCGTACTCTTTAAGCTCAGCTTCATCTACAGCGCAATACATTGCTTTCTATCTAGCTAATCGTGTGTTTCGATCCTGCGCAATCTGTTGCTCTCTTGGCAGGAAATTCTATTACGATAATGTTTCCGACGAGTGGGTCATGGTTTGTATAAGTGATTTACTAGTGTATTGTTCAAATACATACATTACGTGCATAAAGTTCTGTTTTCTTTTCTGTGTGCTCCATACTGCGTATAATCGTTTCAATAACAAAAGGACCATACCTTGTTCCCAGAAATAAATTCGCAGGTAAAAGCGACGATCATGAGAGATTGCAGATAAAATGTCAGTGGAGGGTGATGACGAGAATCCTCCGCTGAAATCCTCTGGATTCTGGGTAAGTTCAGTCACTTTTGTTGGAAAGTAGTCTTTATGATGTCTCTCCAATGAGGGTATTTCTACCGTCCTTGACCGCTGTTTCTTAGAAGTCAATCCAGATTGTGCAACCGAAAGGGGAGTCGAGTTCCTGGGATTGGTCTAAGAAGAACGTGAGTTTGTCGAATGAAGGGGCGTTCTTCTTGTGGCGCTTTGGTCCTGCGTGGAACTATGACAATAGTAGTGGTTGATGTGGTGTTGTTACTGCATTTAGATTTGAGCACTGAGCGTCGTAAATCTGGGATTTCCTGGTTTCTGTGCTTATTTTTCCTGCTCTTTTTGAACTTAATGGACATGAACCTTCTGTGAACATCGAAATCTCAGTTTTTTGTACCAACAAAATAAATATTTTATTTTGTGGGTACTAAAAAGTGAGTAAATAAGTATTTTTGGCCAAAATAAAAAAGATGATGACAGTTTCGAATTTTTCAAAATCCAGCTTTTTGTGTTTAGAGTAGATTTGTTAGCTTGCGCGGAATTCTAGTATGAGCATAAATCTGGACACAAAGAAATTTTGAAACTTCAACTGGATTCTGAAATGTTTTCCGAGAAGTGGCTCTCGTGTTTCTAAATTCAGCTTGACAACTGGGTCCGAACAAAACAGTAGAGGAAGAACGAAGCTACTTGTCATGAAAAACAGTGAGAAAATGAAATGGAATTATGACTTAGAGACAAATGAAAATGTGTGAATGAAAAGGATAGCATTGAAATCCTAACAAACAAAAGGAGGCAGCTAAGAAATTGGAAATTGATTGCTAGAAGATTGACTTGTAAGTGCCAATGAAATTAGTAGCTAAAGAACAAAGGAACGTAAGGAGATGGTGTATTGTAGGTGGAAGGAATGCGCTTAATGGAAAAGAAAAAAGAAAAGTGAGGGTTCAAGTGTGTCGACTTACTTCAAAGAGCAAGTGAATGCTCCCCTCCCCCTCTTTACATCAGATGTAGTGCAGTTTGTTGAGTACAGTACATTTGTTTTGCCATGTCACAGCGTTACAGGGTGTTCCAACGCACCGTAGTCACTTAGAGCAGTGAAAATTTGGAGCTCGAAGCCAGGAAATTGTTGCGTTAGTGGGTTTGAACGCTACGGTGGGAGTGTTCATCGTTATACACCACTTGCGCTCTTTTGACGGCTAAGAGTGAGTACGGTAGCAGCACCGCATTGGTCCCGCATTACTCTTATCTGGAGTTATCACTACAATTTGTGCCACCTTTGAGTACGAATTATGATTCACCGAGAGAGCAGTACATGGGCATAGAAGCCTATCCATAGACTACAAGTAGTGTGGACAGCTATAAGGATGAAGGATAAAGAACGGCGTTACTCAATCCCTTTTGGAATGCGCGACGCATTCTAGTTCTACGGGAAGTCGGGGATGCAATTTGGATGCGTATTTGACCATACAATGAGCTGGCCAGCCGATTAACAAGGCAGCGCGTTATCCTTCCCACACAAGTTTGGTACCAACTCACCGACTCCGGAGGGATGGAAGGCTTGGTTGGCCTGGGCGGGAAATCGAACCAGAAACCTGGTATCGGGTGCAGGCGACAGCCGGCACCTCCTCCGGCTGCGCTACACGCGACCGTGGACAAGGATGATTAATTCAGGATAGAGCTCGTATTTTCACTTCAATATGTAGACCAATTTATCTTTAATATGTGGACCATTAAACACATGTTAGCTCGGTGGGAAGAGGCACCAGATCTCGCGTGAAACCAGAATCGATTTTCTTGGTAAAGATCCCGCAGAGGTTTACCAAACCTCCATCTTCCGGAATCTATTAGTTGGTACTGGGCTTCTCAGGATAAGATAAACTAGACGCTGACTTATCCACTAGTCGGATACTCGCTATTCATTGTATGTGCCAAGCACGCATTTAAATTGTGTCCACGATGTTCCCGCAGAAGTAGAACGCATGACGCATCCCGCAAATGGATTCAGTGACGCTGACGTTTAGCCTTCGTAACTTTTATGTACACCATTACAAGGGGTACAAGCTTAGAAATGAGCATAAACTATCTGAGGCGGAGTTCATTTTAATCGACTAGGCAGCGTTACTGTCCGGTATAAAATGCCCAGTTTCCAGCTGCTAATCCAAACATTCCTTGCTACCATTTTTGCTACGATTCATAGCGTCATAGTGATCCTTTCTTTTTATCATGCAGATTGTTTCGGTAGTTTTAATTGACCTAATGAGTTATTACTGGGACAACAATTTAAATATTCTCACCAATGTTTTTTTTTCAGATTTTCAAGGATCCAGATCCTGGCTTTGCCGTCACTGGGGTCTCCATTGCGACCAATTTCGTTCTTTCAAATATGTTTCTCTACGGGTTGACGGGACGAGCAAGATTAGCCTAGTAAGTTGAGCATGTTTCTTGTTCTTCTGTTGATATGTTTATGAGCGGTGTGCCTCTGGTCGGCAGTGTACCGTGTCTGGGATAGATACTAAGTAAAGTAAGTCGGATACTTACCCAGATCTAAAAACTGAATGTAGTTATGGTTGTAGGTGTTCTGAGTTTTGTGGCATATGGTGCGTTCTCTGAATTCGGACGTTTTTTTTTTTGCAGTCAAACTCCGTACTTCACCTAATTTTTCTCATTTCTGAACTCATTAGATTTCCTATTTTCTGAATGTCGTCGCTGGTACCACTTTTGTTTAATTATGAAAAGAATGACTTATATGAGTCTGCGTGGTCATAACTCACACCAAAATTTTCATTTTCTAGAAAAATAAAGGTTCATAGCTTGTTTTAAAGAGCAGGAGAGCAGCAATGTTTAGTGCCAAATAAGAGATTGCCACGTGGTCTCGTCCAAGACGTCACGATTTTTATTGTATTGATAGCGAAATTACGGTTTTTATGGAATTTTACGCTTACAAACTTTGCAATATAGACAGTTGTGAAAAATAGACGTATTCTCACTTTGGTGCATTATGGATGCAGCATTTACACTATCAATCAAATAAAAATCGCGTCGATCTTTTCAAGTGCATAGCGCAATCTGATCTTTAGTGCACTATATGATTGCTGCTTTGTTGCGCTTTGAAACGAGATTTAATTCATTATTTTTTTCAGAAAATAAAAATTTTATAAAATTTTTACACTCACTCGGGCCGTTGAAGTAAAAAAAAATTCAAAATAGTTATTGTAATTTTCCCTAAACAAAATTTTATTCTAATTTTTTTTCGGAAGTCTACTTCAATCTGGGGGACGGTCGTTTCGATTTGGAAAACGTTCAATTTGATTTCAAAGTTCATAGGCCAGCTTAGAAGAGTGACCAATTTGACGTGAAAGTGTCCAATTTGATTCGAAAAGTGCTCAGTTTGATTTGAAAAGTGTTCATTTCAAAGTGAAAATGGTGCATAAGAAAGAAGTAGTCATAAGAGACAGCAAAACGTTTATTTTGAAAGGTTGATAGCGTTTGTTCCGTCGAGTTTCTATCGCCTACACACAGCACACACTATAAGAACTACGATCACGAAGAACACTGCTCCTGTTATTAACCACCCAGCGATGCTGACATATCCACTGCAGGTAGCACAACAGCAATAGTAATCATACACAACTATATTCCTGCACTCCTGGGCTATGCACTGCCTCGTTCCAACTGGAAAGAATTCTTTCGTCTCCGACATTGCTTGAAGAGGTTTGCTCTAACCGGAAGCAGGAGAACTGAAAACCACACAGACGCCTACCACAACGGCAGGAAACTGAAGACGCCCACTATCCGCAAGAGGAGTCTCTTAAGAGTCAACAGTATTCCCACTAGCACAGTGGATCTGTTTTTTTTTTGACGTTAACAAAATCATTTGTGTTTTCCTGGGCCACTTTGGCGCATGAGGGTTATGCATCGAGATTTTATCCACATTGACGGTGTGACACTATGCATATCCCTGCCCTGTACTGCTACTTTTTCGTCAAGTTTTGATACTTCGTTCGTTAACGAGTTGAAGCCACTGATATTGATTATCGGCGCGGTACGATCGATATTCGTTGCTCCCATTTGGCTGTGTTATGTGGCTATATCGTGGTGTCAAAGCACAGACAGTGCCTTAGCCCTAGTTTATACTTGCGCCGCCACGCGGCACGGCACTGCGATTGCCATAGATGTCGATTTTTCGCGCCGCCCGGTCAATATCTATCCCGACCATCGTGCCGCGCCGCGCAGCGGTGCAATTATAAACTAGGGCTTAAGGAAGCGTTCAGTGTGCACGCGACGCGTGACGCGATGTAATGATATGCGCGCATATCGATTCATCTCGTCGTACAATCGATATGGGAGCTTATTGCTACATGGTGTCGCGCGTCGCTTGCACACTAACCGTTTCTTAAGGCACCGTTTATACTTCGATGCCGAGCGACGCGACGCCACGTATAGTAGCCATATTGATTGAGCGATACAATCGATCAATTTGGCCACTTTACATGCCGTCGCGTCGCTCGGCGTCGGAGGTATAAACGGGGCCTAAGGGTGTTCATGCTAAAGAGACGGTTGAAGGGCATTGTATGATAGATTGTCTGCATTACGAATACTCTGACTTAGGTGTGGACTAGAAGTGCAACAGTATTCCATTAACAAATAGATTTCCAACCATAGTGACGTGTCTGTGTGCTTATCTGCAGACTCTTCATCCACAATTAAACTCGTTCAGTATATAAGTGCGGTGATAAACAAAAGGACATAAGTGCAGAAGCCCTTTTTATTCATCGACAAAGAGTCTGCGATGTTCAAGGTGTTAATTGGTTTTTGCGGGTGCTGCCGTAACGAAGACAGCATAACAAAACACGCGTTACCAATTTCCGTAATTATTATTGTCGCCAGACAGGCCGGACAACATCATTAGCGTGCACGTAATTCTCGCAAATTAATGCTCGTCTTCTCTTCATTCCGTTGTTAGGGAGGGGGTCGTTGTAGACGGAATTGGAATCACTGAACAATGTGTACTGCTTTGAATGCTTCCATAGAATTCAGGATGATAATGCATATTTTGTTGGAATTTGTTTTCAGGATGTAGATTAACCAGATCTTTGTGAAAACTGCTCGAATTTTTGGCTATGGTAGTCATTGTTGTTTGTCGATGAAAGGAAGAGTTTCCAGTATTGATAACAAAGTAAAGTGAAATTGAAAAGTATAAAACCAGATGAGGTTTGCAACAAAAAGTTCCTCTGGAGATAAGTGGCGAAGCGTCATTTTTATCCTTTCTAAAAGTGGTTCGTTTCGCCCCTTTCTCCAGAAGAACCTTTTTGCTATAACACCTCTCCGGTGGCTCGTCAGTGAAGAGGGAGCCGTTATAACCTTTTTGAAAGGGTTCAAATTACCAGGGATAATTTAACAAAATTGCTTAAAGAGCTTTAATTTTACTTTCTATGTATTAAAATATAGCGTTATAATAGTTTTATTATAATATCCCACCATCTACCACTATATAATTGAGTTAGCTCCAATATCCCACCATCTACCACTATATAATTGAGTTAGCTCCCTGCCCTGTAGATGGTGAGGCGTATCTCACTCAGGTTGGAAACCTGGCTGGGATACGCCTCGTGGAATCACACGCAATCTCATGGAACCCCTAGCTACGCCTCTGCGTACCTCGCGCGGGCAACGTCTGCCGTTCAACATGGGATGTTGTTACATTAGAGGACGCGTAGCCTCCTCCTGCTTGACACAACGGCATCTGCGCGCGTTTCTGAGTGCCTGAATCCAGAAGACGGGTTTCATTCGTCACACCACAACCTTCTGGAGACAGAAGAGGAAACACCGTCGTCCTACGACGACGGATCCCATTCAGAATTGAGCATGAGATGCTGCTGCAGCAGAGGAACCGCAGCCTCCTCCTGCTTGACACAACGGCGTCTGCGCGCGTTTCTGAGTCCCTGAATCCAGAAGGCGGGCTCCCTTCGTCGCAGCACAACGGTCTGGATTCAGAATATCGAAAAGAAAGGAAGCAGATGTCTCATCGTCGTCGTACGACGACCGGCCGCATGCAGAACTCAGCATTATCCCATATTGAACGGAAAACTTTACCCGCGCCAGGTACGCCTCTGCGTACCTCGCGCGGGCAACGTCTGCCGTTCAACATGGGATGCTGTTACAGCAGAAGACGCGTAGCCTCCTCCTGCTTGACAAAACGGCGTCTGCGCGCGTTTCTGAATGCCTGAATCCAGAAGACGAGTTCCCTTCATCGCACCACAACCTTCTGGAGACAGAAGAGGAAACACCGTCGTCCTACGACGACGGATCCCATTCAGAATTGAGCATGAGATGCTGCTGCAGCAGAGGAGCCGCAGCCTCCTTCTGCTTGACACAGCGACAACTGCGCGCGCTTCTGAGCGTCTGTTTCAGATACGGGTCCCCTTCGTCGCGCAATAAGCATCTGGAGTCAAAAGAGGTGACACCGTCGTCGTTCGACGAGCGGCCACATCCAGAATTCAACATAGGATGCTCCTCCAGCCGAGGAAGCACAGCCTCCTCTCTGTTGACACAGCGGCATCGCCGAGCGTTTCTGAGCATACGGATTCAGAATACGGGTCCAATACGTCGCGCAACAATCGTCTAGAGCGAGAAGCGGTTAACCGACGTCGTGTGACGAGTGGCCGCATTCAGAATTCAGCATTATCCCACGTTGAACGGAAAATTTTATCCGCGCGAGGTATGCCTTTGCGTACCTCTCAGGGGCAACGTTTGCCGTTTAACATGGGATGTTGCAGCAGAGGAAGCGCAGCCCTTTCCTGCTTGACTCAGCGACGTCTACGCGCGTTTCTGAGCGTTTGATTCTGAATACGTGTCACTGACGTCTGCCTTGAGCATGGGAGGACCGCTAAGGGGTGGTGGAGAAGGGAGGTAAGAGGCCTTTAGAATGGACCAGGTGAGCGTCCAGGAAGGAAGGAAACAACCTGAAGGAGGGACTAGGGCGGGGAAGCCAGCAAGAAGAGACCAGTAGGGGGTCAATAGTGAAAACAAGGAAGTGGGCCAGGGGTTGGGATCAGGAAGGTGGGGGGGGGGGGGGGGAAGGCCAGTAAAGGCGGACCAGCAATTAGATCTAGAAAGAAGAAACGAGTGAGGAGGAAGCTGGCGCCGGATTCGGAAGACGTATCAACAGTGGAGGGGCTGAAGTACTGCGCAGCACAAACCAATGATGTTACTGGACGGTGAGGAGAAAATGTCTATGATGAAAGGTACCGAAGTGGCGAACGGCTTGATGCCGATGAAGTACGCAGCAGGTCCTAGATGTTAGCGAATTTTATGTTTCACAAAAACTACTTTCCATAGGTCAGTGATGATGCAAAGTCGCGCGAAGCGCGCAAGTGCGAGACACGCCGTTAGGCGTGTAGGAGCACTTGTTATAGTATAATTGAAGGTTTGTTATAAAGCTGTGTAACTAAAGTTTTATTGAACTATTAAAGACATGCAACTTTCATACCGTCTGCCGATGTTCTAGTCCTCGTTATCTCAAAAATGACAGTTCAAGAATATTTTAAAGGTGTGGTATGACATGCAGTATACCCGATTAATTGATTACACACACATCAACCGTATACTTAGATCTACCGTGGCATTGAAGTTGCGACTAATGGTAGTTCGCTTATATCCGTGGATCTTTGTGAATATAACACTTTTGATCAAGCCCCTAACTTTTATTTTAAACGTTTCTTGGCGATGGAGATATATGGGTGCTCTTCATGGAGCAGCGACATTGCCGGCATATGCTTAAGAAGATCTTGCGTTCTGAAAAGATATTTATTGATTTATATATAAAGATAAGCGTTTCTTGGCGATGGAGGGATATGGGTGCTCTCCATGGAGCAGCGACTTTGCCGGCATATGCTGAAGGAGATCTTGCGTTCTGAAAAGATATTTATTGATTTATTGATTTATCGTTATAATCGGAAGGTGTTCCGGATCGTCCAAGATCGGAAACGGTGCAAGTCACCGAAAATATTACATGTGTGCAGTGTTTAGCTCAAGGTTTCCAAACTAATTCTGGAGCTAATCAGCTTATCGAGACTGTTCGATTACCATACGGTTGATTAAGTCTATAGTTAGAAAAAATATGTGCTTCTTTGTGTTGTTTCTCCATGTAGATGACATTTACACTGTCAGTCAAGAGGGTGTTGTAAAATACTGGACATAAGGCATGACGCGAACTTAACATTTACTATTTGAAACCTTTTTGTTTTTCAAAACTTGAAGATAAGCCTAAACAATTCTCTATACCTAAAGAAGCAGAAGTTTTCAGCCAGCGTATGCTGTCAGAGTTGGCTTAATGCTTTTGCGTTACATAGATTTGGTATGGTGGAACAAATTATTTCGGCCTGCGTTTCGTCAATTTCGTAAGGGGGACCTAAGACAGCGCCCTTATCTTGGCAAAAACTTTCGTTTCTGTAGTTGTGCTTTTGAGAAATGTTATCGAATGAATGAATGAACGAGTAACTTCGATGACGGAAAGTGTCGAGCGAATGAACGAACAAATTTATTCGTCCATCAGTTTTTCGAATGTTCAAAAATCGAATAAGTCGTATTTTTCGTTTATTCAAATATTCGAATAGTCGAATAATTTGTCTAAATTAGGTTCTGTGTTTGAAAACTGAAAGTTTATTCGATTTTCAAATAATATTTGAGGATGGCTCCATTTCGCTGTTCAAATTGGAACGAACATTTGAAGATCTAAAAGTATCGAATACTTGACTATTCGAATATATTCATTCGAGCCAACTATGTGCGTTTTGAACTCTGACAGTTTCAATGATTCAAACGGAGTCTCATTGTTGCAAACTGAACTCACCGTTACTCCACCGGTGCTCGGTGAATGCTCAGCTACACAGCCCCATTGAACAACCGAGATCCACCAGCTGCAGTCCATACTGATGCGAAGTGTATAGAATACATGGTTCTCAGAGCGTAGACATCGAGTATGAACGGCAGAACTCACTGCTGTTCGAAATGCAACTCGCTTCGGTTATTCGTTGTTGTATAACGTTCGCGATTCCAAAAGGCCTCTTTCTGTTTTCTGGGATCGATCCTACTTTCATGTAGCAATGCAGTAAATTCACCAGGGAAGGGCCTCAGGCGTAGGTCTGAACGGGAGGAATGGATAGTACTGCGAGAATCTCCACCCTCCACATAGTAGAAAGACATGTTTTGTTTTTGCGAAGTCCTTGAATCAAAAGAGTTACGGGCCTTCGAAGGCGGGCTACAGTACTTAGCGCACCGTCAGCACGTGCGCACGCTGTTGTATGGGACGCGGCGAAAGGCTCCGCGGCAAGCGAGTCGGTGGCTCAGCAGGGTGTGGTGCTACCTCACAGGGACCAGGTCAGATGTTCGACTCCCGTGCTATGCAACATTTTTGCATTTTTTTCATGAGTGCTCCCTTCTTTACCAATTTGCTTCCTACACATCTTCTACATATTTATTTCACTCTAAATTGTCAAATAAGGGTCAGATTCGTGCTCAAAGCGAACAACGATTACCATGTCCTTACCATTAATCACCTTTACATTGCTGTAATTTAACATACTGCAGCGTAATATGGAAAACGGATGTCAAACTCGTAATCACCATCCCAAATAACTCTTTGGGAGAGGTTTGGGCGAAATCGATGATTATGACTTCGACGGCCCTAGCCACCCGTACCTACCGTAACCTACCGTAGCCTATCGTAATCGGCCGAAAATTGAAAAACGAATGTCAGATTCGTGATCACCACCCCAAGTAACCTCCATGGGCAAGGTTTGGGCGAAGTCGGTGAGTATGACCTCGACATCTCTAGTCACCCGTACTTACTGTAACCCGTACCTGTTGTAAGGTCACTGTTCAACATTCGCTGAAAAGCACAAAACATTGTATAATTCAGAATCTGAGAAAAATGAGTATAGCACAGCTCAAAGTGAACTCTTATTTGAGATTTTAGAGTGAAATAAATGTGTAGTAGATGTGTAGGAAGTAAGCTGATTTAGATTTCCATAAGGGACGACTTTCACGACACTACTTTTCACGACTCCAGAGGTCGAGGAGAGGGCGAAAAAAATTTTCGCCCAAACCTTGCACAGGGGTTACTTGAGGTGCCGATCACGAATCTAACATTCGTTTTTCAAATTTCGGCTGATTACGGCAGGTTATGCTGGGTACGGATGACGGTGCAGTACTGTACCCCCAATTTCTTGGGGCCGTAGCTCTTTGGGTTCAAGGACTCAGCAAAAACGAAACATGTTTTTCTACTATATGAAGGTGGAGATTCTCGCAGTACTATCCATTCCCCCATTCAGACCTACGCCTGAGACCCTTCCCTGGTCAGTATAAAATCGTTCTAAAGTGTATTTTCTCTCGATCTTTCCCGAGCGGTGGTAACAAGCTTTGCCTTTGCTTGCCGGCAAGATCTTTCCTGGTACGAGCGTTTACTGCCCTCCCTGAGTCGCCTGTATTTAGCTCCCCACAGGTTAAGCACTGAATTTGGTAGACAACGCCCCTCTGGGCATGCTCTCCGCTCCTTTCTGAACACTCGAGTAGATCACGAGCTTCGTTGGGATGAACGGCGAACATCAGCGGACAGGAGTGAAACGTTGGACCCACCTATTCTGCAACAGCATGGATAGCTATACTAGTGAGCTCTGTATGATGACTAGTGGATTGCAAATGTGAACTGAAGTGTGTGCTGAGAGGTGTTCAACGTTGTTTCTAGCCGATTGATTTATTTTGAAAAAAATTCAAGATTTCCACCAAACACTTGCACTTTTGTTGTGCGCGCCGTGATGTCTGCCGACTCACAGGGATGTTTCTAATTTCAGCCTGCTCAGCATGGCAACGATACCGTGCTCCGTGCTGCTTTGTATACGTGACTCACGGAATGATTTTGAACGATGGAAAGAGCTTCGTGTGCTACGTCTCAAGGGCGTGCCGGATAGGTTGGTCCACGTTCATTTTGGGCCACTTCACCCGCTAAACCACCACCACCCTTACTTTCAGGTTTATGCCGTACAAATGTAAATACGACTGGACGGAATACGAAAAAATTCTGCAGGAAAAATCTAAGAAATAGATATAAAATTATATATTTGCGATGCTTGTCTTTCGATAAAAGTCGGGATGCATGTTGTGGACTGTATGGATCATTCTTAATGTGCAACTTCTCTCAGGACGCGTTTTCGTAAGAACTGCTCTAATTACATGAGGCTGTCAGACGCAGTCTGACCTAAAACATCAGCGTTTTGTTAACAAAAACACTAGGTCTAGCACATCTCTTCCAAACAATAGCAGCACCTTCGATGCCTTTGGCTGTGACGATTCTCGAACCTCGAGCTTCGTCCTGTGTCAAACCCATGTTCTTTCGTGTGTAACACAACAACACAACTAACCACCCTTTCAAATATTAGGTTGATCGAAAAGTCTTGCAACACTTTACGCTATTGCCTGTTAAATTTGCTAAAGCTCTTACAGTATTGATCTTGTGTGGTGACGTCACAGTGCATTTTCGAAGCTTCCTCAAGCATACTATATAAGGCCTCGTCGAGTACGAATACAACTACAATGTCAACGATAAGCAGTAGCATCCTACGACCTATCGTCTACTACGAATTTCTGCACGGCCATTCCGCAAGGACTGCAGCCTCCAACATCTGCACCGCATTCGAGGAGGAAGTCATTCACTATTCCACAGTGGCCCGTTGGTATCAGCGCTTCAAGGCTGGAATATCTCTCTCGAAGATCGACCTCTTTCCGTACGCTCCTCTGTTGTGGAAGAAGACAGCTTGCGCGAAGCCTTCAAGGTGAAGCCGAATTCAACCACTCGCCAATTGGATGTACGCAAAGCACCGTCGTGAGGCAACTGGAGATCCTTGGGTACCGCAAAGTTTTGTCTTGTGTCGTCTTGGGTACCACATGAGCTGGGGGACTCTGACAATGCATGCCGAATCAGTGTTGCGGAGTTGCTGCTTCTTCGCCCGCACAGAAAGGATCTTCTGATGGACATTGTTTCTGGTGATGAAAGCTGGGTTCTTTGTGTTAACCACATCCGCAAGAGCCAGTGGCTCCCACGTGGAGAACCGGCTCCAAGACAACCGAAACGTGGACACCTCGAAAAGAAGGTTTTTCTGTGTTGCTGATGGGACTCAGAAGGCATGGTTTACTGGGAGCTGCTGGATAGTGAGACCACAGTCACAGCATCCGTCTACGCTACCCAGCTCCAGAGCTTGGCCGACGCCGACCGTTGAACTATCTGTGAAAAGCCTCTTCAAAAAGCATTTCAAGGTCGTTCAGAAACCAGTTGTAGGCAACATTCCTATCTATCATTCTTCTTCGATTCTTAGTACTCCCATATACAAATCGTTAACACACAAGTGGTAAACTTTGCCTTTTTCCAGTAAAAAAAACTTGTAGGACTCAATCCTTTGAATCTGCTTGGGAGATACTCTGTTCTTCTATATCAATGAAATCAATACTTTATTAGATGAAATAACGACTTGTGTACATACAACACGAAAATACGCATCAATATCAACGAGAATAGTAAAACGTATACACGTAACATGATTGTCCTTATCCGTTGCAGAGCGAAGGAAATAGAATCTAGGCAGCAGATGTACAAGGTGTTTCAAAAAACGTATATGTTGTCTGAATGGCCGACAAACTTCTTAGTTTTTCAGCAGTGTGATATAGGACTTCTCTATTATTTTAAAGAAAAAAGAGGCGCAAATATTCCAGTGTGATAAGCTCTTGGATTGCTCCACGCATTAGCCCAACATATCGCGATCTCTAGTTTAATGATATTGCTAGTGGGAATTGCGTAGAGTTTTGCGAGGGGGGAAGCTACGATTTCTCCAACGACTATTTGTTCTATTTTTTTCTCTTTTGGAAGCTTAAAACGTTCATTAGAAACAGTGAGCAAGTCATGGCTACATTTGATAGATGCATTCAGGGTTCTAAATGAGCCTAGTAACTTCTCTGACCAAGAACGAAACTCCGTAGTGAAAACCTCTCCAAGTATTTGCGAGTGGCCAATCGATTACGTTACACAGCAATCAATAATCAGCGCCATGGTACGGAAGATACGGATGTGGGATCATTGAAACCTTTTGTAGCGAACATATGAAATCACTGATACTATTTGTAGTAGTTATGCAAAAGATTGCTCTTCCGATGTAGATCCAATTGTCTTAAAAGTTCGGGAAAAATTTTTACAAGAAACTTTTAGAAAAATGTAAATGTGGCTACCTTACTTCTATTAGAATTGTTTCGAAGCACTAATGATTTTTCAAAGCGCTATAATCAAGGCGATCAATCATGACGTTCAAAACGAAGGATCGAAAAATGTATAATTGTTTTTTGGTAAATGTTGTGAGGACGCACAGTGTCGGTACGGGAACGCGTCGTTGCTCCTACCTAATCGCAGCAACCAATCATCCAATCATGTATTGTACCTGTGCCGTTCGCCGGTTCCCGCACCCCCCCCCCCTCTCCCCGGGTCACCTTCGTGGCGCGTACCTTTTTTTAAATCACAATTGGTAAAAATTCCCAACTTACAGATCTCCACGCACATGGCATTGGCACCGTTGATGAAAACAAGCCCGAGATATTATAGTTGATTTCTGGAGCAATGCGATCAACGCATTATTTTGCCCGCTTTTTGGTCTTCAAAGAAGCCATATGGTCCCACTGTTGCTAAAAGGATGGGACTTTAACTTCCATTCAAACAGCGTACACGTTTTTTTTTGAAGTAACGTTCACAGTTATCTACAAATCTCTCATCGCGTAACCTAATGCAAACGTGTAGACATTACTGGCGATGTGCAGATCTTTCTCGAGAAATTGAATCGTCGACAGAAGCTTGGAGTCCTCAATGAGTACCACATCGACTAGCTGAAAAAGGCTTGTTTCACTATTTGTTTGTCATGTAACAGCTTATAAGGAGGATGTAAGGACAGTTGCGTTTATTTTCTCACCTTTCGGGTCTACATATATTCAAGAAGCAGTGTCTCGACTCCGAAAGCATCATTTTACTTAAACATAAAATCAATAAAACTAAAACATAGAATTATATATGCATTACAGATGTGAAAGATTGCTCTGTATTAGCAAACTGGTGAATTCCGCCCATAAGAGACGAATTTAAAATCGTGTTGTTCAAGCCCTGGTTTATAGTTGCACTGCTGCGCGGCGCGGCACCATAGTTGGAATAGATATCGACCGAGCGGCGCGGAAAAACGATATCTATGGCGGCCATCACACCACGCCGCGTGGCGGCGCAAATGTAAACCCGGGCTAACAAGTAGTATTTTCCTAATGAATTAATGACGACTATTTGCTTTCTTGTAGACAGTTTCGAGAACATTTCGGTACAAAAATGTCCTAACATGGCCTCCATGAAGTTGCAGAGAAAAGAGATAAACCAGTAAAGAAAGCAAAGGTAAGAAGAGCGTGAAACCATTTCCTCTCCTCATCAACGATTTTCGAAACGTGGTGAGTTATTGAGGCAAAAAGTACTACATAGGGAATAATCTTACCCAGGATCATCACTTCTTCAGCAAAATCATCAAATGAAAAACTGTGGCGGACCTCTGCATCATCCAAAAATTGCTTCGGATTGACGTTGTTCCCCAGGTCTCTGTCGATCTCAACGACTACGTGTCTTGCGGTGTCGTTCAGTCTAGACGGCATACTGGCCTGCCTTCCTGTGGAGCTAAACAGTGACTACTAATATTATGTTAGTCAGTTAAGTTTTTTTGTGCCGACACGAGGTTATAGGTGGGCCTTTATTTAACAGGGCCTGACGTTTCGATTTCTAGTCGTCTTGGTGCATTAGTTTATTTGCGCTCTACTCTATCAAGCGTCTCACCTACCCTAGCATTTCGGACTTACTCTACGAGCACAAAAGGAGGGGCCAAATGGGAGAAACAAACTCTTAAATTGGATCCACCGTAAGGGCTGATATTCGCCCACGTCAGTTAGCCAGTAGGGACGAATGGAGCATACTGCGCACCACTTTGCCGACCGGTCCTTCTACAGTTCACAATGAGACACGAACGGCAGAAAGTCACTCGTAACAGACAGACATTCATTTCGGCTGTTCATTACTGGATTTCTACTAAAAATCTAGAATGCCTCTAACGCTTTTCTCACCGAAATATCTCCTACAATGGCCAAAATCGTACATTTCACCTCAAGGTCGTTTCCGTTATGCGCATCAATCCTATGCTTTCCAAGTGGACTGGTTAGCGATCCACGTCGTTTACTAAATATATGTTCCCTTTGCGCGCACTGCAAGAGCCCTTCCCGTTTCTCCGATGTATTTGGCGTTACATGCCAAGCACTCGATCTGATAAATTACTCCAGTCTCTCCAGCAATCGCCTAAACTACCACTTGGGCAAACAACGCAGTTTTCCGAAATACATTGCTGATCGTAGAGCCTATTTCGAACTAACTGCCGCCTGATGTTATCGTTAGAAATGTTCACTAGGATAACGTCGTCCGACCTGCAGTTGTGCACTTACGATAGATCTTTGAATTTCAGCAGTGACTCTATCGGAGATGAATGGTAGGACGAGAGGTATCTTGCCTGCGCGAGATCTATCACGAGAGTTAGCGTGAGATCTTCTATGATGACTTGAAACCTTATAGCCGCTCGATACGGCTATATGTAGTTGATTCGTCTCTTGACGTTCACTGGGGCCCGTACACATACCAACTGCCGTTCGGAATATGTTACTGACAACAGCTTGTTTCATAGATGGGGTGTGCTGACCTTGCATGAATCAGGATGTTCTTAGAGCTGGTTTCCGGTACCATTTCACGCTAACTGCTCCCTTACCGGGCACTTTCACTTGCGTGTTTAGATACGCGAGCCATAATTATTGGGAGTTTCTCGAGTCAACCTAATGTACTGACCATGAGATTGCTCGTTCAGTAACCTGAAACACCCATCCATTTCGGAGTGTGTCGATGTTACGATGCAGCAGTCATCTATGTATCTGCAATACATTAGCGAATCCTACTCAAAAAGCAGACAGCAAGGACCGGCGCTAATCATTGACCCATAGCCAGACCTCTTACTTGCGAATAATACGAGCCTAACCATTTAAAGATATTGCAATGCAAGTGCGGTTAAGGTGTCTGCATTGCGACTTAAAGGCTCTCCCAGAAACGCGATGGTATATGAAGGTGTCGCTAGGATGGTGTCGCTCGGTTATAGCCCGATCTAAAGTTTGCAGAATAACAACGAACTCTCCTCCTTTATCGCGGAGTACCATTAGATCTTAGCTCACGTAATTCCCTGAGTCCTTACTATTGAGCACGATCCAGATTAGTACCACGCTTTCGCTTGTGGCGGTTGAGCACGTCCAACACACCAGGTGACAAAATTCTGAACTTGGAATCTGTGCAAGGCACAGAAGCAGGTTCTTTGTAGAATGTACGCGGAAATGGCACAGCTGGTAATCTTCCATCAGAATTCGCGGGGTTTTCTCGGCGCACCTCGTTCCTACTTCTGTTTCGCATTAGATCCCTAAGCCTATGTAAGCCTCCCACCACTCTACGGAATGTTGATGCGTTGATGTTTTGGTGAGGTGAAAATGATGGCCCCAAACTCAGAACACTTGGAGCGTTAGGCGAAATTTGAGTGTCTCCTAAGGCGCCTTTTATACTTGAGCCGCAGCGCGGCGCGGCGTGATGGTCGGCATGGCTATCGATTTTTCGCGCCGCGAGGCGGCGCCGCATCGCTTTTATACACCGCCGCCGCAAAACACCACACTTGACGGAATTTTGGGTTACGGTATTCGGCGAATCGCGCCGCTGAGGGGAAGGGCGCGGCGCGGCGCGATCAGTCGCGACAGACTCGGCGTGGGGTGGGAGATTTCACCTCTTCGACCAAACATCTCCTATTGGGAAAGAGGGGAGGGGGTTTAGGGTGCTGGTCACGAATCTGACATCGTTTTTTGAAGGTACGAGCGATTACGGTAGGTTCGGTTGATTAGCGAGTTTGGGCGAAATCGGTGACCATGACCTTGGCCCGTACCTTCTGTAACCTAGGTACAGATTAGAGATCTGTAGACATTCACGAAGCTTCATATATCACGCTAAAGATATGCTTAGTGCACAGTGATCCTAGAATGGCCATATGAGAAAGAATTTTGAGTAATTCTTGACGATGGGTACGTTCCAGCAGTTTTACTTTTGGATCCGCACATGTCGCAAAATAAGGAGTGGTTTAGTGCCGTTTGCATTGCAGGGGATTCGACTCAATACCACACTCACCAGTTTCAACCGTAGGTTGAGCGAACGACTTCGACTCCAGGCTTAAGAGAGGATTCATCGCTTCCCACAGTAATCCCACGACAAACATTGACAAGATGCATTGCGCTGATCAACCAAAAAATCCTTTCTGTTTTGGTCCCTCGATGACCGTTTCCGGAGCACGGGCCGTAGTGCGCATATGCTCGTGGCCGCGCGTCGCTGACGCTCCCCTTTCTAACTGCAATCGCGCAGCGGCGCGTCAAAATCGAGGCGCGGCGCGACTGGCCGCGCCGCTTCCCAAATTGACGCGCCGCGCCGCGGCGGGAGTATAAAAGGCGCCTAAAACAGTGACTCTCGACAATTGGTCATTATTATGAACTTCGTTGGTATTAGAGCGGTGGCCGTTTGATAAGCTGTTCTCGTCACTTTGGGATCTCTCGTTCAGTGATCGAAGGAGCCTGTCGTACTTTGCACAAAGAGCAGCCTTAGCCCTAGAACGAATAGAGTCACAAATGAACCTTGACCCACCCTCAACCCTCCTCTAAGTCTGTTCCGTCAGAAGACGCCGGCACGCCTGCTCTTTCATTGTACATTTCATCAGCGACGAATACAGTACATGCTGTTTTTCCTTGATCGCGAGCTTCGACATCGAGCGATATATGTTCTGATAACGCCTGGATGACCTTCGGGAAGATTGCACGTCGCTCCGATCTTCTTATTTCTGATGAAATTCGGCAGGACACCAGTCGTTAGTGAAGAAAAAAGTTGGAGATCACTAATATTATGAACACCCAGAACGAGGAAAGTCCCCAGATGGGATGATTCGAGAAACCTCATCGCTGTAATATCAAGTTCGGAATTTCTTTATGCAGCCTTAATCCCTGGCTGAAAACCTAAGCTCGCTTCCTAGAGTTCTGCTTCGACTTACGCCAGTTGCTAATCTTTCAAGTAAGCACTCAAAATTTTCTAGACGACAAAATTGAAATGGATCTATCAAAAATACCAGTGCATGTTGCTAAGGTGGGCAGCATCGGGAGGTGGGATGTCCCAGCTAATCATAATCTAACAGAGCACCGACGGAATACATGCGCTCGCTAACGTCCGATTCCCCTACTTTCGCACACCATGAAAATCTTTGAGCGAATTGTTGATGCACGCATACGGGATGTCGTTCAGCTTTCTAATAATCAGTGTGGTTTCGTTGCTGGCTGTGGGACGGTTGATGCCGTTGGTCTTCTGCTAGAGAAGCACCGCTAGGAACGCACCGGTGCATTTTGCCCTCTTGGACTTGGAGAAGGCCTTCGACCGCGTTCCGCGACAAATTATATGGTACGCGTTGCGGCAACATGGTATCCCTGAAGAGCTTATTGAGTGGGTGCGCATTCTGTACTCTTGCCCGAGGAGTCGTGTGCGAGCGCCAGCGGACACCTCGGTGGAATTTCCCATCTCTGTAGGGGTGCATCAGGGATCTGCGCTATCCCCACTGCTCTTCGTCGTCGTGATGGATGCATTCTCACGAGATCTCCAAATGGCGGCACCTTGGACGTTGCTGTATGCTGACAACGTCATGCTTGCATGTGAAGACAATGCCGAACTTGAGCGACAGGCACAGGCGTGGTGCGATCGCTTGGCATTGTTCGGACTCATCCTAAAAGTTAAGAAGACGGAATACTTGACGAGCACGGATCTATTAAGACCAATGGTACTGAGCTCTCACGAGTTACGTCTTTCAAGTATCTTGGATCAACAGTCACGTCCTATGGCTGCCTAAGGTTGGAGGTGTACGCACGTGTAGATGCAGCCTGATCCAAATGGCGCTTGTTGACTGGGGTGATTTGCGACAAGACAATGCCTGAGTGCCTCAAGTCAAAGGCGTATAGAGCAGTCGTTCGCCGTGCGACGTACGGTGCTGAGTGCTGGCCCGTGACGAAGGAAATTGAAAGCCGCCTCAGTGTGAGAAAAACGAAGACGAAAATGCTGCGGTGGACGGCTGGAGTTACGTGCTTGGACCACGTTCGCAACGACACCACGCAACAGAGGTTCGGTGTCGTCCCGATAGCCGAGAAGCTGCGCGAGGCTCGTCTTCGATGGTATGGCCACGTCCTTCGCGCTAACGACATCACCGTTCGGAAAATAGACCAGAACCTTGAGGTCCCTGGAAGGCGGCCCAGGGGACGCAAAGCAACGTTGGCTAGATACGTTGCACGTGGATTTAAAGATAGCTGGTGTGCATCTGATCAAGCACTTGATCGGGAGAATTGGCGTCACCACACCAGGGGCCGGATTCATGAACGCGGCCGGAGGTAAATTCTACCCCCACTTACCTCAACGGCCATTTACCCGCCACTTTCCCCGAACTTACCTCAGTTTTCTGATTCATGACGGCCAAGGCGAGGGTTTTGCTTCGCGGCCAATTTCTGACCCAATGTGCATGCCTCCGCCAGCATCACTGACCTATGGAAAGTAGTTTTTGTAAAAATAACAGCGAAAATAAGCAGTAGTGCTTGCTGCTGGGATGTCGTTGGCACCGACGCTAGCAGCCTCGTATTTAGGGGAAATGAAATGTGAAATGTGGGGTTGGGCGAGGGGGAGGGGAGGGAGGGAGAGGGGTGGAAACTAGTAGCATAGCAGGAAGTAAAGAAACAATAGTAAATGTGGGCCTACATGACTAATAATGGGTGCCATCCACCACAGTAGCCCCCATAGACAACATATGCCAAGGAGGGCTAAGGTGGCGGACGGGCATAGTCCACCCACGCAAATCGTAAGTTACGATTTGCGTGGTGGACTAGGCTCATGGTGGCCCAAGCCGACCCACAATGCCACTAAAGGAAGCAATTCACTTAAAAATAAGTGGCATTGTGGGCCGCAATGGTCCACAAAGCCCAAATATCATGGAATGCAATAATAGAGAAATAGAGAAAAACAAAAGGTAAAACAACTCACCGAAGTGCGGCGAAGGACGTGCGCATGGCGATGACGACTAGGCGCCCCTGCCAGGCATTGAATTTGCGGCTGGCGGCCAGCTCAGAGCTGGCTAAGGGCCAGCGGAGGCATGCATTGGGTCAGAAGTTGGCCGCGGAGCAAAACCCTCGCCTTGGAGGTAAATGTTCCCCGACGCGCTGACGGGGTAGCATTTACCTCGACACTTACCTCGGATTTTTCCCGCCGCGCGTTCATGAATCGCGCGTAAGTGGGGAGTGGGAGTAAATTTTGCGTTTACCCTCCGGTAAATCGTTCATGAATCCGGGCCCAGAAGAGCGGACCCCGCCACCAAGCGGGCCTGACGCTGATGTAAATGATGATGATCGATTCATCGCGTCGCGCGTCGCCTGCACATTAAACGCTCAATTAGGAAAGCTGCCGTAAGTAGGTCCGTTTTGAAGACATAGGAGATCAGACTGGAGCTTTAAACTGTATTCGAATGCACAAAATGTCTGCAGCGGAATCCAAATAGAAGAACGTGGTATTATTACCTGAACAATGTCTTTGTTGCTACGTAGCCCGTTTCCTCTTTGAGCTCACGAATTCCAGCAGTAGAAGAACTCTCACCTTCCTCTTGTATACCTGAATAAACAATGTAGTTGTTTATGATATCAAACTCAACAAGGCAGTTCTGAATCATAATTGTCTGGTGTTTTGAAGGTTGGTTACTTAGTGGTTTACTGTGCTTTCAGGATTTTATTATATTATAGATTTTTATGTACTATGAGTAGTATTGAGTATTTTGTGTTAACCTACTACATCTACCTTTAATTAGTTTAAAGTTGATTATTATTATGTTTCGGAAGGCTGTCCATGTACAAAATAAATAAATGAATAAATACTGATTAAGTCGAATAGGTCATTCGAGCACAACTACAGTGCCTTCGCTGTGGACACTGGAAGCTAAGTCAATGTAGAGGCCAAGTAAGTACACAGTCAAATTGCGTCTGTGATATCGCCCAATGACTTAGGAACAATTTGCCCTACATATTGTTGCTTTTTCAGTATACATACTGCTTCTTCCTATGTTTCTTGTTGAGCACACCTTTGTTGAGTGTATGAAATAAATAAATAAATAAATATCCCGTAGAGGTAAAATGCGTGGCTCATTCCAAGCGGGATTTTCCAAAAAGGAGTGGGTAACGCTGACCTTTATCAAATTTCTCTCTTTTGTCCACTGATGTTTTAATACTGCTGCTTACCTCTAGTGTACTGCAGAGTATAAACGGGCCGCCAGGTTGTTACTTTACTGATTTATTTATTTATTTGCTACATCTTCTGTGGCGTGTTAAAAAAGTTGCATATTAAGTCTTGCATATCATAATTGTTACAATATTAAAATGTATACTATTACCAAACTAGATAAATAAAATATTGAAAAATGAAACAAAACACAGCATAGAATCGGACAGAGAGGTTGAAAAAAGGGAAAAAAGTTTGAACAGAAGGACCCACGTGCATTGTGGAGGAAGAGTTTGGGATACAATCGTTTGCTTTCCCTTTTTATAGGCAATTAGGAAATCTAAAGCCAGATCTTAAAAGATTCGCTCTCACTTTTGAATGTTAAGGTCAATACCGATGGCAATACTACTCAGTGCTCTAGTCCTTTCAAGCTGTTCTCTTCAAACCGTTCTTCTTTCATAATTTCCATCCGCCGGGGTCGGTGAAGTGGTACCAGACTCGTCTGGGAAGGATGAAACACTGACTTGTCCATCATCTGGCCACCGCAGTTACTAGGTGTATAGGCCAAAGATGGACGAATGAAGTCAAAAACGGCTTAGAGCAAAAATTTAGAGTAAAAACTATTTTACATGCGCCATCGAGTTATGTAAAATCTTCATGACGTGTATTAGGAAAAATAAAAAGTGATTGCAGATGATTTAGACAAACAAAAATGATTGTAGATGATTTACATTGATAAGGAGAATTTCGACAGTGCTTGATTTTCAAATGATTTAGATAACTCATTTTTCTACGGATCCGATGTCGTATATCCTATTCGGGTAGGGTGCCGTATTTCGGATCAAAATCAGTCATCTGATTGAGATAACTCATTTTTTCTCCAGTCAGAGGGGTCATTCTGATAACGATCATCGGAAAATCCGTTGTAGTGAAAATTGCCCTTATCTGAGTCATGAAAGCATAAAATCCCTAGTGGTTTTCAAAAGTACTACTATCAGAGTGACTGTTTTATCCAGAGTTTGAAAATAAATGACGGATCTGAGTTATCCGAATCGGCATCGGATCCAATGTATAGTGCATACAAGCGTCTGCTTCTACAGACCTGCACAAGGACTAACCTCCAGGGAATTCCAAAGTCCAGCTTCTCGACGGTATCCTGTACTGTTTGATGAACACAAAGTAGGATCTGTTGTCATTCTTCAGGCGAGCAATTACATGAACACCGTTAGTGCCATCCGCATTCTTCGGAGTGATTGTGTTCATAACTTCCCACACCTGAAAGAGCCTCCAATGCTTCAATGGGCAGTGCTGTTGTACTGTTTGGTTTAAAGACTTAGACTAGCGAACTTGGAACTCACTCCAACTGCTCCAGATCGAGTCAGAAAGTGTACCACCGTTAGATTCGAGAAGCTTCCATGATATGCTGTCTCTTCTCGAACAATCCTTATCGGACAGTCCTCTGCGTCTGCGTAGACCTAAAATGGCATTGTGTACTTCTACTCCATTCATGAGAATGTTTTCAACCCCATTGCTCTATGGGCGGAATAAACACAAAAACTGCTGTTTTCGCCGTTTTCCCATAACCTTCTTTAAAGTGGATAAGGGTGAAAAGGATAAAGGACGGCGTTGCTCAATCCCCTTTGGAATGCGCCAGCGCATTCTACTTCTATGGGATGTCATGGAGGCGATATGAATGCGTATTTGGCCATACAATGACTTGCGGTGGCCAGCCGATGAACAACTCAGTGTTTTATCCTTCCCAGACACGTCTGGTACCAATTCACCGACCCCGGAGGGATGGAAGGCTTGGTTGGCCTGGGCGGGAAATCCGAACCAGGAACCTGGTATCGGGTGCACGCGACAGTCGGCGCCTCCTCCGACTGCGCTACACGCGCCCTTCAAAGTGGACTAATCAAAAAATAGATGTTACCATCCGAACGCAATGTGGGTGATCTATCCACTGATTAGGTGTTATACAATTGTTTTAGACCTATTTTAGACCTATAAAACCTGGAGATTTTTAGTGCTGCTGCGTTTGACTGGAGTACACACGGGCAGCTGGTCAGGCTCTGTCGTGTGGGCGAGGAACTCCGGGCAGCCAGCCAGACTTCCCGAAGGGACGGGGGAGGCTTAAGGCGGCCTCGAATCGCCTTACATGTACTCCCAGTCTACCAAGCTTTTGGCAGGGCCGACACAGTTACAATCCGCACAGGCTCTAACACATCCACGCATACTGTGCATGAACATGCCTCTCCCACGCACAAGGGAAGCGTCGACCCGCCATAGCAGGAGCAAGGAGTCCATCCCCTGCATCCCATTTGCGTCTCTGGGCAAGTATCACCTGTATCACCTGTCGTCCCGTTGATCATCGACTTGCTCGAGCGGGCGCCAGCAGCGTCTCCATTCGTCCCTGTCGCGTGCCAGAGTGGTCCAATGGATCCTCCTCGCTCGAGGGACACGAAGAGCGTCATATCGGTCGTTCAGGGCTTTCACGAAGAAGTCCGACCAACGCGTTGGTGGGCGTCCTGGTGTTCTTTTGACATCCCGCGGAATCCAATCTGTGACGGCTCTCGTCCAGCGGGTGTCTGCGAATCGCATTACGTGGCCGGCCCACCTAATTTTCGACGACTTGGCCCATGCGACAGCGTCTCTGATCTTCGAACGTCGGCGAAGCTCGGAACTCCGGAGACCTTCTCTCACTTGCGTGAGTCGTGTCACTCCGAGCATCGTCCTCTCGATTCCACGCTGCGCGACGCTGATCGCGTGTTCATCCTGCTTTCGTATAGCCCAGGTCTCTGAGGCGTATGTTAGGGCAGGAAGAACAGTGGAGTCGAATAGGTGGGCACGGAGTCGGACGTTCTTCGTTTTCTTCACGACTTCTTCGACGCTCTTGAAAGCTCCCCAAGCCGCTCGTTTCCTTCTGCTCAGCTCTGGTGCTAGGTCGTTGGTCATGTTGACTTCGCGACCCAGATACACATAGCTGGAGCATTCGGAGATGTTCGTTCCGTTGAGCGAGAATGGGGCATCAGAAACCCATCCGTTCTTCATGAACATCGTCTTCGTAAGATTCAGCTGCAGTCCAACGCTTCCACATACACGATCGAAGTCGGCCAGCATTCGTTCCGCCTGACTGATGCTCGGGGTTATGAGCACGATGTCGTCAGCGAAGCGAAGATGGTGCAGTTGCCGGCCGTCGACCTTCACTCCCATGTCTTCCCATTCTAGTTCGCGCATGACGTTTTCGAGGGTGGCGCTGAAGAGCTTCGGGGATATGGTATCCCCTTGTCGAACCCCTCTCTTCACGTCAATGACGACGTCGTTGTAGAATGGTGAGATCTTGGTCGTGAATCCACTGTACAACTCTCGAAGAACTCTGATGTACTGAGTAGGAACGCCCTGGGTGAGCAGGGCTTCCATGACCGCTTCAGTCTCGACGGAGTCGAATGCCTTCTTCAGGTCAATGAACGTAAGGCACAGCGGCAGCTTGTACTCTCGCGACACTTCGATGAGCTTCGTAATGGTGTGTATGTGGTCGATCGTGCTGAATCCTCTCCGAAATCCTGCTTGTTCGCATGGCTGTCCTTCGTCCAGCGTTCTACTAATCCTATTCAGGATAACTCGAGTGAACAGCTTGTAGACTACGGACAGCAGGCAGATCGGGCGATAGTTGCCAATGTCGTGCACGTCTCCCTTCTTGTACAGCAAGACGGTTCTGCTGGTCTTCCACTGAGATGGAACCTTGCACTCCGACAGATAACGTGTGAAGAGCCGCGCCAGGGTGTTGATGAGCGTAGGCGGGAGGTTCTTCAGGTGTTCGGGTCTGATCCTGTCGGGACCGGGTGCTGTACGTTTCTTCACCGACGAGATGGCGTGTCGGATCTCGGAAGGGAGTACAGAGCGGACGACGTATCCATCCTGCGGAAGATGGCATGGGGGCAGGTGGACGTGGCTATCGAAGAGATCGGAGTAGAAGACGTGGATGACTTTCTCCATGGTCCTTCTGGAAGAGGTGATGGTTCCGTCAGGACGTCGGAGAGCGGTCATCTTGGTCTTGAAGTTGGCGAAGTTCCGGCGGGCATTGCGAATGCTCAGCCCTGCCTCTGCTGCTTCAGCCAACACTTCCGCCCTTCTCTCCTTGAGATCTTCCTTTATCGCCGCTCTGCATAGCTTTGCAAGCTCGGACGTCAGTTGGTAGTTGCCTGACGCTCGTGCTGCTCCACGCTGGCGTATCAGCTCGAGAGTTTCCGGAGACAGGCGTCTCTTGGTGGTCTTCAAGCTCTCGGCTCCCTTAGCACTATCGTGGAGATGGTGCACGAAGCGATCGTATTCCTCGTCGACGTTGTCCATGACGGCATCTTCCCAAAGGCCGACAAGAGAGGTGTAAAGGTCCCAGTTGATGGTCGTTCTGGGATTCCTCTTCTTGAACTTCGCGGCCTTCTCTCCTTGACGCGAAAAGCGGAACCTCGCGCGAAGGAGGCGGTGGTCCGATCCCGTGTAAAACTTGGGGACAACGGAGACATCGGTCAGGCAATACTTGCGATTGAAGATGATGTGGTCGATCTCGTTGTGGAACTGGCCACCGGGGGATTCCCAGGTCCATCGTAGGGAGGGAGGCTTCTGGAACTGCGAGTTTCCATGGATGGTCTTGGTCGACATGATAAACTCAGACAGCCTTTCACCTTGCTCGTTCCACTCCAAACCGTGGGTTCCGATGTGAAGTTTTTCCGGCGACCTTCATGGCCCGATCTTGGCGTTGAAGTCGCCGACGATCACCTTGTAGAAGGTGTGATCTTCCTTATAGAACTTCTCCAGCTCCACGTAGAAGGCCTCGACGTCTTCGTCGTCGTAGCCGGATGTTGGGGCATACGCGACGAACACAGTCAAGGCTGGCACGGAGCCACATCGCTTCAGTCGCAGACGTCCGATTCGGCTAGTCAGAGACTCGTACGAATCGATGTTCTTGGCCAAGTGCGTGTTGACGAGGACACCAACGCCGCCTACTCCCCTGCTGTCGCATGTTCCGAGGAACAGTTCTTCTCCGGAGTCGTAGGCGGCGTGTAGGGGGTGGTGTCTTCTCGTCTCGGTCAGTCCGATGACGTCGTACTTGATCTTCCTGGCTTGCATCATCAGGTCCTCGACGGATGCTTCGGACGCAAGCGTGCGGGCGTTGTAAGTACAGATCGTCATCCTAGTCCTTCTCAGTTTGCGCAGCCTGGTTAGGCCCTGAGATTTTAGCAGCCTCTCCGTACTCGTCCTTCCCATCGCTGCAGAAATGGGGGCTCTTTCGGGGTCAGGGGAATGAGGCCCTTTAGTGCTGCTGTGTTTGACTGGGATACAACACGGGTAGCTAGTCAGGCTCTGTCGTGCGGGCGGGGTACTCCGGGCAGCCAGCCAGACTGCCCGAAGGGACGGGGCGAGACTTAAGGCGGCCTCGAATCGCCTTACATGTACTCCCAGTCTACCGAGTGCAAGCTTTTGGCCGAGCCGACACAGTTACAATCCGCACAGTCACGGACACATCCACGCACACTGTGCACGAACATGCCGCTCCCACGCACAAGGAACGCATCGACCCGACACAGCAGGAGCAAGGAGTCCATCCCCTGCATCCCACCTGCGTCTCTGGGCAAGTAAACGGTCGCATTTGGTTCGCGTTTCATTCCCCTATCCACCACCCGGGGACGCGCCACGTGGCCCTGCGACAAGCGGCCCGAGATCCCTCTTAACAAGAGCTTATGAGGAACGGATAAGTTTTTGATGCCCCATTCTCGCTCAACGGAACGAACATCTCCGAATGCTCCAGCAACGTGTATCCGGGTCGCGAAGTCAATATGGCCAACGACCTAGCGCCAGAGCTGAGCAGGATTAAACGCGCGGCTTCGGAGCTTTCAAGAGCGTCGAAGAAGTCGCGAAGAAGACGAAGAACGTCCGACTCCATGCCCACCTATTCGACTCCACTGTTCTTCCTGCCCTAACGTACGCCTCAGAGACCTGGGCTATACGAAAGCAGGATGAACACGCGATCAGCGTCGTGCAGCGTGGAATCGAGAGGACGATGCTCGGAGTGACACGACTCACGCAAGTGAGAGAAGGCCTTCGGAGTTCCGAGCTTCGTCGACGTTCGAGGATCAGAGATGCTGTCGCGTGGGCCAAGTTGTCGAAAATTAGGTGGGCCGGCCACGTAGTGCGCCTCGCAGACACCCGCTGGACGAGGGCCGTTACCGACTGGGTTCCGCGGGATGTCAAGAGAACACCAGGACGCCTACCAATGACTGGTCGGACTTTTTCGTGGTCGAACGATATGACGCTCTTCGTGTTCCTCGAGCGAGGAGGATCCATTGGAGCACTATAGCACGCGACAGGGACAAATGGAGACGCTGCTGGCGCTCGCTCGAGCAACTCGATGATCAACGAGACGACAAGTGATATAGGTAAAAACCTGAAGCCTGTCGGTGCGGTTATCTCGATCGATAGGAGGGTCGCAGCCGACAGGCTTCATAGGTAAAAACCAATACCTAAGCTCACCGGATGATACCTACGTCATTGAATAGATCTCCGCGTTGGAGTCGAATGGTAACACTTTTTTTGAAAATGCCACTTTGAGGGGAGTTAAGGGAAAACAGCTGTTTTTTGCGTTTTCCGCCCAAAAACCAAAAGGCAGGAGTGGTATTGTAGTTCATTGGTGAAAACATTCTAGGCCTTTGACGAAATTTGGAATATTAGAGGCTGAGGAGACGGCGAGAAAGGCCGTCCCCGTTGTTTAATCAAGTCCCTATCGACCTCGTGGAAAAATCTTGCTCATACGCTTATTGACCCGGCAAAGATCTTTTGGTCGATCACTTCAAGTTTAAATGAGCGATTTTTTCTGACGTTCATCTGCCCTAAGATTGCTCTGAATCCATCATTCAGGCTTTCGATGATTAGACCAAGAACGTTTTCATGACGGTATTATACATTGGAATATTCACATTCTCAACTTATATTAAACTTCAAGGAATCATTTTCCTCTTTTTTTCACACTCCGTTCAGCGCCTGCAGAATTTCTGTTTCCGTGTTCCGGTTTCCGGCCATTTTGGGTTCTTCCGTTCCGTTCCGCGTTCCGTCTGTTTTTGGGCCGGAAGACGGAAACGGAAATGGGCACTGTTCCACACTGGTTTTATATTGAACACAATCAGATTATCAATTAAAAAGGGTTTTCCTTCATATAATTGTGAGAGAAATACTGTTTGACAGCTCTGGTATTAATATTCTTGAAATTGGTTAGACTACCAAAAAAATGCACTCAAAAATGACAACGGCTGAGTGCAGTGCAAAATTAATGTGCCACAAAGGCTATGTATGCATTGTATGCCAAGAAAATGCACTCAACATTTGAACGATCCTAAAATTTTTGGTCCATTTGTTACCAGTAGCTACAAAAACTTTGTAAGCATATAGCGCAGTATCATGATCGAAGGCACAAATTTCAATTTTTAATTTCGTTAGGTGTGATATTCATCCATATGGAGTTATGCGATTCATTTTTTAATGAAGCATCACGAATATCCACCATGAGCTGACCATGAGTGTGTGTGTTGTATGTGTGTGTGTGTGCTTGTGTGCGTGTGTGTGTTGTGTATGCGTATGTGTGTGAGTGTGTGTATCGATCGATATTATCGATTGTCCGCCAGGGTTATCAGTTTTCACCCAGATTTTTTCGATTGGAGTGGGAGTCACGCGACTATGATGACTGATGGACCGACTTCACAGCTCGTTTTACGGTGCAGTCGGGTGACCAATATCGATCGATGGTATCGATTTTCCAATCGGGGTTCCGGGTTTTGGCTCGGATTTGATCCATTCTACATAAGTGGAAGTCACGCGATCGCTTCTTTGGAATAATTACTATTGCTCGCTGGAATTACTCCATTATGATGGCATTCAGACAGTATCTATAGTGGCTCAACTATATCTACCGATCGAACAAAATCTATTGACGTTATCAATACCTCAGATTAAACCCTCTGAAGTGGGAATTGCATGAATGGTGGACAAGTCTCACGTTAACCATTTTGAGAACCTTCTCTACCGTATCCTTTGTGATAAGCGAGCCTAGTGTTTCCTCTCTCATGGGGTCGAAACGTCAACAATCCAGACGGTTTTGTTTTCCGAGTTTGGGGCAAAGTCTCAAGCAGACGTTTGACGGCCGGTAGGGCGCTGAACGTCAGGTTAGGCACCAGTTCTCACCTCCTGTGATGATTCAAGAAATGTTGTCCGTAGCCGCATTTCGGCTCGATGCTGGGCGTGATCTTGCGAAGCAATTTGAAGACGTGGTTCTTTGTTGATTTCAGTCAAGTCATAAGGCATCCAAGCTCCCAATATTACGGCAAATCCCACCGAATGAGGATGGATGAGAACTGTTTTTTAATCGTAGTTAATTTTTAGGCTTATTCACGACTTGTTTGGCGACTTGTTCTCTTCTAAAAGAGCCTTGAGACGCTCTTCATCGAATTCCGAAAGTCTTCCGCTACAGAGGCTATCGTCGGGGTTAATTTTTGAAACTGAACCTTTTGAATCCATTTCCGTGCTGTAGGCTCTCTTATGTCACTTTCTCCATAAAGGCTAAAAAGATAAAGGACGGCGTTATAGAATCCGCTTTGGGATGCGCCACGCATTCTACTTCTACGAGATGTCGTGGAGGCGATTTTCGCCATACAATGACTTGCGGTGGCCAGCCGATGAACAAGTCAGCGCTTTATCCTTCCCAGACAGGTCTGGTACCAATTCACCGACCCAGGGGGATGGAAGGTTTGGTTAGTCTGGGCGGGGAATCCGAACCAGGAGCCTGGCATTAGGTGCAGGCGACAGCCGGCGCCTCTTCCGACTGCGCTCCACGCGCCCTACTTTCTTCATACACCTCGCAAATACATATTCCGGGCCGCTTTGGCTACCTTTTGACCACGATGAAGTGCGAAGAAGAGCAGGTGTCGAAAATGCTGATTTATGCCTCCTGGTGTTCCATTTCTAAGCCCAAAAATAACAAAAAATTAAGTTATTCTGAAAAAAAAACAACTAACACTATTTCAGAGCAGGAAAGTACATTCTAATAAATACAAGCAGTTTGTAAAACAAAAGGCAAATTTTCTTGAAATCCTCGAAGAAAACGCTACGAACATATTCCTCAACCTAAGAAATAAACGGAATGTGGGAGGCAGAAGAGGGAGATGATTCATTAAAGTTCAATAGAAGCAGAGAATGTGATTATTCCATGTGTAATATAATACCGTCATGCCCCGCTCAGCATACTTGATCTAATCATCGAAATCAGCGGAAATAAGGAACATCAAAGGTGAGGCAAATGTAGTGCTAGGATACGCTTGAGGAATGCAGCAGCTAAAATAAAAGATTCCAAAAAATGCGAAAACACCTTCAGAAGCAGAAGATAACTCTTTTCAGGCATACTTACCAGGAATAGAAAAGCGGCAGTAATGGTAGGAACAATCCAACTGTTAGTTGACATCACCTAGAACTGTTGCCCAAAGACGTGATAGACTTCAAGACGAACGGGCGACATAGAAACGAGTTTTCAAGGAACATCAGTCCGAGATTCCGCCTGATGACATGATACGGATAGGATGGCAAAAAATTGCAGAGGAACTAGCTTCTAGAGGACTGAAACGACTTCCAGCGAATCTTCCTTGAGAATGAAAGAGTCTACTCCAACAATTCTACCGTAGAACAGTATATCAGTGGAAGAATGCATATCGATGGAATTTTTTAGCGAATTCCATTCAAGACAATTGGAACAACTTGGACATTGCCACACTGGAGGAAGAATACCAATCGATGCAACCGCATTCGAATGTTCACGGTGCATTTTTCGTGGCTGCCCCAATTGCGATGTTGACAAGGACAGTTGCCACAGTGGAGTGCCGGCAGAAAAACAGGGGACTCTTTCTCTTTCCAGCAGAAGAACGAGGTCGCGTGGAGAACATGGCAGATCGCTATCTATGCCCCCGGGTGAAAGGGCGCGGCGCGATCGGATGCCAAACCGGTACAGTCTGGCGCTGGTTGTGTAGCCCCTCATGAAACGGCATCCACCCCACACCCCCTTTAAATTGAAGCCGAAACGGTTTCTCCTCAGCGTAGGAGCGACAAGACGATGTCGATGGTGTCGACACGAGCCACGAGACCAGCAGAAGGCGAATAATTATTTATTCTTCGAGTAGAAAATCTGTCGTGTATTTACAGGAATGACACGGCTACGGTCACTTTAGCAGCGAAAATCTTACTACGATTACAGGCTCTGAATATCACAGGCGAATCGGACACGAGTTCAACGATCTCTTCCTCGGCTAGCTTTGGAGTCATCATCCTGAATCGCGGTGTTAGATCGACGTCATCTGAAACACAAGAACGTTGCTCAAAGCATGAATATAGAGGAAGCTAAGTGCTTAACTTCTGCAAGCAACTTGGTAACTGTTGGCATACCATCATACTCTATAATAACGCGTTAAGCGATGAGTCATATATCGATCGGCGCCGCTGCAGAAATTAGTCATAAAATAGGGGGAAAATCGGGGGAGGGGGGAATGGGGGAAATTACGACACGAAAATAGCGAAGAATATCCAGACGTCTTCTCCCTGCCTGGGAACGTTGGCCCTGGGGCAATCGAGGTCGCTGAACACGAATCTAAAGTTTGTTTTTGAAGTATCGATCGCCATCACCCGATATTGATCAAATTACGGTGCGGGAAAATAGTAAAGAATACCCAGACGTTTTCTACGTGCCAGGGGATTCGGAAGACGTGCGAAATACGTCGCATGACGTGCCTGGGACTCAGAAGACGTGCCAAAGACGTCGCTCAATGTGTTTGGGGATTCAGGTAGACGTGCCGAAGACGTCGATCAATGTGCCTGGGAAGTCAGAAGGCGTGCCGAAGACGTTGTCCGCTAAGGGTGGATCATTAAGGGGACCAGTACCAGGGGGGTCGAGCGTTCTACCCCCTCGTCCCCCTGGCCCGCCCACCCTCCAACCCCTGAGCTTGCTCGAGAGTCCAGTAGCTGCCTTACGAGATAGTGGAGACGCAGACATTTGCCACGCCTCTGTTTAAAGGGCGGGGTGTAGAACGCCACTCCGCCCAGTACCAGTAATACGGGACCGTTTCACTAAGGGAGGGCCAGTAGTGAGGAACCAATAGATCGCCCTATCATATTATACACTGTACATACTTCGAGCCTTTTGTACTCCTAGGTAGGGAAAAAAGCTGTGCAAGTAGAGCAGCTAACTCAATATGATTGTCCTTGGTTTAGTGATACTGTAACATCGCGCGAAGCGCGCAAGTGCGAGGCACGCCGATAGGCGTGACGGAGCACTTGTCTAAATTTAATCCTTCAATTTAAATTAATCTCTCGGCTCAAATGCCAACTGCTCAAGTAAAAACGGTGGATTTACAGCTTTGAGGATGAAGCACATGTGCTGTCTTTCTAAGATAAAGACAAACGACGGCTTTAACCAAACTACTTTGTGATGCGCCATGCATTCTACTTCCGTGGGATGTCATGGGGGCGATTTGAATGTGTATTCGACCTATAAGATGAATTGCGGGGCCAGCCGATGAGCAAGCCGGCGCTTTATACTTCCCCGACAAGCCTTGCACAAATTCAACGATCCCGGAGGAATGGAGGGCTTGGTTGACCTGGGCGGGGAATCCGAACCAAGAACCTGGTATCGGGTGCATGGGACAGCCCGCACCTCCTCTGACTGTGCTCCACGCGCTACCTTTTTACAAATCAAAAATGCCAGGCCTCCAAAGGCGATGAATTAACGGAACTTCGCTTTATTGAAGATTCCATATTAAACTTCTAAAGTTGATGATGAACGCATGGTGGCACAGTTGAAGGGGACGCCGGTTGTAGCGTGCACGTCCAGGCTCGTGATTAGGACTTCGCGCACAGGCAAACCTCTTCTTTCAACTCTCCGGGATTGGTGAACTGGCACCTGACTTCCATAGAAAGATTTGTCCATCGCCTGGTCACACAAGCCATGTGATAGCCAAATAAACATTGAAGGTGCTGTCTCTATTAGGGGGGGGGGGGGCCAAAAGTAATGAGACAAAATGAAAAAAATCTTTATCTCTTTATAACTCAATTACAACTCCACGATGCTGAGGAATGTCTTTGCCATTAAGGGCAATGACCTTGCTACCATCGCTCAGTCAACTTCCTGATCCCATCCTTACAGAACTGCTTGAGCCTGGTGTTGATCAACTGCTCGATATGGTTGTCAAGGACTGCTTGGGTTCTTGTGTCCCTTCCGACTAGGAAGTCTTGAAGGCTCAAGTAGTAGTCGTAGTCGCATGGAGAGATGTCCGCGAATACGGTGGGTGAGGCATGTGAACGTAGCCCAGCTGGCCAAGCTTATCCATGCTTACTTGTTCCCGATGGGGTGCGGCGTTGTCGAAGAGGAGGACCTTCTTGAAGCGCTGCGAATGAATAAGAGCGAGTCGCCGGCCCATCTGCTCTATTTCGTTCACCATGGCCTTGGAGTTCATCGCGATGCTCTTGGGAAACAGCCTCCGGTAAACCGATCCATGGGCGCAGACCCAAAAGCTCCAAAGATGCTTCTCGCCGTGAACGTCTTGCCGAACGAAGGTCGGTAACAATTCACCAGGCCTCACCCAGACTCGCTGCTTGGCAGGGTTAAGGCAGAAGACGTACTTCTCATCTTGCGTGAATATTGAGCCCAGGCTGCTCGGGGTTGGGAATTGGGCGAGATTTGCGCGACACAGGTCGACTCGTCAGACTGGAGTTTCGGCATGAGACAGGCTGGGGTTTTTGGCATGCTTCTGGAAAGGGCGGAAGTGGTAACTTCTCAGATGGGCTTCAGTAAGTAGCATACAATCATACAAATACGATAAGCACAAAACCGGACTCCAGCCACGAGATATATGGACACGGCATGGGGTGTCTCATTACTTTTGGCCCCCCCCCCCTAATATATGCCGCAAAATCAGAACGCGTGGCGCATTTTGAAAAACAACTAACTAGCGCTGTCCTTTATTATTTTTTATTCTATTTAATAGCAGATCTACACAACGACTGCAGAATTGATATTCAGTTCTGAAAAGGTCGCAGCATGTGGCATAGTTGAACAAGATATTCCTCGAGTAAGTCCTATTTTATACTTGCGCAGCTGCGCGGCGCGACACCAATGTCGGAACAGATATCGACCAGGCGGCGCGAAAAATCGATATCTATGGGGAACGTCGCGCCGCGCCGCGTGGCGGCATAATAAGTGTAAACTAGGGCTAACTCATTCAGCTTCTGGAGATTTCTCGTCTCGAATGGACGTCTTCATGCCTCATCACAAAACTTTCCACATGACTCACAGCTGTTTAATGATTGTTGTCGGTGATTCATGGGATACCGGAATGCCTCCATCGAGAATTTCAATCCAATAATAGCTGCAATCAAAACTCTTGCACCAAGCGGGACACGAACCCTGGCTTTCCGCTTCCCGCGCTCGATGCTACGCATGCTGTACTGTTACATTCACACGTGATAGCGGGAGCTGGACTTGATTAGGGGATAGCGCACATGATCCACTCTGTGGGCCAAATGCGCACTCAAATTGCCTCCACGACCTTTCGTAGAAGTAGAATGCATGATGCTTACCGGAATTGATTGATTAGCGCCATCCTTTATCCTTTAGGTTAGGCTCCAGCCTCAAGCGATAAAAAAGTAATTGAAAGCCGTTAAAGCAGCCTATTAAACATGATGAGAAGTAGGATTCCCATATTGGTTCAGGGGTTTCGTCAATTTCAAATCTGCGATGAAGTCCATCTTCCGTCGAGTAGAGTATAGGTTCGCACAGGTTCGCTTCCACCTAACGTGATCTATCCAGAACGTCATATATGCAGAACTTGCCTTGTTGAAACCAGATCTGAACTTCGGCGTTGGCTGTGAATTGGTAGATCATTCTTCGTTTGCGTTCCGGTGAAAACTGCATGGAAATCTCGTCACCGGCTTTCACTGCTCGTGACTCCGACACTAATTCGACACCATTCGCCTTCCAAAGAGACCCGTCTTCCTGCAAGCAAGGAGACATCGGTTTCTGATGAAAAAATCTGAAATTCGTCATACATTCGATTCAAATGAAACCATTAAGCACAGGGCACCGTTGAAGGTACATATTCATACGTTTCTTACGTGTTATCTCTACGCCAAGTTGTTTAAGGATGGGTTTATGGAGTTTTTCCATCCATATGCCTTTTCAAACTTACATCCTAGTACTGCTTAGGGTTGTTTAATTGGTTCAGGGAAAGGTTGAACAGAATAACATGACCAATATGACCTATAATGACAGCCAAACACTCACCACAAAATCGTCTTCTGTGATTTTTGCAGACTTGAAGCACCCGTTATCAAGTTCACTTTGAATCTTGTGCGTCCCATTGAAAGCTTGTGGAATCGCATTCAAGCTGTAATAATGTGTAGAATTGTAAAACTAAATAAAAGTGTAAGTGAAAAATAAAGCAAATGTAACAACAAATGTAATACATTGGACAAAAGTGCACTGTAACATTTGTAATTAATAAATAAAATAAAATAAGGAAAAGGATAAAAGGATAAAGGACGGCGCTACTCAATCCCTTTAGGGATGTGCCAAGGATTCCACTTCTACGGGATGTGGAGGCGATTTGAATGCGTATTTGGCCATATATAGCATGACTTACGGTGGTCAGCCGATGAAGAAGTCAGCACTTTATCCTTCCCAGAGAAGTCTGGCACCAATTCACCGACCCCGGACGGAATGAATGCTTGATTGGCCTAGGTGGGGAACCGAACCAGGAACCTGATATCGGGTGCACACGACAGCCGACACCTCCTCCTTCTGCTCTATACGTGTCCAAAATAAAATAAGATAAACGCAATAAACAAATAAACAATAAACATAAACAATAAACAAAAGTAAAAAAGTTAATAAGAATAGATAAAAAATGTAATGCAGCAAGCCTAAAAAAGGAAATTTAGGGATAGAACAATGAGAAATAGCCTTCTAATGTTATATAAAATTATATATTGCACGAAAGAGTGTAAAGTGAATGAGCTATTTAACTTAAAGCCATCCGCACGCGAGGAGGAACTTTAAAAGTGTTTGTACCCAAGGCCAAGAAGATCATAAGGAATTTTTTTCGTGAACAGAGCAGGCACAGAATTTGGTGAATTCAGCAAAAAGCAGCAGGTTGCATTATGCATTCGCGCATTCAAGAAGCAGCTGTATATGAAAGATTAAATAACAAACAACTGATGTCAGTTCCAGTTTTAGGGCCACCTATTTGTCCATTTTTTGTTGTTGTAATCTTCGATTTTAGCATTATTCGAGCACTTTTAGAGTTGATGTGTTGTGTTATGCTTTCGATACACACGAGGAAAGATTCCCAACTCATGGCGAGCTTTTGTGATTCTATTTTGGCAGGTTATAGGGTTCAGTGAGTGGAGTCCAGAACCACAGTTGTTTTTGTTGAACGCTTCTTTAAAGATTTGAAAAGGAGGTCTGAAAGCGTGCGCAACTATTATCAACCTCTACGACGTCCAAGAGATGTGCCTCGGTGGCGCAGCCGGGAACACTGCCGCCTCATAGCCGCACACCGGCGGGCTATTCAGTTCGAGTCCGAGTGCTGTCATCGTTTTTGCACGTATTAGTTTGTTGTTATTACACTTTCGTCTGATCACAGGTGCCAATTTTGGACCACCAATGCTTAGAACAAACCAAGGTTTTCTGTATGCGCCTTCATATGTGCTAGTTTTTCAACTATGCCTATCTGTACCATATCACTTCTCTGCAAATAAAAAGTCTTATAAGAATAAAGGATAAAGGACGGCGTTACTCAATCCCTTCTGGGATGCGCCAGCGCATACTACTTCTACGGGATGTCGTGGAGGCCACATGAATGCGTATTTGGCCATACAATGACTTGCGGTGGCCAGCCGGTGAACAAGTCAGCGCTTTTTCCTTACCAGACAAGTCTGCTACCAATTCACCGACCCCGGAGGGATGGAAGGCTTGGTTGGCCTGGGCGGGAAATCCGAACCCGGGACCTATCGGGTGCACGCGGCAGTCGGCGCCTTCTCCGACTGCGCTACACGCGCCCAAAAAGTCTTATACACTATTAAATTAAAAATCTTATATTTATTATTTCCCTTCCAGTCAACAGCTATGGTACAAAACTATGAAACAAATAGAACACAAGCGCTTGTCACACCAGCAACATCTTACAAAAGCCAGTGAGGAACAGTCTTCTCCCTGGCAAGGAATGACCATTTTTTCTTCGTTGTACGCGTAGTCTGTGGGTGTAAAGAAGGGTCCTGGGTGAACGTGCTTGCCGTCAAAGAGGACTGATTTCTCTAACGGTGATTGCTCACTGTTGTTTTCCTCCTCATGGTCATAATCAATTATCCAGTCGACATCCACCTCCTCATCGGAACCCACCTATGAAACCAACTGGATGATACGTGTAGAAAGGTCCCATTTTCATTGCCATTAATCTAATCCGCATCTTCTTTCTGACAGTTCATATTGCCATATATGGCGTCCAGGAGTCCTTTTATGGCATCCGCAACCGCAATCTCTCCCGTTGTCGGAGAAGCGAAATCTGGAGTGATAGTGGAAAGTAGTCGTCCGACAACACGTCAACCGTAAGATGAGCGTATTTGTGTGCAGTTACGGTATCGTTGGTAATACGGTATGATATGGTGGTGGTACGGATACGCATAGTTGAAAAACTAGCACATATGTATGAAGCGCAATTAGAGGGCCTTGGTTTGTTGTAAGCACTGATGGTCTAAAATTGACTCCTGTAATCATGAGAAAGCGTAATAACAACAAACTGATACGTGCAAAAACGATGGCAGCAGTTGGACTCGAACTGAAAAGCCCGCCGTTGTGCTCCTATGAGGCGACAGTGTTACCGACTGCGCCACCGAGGCACATCTCGTCGAGTGTCGTAGGGGTTGATAAGTTGTAGTTGTGGAGTTGCGCGCACGCTTTCAGAACTCCTTCTCATGTCTTTAAAGAAGCGTTCAGGAAGAACTAACTGTGGTTCTGGACTCCACTCATAGGGCCCTACATCCTGCCAAAATAGCATCGCAAAAGCTAACCAGCTGAGTTGGGAACCTTTCCTTGTCAGATATTTTTTCTACATGGTCATCCACGTAATAAACATACATAAGCATAAGCAGAAAATGTAACAATCGTAATCAATAAGTGAACGTAATGGTTGCATAGTCACTAACTTCTGAAATTCTCTGCGGAACGAAAAAGCAACTCACCTGAGGTAGTTTGTCAACTGGTCGGGGTACCGACTAGCGAAGTGGAAACGGTTATGAACTTTTGCTGGTAGCAAGAATGATATCACCTACAAGTGAAGTAGTTTTTCATAAAAAATGACTCAATTGACTTTTAAAATGCCCTACCTTCCAAGCCAGAGCAAGAAACGTCGGAGGATTCACAACAATCACGTGCTTCAGAAGCTCTGCATAGTAATCGAGCCATATATTTACACGGGCCTAAATATGCACTCCTGCTCATTGTGTTCTACTAGCTAGGTTTATTGGTTTAATTTCTTGCAACTTTGGAAAACTCCATGTAATATCTCGCGGCTGATTGGAGGCTCAATCTCATCATATTGCGAATTGATTATAGGTTCGACCGTAGCTTGACCGAATCAATTTTCCATCAGTCCGGGTTCAGTTCACTAATGTCTTACTGGTCTTGTAGGGATACAATGCTGACTTCGAAAAAAGAAAAAAGCGAGCATTTTTTGCTCACCAGGGTGACGCCGAGGTGATACTGAACAGAAGCTTAAGAGCCATAGAAATTTTGGTGGTGAGAAAGGCAGTGGAAAATCTTCCTAGGAATCGTGGGAAATCGGCCATTTTATGTAGCCCTTTGAAAAACTGAGAAGTGCCGCCACCGTGATTTTTCTTCATAACCGTCCTAAAAAGGTTGAAGGGATTTCGAAGGCTGACTGACTTAAAACACCCCCGAAGGACCAATGCCAGAGCTAAATTGGCGAAGAAAAACTGTTACCTGCATTAAGCTGTTAATTGGACTCGTCGGCGACATGTAGGACGTGATTGCGATGCCCTTCATATCAAAAATGCAAATTCCTGGAAATAAAAAAGTTAGATTTTAGTTGGTTTTCATTGTGTTTATGTTTTTTCTATTGCACGTCTGACGTACACATGAGATCTTGGAGGTACCTCAAACTTGGGTAATTAAGCCTAACTGCTAGTAACCTCGAGATCTGATTTATTTACTTCACCCATAACATTTACTTCTATATATTCTGCGTAATTTTAAGGTTAAACTATTCTCCCTAACATGGACTGTTAACATCTAGCTCTCAAAGTGTCTTAGCAATACATTCTGTGATTTGCAATTCGGAAAACATTTATCATCTAAATAAAATAGCATACACATAGGTGCTAAACTTCTATGTATATCCTATTTCGTCTCCATAAAGCAATTAACGAACCATGTGATGGCCGACCGGTTAGCTTTTCTCGTTCGAGAACCAGATTTTGGAAGTACTCACAATAACCAAAGAACGATCGTAAATACTCGCTGACGCGAACAACTTTCATGAACTGTAAAGTCGTAGAATTAGCTGTCGGTTGCGCAACTCTTCGTCAAAACGCCAGTTTCCAAACCTTTCTTGGATCCTCGATGCTCATCTCAACGAACACGATCCCATTATCCTTTTCGTTGGTCCATTCGGCCGACAACCTCGATTGTCGCACATATCGGGCACAATTCGTCTGCAATTCATTGGGAATTCGGTCAGCCACGGTGAATGTCGTGGGAGGACGAGAGAGAGAGAGATGTGCTTAACTCCGTGTTAAAAGAGCGTTGAATCTTAGTGGCTGAACTAAGCGTTCAAATTTTAGTCGTTGTTCACAAAATGTACCACAAATAGCCCGTCTTTGTGGGGTGATATAGGGTTGTTCGGCGGTTCAGGTTAATAAGTCTGCTGTTGGAAGAAAGAATGAAAGTTAATTTTTCAAAGAGGAAATTCTCTCATTTAGTCAACTTCTTTCATTCCCCAAAGATCGACATCGTTTCCGAGGTGGTGGGCGTAGAAAAGCATTAAAGTTGCCCAACCCAAAGATTTCGAGCAGAAAAACGACATAGATAACTAAGTGGATAAGAAATTTAATAACGAAAATTTCTTCTACCTTCCAATTTGGATTGAAAATGCCTTCCCTGATTCACCAATATGATGTTAAGTGAACGGTATTTAATTATTTTATGATGAATGAACGATTGATGGCAACCCGAAACTTTAGCCTTGGGGTAATCGACGTGGCTCGAAATACGAATCTGAAGTTCGCTTTTAAAGTATCGATCGCCATCAGTCGATATTGATCAAATCATCGATTTTCTGTGGATGCCGTTCAAGCGGTCCGAAACTTCAGCCCTGGGGGTAACGAAGGTCGCTTAACGCTAATCTTAAGCCCGTTTTGAAGTATCGATTGCCATCAACCGATATTAATCAAATTATTTATTTTTTGTGGATGTCGTTCCTTTTTTCTGTTTCTTTCTAACTTGCCGGAATCCACGTAGTTAAGGTGTTCTTCCTACGGAAACCATGACGTAGGCTGCTGCCAAAATTGATGATGAGAAGTTATTACTACGGCGAAGCCGTTACGAAGCCGTCAGTGCGGCCGAGAGGCCGATCTGATGACTGGTATTAAATATTCAAATACACGGATATGATTACAGCAACATTCCTCCGGCTTCTATGGGAAAACGAAGTACAAAGTTTGCGCAGAGCCTAGAGGAAACGCAGGTCGTCTTGATTTATAAGGTGGCAGACGGAACGCTAAGGGTTTCAGACTATGACTTCCAATCAGTTTTCTCCTCTAACACGAGAAGTGGCCAATGAAAGATTCTGGGTACATGTCGCGAAGATGGGCAGCGTTGGCAGGTGGAAGCGCGCCGTCCAACCTTCATGGACGGCATATTTATTTATTTATTTATTTATTTATTTATTTACTTTATGTTGATTGGTTGGCGTGTTTATAGCCACTGGTCTGCTTCGACATGGTTGGCTGGTACTCCACATCCTCCCAATGCTACCCACCTTCGTGACATGAACCAGATTCGGATGCCAAATGCAAAAAGTAGCATAAAAGGGTTAGGGTCTTCTCTGCTAACCGAACTGACTTTTGACGGTCGCAAAGAAAACTGTTTTACACAGCTCACTTAGGCAATATAAAAGACCTGCTGACTGCTATCTAAGATGCTGTTCTCCAGCAAATTTGTTAGCTTATCCCACTTTTAATGGTTTCATGTTGTATCCTGCATTATTTGCTTCTAATCACCATCTGTTAAGGATGTTTTTTATCTGAGTGGATCTTCATATACAAATTAGATGGAAAAATAAAATTTAAATATGTCAAAAATAATATGCACTTGAAAATGAAACTGACAAAGGAAATACTCCTTAGAAATCTCGTTAGTTTTCACTTTTTGAGCTTCAGGGTATGGAAGGAGGCGAGGGAGATGACCTATGTAGAGACCATATTCCTTCGTCGTTTCGCTTTCAAATTCACTTGATAGTACATAATAATGAAGAGTTGTAACACCTCATACAGTAGTAGTCTTGACAAAGGATTTGTTTCAAACTATGTCAGTACCGAAAAGGGTTACAATTTCGTAACACTCGCAAATTTCTGAAGTGTACAAAAAACTGGAAGAAAAAACTGTAAAAAAACTGCCCCCTTGTTTTTACACTACATTGCGCCTTCAATATAAAAGATAAGGATAAGGATAAAGGACGGCGTTACTCAATCCCTTCTGAGATGAGCCAGCGCATTCTACTTCTACGGCATGTCGTGGAGGCGACATGAATGCGTATTTGGCCATACAATGTCTCGCGGTGGCCAGCCGATGAACAAGTCAGCGCTCTTTCCTTCCCAGACAAGTGTGGTACCAATTCACCGACCCCGGAGGGATGGAAGGGTTGGTTGGCCTGGGTGGGAAATCCGAACCAGGAACCTGGTATCGGATGCACGCGACAGTCGCGCCTCCTTCGTCTGCGCTACACGCGCCAGCCTTCAATATAAGGAAAGGGAAATACCAAGAAAGTGCTTGTCGAGAAAGTGACAAAGCTTTAACGCGGAAAATGAGGACCTAAATGTGAAAAAAATTGTGAAATAAAAATGAACTCACCTTGTCATCGTATAGCCGTTTTACATTCGAGAAATCGTCATATCCTAGTGATTTCCTAATCCTTGTGTATTCCCTGTACTTGTCGGCTGCTTTATTGACATCCTAAGAAATCAATGTGATCGATAAGCTCAAGACTGAGGTTTTATAGATATGCTTTACTGTAGAAGAAGAGGACAACTCACTCCATCATACCCAATAAGCCATCGCCTCAAGTGAAAGTCCGTGTTATGTTCCGGACAAAGATCACTTCCCAATTCAGCACGAAGGGCTCCTTCACTATTCATTGCAGTTGTCCTCAGGCTGAAGTAATAAACTATCATATTCTGAATTTGCCTAGAACGTTCTGCATATTCACGCCCTTACATGGAGTTTAGACAGTCCTTTAGGCACTCACTGAGTTCAGTAGGAGGATGGATGGGATCAGGAAGACTTTGAAGGCAAGAAAACTTCAGAATCAGAACGTCAGACAGTCTGAGATGCAGCAGATGATAACAAACAAAGGTGCGCCATTCTGTTAATGTGTTTTAAAGGTTACTGAATCCCAGCATTTGGAAAATTCTAGTCGCGACCAAGCTGTCGTAGGCTGCGGTCCAGCGGGTATGCAAATGTGGCGCAGGAGGAGGGAGGGTGAGGGATTGTGAAGACGTTACGCCCCATAGGATGAATATACTTTCAAAATCCCCTTGTAGTCGAAAGATATAGCAAATTTGTTTCTAGCAACAGTGTTGCAGGAGCAGACGTAGCAAATGCATGGACGAATGCATAAAAACGGCTGATGGCTAGCAGCTGACTCATCGTAGGCACTTCAGGCAGCGCTCACCGGTGTCCCAAAAAACCTCATTACTGTCTGAATGACCCCTTCAGATCTATGCTGGTCGGGCGCGTTTAGCGCAGTCGGAGGAGCTGCCGGCTGTCGCGTGTACACGATACCAGGTTCCTAGTTCGGATTTCCCGCCTAGGCCGACCAAGCTTTCCATCCCTTAGAGGTTTCTGAGTTGGTACCAGAATTTTCCGTGAAAGTTAAAACACTGACTTGTTCATCGGCTGGCCACTGCAAGTCATTGTATGGCCAAATACGTATTCAATTCGCTTCACGGAGATCCCGTAGGAGTAGAATGCGTAGCGCATCCCAAAGGGGTTTGAGTAATGCCATCCCTTAACCTTATCCTTATCCTAGTCGGGAGGGGGACGGGGGAGGGCACAGGCGTTAGCATCACTCTGGGCGAATCGCACAATGTTGTTCTATAATAGTATTGGCTCAGACATTACTTAATATCGTGTGGATCCTCGCTATTCAATCAAAAACAGAATTTCTAATAAATAAAGCTTGGAACCTATTACTTCTTTACAAGTATTCATATCCAAAGCGTTTCTGACTGTATAGATGTTTCTCATGCATGCGGATTTCCAATCGAAATTCATTTTAGGCGGGCAAAATTTGGAGCTGATTAGAAAACTGTTAATATTTCCTAAACAAAAGTGTCATAAAAAATGAGTTTGAATCAAAAAATCAGTGGCATAAAACGCCGGCATTTGCCGATCCGGAAAAGAAAAGGACACTTCGAACACAGCACAAATGATACCTGATCAAGGATTTGTAGACTTCGCAAGAAGCAAAAAGTCAGTGGCTTATAGATGAATATGTATCTGCTTTAGAGGTTTATTTTTATTTTTTGTGGAGGTTTTGTTTGCATTTTGCATTTTCTGTCGTATCTTGTTTTCTTTTTTTTCACCATTTTTCTATCTATTCTCTTCTTTTTTCTATCATTTTATGTCCGATTTCGTCTATGGGTAAAACCACTGACAGTCTCGCGATGCCGTCCCGCCTTCACCTCCCCCCCCCCGATTAGGAAGGATGTTAAGAAATATTCCTTTTTAAGCTAAAAAAAAATGTTCAGTAGCCTTTTTGAACTCTAGAATCTCGTGACTAGTTTTGTGATGTTACTGAGCCATGGACGTTTTTATCATCTACCGGAACGTTTCCTTGATCTTTACAGTAAATGTTGTTTTCATAAAACCGTGTGGGTGAAGTATATCTGAACTTTTGCGCCCGGCTTTGCTGAGTCTTTAGTTTGAGCAGCACTTTGATTACCAAAAATTACTCCCAAAAGTTTGAACTAATCTGAGCATGAAGATTGGGGAGCCTCATTAGTATTTTTGGTCAAGAAAAACTTTTTTGTTCAAAACACTGTCTTTAAACTTTTGGCACTAGGCAGACGAAGAAAAAAAAAGAAAAAAGAAAACAGCATTTGTTGCAAAAAATATACGTAAATCTTAAAAGACGACGTTGGTCATCCCGGTTTAGAATGCTCCACATATTCTAATTCTGTGGTATATCGTAAATGCAGTTTGAACACGTATCTGGCTCATTCAAGTCAATTTCTTTAAGCCTCAAGTGGATGGTATCAAAGTTGTAAGCTGTCGTAACGATGTTTTGTTGCGACAAACATTCTAGCGCCAGGCGGGACTCGAACCAGCATCTCCCTCTGACCGGGTGGGAATGCTCTACGCCTGTATACCACCGGCGCCGTATGGTCGAACGCAAACGGCGCCGATGGTGTAAAGACGGTATCTGGCTCATGTAATGACTTGAGGAGGCCAGCCGATGGAAAAGCCAGTGTTTCATCCTTCCCAGGCATGTTTGGTACAAAAGTAACGACTCCAGAGGAACGGAAGGTTTGGTTGGTCTAGGCTGAAGTGCTGACGGCTCCTAGCGCCTTTTCCGACTGCGCTACCATGCGCCCAAGCTCTGGAGAAAGCATTCTCAGTTCTTCATGAATTGCAGTTCTTCATTGCTTGTTCCTGTTGCTTTGTTATAAATGAATTCGTTGCGATTCGAATTCGGAAGTACGAAAATTCGAAACCATGAAGCGAAATTGAAAAGAATCTTGATTAGGAAAATCGCATAAGCACCAAAAAGAGAAATCATGTAGGCTACAGCAGGATTTCAAAATGTATTCCGGGTTTCTTGATGCGTTCTAACTACCAAATTGTGTACAACCGACACCACTCTTCCTTTGGCAAACGCGCGAAAAACGTTAAAAAATTCTCATTGTGAGCGAAGATGGTAGTACATTGAACAAAGCTGCGATCGTTTGAATTTGTCGAAAAGAACGAGAACTTACAGTCTGACCCAATGCAAAGGATGGAAAATATCACATAAACATATGCTTGGTGTCAAGTGCAAGCAAAACCAAAGAATATCTGAGTTTCAACCGCATTTTGCAACAAGGTTGATATGCACCATACATTAACAAGTACATGAGAATTAAAAATGTAAAAAGAAAGAAGAAAACAAATGATAAATAATGTTTCCACTGATAATGCTTTCAAAATACATACACCTATAATACGTAGTTTACAGGGCTAAAAACGGCTATAGTACTCTTTGATCGGATCGAAATGAGAAATGATTCGAGTCCTAGAAACTTGAAAGTTCGAGAGAATCCTTACGAAGCGGGTTTCACTGCACAGAGTAAACCACCACATGTTTATGTGTGATCGCTTCGGCAAGAGGTCGAAGCTCTGCCGTGTTTTCCGATTTTCGGGTCCAAGATAAGGATATTGTGGGTCAGCAGTTCGGTTTTTAGCACGTTTACCGCTAGCCTCCTGAGTTGTTCGTTTATTCGCTTACGACAACCTGCTTTCTCGCTTAATTGCAACCATCACATCCAAGCAGAATAGATAAATTTATGCCGGGTAAAAGTCTCCGAAGTAATGCTATTTTATTACTTCATTATACATTTGTTCATCGTAGAAGTGAAAGCTGCAACTAAACTACAAAAGTAGAAACAATAGGAGCAAACTGGAAACAAAAGGATTCTTCGCGAGAAAACAGATCAGTCGACAGACCACCGTCACACTTTTTCAACAGCTGACAGATGTTTCTGAAAGGATTCAAATACGGAGAACGGTATCCAACTTTTGCGTAGGTTATTTTTGCTGTGCAGCGTTCGCAGTTCATCTTGCAAGAGAAGTAATTTTTTATGGCATGCGAAATGTAATGTACAGATGAAACTGAACTGTTTCTTTTGCTACCATTTTTACGGTCAACGTTACGGTAAGGTCAAATAGGCACGCTCTGAGGAAATAAAAAAGATCTTTTGCTGTAAGAAAATTTTCAACAAAACCAAAATTAGAATTAAAAACTCATCTTTGCGAAGTGTCTAAAGAAAACTTGGCTACACTTTTTTGAGCAAACACAAAATTCCTACTCTCTTAACCACATCAATACTTTTAAGTTTGTTATAAAGTGCCGAGAAGCGAAGAATTTGCGGACGTGTCTCATATTGAAAGATTGCGCCGTGCACTCGCCCAATCACCTAATTGACAGTGGAAGTATTGTTCACATGTGTGTAAATCTAGAAACAGCAGAAACTGCCACAATAGGAAATCCTCCACACTGCACAAAAAATTATGCCTAAATAACACTTGCAATACCAATCAAATGAATACCACAATGCACTGTAATTGGAATTGGACGAGAGCACAGGTCGGTCTCTCCTATTAACCGAACGAAAATTCTTTGCATCAGAGCATTTCAGAATAAATCTAGAAGTAATATTACAGCAAAGATTGGAATTTTGTGCCTTTTCAAAATACATAGTAATTTGTTGCTAACACACTTTAAGTCTGTTAGCATTTTTTATCTTTTATTTATTTATCCATCCAAGTTGACGTGCTCTGCGATATGAAAAAAATTAAAATGAAAATCATGCTGTGCACAAAAAGAAAAATGAATAGAAGGACAACACAACAATTCATGTTCATGGTCGGGATTAATATGCTTACGCGTATCGAATAAGCAACTAACTAAACTAAACTAACTATACCCAAATGGGCTGCTCCGCTAACATTAGTGTTAGTAACTGCTTCGAAGAAACCATGACTGAAGAACAGAAAAGGGTAAATAGAATAGAGAGTATTATTAGTAGTACGTCTATTTTGGCTCAAAAGATATCCGATTCAAAAGGGAAATTTCCAGTTCATTTTGAAATTTTGAAAACATTTCGTTGCCGTAATTGCTAAAACTAGTCAATTTTTCTTGGATATGTCTACTTTGGCTTAGAAGTATCCGTTTTAAAAACGGAAAGTTCCAGTTTCTTTTGAAAATCTGAAAAGATTACATTGTCGTGGTTACTATAACTACATAGTCAGTTTTATTTTGGATACGTGTACTTTGGCTTAAAATATATACGATTTAAACGGAAGGTTCCAATTTGTTCTGAAGTTTTGAAAATCCGACAAATCAATATCTAATTTCCTTTTTTTATTTTCAAAATTCTAAATTGAAAAAATGTCTAAATTGTTCTTAAAAGCGTTCAATTTAAGGCGGAAATGCTACATACATCCTTTCCCTCCTTGTTGTCTCAGCGTTGAAAAGCTGCGCAGAAATAAAGGCAGGAACTACGAAGTGCTATCCGCTTGACTTCTTCGAATCAACGAGAGAGAATCAACGAGAGGTGAAAAATGTCACGAGCGAGCGCCGTGGGAACGTATTGTCATCCAGTCCGGCCACCACCACCATCACCACAGACATCACCTGTGCATGTGTACTTAGGCACTATCGAGAGGTGATCGCTCTGGCACATGACAGATACGACGGTAAAAAGTAGGTTAACTGTGAACTCTCGTCATCGTCGACGCACCGAAGTCAATTCGTCATCTTATCTGTTGTTCGTAATTTAAAAACTTCCAAAAATACCAAAAATTAATGCGCAATCGCTTTTATAAGACACTTTTAAAAACTGGGCTACCGAGTTTGACCTAATCATGGGAGCATCTATTGTCATTACCGCACTCATCTAATAGTAGGACGCAGAGAACATTTTGATGTAAAAAAGCGGTGCGATTTTATTTTTCAATCTTTTTTATTTTTTTATTTAGTGATTTGATTTTTTAATCTATTAAAATTCCAGCCGTTTTGGTGTTTAAATGTTACAAGCTCTTTGAGGAACTTTCCTCGACGATTAAGTAAGCGTTTTAAGAGGCGTTGCATCAAAAAAGTGTTGAGTAAACATTTCGAGACATTAGATAAAGAAAACCAGAATGGTTCCAAACATAACACCTTTATGTTTTCCCTCAGTAAGTGAAGATTTTAAGCCATTTTTTAGGACTATAGGAGAGCTCGATTTTCATAAAGTGAAGCTCTATGACTCGGGGGGGGGGGGGGCACGGCAGCACGGCAGCACGGTTGTGATCCAAAACTCCATTTGCTTTGGGAAGAAATCGCAAACCGCTATCCACTAGCTGATTAAGATAATAACGTTGCCTTAACGAGTTTTCGTGGTTTTATAGTATTGTAATTGTTGCAGGTTTCTGTTCAATTCACTGTGTTTCCATTTCTTCCTCCCCCCACTAGGAAAGCAATTTAGAAAACTGATTTTGGTGTTGGAAGGACAGCATTTCTTTAGAAGTTGAAATGGAGTAGCCCCCCCCCCCTCGATTGGGATTGCACCGCAATAGGTTTAAAAAATTCGATTCTGCATTGGTGTTTAATTACTTAACATGTTAACGACAATGCGTCCCAAATTGGGACGCACCTTTACGGTCACGTTCGACAATGCGTCCCAATTTGGGACGCACCTCTAATAAAGTTGTTTCGAAACTACCGATTTCGCTCAAACTTCGCCTAGGGGCTTTTTTGTGATGCTGAATACGAATCCGACGCCGATTTCAACGAATACGGCCGGAGACCACCCATATCGATAACTAGGGTGGTCGGGTCAGAATCACCCATTTGGCTCAAACTTCACCTAGGGGGGGGGGTTCTGGGATGGAGATCACGATTCGGATGTCTGTTTCACCGAATATGACGCGCTGCGGTAAGGTACAGGTGAATGAAGGTGATCAGTCGTCCCATTCTCGAAATAACAGGTAATAATTAAAGAATACTAACATCAAATTTCTGATTTCTATAATGGTGTTCAGCACAAATTTTTATAGGTGGTAATACCCGTCCAACAATTCAAAAATAATGTGTCGATTTTCATTGATTAATTTTGGGGCGCGGTATCGTATCTCACTTTCTCGTGCGCTATCACATGCAGAGCACATGAAAATCACGCATGTTATCAATGATAAACGAAATGAAGACAGATTTCTTACTTCTAATCAACACCCTAAGCAGCCACACTAGGCGAAGTTTGAGCCAAGTCGGTGATTTTGATTCGACCACCTACGTTGTCGATGTGGGTGGTTTTCGGCTGTCTTCGGTGAAACGAACATCGGATTCGTGATCAACATCCGAAATAACTCTTAATGTGACGTTTGGGTTACGGGATGTCGTGTGGGACCAGGTACCTCGTATGGGTTACGGGATGTCGTGTCGTGACCTTTGTGCCGGATTCATCAACAACTAACCTGCAGGTATAGGAGGTAGAGGTACCCACGATGAAGCCTGCGTCTCTGACTCTTACCTTATCTCTACCCATTATATCCCGCATACCCACGGGTTTAATTGTTGATGAATCCAGCCCCTGCTGGTCCCACACGACAGACGCGCATAATCGCTCTGGTCGTCAACGTGTTAAAGATGTACAATAAAAGAACGGATTGAGATGTTTTTAACTGGGCGTAGAAACATCGAAAGTGTCGACTCATTGGGCATAAACCATACCGACCCCCACCCCCGCTGAACAAGCGAAAAGGCAGTTAAGGTCATCTCCTAATTTAGGACGGAGCTTGATGTATGTATCGATGCTTTATAAAAATGAGGAAAGCACGTGATGCCTCAGCAGATGATGATGCCAATGGAAGTCTGTGGCTTCTTCCTTAATTGGGAGAGAACATACTCCTATCTACACCGAGTCACTTTTCCACGAAATTCATGTTAGTGCCTGTTGGCTCTGTTTCCTTCGAGTTATTCTTCGGTTTAGAAGATGAGAAGGTACTTTATGCTACCCCCTTCTCTTTACTCGGCAGAATTAGTTGGGTCATGGTTGCACAACCCTAAGTCCTCGCGAAGCAGGTATGCGTTGATGACATTGTCGTCGATGGCTCAAAGAACGATCCCCACCCGCTGTTGCGGACGAGTTTTTCGATCAGTCAGCCACGTCTCACGATCAGTGGCGATATTTCGCGGAATCATACGCTTAGAATAAATCACCTTCACTGAGAACAGGAAGCATTCTATGGAACAGGAGATGTACAGCATGGAACACTCTTCAAATCGTGCTGTGAGCTCGACTTTTGTCAATTTTTTCATGATCGTTTTTTTACACTACATACACTTGGGAGTCTCGTTCAGCTGTCCTATAAAAAAGGCGAAAGTCGGCTTTAGTCAGTCCCACTGCGTGATTCCTGCGCCACGCATTCTATTTCCACGGGATTTCGTGGATGCAATTTGAATGCGTGTTTGGACTATACATTGATCTATGGTCTACGGGTGAGCATTTCCGCTAATTCGTTAAATTTCGTTAAAGAAGCATAGGTAGCTGAGTAGTATTGTTTCAATCGAAAAATATCAATGGGACCGCTTTATATACCATCTTCACGACGGTGGCCACTTTCAAATGAAACCTTTGAAACGTATTGAATTTTAGCAACAAATTTTGAAGTAAAACTGAACACCCCAATAAAAACGAGCGCCTTTCAAATTAAATTATTAGATTATTAAAAATTATTTCAACAGCCTTTCAGACTCATTCCCACACTGTTGTATAATGTGCTAAAATCGAAAAAAATCCAAAAAATAGGGAAGGCTGTATAAAAGGATGTAGGACGGCGTTATTCAATCCCTTTTGGGATGCGCCACGCATTCTACTTCTACGGAATATTGTGGAGGCGACTTGAATGCGTATTTGCCCATACAATGACTTGCGATGGCCAGCCGATCAACAAGTCAGCGCTCCATCCTTCCCAGACAAGTCTGGTAGCAACTCACCGACCCCGGAGGGATGGAAGGCTTGGTTGGCCTGGGCGGGAAATCCGAACCAGGAACCTGGTATCGGGTGCACGCGACGGTCGGCGCCTTCTCCGACTGCGCTACACACGCCCAAGGGAAGGCTGTGTACATTGCATTATTCTCCATTTTCGACTCTCATGAAACCTGGGCATGTCTGAATTGTTTCAATACCACTGTGCCACGCAGGTTTGATATGACGGTTAACTTCGGCCTGACGTTTCGAAAATTTCGTCGTTTTCAAAGTCGTCAAAGAAGTTCGAAGCTTAAGATCCTAAGAGCCTAAGATAAGATAAGAAGATGCGTGCCTGATCTTAGGCTTCGAACTTCTTTCAGGCCTTTGAAAACGAAGAAATTGTCGAAACGTCAAACTGAAGTAAACGTTCCATCATATCAAACCTGTGTGGACAGAAGTATTGAAACAATAGGGAAGGCTGTTCAAAATATTTTTGAACATTTTTTATTCATTTAGTTTGTAAGGCGTTCGCTTTTATTTGGAAGGTGTTCAGTTTGATTTCGAAAGTCGTCAAAATTCAAGAAGCTTTAAAGGTTTCATTTGTAAGTGCCCAACTATCGTGAAGATGGTATATAATGCGGTCTCACTGATATTTTTCGATTGAAACAATGCTACGCAGCTATCTATAATTTTTAACGAAATTTGACGATTTAATGAAAACGCACACCCCAGCCGATGTACAAATCAGTACCCCATCCTTCCTGGACAAATCTTACAGCAATTCACCGACTCCGGAGAGATGGAAGGTCCGGGGCCGGATTCTTGAACGGCTTACCTGCGGGTAAGTGCAAGATTTACCCCCATTCCCCACTTACGCGCGATTCATCAACGCGCGACGGGGAAAACCCGAGGTAAGTGTCGAGGTAAATGCTACCTCGTCAGCGCGCAAACATTTACTTTCAAGGTTTTGCTCCGCAGCCAATTTCTGACCTAATGCATCCCCCGTTGGCCCGTTGCCAGCTCAGAACTGGCAGCGGGCCAGCGGAGGGATGGATTAGATCAGAAATTGGCAGTGAAGCAAAACCCTTGCTTTTCATGAATCAGAAGCCGGAGTAAGTTCAGGGAAAGCGGCGGGAAAGTGGCCGTCGAAGTAAATGGGGGTAGGATTTACCTCCGGCCGCATTTATGAATCCAACCCCTGGGCCAGGATTCATCAAGCAATGGGTATAGGTAGAGATAACGTAAGGGGATCATACCCACTACTAGCAATGGGTAGTGGCTACGAATAAAGGAATCAAGGGTAAGGTACAACTAGACCTTTCGCGAAAACAGATGATCTCACGGAGCGCCATTTTGTCAATGGGGCGCGAATGAATCGCGGGTATACGGATGTACCCACAACGATTGGCGGATTTTCTCTATCCACTGATATACCCACGATTTGGCGGGTAAGGTTTATCATGAATCGTGGGTATGTCCACATCGTAGGTATGTCTACACCCTATACCCAGCATACCTATGGGCATGCGCGTTGATGAATCCGGCCCTTGGTTGGCCAAGGCGGGAAATCCGAACCACGAACCTGGAATTGGGTTCATGCCAAAATTCAGATTAGAGCAAATCAGTACAGTAGTAATGCAGTATAGTCCGTGAAACTTAACACTATCCACTAAAAAAAAGTCCAACTAGAAATAAAGTGATGCCCCAAGTCCATTTGCTTAAAATAACAGCGATCTTGAAACATCTAAGAACGCCGAATCATCTATCGGATGAGATTATATAGAAGCGAAATGTAGACGCCCCGAAGCAACAGCGAGTGGAACAGATTCGGAGAGATCGCTGAACTCGTGTTGCGCTGCAAACCAGCTACCAGCTGCCGGCGAAAGCTGGACGTGAACCGTGAGCGAAAACGAAAATAAATTGCATGGCCAGAGGGGGGCAGAGGTAGAACCGGACGAGTTTTCCCGTCAAGCCATGACTGCGACCGCCCTCCGTTCCGCAACGCACGAAGAACGAACGGCGGCCGTCGGCGGCCTTACCAGATGAGAGTGCGCGAATGCTCGTCCGCTACTCGGCTGCGGCTAGAATGTAGCGTCGCCGAAGCGAAACTGGAAATTCGCAACACTGGTTCGGAATCGAAATTGAGGCGCAAAGCGCGCACGGACAAGGGATGCGGTTGCGGTGGCCGTGGCCATGTCGCCGAAGAGAGTGCCGACGAGTCGTCGGACGAATCCAACGCGATGACGAGGATTGTGGGGCGATTTTCCAGAGAGACGCGATCTCGACGTTCGCAGCAAAGGTGCGAACGACCAGCCTGCTCTCGTTCGTACTTCAGCCCGATCGAGATGAGAGAAAACCCGCCGCAATCGGAAATGATGCGGTGGTCTTGAAGAAGCCAGTTCCGTAAGAAGTCTCTCAAAAGGTAGAAAAATACCTGCACGAGCCTGAGCTACAATACAGATTAGATTAGATTAGATAGAATCACTTGTGTCCCCTGTCGTCCCGTTGATCATCTACTTGCTCGGTCGAGCGCCAGCAGCGTCTCCATTCGTCCCTGTCGCGTGCCAGAGTGCTCCAATGGATCTTCCTCGCTCAAAGAACACGAAGAGTACCATATAGTTCGTTCAGCAGGTCCTTCACGAAGAAGTCCGATCAACGCGTTGGCGGGCACTCTGGTGTTCTCTTGATATCCCGCGGAATCGTGTCAGTGACGGCTGTCGTCCAGGGGATGCCCGTCAAGCGTATTACGAGGCAGGCCCACCTAATTTTCGACAACTTTACTTTACTTTACTTTATTGGGACGTGAACAGAAAACGCAAAACTTCAACGTATGAAGGAACACAAAAACAAATCCACTAATTAGGGACAACCACACGAGTAAAGGCTCTGTTCGGGCTATAGAGGTATATTCTAGGAAAAAAGCAAGAACTGTGAAAACGAGGCTAAGGTAGGATATCACTGAGCAAATGACCAGTAAACAGAAATGAGGCGAAATAAAGTAATAAACGGCGACTGAAACTTGAGAGTCACGAAAGTTTTAATCGGCGACTTGGCCCATGCGACAGCGTCTCTGATCTTCAAACGTCGGCGAAGCTCGGAGCTCCCGAGGCTTTCTCTCATCACTTGATTAGATTAGGATCGAGGGTAATCGTACATTCAACACGACCATCCGAAGAACGGAACATAATACCGTCAATGACCATCATGTTTGGCATGCGCTACGTATTCGCTTGCACTGGATGTTATGGAGATAATTTGAATTTGAATTTGGCCCACGCAAAGCTCATCGGCTGCCAACCGATCTGTAAGTCAGTGTTCTTCATTTTCAGAGATGTTTGGACTGATTCACCGTCTCCGGAGAGATGGAACTCTTGTTCACTCACCTAGGGCGGAATCCAAACCAAGAACGTCGATTCAGGATGCACGCATCACCTAGCGCCACCTCCAGCTATGTCACTAGGCGTCTGTAAAAATCGTACACTCTTCAGATGCATAGCTTCAGGTGAATGATATTATGATATTTAAGCCGGAAACAGAGCATTTAGGCACCGCTCCGAGATCTCGTCCATTTTGTTCCTATCGTGGTGGGACCCACGCCCCCCCCCCCCCAACTGTGGTGAGAGCTGCGCAGCGGACGAGTCGTCGCGATGCCAAAACGTGGCGCGAGTCCAGCCGCAGTCCTCGGCGACATTTTGCCACAGTGCCAGGCACTGCGGCACCGTTCCGCTGAGGGGTTTGGTTCACTGCAAACCGTCCCATCTGCGGAGTACGGCTCCAGGACCTAACTCCGACGCGACGTCGCGCGCTGTCCGCGTGCGACATCGCGGCGCTGAAACGCGGACGTGCGCTCGGTGACGCATGGTTAGCCGCGGAGCACGAAATGTTCTCAGTGTTCAAGCTCCCAGACCACATTTCTAGCAAGGAACTTAAGATTCCACAGAATGTGGTAGGCAACTGTCTGCAGTAGGACAAATGATCCGAGAATGGGTGGTAGTGACCTTTTCCCGTAGTGTAACCATAATCACGGGTAAAAATTGACCGAAGAAGTTGTACATGGCAAATGCTGACGCTGGAAACCAACCACACGACCAAGATTCCTGTATAAACTGTCGCTGATCGTCCTATTGAAACCACATTCATAAACCATCTCCAAGAAACGTTGAAATGAGGCAAACGCGTGCCGCGTGTCCCTGTCGGAAGCGTTTGTAGCCGTCGGAGGCATCGTACCGCGACAACTGGTCCAATTTCGTCGCGCACCGTGCGCGACGCCAGGGGGATTCGCGCGGCGTCGGAGTTATGTCTGCCCCCGGCGGAGTACGTACTAAAAAAAATATTTTTTCTTTATTTGATGAAATTTTTAGGGCGCTGCCATGGGTTGCTGACGAAAAAGTGGATGGCGATGATGAAATTGCTCCTTATGAAACGGTCTCTCTAAACACCGCCTGAAAGAAAAAAGTGCGCACTATTGCGTACAGTAATCCCCTTGCGGCACCTCGCCGCGTCAACACCCGCCAGGTTCATTGAGGCGGCATGCCGCAGAACTCTATTTCCGGCCCTACATTACAGGTCAGACAAACCTTCTGATATATTGAACACATTCATGGCGCAATCAGCACCATGCTAACTCTACAGGGTGTTTCAAAATAACATGATGAAGGTTTGACGTTCTCCCAAGCGAACCTATTAATCTTCGGAATGACGGCAATAGCGCCATTTTTTCTGCGTATCCTTCTGTCCGTCATATAACCTTTCAAAACCTAAAACCTTTTGTTCCAGCTACGGTTTTCCTCAAGATGTCAAACCATCGCACTGCGATTTTGGAACTTCATCGTCAAGGAAAGCGTCAATGCGACATCATTAACCTGTTCGGTCGACGGTCTCTACAGAAGCTCGTCTATGTAAAGAGCTTGGCCATGAAGGTGATTGTCTAGGAGAAGGAATAAATCGCACTATCAATACGCTGAAAATCCGGAAAATCATGAAAAAGCGAAAATCCCAAATCCGAGGGTGTCCTGAGAAAAATCGCCCGTGATATCGGTGTGTCAGTCTCACATCAGTGCATCGAATAGCCAGAAAGAACTCAAGGACTCAAGCCCTACAAGTTCCATAATGTCCAGCTCCTGATGGACAAGAATAAGCGCGAACGACTCCATTGATGCCGACAGCTCAAGCTGGGGGCCGCAGGCCACGGGTGGGAGCGAACACTTCTCACGGACGAGAAGCTGTTCACCCTAGAGTAGGCTCACAGCCATCAAAACGGCAGAATCTGTTCTGTAGAGGGTCCAACCACCTCTGCCAACGCCCAACATCGTCAAAATATGTATTCGCTCATGCTTTGGGGAGGAATCTACACCAACGGAAAACCCCTGGTTTTTGTGGACGAATGTAAAAGTCAAAGTAAAGTCAAATGTAAATGAAGATGTGTACCGACGGGACATTTTCGAGGCTGTGGCACTTTTCTAGTCTTAGCAGCATGTCAGCAATACGCATTGGACGCTTCAAGAAGACGCAATCCCTGCACACAGTGCGAAAAGCATGCAAATATGGTGCAAGGCCAATTTTCCAGACTTCGTCATGTCTGCGGAATGGCCACCGCACTCCTTGGATCAAAATGCGACGGAGTACAGCGCGTGGTTCATTTTGAAGGCCTGGATCGAGGGCTCCAGGACCTAACTCCAACGCGATGTCGCTAGCCGCGTGCGACGTCGCGGCGCTGAAACGCGGACATGCGTTCGGTCACGCAGGATCAGCCGCGGAGCACGAAATGTTCTCAGTGTTTAAGCTCCCAGACCACATTTCTAGCAAGGAACGTAAGATCCCACAGAATATGGTGGACAAATGTCTGTAGTAGGACAATTGATCCGAGAATGGGTGATAGTGACCTTTTTCCGTAGTTAACCATAATTACGGATAAAAGTTGATCGAAGAAGTTGTAGATGGCAAATACTGACGACAGAAACCATCCATATGACCAGGATTCCTGTATAAACTGTCGCTGATAGTCCTACTGAAACCACATTCATATTCCATCTCCAAGAAACGTTGAAATAAGGCAAAGGCGTGCTGCATGCCCCTGTAGGAAGCGTTTCTAGCCGTCGGAAGCATCGGACCGCGACAACTCGTCCCATTTCGTCGCGCACTGTGCGCGACGCCAGGGGGTTCGCGCGGCGTTGGAGTTATGTCTGCCCCCGAGGATCGAGGCCAAGCCCCACCACAGCCTGAAGGCCCAGAGGAATTCTCTGCGCCGGGAGCGGGAACGACTGTCTCCAGATGATCTGCGGCCCATCGCCGATTCACTAAGCAGTTTGGCTTCTTTATTCGCGCCAAGTGGGACCACTTCGAATCCGATCGAATATAGTGCTGCGTAGTGTCTGTTGTTATTTATGTATTGCTTTGTGAACTTGTGAGTTGTTTCATAGTTATACTTCAAAAAGAAGCTTTATCAAGTTATGTTGGAACACCTTATAAACCTACCCATACATGCTTTTCAAGTAGTAGGAAGCCTTTCGTAGCTTAGGGGTAAGGTTATTACCTTGGTTCAAAGAGCGACAACTTGTTTGACGCAGTTTATAGAAAGGGTCGTCATGGAAAAGGCTTCGATGTTATATTTAGACATAATCACCTGTTGGAGATACGAAGTGAAGCAAAGGCTTCGATGCCCTTGTTCCCTGAATGCAGTGAGTAATGGAAAGCCTGAAAAAGATGCATTACATTCTGAGAAAGCTCGATTCTGCTCATTTGCGCGTAAAGCTCCTCCTCTCCGTCCTACATATGTCGGACAGAATTAGGGCTTTGTTCACATCAAACAGTATTTGTCCAACCGTTCGCCTGTTGTTATTCTGCTTAGCTCCTATTCTTCTTTTTTCATTCATTTTCATTGGTATGAGGCTCACAAATTTTCAGCAGAAGCTGACATTAACAGCATGTGTTGCTCTCCAAAAAAGCTATCCGTCATATGCCATTTTCACGTAACAATGGACACTTTTGAAATCAAATCGGACACTCTTCTAAGCAAGCTTGACGCTCTTAAAATTAAAATGAGTGCGTTTCAAAACGAGTGTCTTCCATATTGAACTGCAGACTCTCCAACACGGTTAGAATATTTTTTCCTTATTGAAAAATCTGTGTAACTTTCTTAATTGTAAGCTGTTACAACGATGCTTTGTTGCAATCAAAACTCTTGCGCCAGCTGGGACTCGAGCCCGCATCTCCTGCCGACCAGGTAGGAATGCTCTACGCCATTACACCACTGGCGCTGTTTGTTCGAACACAACATTCATAGCTCGTGAGACCGATGCAGCAGCTTACAACCACCTCGAGATCAGCCATTTGAGGCTTAAAGAAACTGACTTGAATCCTTTCTTAGTTTCTTAAATTAACCTGCACAGTAAGTGAAAACACTGTTGAGATGTTACGAAAATTTTATTTTTGAAGCAAAAATAATAATTTAGATTTTACTTGAATATGCAGGAAAGCAGCAATCATATAGTTTATTTAAAAAAGTGATGGATCATACACTGGACTAGATCGTCGCGATTTTTATTCGAGTGGTAGCAAAAATTCTGTTTGCGTGTTGTAGTACAGATGTGGACGGTACAACAAAAGCAGATATAAAAACACTCATTTTTCCACACCAATAATTTTTCCACACAGCTTCAAATAAGCATTATTTATATTATCAATTAAAAGGGCACCGCATCGATCTAGTCGAGTGCATGGCGTGACCTCCTCTTCCAATAAATCATAGACATCATAGACAGTCATAGACAAGCACATAAATCATAGACGTCTCTGCTAAATGATCTTGTGCGCTCTGAATCAAAATTCAATTCATTATTTTTCCTTAAAAATACAATTTCCGTTCGTTCATTTATTGCAGGAAGTAAATTAAAAATTCATGTTGGAGGGTCCTTAGTTTAATTTCTAAGACGCTCGTTCGGAAAGGGATGAAAGGGGCTCATTTGGTTTCGAAAGCGTTAAGCTTCCTTACAAGAGTGTTCCCTTTGATCTGAAAAGTGTCCAATTTAACGTGAAAATGGTAGGCTATTGGGTTGAATCGTATTTTTTTTCGTTTTTTCAAGCATTTATGTAATCTTGATGACGTGTTATACACTGTTTGAAAGCTTTTTTACAAACCTTAAACCCCAAATCCTGCTTCCTAAAATACGCCGATAATGCTCTCTTTGATTATCCATCTTCAACTTAATTTTTTCCAACTTATTTTCACTAATGACAATCAGTTTTTGACAGAAAGTAGTCCTAAGTCCAACCTTTAAAATAGTATATTTTATAATAATGTAACCCTCGCAATCGTTACTACCTAAAAATACATAGTTTACGCCGTCTATGAGAAAAAACGACATTAATTATCGAACAGCCCAATATGTACATCACTTATTAGAGCTAGTGGCGCAGTCGGTAGGAAGCGCAGCATGAGGCCAGATCAATCGATTTGCGGGCCGATTCGGCTTCTATATCGTTCCATTCCGTTACATGCGGTCAATTATGTGAAACCAAGCATTAAACATTTCGTGCCCCTCAAACAATACAAAAGTAGCGTGGTAGCGCAGTCGGAGAAGAAGACGCCCATCGCATGCACACGAGCCAAGGTTTTTGGTTCGGATTTCCCGCCCAGTACAATCAGGTCTATGTACTATTAGGGTGTCCAGAAAGTATCTCCAGAAAACTTCGCAATGTTCCAGTTTTTTTCTAGAATGTTCTGAAGATTTCAACATAAGCGCTATATAAAGACACCATCCTGCTGTATCTGCATAACATACCCAGCTCCGTCTTCCTTTCCTATTTCACTGTACGATGGCCGAACTGTCTACCCATATTAGGCCGTACTCCTTCACGAGTTTGAATCTGGGCACTCCGCTGCAGAAGCCTATCGAAACTTGTGTCGTGTATTCGGATCTGAAGCTCCTTCTGTACGGTCTGTGTATAGGTGGTTTAAATGCTTCAGAAGCGGGAACAAGAGTCTCGAAGATGAGCCTCGCTCTGGTCGACCGACAACGATATCTTTGGATGAACTTAGGAAACTGGCGGAGCAGCATCCATTTGAAGGCGTGCGTTATTTTGCTGCTGCTCTTGGCTGTTCCCGATCCATCGTGGACAATGGACTGCGATCTCCTGGAATGGTTTAAAAGCTCGGTCAGTGGCTCCCACACGAACTGACCGACAACAACCGGCGAAGACGTCTGGACATATGCACTCAGCTGCTCTCCCGAAGTCGCACCTTCAACTGGCTGGGCACCATCGTCAAATGAGACCAGAAATGGGTCCTCTACGTCAACCACGCTCGTAAACGTGCGTGGTGCCAACACGATGAAGTGCCGAAATCTTTTGCAAACGCTGAAATTCATGCTAGGAAAGTCATCCTGAGTGTCTGGTGGGAAGTTTATGGGATCTATCACGTCGAGCTGCTGCCTGACGGCACGACTGTCACTGCCGAGGTCTAGGCTACCCAACTGCGGAGACTGGCCGACAAGGTGGGCAAGGAACAGCCCAGGCTCGACAAAGTTCGCTTGCTGAACGATAACGCGCGCCCACACATCGCGAAGGCGACTTGTCAGAAAATTCTGGAATTCGGATGGGAAGTTCTGCCGCATCCACCGTACAGCCCAGATCCGGCCCCAAGTAACCACCACCTTTTTCGATCACTTCAGCATCATCTGGAAGGGAAGCGTTATGAAGATCGTGACCACCTCGAAAATTACCTCCGAGCTTTTTTCGCCTCCAAGTCGTCGAATTTCTACGCCAGACGAATTCGAAGTCTTGTGGAACGTTGGCGGAGACAGTCGATGTTGATGGAAATTGTTTGGTTGATTAATAAAATGTTAATAATAAAAAAATGTGTTGTTTTTGAAAAAATTGTCGTATTTCTGCAGATACTTTCTGGACACCCTAATACTATCCATTCAGCGTAGGAAAATTGGTGCTAGACACCTCTAAAAAGTACAGAATACTGACCTGTGCAACGCCACTCCACAACAAGTTATTGTATAGGCCAAATACACATTCAAATTGCGTCTATGATATCCTCTACAAGTTGAATGTGCAGCGCATTCCGAAAGGGTTTCAGTAACGCTGATCTTTGTCCTTTATCCTACTTTACTGTAAAAAATCGTGATAGTGTTTCACTGACTGATTACCTTGGCGTTTTATACTTCTGAAAGAGTTTTGTGGAAGCTATTAGGTTGGTCTGAAAGTTCTGGTGGTTTTGTGCAATCTCTTTTCATTCGTTTATTACTGAGTTAATATTCAACTTACTTCGCATTTTTTATAACGGAATTCTTTGCTCTACCTATCGGAATAATTTGTATTTCACCTATGCTTAATAATTGTGTTTCTTCGAATATTGGTTGAAGTATGTCGAAAGGGCAGTTCCCATTGACATTTTAATTCAATTTCAAACTGGGCCAATCCACCGTCGAAAGAGCTCGGAAAATCAACCATATGAGGTGGCCAAACAGTGTTGGAGAGAAGACCGTGTTCAAGAGATTTCGTTCTGAAGATTTCAACTTGAAGATGAACCCCGAAGCGGTAAGCTTACAGCGACGATTTGAAGGCATGCGTAGAAGCTGATCCATCGCAAACACTCCGTGAAGTTGCGGAAGGTCTCGGAGGCAGTGGTTTATTTAGCTAGTTAGTGGCCATACTTACCAGACCTTGCACCAACCGACTACCACCTTTTTAGGCAATTTCAGAACTTCCTCGCTGTAGAACCTTCGCAGATCAGGACACTAGAAACCGTCTTTATAGAATTCGTACACCACCCGATTTTTTCTCGCTGATGAATTAATTAACAATCATCGCGTTGGAAAAGTGTGCTGATTCGAATGGTGCTTATGTCGACTGAATCCGTTGACTGTGAAGAATGTTATGATAGCTTGAAATGGACCAGTCAAAACCGCCAGAACTTTCCAGCCAACTTCACATGTAAAACCAATTTCCATAAGTGACCATTTAACCGTAATTTTAGCCATTTTTCCTTTTTAATCGCCTGTTTAACTATCTTGTGCTTTACGGAACACAGCGCAGTGTGGAAATTTTTGGGCGACGTAGCCTTTCACACAGGACTCTAATCGAAAGGTCGAAGAGCGTCATGGTCTCGTTCAGCGAATCTCTTATCAGATTTGGAAGGCAAAGTCGAAAGTCAGCATTGCGATCCACCTCCAGTGCATTTGCTTCTTTCGCTCTTCCTTAGATAACCACCTCAACCCAGCTTCTTCTCTCGCTTATGCTCATCACAACGTTTCTAGAATTGTAGTTCCTCTGCTTCTTGGAATTGTAGATAAGGAAAATTGGTCCATTTTGGGTCCTTTTCGAAATGATATGGGTTGCAGCGTTTTCTATCCAAGGCGTATGTAGTTGATGCACACTTACACACCTTGAGAAACTTTTAAATTTTCGACGCTTTCAGTCAGAAAGTTGTTCAACAAACGAATGAACTGCCCATCTATCGAGGGGCCTTGCTAAAATTGAGAACTCGTTGATCAGATTTCAGTGCATAGAAATGCGGTTGGGAAAAGGAACGGGGCTTTATAATAATAACCGGAATGAAATCTCATTTCGGACTGCGGTGTATTTTCTTCCTCTTGTTCCCTTGGTGATATCGAATACGCGCGATTTTAATCGATGTCGTCAAATCGTTGGCAACACGGTAATCAATATATCTTAGGCTTAAACACAGAGCTTGAGTTCAACAAAAGAGCCATATGACGACGGTTTTGTTCACGGACAAATGCGCGGATTAAGTCAGCCGTTAAGTCTGCGCTTTTCGTTGTTTTATATGAGAACAAAATAAGGATAAAGTGCGGCTCTACTCAATCCCTTTTGGAATACGCCACGCATTCTACTTCTACGCGATGTTGTGGAAGCGATTTAGCCATATAATGACTTGCGGTGGCCAGCCGATGATCAAGTCAGCGCTTTATCCTTCCTAGACAAGTCTGATACCAGTTTACCGCCTCCCCCCCCCCCCCCCCCGCACCCCGAAGGAAAGAAAAGCTTGCTTGGCCTGGGCGGGAGATCAGAACCAGAAACCTGGTTTTGGGTGCACGCGAGAGCCGAAACCCCTTCCAACTGCGCTACGCGCGTCCTTAATGGAGACCATTTCGAAAACCTATTGTAGCCTCGTTAACTTGATGTCATGAACATTAAATAGTGTTGTGTTAGAAGGAAGAATTGACTTCATTCCACATTATCTACTTTGACTCCTTGCTTTTCATTTCCAGTGTGCCCATTATGTCATTTTTTACGCAACTGCCTCTCATGCGACGGCGGCTTGTGCTGCAACGCAACCGCACCCGTCTTGTCACCGTACCTATTGGGCCTATGTTATACATCGAGCGACTGGAGCGACTGGAGCGACAACTGCGTCTGGGGCGACGGACGGAGTGTGGAGTACGTAATTAATTGCGTACTCCACACTCCGCTGTCGCTCCAGTCGCTGTTGTTGCTCGAAGTATGAACAGACCATTCGGCGGCGCTGTTTTCGGCGACGTCGGCGACAACAGCGTCGCCGAACATAGGCCTTACGTACATCGAGAACAAAGTACCTAAATGCTCTTCATTACAGCTGTGACTTTGAGATGTATCAAATCATGAATATTTGCAGTAGCTAATTGGCAATCACACTCTCTTCAGCGACATTATGGAAGTTTGTGCCAATCATTCTGGGAACTTTCCACTCTACAAAGCAAACGAAGTTAACAGAGAATCCAAGGACTCACAACCTGCCTTAAAAATAACAAATCTCTAACTTTTCACCAGGCGCCAGCTATGATAGGTACCGCGTACTAATCGAAAATGCTGCCCGAATCGCACGAAAATTTGCGGGCTTTATCCCTTTAGACCAGTTTTTTGCCAAATAAGAAGTGGCACCTGAAATTGCATCTAGACTTTCACGCAACAGATTGCATTTAGAAGACTTCTGTTCCTTAGGTCTTCGTCGACACACTTGCCGCAGATTGCTCATTTGTTTTGCTCGCGAATAGTGCATTTCTAAGTTATGATGCAACCTTATCTCGCTTTTACCTGTGTTCTTAAGGTACATGGCCACTTCAAGTGATAGTCCGCAGTCCATAAGAACGGTGTTGAAGAATCTCAAAAGCATCAAACGGATAGCATTTGACATAGGTTGCTTTTCTATTGCTGCCCAGCTTTTCATGCTTCAAATTTCGTCAGTTTTAGGCCAGTCCGTTGTAAAAATCGCTTATACTGCTACAGTTCCACGCAAGAAGACCACACATGATAAGAAGGTACAAACACTGTGCTCAATGTCCTTTAGGCTTTTAGATGTCTACATTTTTTTTCAGTTAATCAACGACTCGAAGTTTGCATTGCGACTCTACTGCATCCAAGTCAGACTTGAGGACTTCGAGGCAGTGCTTGATTACATCGCCGAAGTACGTGAGCTTTATTAGCTCTGTTAGCTTTCACAAAAGTCGCTGGAGTTTCTTCCTACTCGGAGGGGGGAGCAAATTTGGTAGTATTACGTGCCACTGCAGACGTTACATACTACCTAGCGGAACGTTGTGACGTTCACGCTAGCTGTAGTCATAGTTAGGTTGGTTCCTCTACACTTGACCATGAAATTGCTCAAGAACGCTTTGACTGATTCCTTGTGTTGAAGGCGTTTGTATAATTTCAAATGTGGAGAGGATTGTGGGGCATAGGAGAGCTAAGCAACAGTTCCAGTTGTGACTGGTCCCTCCAAACTAGGATGGCATCTCACTAAGGCTGTAACAGTAATGTAGAGCCGTATGTGCAGCTATATAGAAAGGACATTGTCCTGATAAATTTCGTGGCGGGATTTGATATACGACTACTCACTAGGGCACCGCTGCGAGACCGCAATCGCTGCCGAATTTTGAATTATAGATAGCATTAAATGGGGTATAGCGTCTAGGAGTGACCCCTTACCACCCTGCCTCCCCACCTCTCCACCTAGTAGGAATGAGCCCGAAACACTGCAACAGTCCATTCTTTGCTTCGGAAGAACGAGGGCTAAAGACGGCGTTAGTCATCCTTTTGTTGGGATGCGCCACGCACTATACTTCTATTAATCCCTTGGATGAGATTTAATTACCCCTTTTGCTCGGCCGATGTACAAGTCAATGTTATCCTTCTCAGAATTTGGACTTTCTCTGTAAGCATGGCACTATAATCATCACTGATGCTTTTAGAATGGGAATATTGCAACTAGTAAAGCTACATTTGCAAGCACGTCATCAACCCATGCTGTGGAGCGGATGATCGTCGAGAAGCTCGGACTTGAGTAAGTTTTTTTTAGTGTCGATTGTTGAACTTATTATTCTTTTACATCTTCCTGATTAATCGCATTTGACTGAATATGGATACATAACTTTTCGTCACTAACAACCATTGTTCCGTTTTACATTCCCTTCGATTAGTTCAATGAGCTTATCTGGGGTGTTATTCAGCTTCGGCGGCCATGTTGACCGCTGTATAATATACAAGAATGTTTTGCGCGCCATGGAGCAACGCTGCTACAGTAAGATTGTGCGTGGGCTTAAGTGTGCGCGGTCTAGCGGTGGAAACACGCGGCCGACCGCAACAGTATGCTAATATTCAGCCGCTGCGGCTGTTTTGCATCCGTTTTGGAACATACGCGTATCAGGCATCAGGGGATGATGTATTAGCTCTGAAAGTAATCGCTCGAGTCCAATGGACTACACATGCAAGGCATGAGAAGATTAAATATACAGCGTTATCTAACAATAGCATGTATGCCGTAGTGGTGTGAGTACTATTATCACGCGGTTACTCCGCAGACGGTTTCACGTCTTTAATAAATTGGATTTTTTGATTTTTCAGCTCAAGTAGCAGTGTCGATCATACGAAAAGGCGCAAATGGGGTCCGGGGAGGTCACTCCCTACTCAGTGGCTATACGCTTTGGTAAAAGGCACATTTATGTACAGTTACATGTTCACTGTAGGGGTAGAACACACTATTGCTGCAAAAAAAAATCCGGTTTCAAAGGGCAAATAGGGCTGTACCACATGGTGACCCCCCCCCCCCCCGGGCCCTAGACCCTAGATGCGCCTAGGAAACTTTGTGATAGCTAGTGCTATGAAACTGGTGCATCAATACAGATTCTCCTAAAAAAACAAATGTTGTCACTATCTGAATGTCTGAATGGTCATAAACTCCTAGCTTTCCAACAACTTGTGCCTTGTTTTGTATGACAAGAAAGAGAGATCTAAGCGCGACTTTGATGTTTGGATTCATTCACTCGTCCAATGACTCACAATGTTCACTGCATTGATATCTTGAGTGCCATTCACACGAATTTGCCTGTTGGAAGGATGTACGATTTCTTAAGTTTTTCTATCAGTTCTTTGTTCTATGCAACAATTTACTGTCAAAACCGCTTAAAACCTTGGGTCGGAACAAGTGCAGCACGAGAACATGAATCTCTAAAGTGTGCCTAGAAGCTTACAATCATGCGAGGAGGTCTGAAGTGTATCAGCAATGGCGATGGAGAATTCCACTTCGTTGACTTCAAAAGCCCAATACTTCGTCACGACACCATCATTTTAGAGGGTCATTTGCACTCGCAGTTACGGGCTGATACAGCCGATAGGCTTTTTAGACTTCATGTTTTATCTCTATGCGATGGTCAGTTCTTCTATAACTTGGAACCACCTAGGAATCAAATCATGTGTAGAATCAATTCTATAACTTGGAGTCACCTCATGTGAGTTAACTAGATTCCGCTCCAAATTTGGATGAGCCAATTCGCTGGTTGTTGCAGCTGTCTCACAGTGTTGCAATCTTTGAGTTAATAACTAAGACTGGTATGCTTCTGATTATACAGAATCGCTGCCACAATAATGTCTGGGTCAGGTCAAATTTAATGGCCATGTTAGTCCCTAATTCAGCCTGATCGGTCTTGGACAGCGATAAGAAGTGCCTTAGCTTTTATAAAAAAAGTGTTGGAAAAACGCAAAAGCGCGCAAAGCTTGCTAATTCTTAATAGACCCTGGAAAGCAATGAGAACCATGGTGGCACTTACGGCGGCTTTTCTCAAATTTCGGCAGTGGCTTGCCCAGTTTTCATACTAACATCCATATACAGAGGAGGACAGTGTTTCTATCTTAAGTCACCTTTTCCCAAATTCATCACACCTCGTGGCTTAAAGCAGAGGGACTGAACCGAAATATCCGACATTGGATTAGGCTTGGCGAGCTGCAATAGGTTGTGAACACAACCCTGGACGGAGCAGTAGGGCTGCGGACATTCTTCTAAAAGGATCCATATGTAGTGCAGCTGTGGAGAGTTTGTGGTGGTTAGGTATGGAGAAGCGGGAAAAGAAGGATCGATATCGATGGCTTCTGCGTTGCCGTGAGACATGGCAGCTTAAGTATAGTCCCTTCTCTTAAAATTTTATCCCCTTTTTGTATATCCTGTCTTAGCCACTTTGATCACCACTTGTAATCACTGAGTTATAAAACGTCATTTAAAAATTGATTGTTTCAAGCCTTCACAAAGTGAAAGAGATGGACTGCTTGGTGCGTGGCACGAACTTTCTGCTACGGAACATCGAAGCCGAGTCATTCACCTACGATCATCATCACGAGCAGTGTCGTTATCACTTTGAAACGATTCGACCGTCTGTTATTTGCCCATATTTGCTGGTCAACGTCGGGACTGGTGTGTCCGTGTTCAGGGTTTGATATTTGAAGCTATTTAAACGTCTACTGATTTCGGTGCCAAATATTCTTAATCGCGGTCATGTTCTCAGGTGGACAGTGATGACGACTACGAGCGCATTGGTGGCAGCTCGCTCGGTGGTGGATGTTTCTTTGGTTTAGGAAATCTTCTGACTGCAGAAGTAGGTCTGTTGAGATGCTTTAGTTCGAGGAAGGATGATCACCATCGTTCGCATCTTTTGCGAAAAGATGAATGAGTACTGCTTCAGATTTGGATGAGATGATGCGATTGGCTGAAGATGGTGACCATCGACAGTTTGACATTTTGGTTTCCGATATTTATGGAGGAAAGTACGTTTGCATTCTCGTGGATTTTACCTAGCGAAAACCTGATTCTACTGTGCTTAATTCTTGCCAGACAATTACTATGGGCTCAGAGCTGAAGGATCCATCTGGAGTGGGCGAGTTCGTAATCGTTGCGTAATTGTGATGTACTTTAGGTTCAGCGCCTTGGGTCTGAGTGGTGATCTCATTGCTGGATCATTCGGTAAATGCACACAAAAGTCTCTTGCAGATGAGCTAAAGAAATGTCCAGAATACAAGAAGAATGTGATGCGAAGTCTTCTGCTTATGATAAGCAACAGCATTGGACAGGTCTGTTTGAACTGCTGTTACGTTCTCCCGATTTATTCGTTCACTTTCTTATGTCACTGTCCAGTTCGCCTTTATGTACGCTCAGCGGGAGAAGACAAATCGGATATATTTCGATGGGTTCCTTATCAGGAATCATGCAATCATCATGCGAACCATCTCGTTTGCTGTTGAATTCTGGAGCGAGGTGAGTTGCACTGTAGATTCTTCTGCTTGTGGAGCTCTTTATTTACATATTATTTCTGTTTTCCGTGACTATTTTTACATACTTAAGTGGTGGTCCATTTTCTCGTCTATGTTGTGTTTATTTCTTTTCTGTTAAGCGACCACTAGAGAATCAACAATCGGATCGAATTCAGAATAGATGGAAATTAATAAGTGTAGCAGCGAGATGACTTGAGTAATAAGCGGTTAGGGTCGGGGTTATACAACCATTTCATGGAATGCGCCTCTCATATCCTACTTCTAAGATGTCGTGGAGGCAATTTGAATGCATAGTTGCCTACTCAATATCTTAGAGTGATCAGCTGGTTAACGAGATAGTGTTTGATGTAGATAGAGCATTCTGATATCACTACGGCGACCCAGGAGGGGTGGGGGATTGATACGGAGAGTACTCGAACTTGAGCACTGATTCAACGTACATACGAGAGTCGATGCCTTTTTTGACTGCGCTATCCGCACTTGGTTAATATTAGTATGACTTAAATAGGGGCGACGTCACTCAATCTCTGGATGCCTCACCTCACGTATTTTACTTCTACGGGATATGGAGGTAATATAATTGCGCCCTTGGCCTGTACAACGATTTGTGGTGTTGTGTCCACCTGATGACCACGTCAGTGTTTAATCCTTTCCAGACAAGTGTGGCAACAGTTCACCGATCCCGGAGGGATGAAAGGCTTGGTTGACTCGGGCGAGAAATTCGAGCCAGAAACTATGACTCGTAGTGCACGCGATTGCAGGCGTTCCTTCCGACTGTGTTACCACCCCTTCTCCAGTATTAATAGGAACAAATTGCATTTTTAGGGTTAAGATTGTCAATTAAAAAAACTAAGCTAGGCTTCTCGAGACCAAGATCAACACTGACCAGGAACTATCTCAACGGTAGGTCGGAACGGCCTGAGTGTTGTATATGTGCAGAATCGCCTCTCTCTGGGAAACAACAAAGCGCAAATATCTCGACCCCAATACAACTCTGCGCAGAGTTAGGGACGACGGAATTTGGGCCGTTGGCGGCGTTAGCCCTATGCCTAGAGGCGGAGGGCGGGCTCAAGTTGGCTGGAAACAGCGATGACGAGCGAGCGATGGTGGCACAGTGCGTAGAGGGGCGGCGTAATCCTCATAATCGCTGTTTCCAGCCAACTTGAGCTCGCCTTCCGCGTGCAGGCATAGGGTTAACACCTCCAACGGCCCAAATCGTCCCTTCCTATGCGCAGAGTTGTATTGGGGTCGAGATATTTGCATTTTATTGTTTCCCAGAGAGAGGCGATTCTGTCCATATACAACACTTGCGCCGTTCCGACCTACCGTTGAGATAGTTTCCTGGTGAGACGGCACTTCTTCGCATGTCGTGGAGCTATGGAGTTTTGCAAATTAATCAAAAGAGTCCAGCTTCCCGGTAGTTCAAGTGAATTCAAAGGTGTTGTCAGTGATGATTGTTCGAGTACACAGGATTCGTGGTCCGCTGCCTTTCTTTCATTGCTATTCTAGAGTGTTTCTTTTAAATATTCTTTTTTTTGCATTGTTCGCTGTGTTGTCATTCTCACCCTTTTAATTCTTATATCTCTGTACCGTTGTGTTGCATTCTGAAACATGCTGTGGCATGTAATAAATTTGAAATTTCGATAACTAAAGATATTACGCGCGATTTAGTTTTGAAACGATTACTAGTAAATTTTGATGCACTGAAGACTTGCAGTACATGAACCTGAAATAAATGCAAATAAACTGAACTTAAGGAAAAGAAAAACATGTCTTATTTTGTAACATAGTTCCAGCGATGGAGTTTAAGGAATCTATTTGTACCTGGTACTTTAAGATTTTATATATGCGGAAAAGTCATATAGTGTGTATGTGGGGGGGGGGGGGGGGGGGAGGATGCACCTTCTCTGTTAAATGTTCGTGGTTATGTGGAGAAGAGCCAGCTATACTGGACTTGGCTTACATTGTACGCTTTCAAAAGCTGAGTCTCTGATAATTTTGATGGCAGTTTTCTAGTTATTAATCGCAACATGGTTGGTGGCTCTGCTCTCAAGTACTACACTTTATTACGTGGCTAAAAATTCATATGAAAAATAGCGTCGTCAAAATAGGAATAGAGCGAAAACCGGGATAAAAGTGGTTTAACTGTCAGGCCAATGTCGGATAACCAAGCGGAGCAAACAACAATAACCGTCTCGAGATAATTATAGGGAGGAGATTGTAAGAGGAGAACAAAATCAAAAGGAATTTTATCCCAATATTCCTTTGTGCACTAAAATTATTCAAGAATCAACTTGCATTCTCAATGAATAGTTTTAACTTAAGTGGAGTTATGGGATTGCTGTGTTTTGTCATGATACATATAATCAGAATTGCCGTATTAAGGAATGATTTATGGCGGATTAATAGTTTTGTTATGTTTAAATAGAGTTTGCGTCCCCCTCTTCATGTTTCTAGATGGTCTCACCATGAACAAAACTCGTTTGTGAAATCCATAAAAACCATGTATAATTTGGCGAGCCATAGAGAGGGCGTATATTCTCTTCTGTGTGAAAGTGTCTGTGGTTCAAGGCGTTTCTTTCTCGTAATGGTATCGTAATCGAACTCACATTTCCTGCTATAGTCTCCTAGTAAGCTGTCTTAAACTTTTCCAATATAACTTCTTTTTTGACTGGATAAAATGTTGTTCCATAGTCAGTTATCGGCATAATGAAGTTCTTATAAGCTAGTCTAAACTTTGCAAGATCAGAGGAGTTTTTAGTGAGAAGACGTCTAAAAAGATTGTGAACAACAGCCTAGCTTTATTTGCTTTTTTTTGTAATTCGTGTCCAATTCCAAATTTGCAATGAGAAGAAGCCCAAGATCCGTCGCTTGGTCAAGCCAAAATAGCATCGTCGGCTGGTTTTCACTCAGAATGGAAGGAAATGAAGTGAAAATCATTCAGCAGTGCACGCTGTCAAATTTGCCTTCCGGCTGCTTATTCTTCTTGGGTGCTGCAATGAAAAATATGGTGCGTTTTTTAAGACCTGCTCCGCTTTCGAGGAACTAGGTGATCTATTCGTTCTAAACTGGTGCCAAACGTAGAGAAATCTGAGAATGTGTAGCAAACGAAGGTCAGATTAACACTGGTTTATAATAGCATCTCCCTCCTCGGGAGGTGTTTTTCACATCCTCGTGTTCTCGGCGTGGCTTTTCCTCTACTCTCAGAGGATAAAGGATAATCTTGGGTTTGCTTTTACCATTTCCTTCAACACGTCGCTTACTTTGAGCAAAGTTCGTACTGGGTTTTGCGTCACTTCAGTGCTTTGTTGCAGTGATTTCAAGAATCTTAGCTTGTCATGCTTAGCTCAATTACCTTGCCATGCCGCCCAAATCCTACGTCCAGATTTTCACCACGTTTTCACAAGAGTTATACCATAGTTTATGCCAAGAGTGGGATTGTTAACACATAAAAAGTGACGTTAAATCTACGTCTCTTAGAGAATACTTCACATATTCCGTGTGTTTTCAGAAGCACATATGTTTTTAACGTAACGGAATTTAGCTCACTCGAGTTTGTTGAAAGAAAATTCAATATTCTGGTGCGGTGGACACTATCCGACCGTCTTAACAATTTGGCAAAGCAAGAATTAGTAGCTGCACATATTTCCTCCTCTTTGGCTATTTATAGTGAAGACAGTATGGGGTATCGGCCTCCCCATGCCATCTGCCATCTTAACCCGACATTTCTGCGAGGTCCACGAATGGGGAGGAATGACAGAGCACTGACCGCTGCAATTCTTGTTCGGGGGGGGGGGGGGGGGAGCGCGCTATGGTTTGCGCTGCCATAAACCTACTCTGAATCTCCAGAAGAACCCAGTGGCCGCCTTCTGACATCAGTGCCCGATTGTGGGTGGCCCCCTTCAACTAAGTTTGCACCCACTGACTGGCTAATCGTATGGGCATCTATAAAGTCATTAAGTGGAGCAAATTCACATCCAAATGCTCTTTATGATATCTCATAGGAATAAAATACATGGCGCAGCCTAAAGAGTGAGATTATTATTGTCCTTTATCCTTCATCTTGTTTTTTTTTTTGTATTATAGGAAGGCATGAGCATTTTGGTCCCTCAGCGATTTCCCTCCAAATCTACTCACATGGAGAAGGGATGCTAATGATGATTTTTTGTAGAATTTGCCAAGGGCTTCATTAAATTAGTTTTGTGTTCTTGTTCTTGATATCGCTGGTTAGCAGTTTTTCCAACTAGTTCTTCTAGGGCACGCAAACAGCGCATTTCATTCGACATGAAGGATACACATCGGCTATAGGAGCATATCTTAACGGAGCTTCACTGGTAGATCCCAAAGATGTAGAATTTGGAGCCGGATGTGAGTGTTAATAGCTTCTGTATGTAGTAGCTGTTATACTAATATTGATGCGGATTCTAGATGAAGCAGAGCATCTGTCGTGGCACGAGTACTATTCTGGTTGTTCTGATCTCGGACGATTTGTTCCCACCGCACCTTTATCCATGGGCTTTACGGTAAGAGTTGCGGAACTTGTGCTTATTTCCATTTTTCTAACCATCTGTTGTTTAGGCTGGCGTACTTGAACTCGAATGTGCGGAGATTGTTCTCAGACCGTTTCCACTGCTAGCAGAGAATCTTCAGGTGTGTAGCACGCGTAAAAAGTCTTCGGCTATGGATTTCGATTTATTTATTTATTTTATGCATGGGAATCCATGCAACAAGGCAAACATATAGTAAGAGAACCTAGCGAAGGCAGGAATAAGTATGAAAAACAGTTGAGAAATAGAAGACGATAAACTCCTAAGACATACCCTGAAGATACCGGTCACAAGTTTTTTGTTCTCATGCAGTGAATTTCATAACGTGTTTTTTCAACAACTTCAAAAATTCCGTGCCAGCTCTAGAAGTGAATAATGCTGATCTTATGTTGCTTTTTCGCCTAGAAAAAGAGATCTTCCAGTGTCCACCCTTTGTGCTAGAAGAAAAGTATGAACATAATTTCTCAACGGGAAGGCCAACCAAGCCATTTATCAGCTTTGTTTTGTAAACGTTTCTGAGATGAACGAGGCGGTTGAAAGCGAGCTTTTGATTTCTTTGTTTCCTCCGTTTCTTTATTTTCAGATAATCGTCCATTGACTAATACTGATTGTCAACTTGCTTGGGGTCACCAACTAGGCTTATCCTAGTTGGGAGGGGGGCGGCATTCTGTCTGATTGGCAACAACCACACAATTGAAAATAAACTATTTTATAAGGAAGGCACGCCGTACAAGCCTCGAGAGAACGTATTTTTACAGTTCTCGAGCCGGAAAATGCAGAACAGTGTTTGTGTTTGTTTCGCTTTTCTATCGATGCTCCTAAACTGGGATAGAACTAACCAATGTTCTACAGAATCTAAATGTTTTAAATCAAAGCTTCTCCCTTCGTAAAATCTCGGCATTTCAAGTTCTTCAAGTGTTAGTATTGTTCCAAAACGAGGTTATTATGGTGAATCTTCTTTATTTATGCGTGGCCCAACGTTTTGACGAGATCGTCGTCTTCAGAGGCCTGAACGCAGTGCAAGATTGAAGTTGCACTCTACCCCGTAGCCCTTCAGCATTTCCGAAAGCAAAGAGGGCCCCACCAAAGTACTTCGAAGAGAAGGATGCACTCACGATTCGATCCACCAAGAGTGCCGATGCCACTCTGCGTTAGTAAGGTTAGCGAGGACGAATGAGACTTACTACAGCGGTCGTATACCACTATGAAATAATAACGACCCTGCACGTCGTCCTCTATTCTACAGCTCACATCTAGGCACAAACGGCAGAAAATCATGTGTGATTGACGGACGTTCATGGCGGTCGTTTATACTAGAATTCCTTGCGAAGATCCAGAACGCCTCCAACGCTTTGCGTGCCGAAATTTCTGTCTCTACGGCCAGAATCGTGCATCTAATGCCAAAATCGTTACCGTCGTGGTCAACTGCCCTATGCCTTCCTAGGGGTGTTCTTAAATTAATACGACCTTTGCCAGCCAGATGCTCTTTAACTCCAACAGCTAGCCTTCTTCCGGTTTCCCTAATGTATGCGGCGTTACAAGCCTGACATTCGATTTGATAGATTGCCCCATATGAGAACAATCACCTAGTTTACCGTAGGGACATGTAACGCAGTTCTCTGACAAGCACTGCTTATCGTAGAGCCTGTTTCTAACTAGCTGCCGCTTGATGTTATCGTTTGGGATGTCAACTAAAACAACATCGTTTTGCAGCTGAGTTCGCACAATGCTCCTTTGAATTGCAGCGCTTACCTTATCAGAGATAAAAGGCATCCAAAGAGGTACCCTGCTTTCGTGCGGTCGTTCTGATTGGCGGTTAGCTTGGACTCTGTGCCGACGATGAGAAACGGTATAGCCGTTCTCTTTGGCTATATTTGAAGCCAATCTCAATGATTCCAGCCGCTCCTGATCACCTGTGCACACTTGTGAGGCCGTTCGAAACATGTTTCTTACGACACTACGCTTTATGGCTACAGGATGAGCAGAGGTCGCGTGAATCAGGATATTCTTTGAGCTTGGTTTCCGGTACCATTTTACACTAACAACGCCATTGGAAACTTTGACTGGGTGTTGAGGTATGGAAGCCAACCGTCCTTTGGAGTTTCCCGTGTAAGCTTAATGTAGGTAGACTGTTCATTGAGTAGTCGGAAACACTCATCCATTTCGGACTGTGTTGACGTAACAATACAACAGTCATCTATATACCTACAATACATTAATGGTGAGCGCACAAGTACCGGTTCTTCTATCCTGCTCATAAAGCAGATCGCAAGTACAGGCGCTAGCCGTTGTCCCATGGCCAATCCTCTGATTTGAGAAAAGTATCTGCCTGGCCATTTAAAGATATTACACGAGCGACATTCCTTGGCTAAAGCCATGATGTGTGCTTCGATTAGTCCAAAGGTGTTAATATTACCAATGTGTCGGTCCAGCATTTCAGACAATGCCTGCAATGCTTGGTCGTTTTGAACATTTGTATAAAGCGATTCCACATCAAAAGACTCCATCACGCAGTTTGCACCAATGGTAGAACTGCGTAGCTTTGCAAGGAATTGGTTTGTGTTGGTCAGGTGTGAGGGGACTATGGGTAACAGAGTAGAGTATACGTAGTATACGCAGAGTAAGTTACAGTGTCATCTAATTTTCTAAACAGTCTTCACTGTTAAGGTCTATAAGCCCGACGTAGCTGACCTCACCCTGGACTGCGAAGCAAGAGAGTTCTGGTTGCGAACATTCGAGAAGAGCGTCGACAGTGTTGGTTCCTCCCAGACGCAGTTTCTTACGTATCGTGAACTTTTTTTTGCATTATGGTGATAATTGTGATGATTTAGGTGATAAAGAAAGCTGTGGAGTCGCAAGCGAACTGCGAGTCGGCCTCGCAACGAGTTCAGGTTTTTCGTGAAAAATTTCTGAAGCAGTTGTCAATCATACGAGAAAAACCATTGTAAGTCGCTAACAATTTCACCAAATACGTGTTTGTCGTGGTACGGTGTCTATCTTCTACATATTCAGTGCTTACGGGAACTCGAATGTCAGGAATCTCCTTGATCTCAGGGAACAGTTGCTCAATGAACAGAATTTTGACGATTCGTACCTAAACGTAGGTTTATCGGTATAGTTATTCAACTTTGGATCAACCTATTTTAAAGCTCACTTTTTAAGCAAAAGAGACTGGAAAATACGGCTGCTATAGCAGAACTTCCGGCTTTGTTGAAAACGATTGACCAGGTAGGTAGTTACGCATCGCAACACTTTTACATTCATTGGTTTTTTTTGTGTTGTACATGTTGTGGCTGTTTTTGCCCTCTAGCAGTTTTGCCGTTTTTACCCTGTTTTTGCCCCTTGGTGCAGTCCTAGTTGGTGGTGACCGCACCTGAATGATTTCATGAGATCTGAGTGTGTTCAAAATTGCCATATACTGAACTTACGCATTCCACAGAAAAACATCATTACGAAATCAAAGTAAATAACACAAAAAACATGAAAATATATAGCATTTGTGAGGTGGGCTAGCTACCAGGCTAGCTAAGTTTGGAAGTGATTAGGACGTGAAAACCTTGTCTTACCTGTGTCCAAGGATCTAATATTCATATCCTACTATATATAAAAGAGTAAGCGGTTGTCCGTCCGTCTGTCCGTCCGTCCGTCTGTCCGTCCGTCTGCCTATCCGTCTGGCCTTTCCTATCCTAGACGTCGAGTAACAGGCGTCCGGGTTCAGACCATGTGTCACCCATGTCAGGTCGAGAGGGTCAGAAGGCGTGTCACCGATGTCGCGCAAAGGGCTTTCGTACTCACCATCAGAAGACATGTCACCGACGTCGTTCTACAGGCGTCCGAATTCAGAAAAGGTGTCACCGACGTCGTTCAACAGACGTCCGGGTTCATAAGAGGTGCCACCGACGTCGTGCAACAGGCGAACGGGTTCGGAAGAGCTGTCGCCGAAGTCGCGCAAAGGGGGAAGGGGGGGGGGCAGGTACAGAAGACATGTCAGCGATGTCCTTCAAAAGACGTCCGGCTTTAGAAGACGAGTCAACGATGTCGATTAAACGATGTCCGGGTTCAGAAGGCATATCACCGATGTCACGCCGTGAGCGTGGGAGGACAAGTTTGGGGGGGGGGGGGGGAATATCTTGAAAAGTGAAATTCTTGAAATTCGTGAAAGTGACCTGGAAGGGGGAGGGGGGCTGGAGGTGACACTGAGACGGGGAACCAGTAATACGGGATCTTTAAAATGGGGTCAGTAGACGGGACCAAGGGAATGGGGAAACCAATAATGGTGTTCAGTAGACGGTTACCAATAAGGGAACAAGAAAGGAGGAGTTAATTAAGGATGGTTACCAATAAGGGCAATCAAAAAGAAGGGGTCCAGCAGCTGAAGCGGGCAAGAGGGGACCACTAAAGGATGACCTGTTCGAGAGAACCAGTAAGGTGGGGTGGGGAGGGGGGGGGGGGGGGGGTGGCGTCCGGATTCAAAAGATGTGTCAGTGTTGTGGGGCAACGGGCTTCCGCGTTCAGAAGACGTGTCTCCGATGTCGGTCAAAGGCCGCTTGGGTTTGCAAGACGTGTCACCGACGTACAGAGGCAGGCGCGTTCGCTTATCCGTTTAGTATCTCTTATTATTGACAGTTTTGTGGAAAACATTTTTCTAAAACATAGGAGAGAGGTTATCTCCTCAATGGATGATATCTGTGTGATTCTTTCCATCTTCTAACAGCGACTTTATTGGGAACTTCATTTCAAGAGAGCAGTTATATGAAACAGCTGTATCACAATCGCAGAAGGTTTCGGACATGAGCAAACCGAATCAGCATGGTATGCGTCTGTGTAAAGAAGTGGTACACATCTTGAGTTAGGTTGAACACCCTGTGGAAAGAAGACTATTCAGAGGAGAAGGATATATCGCACCAAAAAGTGGAATCGGTCTGTGATGGATCCCAGTTTGGAACATGTGGTGCGACTTTTGAGGAAGAAACCTGTGACGGAAGAGTCCAGCTTGGAGGGGGTCCACTAAAGGGGACCAGTAAGAGCGGAACATGATTTTTTTACAGTATCGTCCAACGGGTATCAGGCTTCAGAAGACGTGGTGCTCATGTCGTTACACGTGCGTTGGGGCTCAGCATATGTATCACAGACGATATCAACATGCGTCCGGATTCAGAACACGTGACCCAGACGTCGCACAACGTGCGTCCAGATCCAGAAGTCGTTCCACGGATCATACTTTGCACAGCATTCGTGAGAAGACTTTATAGGCTTCGTTCAACAAGTGTGCGCGTACTTGACTCTCACTACGCCTTTTTTTCACTCCGGCACAAGTGTAAGGGGTATTGGCAGTTTTGAGAGTGAGGGCAAGGAGAATGGTTAAAGTTATCGGAGGAACATGATTGCTGTCGGACAGTTAACGGTACAGAGCGATCTACCGACACCCATTGGTTTCATTTATGTTTCCGCAGATTAAGCACTTTGGATTGAGACTCTCACAGTCTGTTCCTCAGGACTTAGTAGAACATGTATTTTGGAGAATGAAACGAAAGTAAGAGGGTCTAAAGAAGAAAAGAACAGGGTCGGGGTGTTTTATACTCGGGGTTTGGGGGCGAAGCCCCCAACCAGACGTTTGGCGGCCGCGAGGTCGCTGAGCGTCTGGTTCTCTCATATTCAAAACGTTAATTGATTGATGTTATCTATTTCATCTGCTAGAAGGTGATCCGTTCTCGGTGCATGTCTAGTAGGAGGACCTCTCTTACCAGATTTTCACACGGAGAATGGCCTTTTTAGGTTTCCTCTTCAGACTAATAACTTGGGGCGCAAATGGGGTCACCATGTAGGATGGCCGAAACTAAAATTTTTATGCAGTATTGGTGCGTTGTAGTTGTACACCTGTGGTTAACTGAGCTACGGCACGCATGTGCCTTCCTACAAAGGCGAATATCCACTAAGTACATGGTGACCTTCCCCCGAGCATATTGCTCCGAACTTGTGGTAATGAGACTATCTGGTGAACCAGGTGGTGAAGTTCACTTATTTCTATATGTTGTTGCCCATTTATTGTGTTTCGTTATGTCGTGAAATCGTTTAAGAGTGGCGATCACCAACTATGTTTGCACCCCCTTTTTTCGTTTTGAAATTGATTTTTTTAATTGCATTGTTTTTTTAGATCGATACTGACGACGAGCGATTATTCTCTGTTGCAGTGGGTCTATTGGCAGGAAATGTCTTCGACTGGGGTGCCCAAAAGGTACATTAAAAATCTCATTCAGCTTCGGCGTTATTGTTAAACTGCTCCATTTTCCATGATAACTTTGCAAAATAACCGAATTTGTGCATAATTTGGTTTGAATGATATGTGTATGGAGTTAGATGGGGCGAACCTGTGTAAACCACTGTGTTCTTGGGAACGCGCGCTTGTCAGCTTTCACTCTCCGCCATTACCTTTCACGTTTGGTCATACATTTTAGCCCGCTCAAAGTTAGCTGTACTCAAAGTTTTTTAGCCTGTGTGAATATCCTTTTTTACGTTGGAAGGGGTTATTCTTCAGAAGAATTGAGGTTATTCAGCTTGTAAATGTGCCACAATTAGTGCGCTGTTCTTAATTTTATGCTACCTTGGATGTGTGCTGGATGTTGATGCTCGATAATGGGAAATGGATATTCATTGAATAGAATGTGGTACTTCACTTTACTTCACTTAACTTTTTAGCCAGTGTACTTATCCTTTCTTACCTCTGAAAGGAGCTATTCCTGGGGAGCACTGAGATTATTCAGCTTGTAAATGTGCCACAATTAGTGCGAAATTCGTAATTTTATGCTGTACTGATGTGATGTTGATGCTAGGTATTCGTTTTTGTCCTAAAGTAGGAAGTGGATGTTAGTTGAATAGATGGTGGTACGTTCTCGTAGCTACTTAGCCCCTAATCACAAGCAAAAAACACGTTAAAAAGGTTTTTTTTGTATAAGTAAAAGTTCATTCATTTATTACATAGGAACGTATATGTATATGTGTGGCTGAGAGTCACAAAAATAATAATAATAATATACACTACCAGTCGAAATGCAGACAGGAAAACAGTGATGGTAGAAAAAGACAAAGAAGCAACAAAAAGTAACAAACTGGAAGAAATTGGCAAGTAGATGTTAAAACAAACAACGATTAAAATAGTTAATTAGTCATCAAACAGGAGGGCATCAGACAAGAGGTAATCGGCCTTTATGTTTTTTTTAAAGGAAGAATGATTGAAAGGAATGTTGACTTCTTGCTTAGACCACGGTAGTCGACAAAGACACGGTTGGTGAAGAAACATTTCCTGCAATTTAATCTATCCCTAGATGAGATAGCTTTTAGATACCTGGTAGAAGAAGGTCTCACGTGAAGAAAAGGCCCTAACTGTAAACCTATCTTGTGAAACGTCAGCAAGTCAAAGTCACACCTTCTAGAGGCAAGAGTTTCTAAATCGAGATTAATGTTCCTTTCGTGGGCAGATGGTATGTTTTGTAGCTGAATCCTATTGACCTGATCATAAGTTTCCATGTGAAAATGTTTCGAATTTTCTCCATTTTGTCGATAGCTTTGCACTTATACAGGGTAAACACAATGTCCCAAACTTGACTAGTGGCCTAAAAAATGACTTGTAAGCTCGAAACAGAAGAGCAAAAGTAAAGGGCATATGCAAAGGTTGAAACAGTTTTTGTACTAATCTTTCTTTCTGAAGGTCAAATATCCGTTCTTTTGTATGATGTTGTACGCCTGTCATGTGCATCTTTACTTTAGGTAATTGAAATGATGGAGTCTTCGGAGGGGCTCTCGTTTTCAACAGCCGTTTCTTCGATCCCAGGTTAGCCAGGCTCGATTCACTTCTAATCAGTCAGTAATCATTATATTTTTGAAACCGTTTTCATGTTGCCAAGTAAAATCAATTTGTAACTAGAATAAATACTGCTTATTATAGTCTCCAAGTTCTCTCATCTTGAAACCTCGGTATCGTTATCAGCTGTGATGTTTCTGCTTCTGTGCCAGCGAGGTTGGTAGGTGGAAAAGTTTATTCTAGGCCTGGCGTTTCGACCGTTTTGTCTTCTTCAGAGACACAACTTTCCACCACTGAGTGTAACAGTCGCTACAACTTTTTGATAGCAGACGAGAAGCGAAGGAGTTGTAGCGACTGCTACACTCAGTGGTGGAAAGCCGTACCTCTGAAGACGACGGTACGGTCGAAACGTCAGGCCTAGAATAAACTTTTCCATCTACCAACCTCTCTGGCGCAGAAGCAGAAACGTCACAACTGCTTGTTATCTTGTCTGTGTACATATATTCCTATAACAACACTACACATTTATCATCACGAGTCACTGATGTTTCAGAGAGGCCATGGCTCATCGATTCGTATGATGAGTTCCGTTCTTCACTGAAATCTAGACCGTACAACTGTGCTGCCATATTTGTGGATAACAGTGGAGCAGATTTCATTCTTGGAGTGGTTCCATTTGCGCGAGAGTTGCTAAGACGTGGTTCTCGGGTAAGTGAAGTTTGGTTTCCTCCGGCATCTACCTTGAAAGTATAGTTCTTCCGTTTTGGATGTCATTTCTTGTGTTTACAGGTGATAATTGTGTCGAATTTATCACCTGCTCTTAACGACTTGACCTATCGTGAAATGATGGAGATGGTTCCGCTATTACATGATGTAGATGAATCTTTGGGCAAAGCGATTGATGACAGGAGGCTTACGTTTGAGCACAGTGGACAGAGCTCGCCGTGTCTTGATCTCAGGTGTGTGTTTTCCCCATATTTTTAGCGTGTTTTTGTTCTTTCTTGTCATGTCCTTTCTGTGGTGTTTTTCCACAGTTTTTTGAGATTCAAATAGTGTAGGAGGAGGGCTAGTGGCGCGGATACGATCAAGGAGACTTGAAGCATGGTTTGTACATCTACTGGTGCGCGGAGCGGGACGTTAGAATAGTCGTCATTGATTAGTCAGCGTGGAAGATCGATTTCAGTCGTTTGCATATATAGTGTCACGCTCTTTTGCACATGGGGATAAAAGCTTCATGGTTCACGTTTTCCTATACGAAGCCGAACAGTAATGCCTACTCAGTAATTTTATTCGCAAACCCAGCGGTATAGGGTGACTTGTACTCTGAATCGCTATGTGAAATTAATTTGTTTTCAGGAGAGTTAATGCGGTGCTGAACCGCAGAGTTTTGGAGGAGCAGGTGGATTTGGTTGTTATTGAAGGTATGGGACGTGCTCTGCACACCAATCTTAATGCACATTTCATCTGCGACTCGTTGAAGGTGAGTGTTCTTAGAGATAGATTCTCTGAAAATATGCTATAGATATTTATTCAATAGTTTTTCTTGAATTCGTTAATTCCCTGAGCTCCATGGTTATAACATCGGACTTGAGGTCATGAAACTCGATTGGTGAATCTTTTATTGTTGAGCTTCATAACTGCAAGACCAAAGCTGGTATCTTCCTGTTAGCCTTACATGGTTTTGAAGATATTCCTTTTAAAATCGTATTGGTTCATGTGGCCAGTAATTGATTAGTATTATACAGGATTATGTTCAATGATTTTTTGTGCTACACATTGCACTATCACTTCCTAACAAACTGGGGCTTTTTTACCCAATACAGGGTGGTCCATTCCACTTTACATGGACACTGTTCGTACTAATTTTAATCCTAGTTCGTTGTGGTGGAAATGCGTTAGCAGTTATCTCCAACCACATTTTTGTGCAGTTCTTGTGGATGAGAAGATTAGGTAAATTCAGTCGAAATGATCTACTAATGAGGTAATCTATTTGCACCGGTTTGGGCAAAAGCCCCATATGTACCATTTTGATTTTCCCTCACGGCCATTTGCTACACTTGGAGCGCTTGGAGCGACATTTTCGCAATTTTTCATTTCATGATGACTCACCCGGATGCAGACGACAATGTTGTGAACAACGTACTGTGTGGAGGGGGCTTTCATCGAAGCGGAAGTCGTAGCTTTTGCGGACGCAGCTTGACCAGAGCTCGACTGCCTTTGTGAATTTACCTGTACAGTGACTTCTTTATTGTTCCCAGACGGGAAATGTGCCTATCATCAAACCTAGAGGGGTGGAGGATGTGGCTGGCCACGGCATGAATTGGACCTTGAATCGATTTGCGGAATGCATACGACAGCCGATACCTCCAGCTGCGCCGTCACGGGAATACCTAACTATTAGCGGAGATGTTTTAATTTACATGCGTTCGCTTAAATCCGATATTTCTGACCCACCTATAAAATAAAATGCCTTACTTGGGACCCGATCACTTTAAATTTATTATGAACAATCAAATGTTCTTTCCTTTCGTAGATATCGACTCAAATTGTGGAGATTTTAACGGTAGGTGTATTATTCCATAATGGCTGATCATGATGTGAACCGAACCTTGAGTGGATTCGTCGTCACACAGTAGTTCGCGCTTCTTTGGACTGAGCTACGCGCGCTTCCGTAATGTGGTGTTCGTTGAAATCATTCCTACAAATTCCAGAGAAAAGCGAGGCTTGACCTCTCTCCTACCTTCGAAATAACTTCAAGTACTCTACTATCTCCATTGCACAGCTTCCTGCCCTTGAAACAAATGATTTTTTTTAACTAAATGGTTCCCTACTAGTGAGAAGTATTAACCAATGTCGTTGTCCACGCATCCTTGCAGTTGTAGTGAGCTAATTTTCAAGTTTTAAAAAATATATTCAAGAGACAGCAGCTGAATAAAAGGAATATTCTTTGGTGGTCATAAGCTATGTCAAAAACAGTGGAGTTCACATGTCGGTTTTTTGTTCGACCGAGTGCAAGGGGCCCAGTAGGGGGGGGGGGGGGGGGGCACTGTCCACATAGAGCACAAATTGCACCGGCTTCACTTCGCATACCTCTGACTTTAGCGTGTCTTCGCTTCCGCTTTAGTTTCCTCCTGGATCTTGAAATGGGATCCAATCCGAGCGGGAAGCAACCCAATAACAACCCAATAAATTAATTAGACTCTTTTTACCCCAACTTTACTCCAACTCGTTATCCATCTTCTAAATGCTTCTTATATTCAGTTCTTTGTGGTGCGTGTTCTATGTCTGTAAAATATCTGCTTAGCATTATGACAGTCCTCTATCCTTTATCATTCGCTCGGCACCACATACCTTAATAATGATCTACCGGTATCAAAAATTAATAACACGTCGTTTTACTGCCTCTCATGTGCCTCTCTATTTGTTTACCCCTCCGCGGCGCTGAATAACGAGTTTTCTGGTGTTTTCTTCGTCCACCTGGCTCCACATTCACTTTGCACTTGCACTTTCTGCTGCAACGCTTCAAAAGGTTATCTCTTTTTGCATTTGGTGCTCACTTTCCCATTTCTTTTCTTGTCAAAATCACACCGAAATGTCGTTTTTCAATCGTGTTTGTCTGTACTATTATCTTCCCATGGCTATTCCTATAGATTAGCATCTGATTTCCATTTGCTTCGTACGATAATGTAGAAATCGATTTTGGATTCGACACCTTGCCTATGTAATCCAATAGTTCCATCATTCCTGGGTGAAGAGGAGGGCGGAGAAAGTGTACTATCATATCCTACGATATGTAAAATAGCCACTCCTGATCTGTCCTTCCGTTTGTCTGTCAAAGTGTGACGGCGTCTGAGCGAGCTTCACATGTTGATCGGCAGTGTCGATCTCGGCTGAAAGTTGATCGTTTAGGTTGTGAATGAGTGCATAGGCTTCACGACAATTATACGATATCGATCCGCTTTCCATTATCGATCAATTTGCCTACGACACAGGACTTATCCCCATCTTCTTCATACAGCTTCAAACAAAAATCGATGATATCAATCGATTTGGGTCCATAGATAGGCTGTGTATATGTGTCCTAAAGCTGTTATTTCACTTCATTCTGCCTCAAACGGTGGACTTAAGCGAGAATCGATACCATTAATCGACATTGAACGTTTGGTCGGGTGAAATACATAAAAGGGAATCATGTTGATCAGCAGATATCGATTTTCGCATTAGGCAAACTGTCTTAGAAAGGGATTACGAAGGTTCCACATCTTGGGCCGAGCCCGTCCAGTTAACAGTCGGCGCTTAAGCCACCAGGCTGTTGATTTCTCTGTTAGAAAAGAGCTGGTAAGCTGTTGTACTCCGATTTGCGTGGCGGCGCAGTTGGAGAAGACGCCGGCTGTCACATTCACCTCAAATCGATGATTCGAGTACCGTACCGTCCAGGCTGGCCTAGCCATCTGCCGCTTCTTTATTTTTAATTAGCATCAGAATGCATTGCATAAAGTACTAAATTGTTTATTGGCTGACCACCGCAAGTCATGTATGTATAATCCATATGCGGATGCATGTTGACTCCACTTTATCCCATGGAAGAGGAATGCGTGGCGCATTCCAGACAGGTATTGATTAACGTTGTCTTTTATCGTTAATCCTTTATGAGCACGGATCACGGTGCATTTAGGTTCAATTCAAGCGCCATTTTGTATGTTAATAGCACAGTTCTTGAAGTGATGTCAGGTATGGAGAGTGTTTTAAATCATTTAAAGTAAGTGTGACCTACGCGCATGTAGCACAGTCGGAGGAGATGCCGGCTGTCTCAAGCACCCGCTACCATGTTTCTGGTTCAGGTTTCCCGCCCAGGCCAAGCCTTCCACCCATCCGGGGTCTGGAAAGGTAGAAGCGCTGAATCGCGTCTACAACATCCTGTAGAAGTAGAATGCGTGGCACTTCTTAAAAGGGATTGAGTAACACTGTCCTTCATCCTCCATCCTTAATTCTCTGACCGCACAGCCGTTTACTGCCCGACTTGATTTTGATGACCTTGTGCACTGAGGGGTCCTACTGTATACCGTCGATGATACGTCATTCATACGATAAGGGCGTCCTGTGTTGCTATCAGACCTGGGAATCTCTTTGATGTCTTTTGTTTTGCGGTAGACTCTGCAAATCAACATATGATTCGCTTCCACCATTTGGAATTAGCTCTTCTTAGATCGTCAGCCGTACTTTCTTATTCCATTCTAAAAGGGTTGTTGGTGCAGGGTTGAAGTTGCAAAGGAAAAGAATGTGAAACAATCTGTTTCTCTTTCATTCTCAAGTTCTTTTCTGGATACCTTTCTTAAAAGTGGAGCTCGTCCGATCGATTCCTAATCGATTGTGAACCATTGATTGCAGCTGATGTAGATATAAATAGAATACGTAATCCATGGCCTAATCCTAATTCTAATCGATTGTGAACCATTGATGGCAGCTGATGTAGATATAAATAGAATACGTAATCCATGGCGGCAAGTTAACGTGTGATAGATCCCTGAAGTTCCATTTTTCGCGTCATAGAGTTTACTATTACGCCAGCAGGAATTTGTTTAGCAATTTACAATATTACAAAGCAATATGAAACACAAGAGAAGGTAGAAATTCAAAGAAGTGAAGAAAGATGCAAAATGTTAGTTTTAAATTTAAATTTAAATTTTTTAAGTAATTAAAATAATGTGACATAATGCAAAAATATAAAAAGGTTCGCTTTACCACTGTCTTCAGACGAACCTTTGTACTATGCCCCTCCTGTGGCTTCATCAAGCCTGTCACGTAAACAGCTAGTGGTTCATTTCCGACTGTTTACTACTACTCCCCATTATTACACTTTTTTTTTGTTGTTGAAGGAATCATCTAGTGCATTCAGCAGGATGCGCCGTTCGTATTAACATGAATCGATTGCTTTCGGTTCGAGTTCGCGCTTGCGCTAGCCCAGCCTTCGTTTGTGGATGAGGTGCAGTTATGCTTACTGACGAAGCCAACAAGCGGTTGTATTGGTTACATGTTTAGAATGCCTCGTGAGAGCATCTAAATAGAAGTAGAAGGTCCTGCTCGTCCTTGAGAGATTGGCTAACGTAAATCAATATTTTTTATATTTTTTAATACTCCAAGGAGAGATGAATCATTCGCAGATAAGTCATTAAACAACTGGGGCTATGTGATGTATTGGGCGCGTGGAAGCTTAATTAGAGGAACTGAATCGAGGATCGTGGTTCGGGTCCCATCTAGATCAGTCAAGTATTTCATGCCTCTGGGGTCAGTGAGATGGTATCATACCTGTTCAGGAAGGATAAAGCGTACACTTGTCCATCATTTGGCCACCGCACCTCCAACTAAGCATATTGGACGTATATAAACATCCAACTGGATTCGATTATATCCGGTAAGAGTAGAATGCGTGGCGCATTCCAACTAAGAAATGATCAAGGCCTGTCTTCATTTGCCATTCTTATGTCCCGTCTTGTTCCCCGTTAAAGATAAGATTCAAATCTGAAGACTCAATCAATTACTCTGGTTCTTTACTTTATATTCGCATTTGGTTGATTTCTGTGCATATGATGAAAACCTGTCCCTTGCAACAGCATAAGTTTTATCCTGATTTCTACATACTCGTAGAAGGCGCTCTGAGTGTCACGTGTCGTGATTCCAGGTCCCTTTTACGGATTTCTCGCCCAGGTCAATCAATCCTTCCATTCCTTCTGAGTAGGTGATTTGGTATCAGATTTCTCGGGGAAAACCAAAACATTTACTTCTTCATCAGCTGGTCACTGAAAGTTATTGTACAGGCCAAGCGCGAAGAATGCGTAGCGCATCCCGTAATCGGATTGATTCCCATTTTCTATTTTTTTTCTATCGATTTATTCAAAATTTCATTTTGAGTCTGATGTTTGTTACGTTTATATAGACGCTGATATGAAGGAAATTGATAAAGAAGAACATCAGTGAATCCTTTTCCTGGTGTGCTCCATGCACTCCGCTTCTTCGGGATATCCCTTAGGAATTGCTTGTGCAGTGCCTAGGTCCTTAGGTGGGTACAAACATTGTTCTTATCGGGCGATTCTGGTGTCATCTTTCTAAGCTCAGAGGTATGAAAGGCTTAGATGGTGTAGGCGGTATACGAATCGGCAATCGATATGACGTGCACGAGACATTCGGCGGCTTCCCCAATTGTGCAACGTGAACTCGAGGGTGTATTTCTTCGAAGTATTTGCTTCGTTCAGATTTTAGCTGTGCTCTCAAAATTTTTTTCGAATATTCGAATGGTTTCGAATGCTTACGAATTTCGAACATTCGAATTCGAATATATTCGAAAAAGGTGGATTTTCTGATTATTCGACTTTGACCGCATTCGAAAACTCGATTTTTTTAACATTCGAAAAAGCTGTTTTTCTGAATATTCGAATTCGAATGCATTCGAAAAACGAGATTTTTGAACATTCGAATTGAATACATTCGAAATACGCGACTTTTTGAATAGTCGAATTCGAATACAATCGAAAAACGGGTTTTTTGAATATTTGAAGTCGAATATTCAAATTCGAATGAAATTTATTCGAATGCCTGTTCGAATAGGTCATTCGAGCACAACTATAGTTTTGATGCTACACTGAAGGCCTTCAAATCGTGTGTTTTAATAAAAAAAACAATTTGTAGTGGGTCTGTTTGCAACTATTTCGTGATATATTTTACCTGACTGATTGAGCACTTGAATTTTTGCAAAAATTCTGTAAAAACATCGACTAACGGCTGTGCCGCTAGAGCGGTTAAGGCCACGTTTAGATCTCTGATGACGACGGTTTAGTCGAAACGTAGGTCGAAATAAATGTCCACAAAAACAAAGAAACCTCATGTCGGCACAGTGCTAATATACATATCAGAAATTTTAAAAACAATTTTATATGGAATATTTAGGGTTTTTCAACTTAGAACTTTTTCAAAGTTTCCATGTTCTGCTCAAAATGTGTAAGCGAGGAGGGGAAGAGGAAGCGTTTCAGGCTGCTGTCATCAAGACGCAATGGTTAGCCGATCGTATGGGTGGCGAAATTTTTTCGGTTGTTTTCAAGTTTGAACGGGGAAGAGGTAACGGTTCTTCGTCGACGTCAGGCAAGCCACAAAATTCTAACGTCATGTAATTATTTACATTTTTTATTCATTGTTTTCTGATTGTTCTGAACATAGACATTTGCTCACCTGTGATATCGGATGTTGTGATTGTTCCTCTTTCGTAGTTGTCTGTCATAGCTCAACAATACACGCGATCTAGTCGTTTGACCGTCGTCGTCATCGTCTGTGCTCTGTTTTAATGTATAGATTACAACAAAATTGTGATTAATAATTCTGAGACGTGAGTATCTAAATGAAAGGCGATTCGACGTTATTTCTCACATGCTTTTTCACTGAGGACTCGTGGCATTTCTCGGTATATTGAAAGTGATTGTCTTTAAGATTAGCGCAACACTTGTGTAGACATTCTGCTTCCTTGGTAATATCGGTCGTGATATTCGAGACTGTTTTCTTGTTAATAATTGCGTTTGTTGTTCTTGCTGACAGTAGCTGACCACTAGGGGTAGTTCCTTCTTCTCACTGGTAAGTGAAGTCGTGGAATATATACGTAGGTTGGCAATGTGTTAAGAATTACAGCGAGGAGTTGATTGTCATAAACGAGTTGCATGTGATCTTTTTTGCTGAGTATGTATGTCAATCGGTGAATAATCGAGCCTAAATGTCTTCTGTTGGGGAGTTGAGTGACGTGCTTTATTGACCGCTGCGCGACAATCGACTTGCTCATTCGAGACATTCTGTCGCGCTACGCAAAGTATCACCATTCGTGAATTTGAGCACCGTGAAATACTTCAGTTTAATGTGTTAGAATGCGTAACCCATGATTTGGCTAATTAGGGAGCTGTCTTCCGTTTTGGAAGAAAAAGGGCAGTCCTGCGGACTGCTTCAATTACCGTCCGATTCGCTTGCTTTCGCACAGCATGAAGATCTTCGAGCGAATCCTCGATAGACGAATCCGTGAAATCGTCAAGCTCTCCCACAACCAGTGCGACTTTGTGTCTGGTTGTGGGACCATTGATGCTACACACGTCGCCCGCCTCCTGGTGGAGAAGCATCGCGAGAGACAGAAGCCGGTGCATATCGCCTTTCTCGACTTGGAGAAGGCCTTCGACGCGTAGCGCGTGAGGTTATATGGTACGCCTTGTGACGACACAACGTACCTGAGGAACTCATAGAGTGGGTGCGGATGCTCTGCTCTTGCCCAAAGAGTCGAGTTCAAGCTGCAGCTGGAACCCCGATGGAGTTTCCCATCTCTGCCGGGGTACACCAGAGGTCTGCGCTTTCCCACTCCTCTTTGTTGTCGTCATGCATGCAATCACACGTGATCTTCAGAAGCCAGACCCCAGGACGTTGCTTTATGCCGATGACGTGATGCTCGCTTGCAAAGAGAAAGACGTTCTCGAGCGGCAGGTGCAAGCTTGGTGCAACCGTCTGGCGAGGTTCGGACTCAAATTGAACATCAAGAAGACCGAGTACCTAATGACTGACGTGAACGAGTCCGGCTCCATTAAGATTGACGGCACTGAACTTGCACGCGCTTCGGTGTTTAGACACCTGGGATCAGCATTAGCGTCTGACGGCGGTCTGATGGTTGAAGTGAACTCACGCGTGAGTGCAGCTTGGTCCAAGTGGCGTTCGCTGACTGGCGTGCTCTGTGATAGGAAGATACCAGAGCACCTGAAGTCGAAGATCTACAGAGCAGTCGTCCGGCCAGTAGCGATGTACGGCGCTGAATGTTGGCCAGCGACCAAGGAAGTTGAAACGCGTCTCAGCGTCATGGAGACGAAGATGCTGCGCTGGATGGCTAGAGTCACGCGCATGGACCGCATCCGAAACGATGCCATTCGGCAGAAGTTCGGTGTCGCGCCGATAGCGGACAAGATGCGCGAAGCTCGCTTGCGATGGTATGACCACGTTCTGCCGCTAAGGCAGGGGTAGAGGTACTGTTTCCTGAACCTGATATTGGAAGTTCGGTTCCTACGCGCTGCCACTCCTTTGCGTTTTTGTTTTACCGTCAGTTTCCATCTGCATCTGCACGGGTTTTCAGAGTTTGCTATGCTATTGTCGTCGTACTTACTACTTATTCGTTTGAGTCACTAAGTACCGACAAAGAAGAAAGCAGTGAGTCGATTATAGCATAGCAACCTCCAGAAAGACGCATAGATGCCGTTTTTGTGTGGAAACTTGCTATTTGAGTAAAAATGCAAAGCAATGACAGAGCTAAGGAATCGAACCCTCAGCGTCACGTCCATGAAGCAGAACATATTCCGCTGCTCCACTCAGGCAACGTGCCGGCACCTCAAACCTGTGTAGCACGGTGGAGCCTGGAAACCAGTAACCATTGTTAGCCATAGGAAACTTTGAGTGCCTCTTACTTATTTTTCCCAGGATTCGGCAAAAGCAATGTTTTCTTGATATTTACAGGGAAGGGTCTGAACGGAGGGAGCGAGTCATATAGGGAGAATCCCCACCCCTCATTTGGTTTGAAAATGTGTTTATTTTTTGCCAAGTCGTCGAACCCAAGGAGTAGGGGGTCACAATGGGATACGGCGCAGCCATTTTCAGACGTTTTCTGCGCATTTTTCCAGCTGTACGCTGTGGTTTTCAACATAATGATAAATGTTAAGCACCAGTGATACACAGGTACAAAGTGCCTGTGTAGTGAATCGCGGTGTCTTCCTCCATGGTTATAAGCACGCAACCGAAATCCAATTGAAGACGTACCCTTTTCTCCGAAACAAGAGTTCCACCCGAAATCGTTATCATACGCCCACTGCTTGCTTTTCCCCCACGTCCATCAGTTCATCTTGCGGATCCCAATCTTCCTCTTCTTCTTCCACCACTTTCAGCTGTTCGTCTTCGTCAACTTCAAGTGGACGTGCTTTCCGTTCGGCCAGCTTGATTTCTTCCCTCGAAGATTCCTTGTCTAAAGGTGGGTGACACTTCAGCGTGAGCAGGTGGATCACCACTCGACCGTCGGCGGACATTGTTGGTGTTAGGTTCTAGAAAACCTTCAGCAGACCTCTGATTTCCAGGGTCCAGGCAGACATGAGGGAAAGAGTGCATCGATGCCGTTTAGCTTAATTTGCGGGATCCGCACACCTCGTTTCTCATTTGAACCACCTCCGACGTCACAACGTGGTCTCCTTTGAAAATCCGAGCAGGATGGTTTTTCCCGAGGTCTTTGGTCTATGTATGGAAACAGACTATGAGGAGCCTGTAGCCTTTATACGCTACCCATAAGGTGCCCAGTGGTGCTTCATGCACTTTGTACCTGTGTATCACTGGTGTTGAACATTTATACATCACCATGTTGAATACTACAACGCACCACTGGAAAAATGCGCAGAAAACGTTTGAAAATGGTATAGACGTCAGAATCCCCCAAATCTCTGCCAATCAATTGAAATGCAAAAGAGCAGAAAAAAATAAAAATATTAAAATTTAATGTAAACCATTGTACAAGGACAACACGCCAAATTGTCCTATGAGTAGACAGTGCTTTTCAATCTTCTAAGCGGGATTCGCGACCGTGGGTCGTTCGGTTCACTTTTCTAGCCCCCCCCCCCCCTCCTCTAGGGCAAATCAGAGGCCCTTGCTTTAGCATTTGTTCTTGCCATTCTGACATCATCAAGAGAGCTCCCTTGTAAACGAGCCCAATCGCTAGATATCTACGTATCTTTGCACCTTATGCATCATCTTGGGGTATGTGCCTAATTCTGAAGGGCAACGGTATACTTACCAGGAAAGGGTCTCAGGCGTAGGTCGGAACGGGGGAAATGGATAGTACTGTGAGAATCTCCACCCTTCATATAGTAGAAAAACATGTTTCGTTTTTGCTGAGTCCTTGAACCAAAAGAGCTACGGGCCCTCGAAATTGGGGGCACAGCATTGCACCGTCACCCATACCTACTGCAACCTATCGTGATTGGTCGAAGTTTAAAAAACGGATGTTCCATGTCCGACTGTCAAACTCTGTCAAATTCTCTCCGCTGTCAGAAGTAAAAAACGGATGTGAGATTCGTGATCAGCATTGGGAATAACGCTCCTGGGCGTGGTTTGGGCGAAAGACATTTTTCGACCTCTCCTCGACCTCTGGAGTCGTGAAAGTACAATAGTGCCTTAGGCCCCGTTTATACTTCATCGCGGCGTGACGCGTAGCCACGCAATGAGGCCAAATTGATCGATCGTGTCACACAATCAATATGGCCACTATACGTGGCGTCGCGTCGCGCCGCGACGAAGTATAAACGGGGCCTTAGTGGTAGTTTAAATGAGCTCATTTCCTACACGTTTACTGTGAGCTGTGCTTCACTCACTTTTCTCATTTTCTGAATTATACAACGACTTGTGTTTTTCAGCGAATGTTAAACAGTAAGCTTTCAGCAGGTACGGGTTACAGCAGCTACGAGTAACTAGGGCTGCCGAGGTCATCATCACCGATTTCGCCCAAACTTCTCCCAGGAGGCTATTTGGTGTGCTGATCACGAATCTGGCATCCGTTTTTCAAATTTCGGCCGATCGCGGTAGGTTACGGTTGAGACGGGTGACTAGGGCCGTCGAAGTCATAATTACCGATTTCGCCCTGACTTCGCGTTGAGCCCGAATCCGACCCTAACTTGAGAATTTAGAGTGAAATAATTGTGTAGTAGATGAGCAGGAAGCAAACTGGTAAAGGAGGCGGCAGTTATGAAAACATGCAAAAATAGTGCATAGCACGAGAGCCGAACATCTGACCTGGCACATGTGGAGCAGCCTCTCACCCTACTGAGCTACTGATCTGCTTGCCGTATAGCCTTTCGTCACGTTCTCTAAATCAGCGCGCGCCCGTGGACACGTGGGCATGTGCTGACGGTGCAATACTGTACCCACAACTTCGAGGGCCCGTAGCTCTTTGGGTTCAAGGACTCAGCAAAAACGAAAATGTTTTTCTACTATACGAAGGGGGGAGATTCTCGCAGTACTATCCATCTCCCCCGTTCAGACCTACGCCTGAGACCCTTGCCTGGTTAATGAGGCAACATTGTCTTTGTCAGATGAGTTTCCGTAGCGATCGTTACACGTACAACGCCAAGAACTGTTGAGCAGTTTTTCAGGATGTGTCGATGTAACAAAATGCTTCATTATGCATTCAGGAAATGTGACGAATTGGTATCTTCGTGGAAGTGTTGTGTTCACAAGAACATCGATGGCCGTTTTTTCCTTTCACCTTGGCCAACATTTCACAGCTTTGAGTTTCTTGGCAATTCTTTCGCCACCGTTTAATGAGGTGTGTGGGACGGTGGACGGGAATATGAATCCGTTGTCGAGGGAATTCGTAGACTAACATTCTGTTTGATGATCTCTTTGAATTTTACTATGTTGAGCCATTGGAGACAAAATTGTTGTGAAAAACATTTAAAAAACATGGAGTATGTCCCTGGTACAGGAAAGAGTTGAACACTGCTTGAATCTAGAAGGTTCTTTATGCGGCAAAGTTCCGGTTCTCCTCAATATTTGTGGTATACGTAAAAATAGTCAAAGGCGTGGCGCATTCGTAGAATGATCGATGTTAGCATTTGTTAGCTTTAGAAGATGTTTCCATCGACAACTGTTCCGCTACTATTCCGGGCCTAGAAGGACACATGTTGCTCACATGGAAGGGTTCCTAACTCATGGTAGGCTTTTGCGCTGCTATTTTGGCAGAATGTAGGGCCCTGTGAGCGGAGTCTAGAATCACATTCAGTTTTTGCTGAACGTTCTTTAAAGTCTTGAAAAAGAGGTGTGAAGGCGTGTGCTCAACATATATCAACCTCTACGACACCCAAGGAGATGTGCTTCGGTGGCGCAGTCGGTGGGAGTGCCGCCTCATAGGAGCACAACGGCGAGCTTTTAGCTTTTCAGTTCGATCGAGTCCGAGTGCTGCTAATATTTTTGCACGTCTTAGTTCGTTGTTATTACTCTTTCTTCTGATTTTAGACGGTAAGTGCTTGCAACAAGCCAAGGCTGTCTATTTGCGCCTTCATATGTGCTAGTTTTTTAACGATGCGTATCTGCAGCATATCATTTTTCTGAAAATAAAAGGCCTTATTGCTCTTCCCTTTTAGTCAACAGCTATGGTACAAAACTGTGAACATGTTACAGAAGCGAGTGAGGAATAATCTTCTCCCTGGCAAGGAATGACCACTTCTTCGTCGTTGAACGCGTAATCCGTGGGTGTAGAGAAGGGTCCTATGTGAACATCGACGTAACAAACTGCCACCCACGAAAAAAAAAAACTAGCACGTATGAAGGCGCAAATAGACGGCCTTGGTTTGTTGTAAGCATTGATGGTCTAAAATTGACTCCTGTGATCATAAGGAAGCGTAATAACCGCAAACTAGTATGTGCAAAAATATTGGCAGCCCGCGAGCTCGAACTCAAAAAGCCCACCATTGTGCTTCTATGAGGCGACACTCCCAGCGACTGCGCCACCGAGGCACATCTCATGGGGTGTAGGAGTTGATGAGTGTTGCGCGCACATTTTCACACCTCTTTTTCATGTCTTTGAAAAAGCGTTCAGCAAAAGCTAACTGTATTTCTGGACTCCACTCACACGGCCCTATATCCTGTCAAAGTAGCACCGCAAAAGCCTACCATTAGTTGGGAACCTTTCCTTGTGAGCCTTCCATCCCTCCGGGGTCGGTGAATTGGTTCCGGATTTGCCTTGGAGGATAGAGTGCTGACGTGTTCATAGATCGGCAGACCATCGCAAGTCATTGTGAAAAAATCAATTTCCTTGGAAATCAAAAAATCCGACATAAAACGCATTTAAATTGCCTCCACGGCATTCCGTAGAAGTATGGATAGTATGGCGGATCCCAAAAAGGAACGTCTAAGGCCTGGCTTACACTTGCACCGCCAAGCGGCGCGGCTTGATGGTCGTTGTGGATATCGATTTTTCGCGCCGCCCGCGAAATATCTGCTCCGACTACGGTGCCGCTCCGCGCAGCTGCACAAATATAAACCAGGGCTGACGCCGTCCTTTGTTCTTTATCCTTCAACGTCGTCTCCAAAAATGTTTTCCGTATGTCTGCATGTGGCGCAACGGCAAGAGGCGGCGTTCTACGTACATTGACGTCCAAGTGTTTCCAATTTCCACTTCCCGACCCGGTTAACCACGCCTCCTGATCTCTCAGGTGAATACGAAGCGTTATTCGCCTGAGAGATCAGGAGTGAAGCGTTAACCTATGTGTGGCCTGCTTCCCACAAATCATTGTACGAAGTAGCTCCGCATTCATACCGACGTGTCCGAATGAATCACATCGATCAGTGTCAACAAATGTTGATGTCGGAGTGGAATAACACCGACAACTGCCTTTGTTAGTTGCTTACCGATTCGGAGCCACTTGAAGCTATTGCGTTTGTTCGGGCGATTTGTCAGCTATTAACTTCTTTGTATCCATGCATAAATCTCCCATTCGATCAGTAATTTATCACGATGACGCATTGGTTTGCCGAACGACAGCGTTTCGGCTTGTTGTGTAATATAACAAGTTAATAACAGCCGTTTGAAAGCGTAATAATACACCAGCTCAAGGGGAAGTGGTGGGGCTAGTCAGCCGCTGTTGGGTTAATTTGTATCTTTCCACTGGCCAAAACAGTCACTGATACGGAGCGATTTCTGTCCTTAGTGATAAGCGAAAGGACACTCGGCAATATGCTGAAGAATTTCGCTGATCTGACGCTTTCAGGGAATCGTCGCTCTTATTAGACTAGAGGTCCCTTCGGTTCTACGGCCTCTTTTGTCAAGGGAGTTCTTCAGTCATAAAGAATTTGAACATCAAATCACATCTTATAAGTATTAATAGTATTGTGTACTAGTATTATGTAGTTAAGTTATGATAAATTATGGGTTTTATTGAAGTATCTAGAAAAATCAAAAGAAATCAACTATGATTTTTGTGTTATTCACACTACGCTCCCACTGGTTTCGAAAGAAAAAAATCCTCACACTTTTTTCGTGAAAAAGAGACCAGAAATTCAGCTTTTTCGAATTGATGTTCCAGAAAACTGTAGTTCGAAGCATCCAGCTCGATAGAGTTCTGCTTCTTCATGTTCATAGGTGTCTCTTCCCGGTTACTATCCTGGCATCTTTTGGAATCTTTCTACGGTTTAAGTGAGCTCTTCTTCACACTGTAGAAAACGACGAGATATTTTTATATGAAGATAGAACGCTGACTTACCCAATATGTCCAATGGGCATTTAAATTTTCTCCAGAATATCCTTTAGAAGTGGAATGCATGGCGCATCCCACAAAAGAATTGACTGAGAATGACCTTTACCGTTCACCCCTTACCAAAATTGAGCCGGCCTAAAATCCGCTCACGATGGGGGCTTCGCACAGGTAGTCGATGATATCATAATTACTTCATTTGTTGTGAAACCTACCCACGAACCAGCATATTCATCCGACTCGCACCTCAAACTGTTAAATCCGCAAAAATCGATAAAATCCATCGATAATGACCACACGATCGATAGTGTTCAACTGTTTTAAACATTCATAGAAATTCGTGACCTAGGCTTTTTATTCACAGACAAGATGAGTTTTCTGCCTCATCTGAAAAGGATTGTAAACAGCTCTCTCTCCCGTACATACACTGTTCATAGCCTTAAGGACAAAAGACTCCACCACTCTCATAAAGGCCTATAAAACCTATATTCGACCTCTCGTAGAATGCGGAACTACCGTTTTTAATCCCACGCTCAAAAAAGACATCAAGTCTCCTTGAGAGTGTACAAAACAATTTCGACGTAGTGGGCACGAATACCGCTTTATTCCTAGCAGTGTTGATAGGCGTGTGGTGTTAAAACTGCATTCTCTTCATAGTAGATAGATAAAAATGATTTGGTTATTGCTTTCAAAATTCTGACTGGTAGGACTCCACTCAAGCCTAGATGTTTCTTCAAATTTTTTCTCATCTCAGTCTCGGGGTGAGCCTACAAAAATTAGGGCCTCCCGCTCTAGATGTAAATCAGGTCTGCGTGACTCCTTACTCTCAAATCTTTCAAAAAATTGGTCTCCCTGACGGTACCATCTTCATCTTGATCTGTCTTGCTCTTACCTTAACATCATTCGTTCGCGTGTTTTCACTGCCTTTTCCAGTCGTCCCTTTGTTCTATTGTTCTTTGCTCTATTACTTCTTAGTTATTTGGGTTATGTTTGCCATTTTTATTTCTCCGCACTACTTAAATAGTTTTTTTAACACAGCATTTGTGTGCTGAAAGTTCTTAGGAATATGTTTTAGGTTTGATTTTTAATTCATTCCACGCTCATGTTTATGTGCATCTCTAGATAAAGATAAAGGTAAAGATTGTCCACCGGTCATCGTATTCGTGCCCTACCGCTTCCTGGCTACAACTCAAACTGATTCAAGGCTCGGTTCCCACCCAGAATGACCAAACTCACCTTCCTTTTAGGGTCGGTAAGGTGCTGGAAGACATATCTTGTGAGCGTGAAACTGAATCGACTATCGGCTGGCAACCGCAAGTCATTGTACAGGCCGGATACGTATCCATGCTAACGCTACTACGTAGAAGTCGTGGCGCATTCCACATATTGAATGTCTTGTCTTGTCTATGTCTTTATTCTTCACCTGCGGTCACGTGCCCTGAAGGTCCGTATATCTGCTGGCTGGGGCTTCGCCCCATTTTTAGAAGTGACTAATCGATATTGTCCACTTATTGCGAAACATGTCCACGGTTCAGCATTTTTGATATTTGATCATCATAGCGGTTAATCAACATTTTCATTGAGCGTGGTGCAATAATTACTTTAAAAACTTAATTAAGGTTTTAGAGGTTGGAAGTGGAGGCGGGATCTCGCATGTGCCACAAGTCGATTTTGGGTTCGAATCGCGATCAACCCAACACGGCCTTCAAATTATCCAGGGCCAATCATTTCATCAGTTCTTATTCCTATACAAAAATTGTGTAGGAATAAGAAAGCACTGTCTTTGCTGTAAGCTCATCACCACCTGTTTATTTAAAACCCAAACCCAATTCAAATTGCCTGCATGATATCATGTAGAAAGGGAAAGTGAGGCGCATTCAACGAAGGAGATCGAGTTATGCCGATCCCTATCTCTTGACTTTCACTTTTATTTAGTCATGTACGTGCAAGAAATAATTGAATATGAATAGAAAAAAAAGAAATTATAAACTCCTGATCTGGTATCCTTTTCATGTGATGGAAATGCGAAAATTTTCCCGTATGTCCGCATCTCTTAGCGTAGAATGGGGGAATAAAGGACGGCGTTACTCAATCCCTTTTAGGATGCGCCACGCATTCTACTTCTTCGGGATATCGTGGGGACGTTTTGAATGCGTATTTGGCCACACAATGACATGTGATGGCCGTCCCAGACAAGACTGGTACCAATTCACCAATTCCGGAGGCATGAAAGGCTTGGTTGGCCAGGCTCTCGCTTACTTCGCTTTGAAGATCCTCAAATTGCTGGTCGTCGATGTAAACGGCGATTATTACCAAATGTTCGTGCAAAAACGTGCAGGTAATGCGAATAACGGGCCTAATCGACGATAAGTCACATTATGCAAAGGCAATTTTGCCCTCGGGTCTCGAACCCAAGGCTCTATTGTCAAGCGAGAGCACTACGACTAGACCACCGTTTCAAGCTCTTACACTTGGTCTAGGTTACTCTTCAAAGTTCCTCTAGAAACTGAAGGTATTCCCTGCTAAGAATGCAAATTGAAAACCATGTTGAAGACGAGCAGAATCGGACTCTAAGCCGTTGCATCTCCCTCTGCACGACTGTGGTTTTGAGGTTTCACTCCATACGCAGTCCATGACATAAAAACGCTAGTGTTAGGGTTTCAGCGCATGACCGTCGATGTCGAGCAAAACTAGGACAGCGAAAGTTATCGGGCCACCACGTGGCCGGATGGTCTAGGGGTATGATTCTCGCTTCGGGTGCGAGAGGTCCCGGTTCGGCCCAAAGTTTTGCATTTCGTGTGAACAGAAAAAACAGGATTGTCCTGTAGATCACGTCGTTATCGTAGGGAAATGGGGCTAAAATTTCTATCTTCTAACAAGAAATAGATGACACATTTGTTATGACTGCAAGCGAAGTCTGCGTTCCATAGAATTCTTTGAATAAATGTAAACGGCGATTATTACCAAATGCTCGTGCAAAAACGTGCAGGTAATGCCAACAACGGGCCTAATCGACGATAAATCACATTATGCAAAGGCAATGTTGCCCTCGGGTCTTGAACCCAAGACGGCTCTCTTGTTAAGCGAGCGCACTACCACTAGACCACCGTTTCAAGCTCTTACACTTGGTCTAGGTTACTCTTCAAAGTTCCTCTAGAAACTGAAGGTATTCCCTGCTAAGAATGCAAATTGAAAACCATGTTGAAGACGAGCAGAATCGGACTCGAAGCCGTTGCATCTCCCTCTGCACGACTGTAGTTTTGAGGTTTAACTCCATACGCAGTCCATGACATCAAAACGTGTTAGGGTTTGAGAACATGACCGTCGATGTCGAGTAAAACTAGGGCAGCGAAAGCTATTCGCTCACCGCGTGGCCGGATGGTCTAGGGGTATGATTCTCGCTTCGGGTGCGAGAGGTCCCGGGTTCGAATCCCGGTTCGGCCCAAAGTTTTGCATTTCGTGTGAACAGAAAAAATAGGATTGCCTTGCAGATCACATCGTCATCATAGGGAAATGGGACTAATACTTCTTTCTTCTAGCAAGGACGACACATGTGTTGTGACTGCAAGAGGAGTCCGCGTTCCATAGAAATTCTTTGAATAAATGTTTGTCATGAGTATAGGCGCTCCCGCGCAGGTTTAAATTTTTGGATGTTAGATGATTTTTCAGCGACTGGCATTGAGTCGAATGGGTGCCACGTTACAATACAATAATTACCTCCATCGCGGCTTGCATAGGCGCTTGGATTGCTGAATTTTGAATTTGCTGAATTTTGAAGCATTTCGACTTGAGTCCCACTTACTTCTGATCTCCAAGTCTAAAAGAAACGGCCAACAGAAACTTAGTTCCAGAAGACGCATCGCCTGGCATCGAACTCTACGGCACCAATGCCAGTCGGTTATGTTCGTCTAAGTTATTCCACGGAAGGGAGGTTTGGAGGGACGAATTGGAGCTTTTGTTGGTAGCGGCGTCGCTGTTTGCATCGCTTAGGACAGCGAAAGCTATTCGCTCACCGCGTGGCCGGATGGTCTAGGGGTATGATTCTCGCTTCGGGTGCGAGAGGTCCCGGGTTCGAACCCCGTTTCGGCCCAAAGTTTTGCATTTCATGTGAACAGAAAAAATAGGATTGCCTTGTAGATCACATCGTCGTCATACGGAAATGGGACTAAAATTTCTCTCTTCTAACAAGGAATAGACGACACATTTGTTGTGACTGCAAGCGAAGTCTGCGTTCCATAGAAGTTCTTTAATAAATGTTTCTCATGAGTATAGGCGCTCCCGCGCAAATTTAGATTTTTGGATGTTAGATAATTTTTCAGCCATTGACATTGAGTCGAATGGGTGCCACGTAACAATACAATAATTACCAGTTATAGTTATCTAAAAACAGCCACTTTTCTGAAGTTGCAGACACTCGGCTTCCATCGCAGCTTGCATCCGCGCTGGGATTGCTGGGCATGTTTGCTATTCAGAAGAATTTGGACTTGAGTTCCCCTTATATCTGATCTCCAAGTCTAAAAGAAACGGCCAACAGAAACTTAGTTCCAGAAGACGCATCGCCTGGTATCGAACTCCACGGCTCCTATGCCAGTCTGTTACGTTCGCCTAAGTCATTCCACGGAAGGAAGGTTTGGAGGGACGAATTGGAATTTTTGTTGGTAGCGGCGTCGCAGTTTGCACTGCTTAGGACAGCGACAGCTATCGACACGCGGCGTGGCCGGATGGTCTAGGGGTATGATTCTCGCTTCGGGTGCGAGAGGTCCCGGGTTCGAATCCCGGTTCGGCCCAAAGTTTTGCATTTCGTGTGAACAGAAAAAATAGGATTGCCTTGTAGATCACATCGTCATCATAGGGAAATGGGACTAAAATTTCTCCCTTCTAACATGAAGTAGATGACACATTTCTTGTGGCTGCAAGCGAAGTCTGCGTCCCATATAATTTCTTTATATAAATGTTTGTCATGAGTATAGGTTGGAGTGTCATTTGTGCATATTGAACGGAACCAGGAAACTATATCCCCTGTTGTCTCGCTGATCATCGAGTTGCTCGGGCTGATAGCAATGTCTCCGTTCGTCTCTGTCCTGTGTCAGAGTGCCCCAATGGATCCTTCTCGCTCGCGGGACAAATAATTGTCGTACAGTTCTTTCATTGCTTTTACAAAGAAGTCAAACTAACGCGTTGTTGAGCCAACAGGCCGTGTTTACGTTATCAATCGAATAATCAGAGTGACGAAGACGAGTGGATTTACTGTTGTGAATACGCGAAATTTTTAAAGAGGCACAAGCAGCGCCTCTTTAAAAAACAGACCTAGGATTATGCTGTAGTTAAAAAGGCGAATAAGAGTTTTAAGAAAATGTGTGTAGGATCGACGGATGTAGCTTCAGAGAGAGTCAAAGAAGACACTTTGGATCGAAAATGGATTTTAACCTCTTGGAGAATAAAGCGTAAGGATAAACTACTCGAACTACTCGGCATTTCCCAATCTTTTTTAGGATGCGCCATGCATTCTACTTGTACGGGATGTCGTGGAAGCGATTTTGAACGCGTCTTTGGCCTGTAAATGACTTGCGATGGCCAGCCAATGAACAAGTCAGCACTCTATCCTCCCAGACAAGTCGGAACCAATTCACCGACCCCGGAGCGATGGAAGGCTTATTTGGTCTAGGCGGAAAATCCGAACCAGGAACCTGGTAGCGAGTGCACGCGACAGCCGGCACCTCCTCCGGCTGCGCTACACTTTTCCTAGTGTACAGTACCTGAAAATTAAGGGTGGAAGTGCAGAGATGGGTTCGATTGAAGTGCTCATGGCAGTGAAAAGCGATTGATTTCGTCGTTGTAATGGTGACACTTCACTCAGGACATGCAACAGCCGGAGCCTGAAAACTGAGGTGTGCTCGCCGATCGTTAACGCTGAAAAACGTCGCGCGGAATGTTCTGCGATGTTGCGAATTCGTCGTTTTCAACGCACGCGTCATGTTGTCGAACACCGCTTCGTCTGCAGTCTCTCTTCCTCCGTATCCTACGTGATTTTTAGCCCTATGGATTCCTCGTTTTTCATGTCAGAACCTATACATCTTTTTGCATCACTCTATGCTAGGAACTGAACTAACAAAAACATTCATTTTTTCATAAAAATCAATATTCGTTTTTGAAATGAGAATTTAGTAGCGCGACATTAAATCGAACATTAGAATTTTGGACGTTGTTCACGGCGAAGCGATGCGAATGACTGAATAGCTTGATTCAGCGTTCAATATTGGTTTTCAGCCTTGGTTTAATCCGAACCGAAACTTTCCGCTGTTTTTGACTTCTAACATCAATTGATCATAACATCGAACATTTTCAGTCATTTTAGTAACCCTTGCTGTGCTCAGAAAACTGTTGCACTTGGCGTATCGCTTCCAATAAAAAACACTAGTAAACATTTTCAAGTTGTGAAAATCTGAACAAAGGGAGCTTATAAACTGTAGGAAGGCACTTTTACGCTCCGCTTTACGCAGTGATATTTCTTTTCTGGAAATATTCCAGGAATGCGAGAAAACAACAGTATGAAGGATATATATATATATATATATATATATATATATATATATATATATATATATATATATATATATATATATATATAGGTCGTATAAAAATCAAAAGTAGTCTTCAGCTCTCCTAAAAATATCCTACAGTTTTTGTTCGACTGAATTTAACGAGGTTTTTTTCAAGCTGCTGATTTAACGAGGAAGGTCAAAGAGCTGATCGTGGAATTTCGTAAAGCGACCTATATAGGGTTGTAGAGCGTTGTCTGAGAAGCACCATAGTGGTTTCCAAATTTTCTGCACTTCTGGGTAGGTCAAAAATTGCAAAAAACTGTAGCGCTTCAGTGCGGGCTGATAACGCAAAGCTGACACCTGGAATATCCTTGCCGTGCTCAGAAATGATCCTGCAAAAGGTTTGGAGCATCAATCATTGCTAGAACGTGGGATTTGGCAAATTCCTATTAGAAGCGAGAAAGCAAATTCAGAGGAGGCATCCATCAGGAAGCCAGACAACGCCCTACAACGCTAAATAGGTCGCTTTATGAAACTCCACGGTCACCTCTTTGACCTGCCTCGTAAAGGTTGGTAACTTTTTCTGCCCGAGTATGGCAAATCGTCAGCAAATTCTGATGCTTTGTTTTCACATTTTTATCAGCAAATTCGTTTTAATTTTTTTTAACTTACCAAATCCCATTGTGAGCTATTTCGGCTGTATATTATCAAATACTGAATGGGTTGATTTGAATATGATATGGAAACTTCGTGATGGTTTCTGAAAACTAGTTCCATCCCAAGCGTTTCGGAAATCATTTTGTTTTGTGCTATTGTTTATGACACGCTCTTCGTAAAAAATAACTATTATTTGGGAAGAAGTTTTTGTCACATTAAAAAAGAAGCCCTAGCTCGTCGTTGACATCCCATTTGTCGAGCCAATCACATCCTAGACTTCAGATTGAAAAAGTGTTGTAAATAACCTTCTTTCTTTTTCCTATGCAAAGAAACGTTTCAGCAGGATACTTTTTGGTGCCTAAAACTGAATTATGTAAACATGGTGGGGTATGGCTTAGAGTTTGCTTCTATCTTTTCCGTTGCCCAATCGCCTATTCTGACCAGGGTACATCATCGTTTAAAGGTACTTTACCTCTAAGTCAAAGTATCTCGTGTTAGCGTTTCGCTGCTGTTTTTGTAGATCATACCTTCCTGACCCAGCATTTAAATTTCGATTTAATTCCGACTTCGCCTTTCCGAGATTCAAATCATAAAGCTCCATCACATGAAAATCGGGCACAATTGTCTTTGTTGTACTGTAGACTAGTGTGTAATTGTACGCAAACAGAATGCTCACTGAGACTAATTATTTTTCGTGCCCTTTTCTTCCATAGCATCTCGTGTTTGCAAGTTTTGGCTTTTCTGCTTGTATTTTAGGCTTCCAGCCCTTCTTCTCATATATTTTTCATTTGATTATCTACTGCTGTTTCATCTTGCTTAGTAATTTCTAAAACTGCCCGATATCTATGTATTAGGAATATAAGTAAGAATAAACACAATAAATTAAGGTAGGAACGGAAACGTACCAGGAAAGAGTCTCAGGCGTAGGTCTGAACGGGGGAGATGGATAGTACTGCGAGAATCTCCCCCCTTCGTATAGTAGAAAAACATTTTCGTTTTTGCTGAGTCCTTGAATCAAAAGAGCTACGGGCCCTCGATGGGGGGGGGGGGGTACAGTAGCGCACCGTTAGCACGTGCTCACGTGCATGCGTGCGCGCGCGTTATTGTATGGGGCGCTGCGAAAGCCTCTGCGGCAGCCTAGTCGGTGGCTCAGCAGGGTACGGGCCACTTCGCAGGTGCTGGGCCAGATGTTCGGCTCCCGTGCTATGCAATATTTTTGCATTTTTCAAGATTGCCGCCTTCTTTACCAATTTGCTTCCTACACATCTCCTACATATTTATTTCATTCTACATTGTCAAACAAGGATCAGATCCGTACTCAATGCGAAGTTTGGGCAAGAACGGTTACCATGACCTTGCCGTTAATCACACATTTACCTACTGTAATTTAACATACTTCCGGGTAATACGGAAAACGGATGTCAGATTCGTAATCAGCACCCCAAATAACCCCCCTGGAAAAAAGTTTGGGCAAAATCGGTGATTATGACCCTCGACACCCATAGTCACCCCTACCTGCTGTAACACGTACCTGTTGTAAGGTCATTGTTTAACATTCGCTGAAAAACACAAAACATTTTGTAATTCAAAGTAAATTGATAAAAGTGAGTGAAGCACAGCTCACAGAAACCTTTATTTGACAATTTAGAGTGAAATAGATGTGTAGGAGATGTGTAGGAAGTAGGCTGATTTAGACTGCCATGTCGTGCCGACTTTTACGACTCCAAAGGTCGAGGAGAGGTCGAAAAAAATTTTTTGTCCAAGCCTCGCCCAGGGGATTATTTGAGGTGCTGATCACGAATCTGACATCCGTTTTCCGAATTTCGGCCGATTACGGTAGGTTATGGTGGGTACGGGTGACAGTGCAATACTGTACCCCCAATTTCGAGGTCCCGTAGCTCTTTTGGTACGAGGACTCAGCAAAAACGAAACATGTTTTTTTTTACTATATGAAGGGTGGAGATTCTCGCAGTACTATCCATTTCCACCTTTCAGACCTACGCCTGAGACCCTTCGCTGGTTATTTAGCAACGGGAAAAGTAGAAATCTCTGAAAATTAAAAAAACGAAAAAAATAAGAAATGAAACAGGTATTGTGCTTATTATATGTCGGCGATATGCAAAGCTGAAAGCAAGTTAATCTTTTTCGAGTTCTTACGGAAAATGCTAACGTTCGAAGCTTCTAGTAGACTTGCAGGTAGCATTTTTAGCCAACGGCGTCCCGTAAGAAAACGGAATTGCATATCTTTTCACGACTTTTCTTCTTGATTTTGGGATAACGAAAACAGTGAGGATTTCGGTGACCCAGTGTTGACAAAAACAAGCAGTACGTGCTCTCTCTGAGAATCGATTCCCTTTTTAGCACTTCAAAACAGAAGACGAGATCATTGCATATGCGCCTGTAGAATAAACTTTTAAGTTTAAAAAGCATAAGTTTCCCTATAACTAGGAGTTGTATCAGAGTCAGACGACGACCGTATGCATCTGTTAAATTTTTCTTGTATATTCCGTCTTTATTGAATATATATTACCCTGTCTATAGCTTCTGGATCCTTTTTCTTCTTTCTCACCTTCTCTTTCTCACAAATGTCAAACTACATGCTCTTTGATTCTTTTGTGCCCAATTTTTGTGGTCCGTACATACTTATTTTATCAGTTTTACAATTTTTTAGTACTCAGCATTGTGCTTTCCAGCTTTTTTGAAGTCTAAACTGCATCTCTCCCAGATATGTTTCCTCTTTCGAGCCTTTGTTCAAAACGAGTAGGTATCATGGCTATTCCTTATTCATTTCTATTTGTGGTGTCCTATTTCGGGTGAATTTACGCACTCCCTTACGCCATCATCTGAGCTTTGTGTAGGTCCACTGTTTCAGCTCCACTGCCGCTGATGGTGCATCTTCAGAAGGGTGAAAAGGACTTTTATCTTGGCTATCAATTTGTGACGAGCTTCGGAAGTCTTCTACGGTTACTGTATCCTCGCTTTGAGTATGCTGCTGTTCTCACTGTTACATCACTTGTCGCTGCAGGATCTTGTGAGTTCCTATGCAAAATATATACCTGCCTGCAAGCGGCTACAAGGAGCCTAAAATTTTAGCGATCCAATTATCCATTGCCGGTTTCCTAGTCGGGTGAGGGTGGTCGTCTTGAAACTGTTCCGTATGACATTTGTCTTCGCAGTCGAGTGCTCCAATGCTACAGCAACGAGGAAATGATAAATATGCTTGAGAAGCCTAGTTGATAAAGCAGAGGAGGTCAACAGGGTCTATCCTAGTCGGGAGGGACAATCGTAAAATGCCAACTGCGTACCTCATCCCACACTATACAACGTCATCCTCTAAATTTGAATGAAAGCTCTCGTATCATGAGACAGCAGGTGAAGTTCTTGTGCAAGCTCAAGAGAGGTAAAGGAGACACAACTTGCAGTATGCCCCTCCGATTAGGATAGATCCGATCAACATATGCCCTCTTGTGTGCGAGTATCTATATACCAGACGTTCAACGGCCTTCCGGCCGCCAAACGTCTGGTTGGGGCTTCGCCCCAAACCCGGAGAATAGAACTACCCGAACGTCTTCTTCTCCTCTTTAGGCCTTTTCTCATTCATTAAAAAACTGGTTTTGCTATATAGAATGGTAATGCAGAATAGGGCAAAACAGGTCCATCACCTTCACTGGACCCCCCCCCCCCTAACTGGTTCCTTATCACTGGTTCCCCTTTATTGTTAGCCCTTTTCCGGTTCACCCTTCATCACTGGTCCCCCATCCCCCTTCGTCGGTCCCTACTACTGATCCCACCTTCACTGGAACCCCCCTTCACTGGTCCCCTCTTCGCTGGTCATCCTATCCTTCACCGATCCCCATTACTGGTCCCACCCTCACTGGTCCTCCTTTTATTCATCAACCCTTTTCCAGTCCCCCCTTTACTGGACCCCTCCCCCACCTCACCGGTCCCGCCTTCATCTGCTCCCCTCTTCACTGGTTAACTTTCTACCGGTCCCCCTTCACTGGACCCCTCTTACAGGTCCCCTTTGCTGATCCCACCTTCACTGGTCCCTCCTTTACTGGTCAACCCTTCACCGGTCCCCAATTACTGGTCCCACCTTCACTGTAACACGTCGTCTGAATCCGGAATCCTCGCGCGACATCGGTGACGCCTCTTCCGAACCCGGACGCCTGTTGAACAACGTCGGTGACATGTGTTCTCAACCCGTACGTGCTTTGCGCGACATCGTTGACACATCGTGTGAATGCGGAACGCTGGCGCGACACCGATGACACGTCGTCTGAATCTGGAAGGCCTTTCGCGACATCAGTGACACGTCGTCTGAATCCAAACACCCCTTGCGCGACATTGGTGACACCTCTTCTCAACCTGAACGTCGTTTGCGCGACATTGGTCACATGTCGTCTGAACATGGACGCTTTCGACAACTACAACAATTGACCAACACACTCCTTCAGCACTTCTGTGCAAACAAACACACACGCCCACACACGCACTCACTCACCCACAGACAAACGACCGTTCTCGCTTATATATAGTAGGATTCTTGTTCGAGTTGGGCAGGCGCGCGGTAGCGCAGGCGGGGAGGTGGTAGCCGCTGCTGAGAATTCCTTGTCCCTGGTTCGGATTTCCCGCCCAAGCCAACCAATCCTTCCATCCATTCGGGGTTGTTGAATTGGAACCAGACTTGTCCTTGGCGCTGACTTGTTTATCGGCTGACCACCGCAAGTCATTCTATGGTCAAATACGAATTCGAATCTTCTCCATGACATCCCGTAGAAGTAGAAAGCTTGGCGCATTCCAAAAACGGATTGGTTAACGCTGTCCTTTATCCTCATATTATTACTTGCTCGTTGTCATGTTTTTTCTCCTTTATACAAGGTGCTAAAGCTTCTTTGGCAAGGAAGAACGTGAAGAATGGTGCTCAGAGTAACACAGTTAACCACAGTGACAAGCTTAAAAAATTTTAGGCTTATTCTACATTGTAGGATCAGGGCGCTATCGAATGAGCCAACTCGTAAAAAAATTAGGTGGGCCGATCGTGGTATGATTTCGATACCCGCTGTACGAATACGGTAAGCGACCGCATTCTGAGCGATTACAAAAGAACACCTCTCAGAATGCGGTAGCAACAACAATACGCTTGGGTGTTATTCATATATTGGATCCGATTAAATCATTTTCGTATATCCGATTCGAATATCCTGATTCGAATCTTCTAAAAATCCGAAGCCCGCAAAATCGTCCTTATTCGAATCATCCAAAAATCCGGGGTCCGCGAAAATATCGTTATCCGGATCGTCCAATTACCCGAAGATTTTCGAGCGGATCCAATGAGTAGTGCCAGTCGAACTTTGTCTCTAGAGTAAAACGACACACTCAGCTACTCTTCCACGCCACAAAGGTGATAAGAGATGTTGCCCGCATTCACTAGAGCAGCAATACAGTCAACGGTTGACATAGATTCAGGAAGAGGTACAAGGTAGCTCACCCACCCCCGAGTAGGAAAAGGGAGAGCGTCCCACACTTGTATGATGATTCATTTGCTTTCAGATCGCAAATTAGTTTGCTTCTTTTTTAGAATGTCCTGTTGACGCTTTTCACTTTCAGATGAAGTGCTCAGCTATCATTCGGGTAAAATTATTGGCAGTTTCTATTCAGCCCTGCTTGGCAGGAATGAGACGCTATTCTGGGAACTGGTCTTTAAAGCCACATTAATCTATCTAGGACAAAGCCTGGTGAGAACATTCACAAGATATTTCCATCAGTTTTGGAGGTAGTGGATCAAATCCTCTTCGACGATTTTCTTTCCGATTTCATCCTGTTGAATGCAGTTCTCATTCAGCTTCAAGCGACAGTGTCATTTCTGACGTGGCTTTTGAACATTTCTATGCGAAGGAACTTAGTCAGCGCACTACACAGGTTATATTTCTCCCGTGATGCATATTTCCGTCTGAATTCCGTCGACAATGCTGGTATCGATAACCCGTGAGTTTTTGGCGATCAAATTATCATGCTTTCTATGAATGGTGCTAGTGAATATAGGTAAGTAATTGTCTCAATAACCTCGATTTCGATAAGACCTCTTCTGAAGATGTCGTCTTGTCCTTTCTGGACTCCTTGTGATCACATATATGGTGTTTCGAACTCTGTGCACGTCCTTGATGAGTGAGAGGCGTTCTGAGGACGTGCCAACACTACCGTAGGCGCTTCCCCTTTGGCTCTGCAGGATTTGATGATTATGGAGGGCATCATTATTTCTTTGAGAGCATAGTTTCGTGCCATATACCACTGGATTCATCCACATGAGTGCAGCTGGCTCTCTTGGGACCTCTTTGGTTAGCTACGGCAGAGCACTCATTGCCGTGCTGGACAACAGGCTTGTTGTCTACTGTCCTATAGAGCCTTTCCTTGAGGGTATCGGCGGTTATCGAAGACTTCTATGCAGTACCTCCACTTCAGCTGCTTTGTGTCCGTCGGATTTCTAACAGCGCGGTCTACTTTTCCCCTTTGTATACCTGACTCCCATGTTATTGGAGTTCCTCCTCATTCTCAATGGCCTGGAATGAGACCTGACAGCCTTGGAATCGGTTAATCGATTTTCGAATAATTTTTCGGATTTTATCCGATTATTCGAAGTTCTGAGGGGCGCGTGTAGCGCAGTTGGAGGAGGCGCGACTGTCGCGTGCACCTGATACCAGGTTCCTGGTTCGGATTTCCCGCCCAGGCCAACCAAGCCTTCCATCCCTCCGGGGTCGGTGAATTGGTACCAGACTTGTCTGGGAAGGATAAAGCGCTGACTTGTTCATCGGCTGGCCACCGCAAGTCATTGTATGGCCAAACACGCATTCATGTCGCCTCCACGACATCCCGTAGAAGTAGAATGCGCTGGCGCATCCCAAAAGGGATTGAGTAACGCCGTCCTTTATCCTTTATCCTTTATTCGAAGTTCGTTACTATTCGAGCGTTGTTCGAATTCGAAGTTCGAAAGCTCGACAAACTGGAATATCATCCGGACTCGACATTTTCGAAACGCCAAAAATTCGGCTATTATTCGAATTCGAAATTCGATGGGTCGAAAATTGAAAAATTATTCGAATTTCGAATACGATTCAGTCGACGTGACTGTTTGGAACGTAACATAAGGGCGCTATATAACATTTTCATGGAGCGACAACTACAGAAGACACAAGTAAAGGGCGCGTGGTCACCGCAAGTCATTTCATAAGCTAAATACGCATTCAAGTTGGCTCGACGACATCTCGTTGTGGTAGAATGCGTGGAGTATCCCACAGAGGGGATGGCAACATCGTCCTTTACTTTTAATCCTTCACTTAACGAGGTTGTGCAAACCACTTGGCTAGACGGAAATCTTGCAAGCATACGTGGTAGCTGGGTCCTGAAGCAAACGTTAGGCATGGTGTCTGGGATCCTTGTTTCGCTTGGCTTGCCCTCGTTGCTTTGAAAAGACTTTCTTACTAGGGTACCACGGTTCCAAACCGTTACCGTAAAAACAGTCGTTGCGGGACCATCATGTCTTCGGATGGGCTGGCCAACTTCACGGTTAATCGATACGCAACGGATTAGGGAAGCTTCATACTGTTTGGGTGGTTTTCGGTGGAGCATTTTGGGAGGAAATGCAATTTGACATTGTTCTAGATGAGTAGTTGCTTCAACGTAGGTACTTGTCTTCTCCAACAGAAACCCCCTCAAACAGTATGATGCTTCTTTTTTCCGTAGTTCCATCGTTCCACTATTGATTAACGTGGAGTTCGCAGGTAATTATAAACGGCGGATATCAGGACCGGCTCACCGTAACCGCAGTGCGGGTTGCGCCCAGACTTTTGCTGTCTGCGCCCTCCTAGCTTAGAGATCGCGCGTCGTCGTCCACGTTGCGACGTTCGATCGATGTCTTGTGCGCCCGCGATGGCACCGTCGATAAGTGGGTCATGGTGCAGTAGATAGAGGGTTTGCTTCATGTGGGGGATGTCGACGGTTCGGTTCTCCTGCATCGTGGCGTTCCTGGATTTCAGCTGAGTATCTGAGATTTGGGAGTTCTCGACGTCTACACGAGATTGCAGCCGCGAACTCCCCTGAGCGACGAAAGCAGTTTCCACGCGAGCAGCTTGTATGGCACATACCCTGGAGTCACTTCCCTAGCCTTTCTCTGGGGGACCGAGCCGCGGACTCCCCCTGAGCGAGCGAGCGAGCGAGAGAAGGCAGTCTCCATACGAGCAGCTTGTATGGCACACACCCTGAAGTCCCTTCTCTAGGCTGGCTCTGCGATTGCACAAAGGACGTCTTACCCGACGCCTAAGGTTACGGTGAGGGTCCTGATATCCGCCGTTTATAATCCTGTGGAGTTTGCATGATACCTGATCCAAAGACGTAGGTGTCCCGTCACGACTGTTCTTACGGTAACGATTTGAAAACGTGATGCCCTAGTAGGAACGTCTTGTCTGCCTTGACATGGCAGTCTACATTTAGTCGTAGTGTTTCGCTTATTACAATGTTTTCTTATAGCTATTTAGTGTTATGTATCGCGCTACACACGGTTGTCGCTCGGTTAATTGACTGATTCTAGATTCCTACTGTTTCCTTAGTATGGATATTTGTTACGTTTGCCATTTGTGTCTGTCATCCTCACAGTTTTTAGGGACCAGCGAATTACACAGGATGCTGAGCGTATGTGCTCCAAGCTTGCCAAGGATATTTTTCCTTATATACTTATTGCACCAGGAGTTATTGCGTTTTACACATACAAGACGTGGATGACGTAAGTGGATTTTTCTTTACTAATGTGTTCGCTATAACTGGTCCTTAGTAATCCGCGCTCTTACCAAGGTCCACTGTAGATTGTGTCAGAATAGCGAAAGATAGTTGCACTGCAAAAGCAGTAGTTGTAACAGTATAGTATCGATCGAAATTATCGATCTATCTGCAAATTAGACATTTTAGAGTGGAAGCGATTGAAGACGACAGAGGGTGTCTTCTTAGTGAGAACATATGCACGTTATTCATCCTAATAATCCACTACTTTTCTAGTGCTGGCCCATTTGGTGTGGCTATCATATACACCTATTTTGTTCTCGGAGTTATAGCGAATCGAATACTTGTCTCACCGCTCACAAAGTGGACTGCCAGAGTGGAGAGGTCTGAAGGAGACTTCAGGTTAGTTTTTTTCTCCCACTGATTTTTCTTGTTCTTTCTTCTGAATGTTTTTGTCTTAGTTGTTCTATTGTTGTTTATAAAAGAGGAGGGGGAGGGGGTGGAGAGAATGGCGGATGGGGAAAACGCCGGTATATTCCTAATCGATATAAAGTGCGGGATCCGCTCACCTCCGGTTTTTTCGAATTGGCTATTTGTCTGGAAGGGTAGGACACTGAGCTGGTCATCGGCTAACCACCGCAAGTCTTTATATGGGCCAAATGCACATTCAGATTTCCTTCTCGTCATCTCGCCAAAGTTCAATACGTTGCGCACTTCACACAGGGGTTGATGACAGCCTACATTCATACTTCTTCCCTTTTTATCCTTAAACTGAAATTAACTTGAAACTTCAACACATTATGATCCGAGCAGCGTAGGGTCGATGTCGGTGCGTAGTCTGCTGAAGCATAAAGTGTGACGTCGTCAATGTTTTATCCCTCCCAGTTCCGTCTGGCAACTCGAACGACTTAACTACATCACGTTACTTATCTGTTTTTTCGTCGCAGATTGCAAAAGATAGAAAGGTAAAGGATGTCGTAAATCAACCCCTTTTTGGCGTACGCCACGCATTGTACTTCTACGGGATCTCGTGGGGGCGGCTTGTATATAATTGACCACAATGTGTTGCAATGACCAACCTATGGACCAGTCAGTGTACGATTCATCCCAGACCCGTCTGGAAACAAACCACCGACCCTGGCGGGATGGAGAGCTTGGATAGCATGGTCGGGACCCGAACCAAGAACCTTGAATTGGGATGCACTCTGTAGTTGCCGCCTCCTTGCACTATCTCCCGCCCTGATGCAGATTGATACCCTCAAAGAAAGTTTTCAAACCCTTTGAGCATATTTCTCTGGCCGCTGTGCTTAAGCGTGTGCAAATCCGAGGGGATACATGATAACTTTGCCGACACACCGCAGTCGTTGGACAGTAAATTGATACGTTATCATGATTAGGTCGCTGTGCGCCATTTTGAGGTACCAATATCGATTATGCAGCACGGAGGATCAATATTTACTATCACGTTAGGTGTTTAAATACAAAAACCGCTTTATTATTTCAGCTGTTATAGGCAACCGTCTCGCATCTAGTGTTATGCTGGGCTTCAATTTTCTGTCGATGGGCGGAACTGCTGAAACTTTTGGAATTGTGTTGTAGTGTCAGTGTTAATGCCTTCTAGATTATCATGATACCATTTCGTTCATCACAAAGGCATGGAAAGCGCAGATAGCTTAGGAGGGTTTCGAAACTTGAGTCGATTTGGAGTACGCAAAAGAAGGAGCGTCTTGGACTAGTTTTTCATGTCATATGATCCCAGACACCATGCGATCGTTGTGGGACCGTGTGAGCGTCATGACTCCATCTCGCATCTCCCACATTATTGATGAACCAACGGTAAGTGGATGATAATAAAGGACGAAACAATTGAGGAAGTCAAGCCCTCTTCTATCAGTATTTGAAAAAACGATGCAGTATTCAGTTGTTAGCCTTAGACCCCGTTTATACTTCAACGCCGACCGACTCGACGCCACGTATAGTGACCACATTGATTGAGTGACGCGATCGATCAACTTGTACACTTTACATGCCGTCGCGTCGCTCGGCGTCAGAAGTATAAACGGGGCCTTAAATGTCACGAACGACCCACTGAGAAGAAGGAGTCTAATGTTTTTTTTTGTGTTTTTAAGGATAGTGTCAGCATTTTGGTGCTTTAAACATGCTTTGTAACGGCAATAAAATCTTGTGCACCTCGCTGCAGTGATTCTAGCAAATGTCTCTTGCGTCAGCCCAGTGCTTTTACGTTTATGTGGTGGTTAACAGTCTTGGTACGTCGACATTGCTACAGTGCAGTGTTGTTTGCGAACTGAATGAGGGTTCCCACTTTGGAGCCCTGTTCAGTGAAACGCATAGCAACTTACGATTGGATCCTGTAGAAATTCATACGTCCGTTTCGCTTTTTTAATATTCCCCTGTTCGTATATTAGGGTGATTCATATGTTGTTGCGATTTTTGATATTTTCAAATTTTTATATATTTTGATCAAACTCACTCTACTCATCGAAATGTTGCCCATCTTTGTCAACGATTGTCCTCCACCGTTACGGCAGGGAATAGATATGAATGGATATGGCTATAGAAATCCAGGGGTTGCGATTCGAAAAAGTGACGAAGGTCGGACCTAATACCTGTCCAGTACGCCACACGAGCTGATGCATGCCTTTTCAACTTATCCTGCTCTAATTGTTTTGACTGGTTGACGTTTCGACTCGCTCATTATAGGAGATGAGAAGTGGGTACTGTATGTGTCACATACAGCAAGGTATGCTTAGTCTCCAGCAGAGAAGCGCCAGCAGTTCCTTAATGTGACCTGCACGCACACCCAAGGAAGGAGATGCTGAGTGTTTTCTGGGACGTTCGTGGTGTTGTGTAGTGGGAGCTTCTACCAGCTGGTGAGACCATTAACACTGAGGTGTACTGCAACCAACTTCAAGAACTCAGCCACGCTCTTCAAATTAAACGCCCACAACTCGACATGACTTATTTCCTCCATGACAATGCAAAACCGCATGCTTCAAAAATGACCCGCCAAAGGCTCCAGATATTAGGATGGGAAGTGAATCCCCACCCACCCTATTCAATAGACCTTATCCCGACTATGTACCATTCCTTCCGATCGATAGCTCACTTTCTGGAGGAAAACGATACGATGATCGAGCGGCACTCGAATCCGACCTTCGTCGCTTTTTCGAATCAGAACTCCCGGATTTCTATCGTCACGGCATCCATTCCCTGCCAGAACGATGGAGGACAGTCATCGGTGGGCGATATTTGGATGAGTAAGGTTAGTTTAGTTTGGGGCGCGTGGAGCGCAGTCGGAGGAGGCGCCGGCTGCCGCCTGCACCTGATACCAAGTTCCTGGTTCGGATTTCTCGCCCAGGCCAACCAAGCCTTCCATTCCTCCGGGGTCGGTGAATTGGTACCAGACTTGTCTGGGAAGAATAAAGCGCTGACTTGTTCATCGGCTGGCCACTGCAAGTCATTGTATGGCCAAATAAATACGCATTCAACTCGCCTCCACGACATCCCGTAGAAGTAGAATGCGTGGCGCATCCCAAAGGGGATTGAATAACGCCGTCCTTTATCCTTTATCCTTTAAGGTTAGTTTTATCAAAATATACAAAAATTTGAAAATATCGAAAAATCGCAAGAATATATGAATCACCCTAATATTTTTCACCTGAAGGGAAGCCTAAAATTGTTGGCAGAAGGTTGACAAGCATTCAAAGGTAGAAGCTGTTGTGATAAGATTTGTATTGTAACACTTAATTAGCTGCTGACTGCCCTTAGGAGTAAGTATCCCTCTTACCTGTTGAGAAAGTTTATAGTCGCTGCAATTTTTTTTTTCGAGAATTGTACCTATCTTCGCTAAAACATTATTTATTACGATGCTGAACATAATCGGACATTGTATCAGTAATTTTGTTATTGCACAAAATCAATCGAACAAATGTCAGTTAGGTGGACACCTCTCTCTTCATAGTTCTATAATCTCATATCCATCATCTACAGCTTGTTGCAAGCTGACTGGATCATTGTTCACGTGTTTATAACCACCACTCTGGCATCATCTTCACTGTGGTCAGAAGCTATGGAAGCATTCACATTGCAACCTGCCGTTGTGGCCTTTAGATCGCCCGTTGGAAGGGGTTCTACGGTGAAGGTATAAGGCTCGCATGATCCCGCAACGATCGCCTATATACGGTATGAACAACTAGTGCATTTCCACGGAAAACTCGTCGCTACTTCAGTAGGCTTAGCAATCAACACCGTGACACCAGGCGGCTGAACGGAATGAACGCAGTTACTGTCGACTTTTCGGCCTCTTCTTTCTCCTTAGACCTTTCCTTCTTTATCAGTCCAATCAGTCACTGGAGCTTTGTGTGTGTTCAGATACAAGCACGTGTCCGTGCGGAACTATGCCGAAGAATCGGCGTTCTATAACGCGGCCGAATTCGATAGGCACGAGAGTGATCGCTTCCTCAACACGTTGTTGAAGAGACAGCTAACTGCCACCCTTTGGAAGTATCCGGCACAATGTGAGCTGTTTCGAACTTCGTTCTCTATTTCAGCCCTAAGCAACAGATCTGTATAATTTTTTCTATGAAAACGTTTCTTTCAGTTCTGCAGAAGTTTTTCGACTATTACGGTGCTATCCTCAGCTATCTGATCCAAGTATTTCCGATTTTCATTCTCAACAGCTATAAGGACATGGATCCTGCCACACTGGGAAAAGTAATCAGCAATGTGAGTTTTGTACAAATCTTTCTTCACTTCATAATTTTACAAACTTCCCCATGTCGCGATGACAGCAGATATAATTCAGAACGCATTTTTCTTCATATATCTAATCAACAGCTTTACTCGACTAACTGATTTAGCTATGCATATTGGAGAGATGGCGGGATACTCCCAAAGGTAGGGAGCTGTCGTTGTTTCTTCTTCTTTTTCTTCTTGTTTCTGTTAAAGGTCAATCCTAGTCTGGAGAAGGCAACTGCATATTGCATAAAGCGGTCTGCGGCCGTACCACCAGTCCTTTGAACCTGTCTGAGAGAACTTTTACAATTTGACAGTAACTGGGACTCTAATTCAGGGAATAGGGTAGTGAGAAAGATTGTCCATACATTCTAGTCCTGTTCCCGACTAACGATAAGACCGGTCATATACTACTAGCACTATTTACTATTTGTTCACTATTTAATATACTTGGGGCGTGTGTAGCGCAGCCGGAGGAGGCGCCGACTGTCGCCTGCACCCGATATCAGGTTCCTGGTTCGGATCTCCTGCCCAAGGCCAACCAAGCCTTCCATCCCCCGGGGTCGGTGAACTGGTACTAGAATTGTCTGGAAAGGGTGGAACGCTGACTTGTTCATCGGATGGCCACCGGAAGTCATTGTATGGCCAAATACGCATTCAAATCGCCTCCACGACATCACGCAGAAGTAGAATGCGTGGTGCATCCCAAAACGATTGAATAACGCCGTACTTTATCCTTTATACTTTACTATTTACTATTTGTTTACTATTTACTATACTTACTATTACTATTTTTTACTATCTACTCGCTGTATACGTCGATTTCGTTGCTTTGCGATCCGTCCGTATCCATGGAGAGAACTTAAAAATCAGGACTAACAGAAAGCGCAGAAGATTTTTTGCTGCAAATCTAGAGCGGGGATGTCCAATATCTCTTTCATACTTTGGATGTTTGTTCTAGTCAAAAAAGATTTGGATGTCCTTGAACAGATACAATGTGTGTGTTCAAGCCTGACATCTCCATTTTAAAAGCTTTCGAACAAATTCTAGGATTTTGTGGAGGAAGATATGAGTGTTCCTGCACCGGTTTTTCAGCCATCCCTTTTTTTTTTGAAATTGGTGACTATAATTGGTACACATTTTTGCCCTAGAATCCCTCAGGGTTTTTGTTCCTTATCTTTTCAGTTCTTCATTTGATTCTTAGAGATACGGAATACCTAACTTCGAAAAACCCAGGGCTGGATTTCCATGCATAGTTAGCACTCCTTTGGACTAACGTTATCCCTAGCATTAAATCTTATCCCACCGTGACAAATATAGAAGGGTAGATTTTTCTGAATCGAGAATAACCGCATTCAGGATCGAGTTCAGAACATTATGCCGTTAGCTCTAGTGCACAATTTTTCTTCTCATTGCTTAGTTTTCGTTTCTTTCAGATACACTAGAGATTAGCATCTTGTTCTAAGGTTTTTGTCAATAGAAGCGCAGCGCAGTGCATATCGATATATAAATAAATAGGCGGTACTTAGTGGGCTGCTGCCCGCTCCGTGATTGCACCTACTCACATAAACACGGCTTCTGTGCTGCTCCAGTACCAAGTAAGCATGCGAAGCACTTCAGAACTATGTGCTACCCTTAAAAGTCAGAATTTGCGTCGCCCTCATCCAAAATCAGGCAATCCTTTTTCTCAGTTCGTGGATCAAGTGTGAAGATTATTCAATTTGCAGTAAGAGACCAGGAAAGTTTCGTTCTCACAGAGTATGTTGAATCATGTTTCAAGTTCCGTTTTTTTCGATTAATTTTGCTTTTAACAGCCAATTTTTTATATCAGAAAGACCTGATAATGAACTTCGTATCATCCTTTCTGTTGCTACTTCGGTGGTGATTGTCTTGTGGTGTGGCACCATTTTCGCTGATGCAGTTGCGCTTGTAAACCCTGAATTTGCCAAAATTAATTTGGCGGTTTCTTAAGGCATTCGTGGGAAGTGCCTTTTGTTTTGTCCTCGTCCTCGTTTGCTTCATAATTCGTGTTAACTATTCTAAACAAAATTGCTTCGAAATCTCACTCGCGATCGTGTAATGTCACTGGGAATGAATATCCTATCCTGAATATCCTATCCTTGAATATGTAATGAATATCCTTTTTGTTTCTGGGTGCAAGTCATGAAATCGTTAGAGTTGATTCAAAAGTTTTTAAATGAAGACGATAGGTAGCAGCACATATACATTGTAGTTGTTAAAGGTCATCTAACAAGGAGATCCTCCAAAGTGGCGATGAGCGTTTGCGGTGCAATTCTTACAGGGCCCGTTCCGCGTGGGGAGTCTACAACCGTAGATATTTTTTTTTTCGGAATGCACTTCTGAAGCCGAAAAAAGGCGTGTGGAAGCGTAAGCGCGGAGCTCTTCATGCCCTGCTGCCACGCAACCGAATGTGGTTAGCTGGCGCAGTGGATAGCGATGTGGGCTCTCGGCCGCACAGAGTGGGTTTTACGGTTCGACCCCCGGTTTTGCCATAGTTTTTATATACATCGGATCGTTATTATTATGTGTTTGCGTGACCACAGGTGTCAATTTGTACACGATTAATGCTTTTAGTAATTAAACGTGGACTTTTTATGCCTTCCTTTGAGTTACCTCTCAGTGGAACGGATTTGCACTGTATCATACCAACATCGATACTGTAAATGCACACAAACACATACATTTTAGGGGATAGGTCAAACACATACATTTCAAGGGATGTCATGAATTCGATTTATATCGACAAATTCTTAACAATTGCTAAAAGCAATAACCGTGTACAAATTGACTCGTGTGGTTACGCAAGGCATAATAGTAACGACCCGATGTGTGCAAAAACTATGGCGACACCGGGGGTCAAACCGTAAAACCCACCCGGTGCGGCTGACAGGCGACGTTGCTACGCGCTGCGCTAACCGACCACAGTGGGGTGGGTGGCAGCAGGACGTCATGAACTTCGCGCTCACGCATCCAAACGCTTTTTTGCGACCACAGAAGAGCATTCCAAAAAAATTAACTTCGGTTATGGACTCCCCACACGGGATCCTGTAAAAACTGCATCGCAAAAACTCACCGCCACTTTGGAGGCTGCCGGGGTGTGGAAGAGATGCAGATTGCACCCCCAGTTGTAGACTTGTAAATGCTTTTCTCCTTGTATGAAATTCATACTCTTAAATTCCAAGTGAACCAAGAAGTTAGAACCTATAGATTGCCCTTTCGATGGCGGAAGGATCTGCGCAAACACCAATGTCTTTCACAATCCCATCCAATCTGGGAAAAATTGCCAGCATTGTATTGTAATGACTAGTTGTTGTCAGGCAAGGCGCAAATCTATTTGTTATTGCGAATTTTTCTGTTAATGGAGTTTTCTCATGTGATAGATGGATATGGATGTTGCATTTTTCTCGTTCGAAGCTTTGGAGAACTAGTCGTTTAAAATGATCATTCGTTAGTTTCGCTAAGTTTGTCCAAACACTGAAAGCGAAATGCTTTGCTAATATTTGGAGTTCTTAGAGATAGCATTCATTTTTGTTGCACGCTGTGTAGTTTACTGAAACATTTTGGATCTCAGTCGGTGCAGGAAAAGCTACATACCTATTCATGGTGTGTCATTTTCAGAATCGCTGAATTGGTCAGATATATGGAATGTATGCAGGATGAAGATGGAAGTTCATGGAGCAGTGGTGATGCAGCATCCAAAGACTCCGTTAATCTTCTGATAACAGAAAACTTAGCATACTCTTCACCCACGGATCCTGATCGGGAGCTGATTTCAGGTTTGAAATGCTACTCTCTCTCAAATTAGAATCGTAATTATGTTTTTTGACCATTCTGACCATGTATACCGATTCTGCTTCGTTTTGTTGTCTTGCTTTTCTTCTGCATTATACTCCCTCGCAAAGTTTAAATGGATAAAATCTTAAGAAAAATCCCCCTGTTGTCTGCAATTGGAGAGCGTCTTGAGAATCTAGCCAACCTTTCTCCTGAAAATTATACTAAGATTGAGGAAGTAGTGAAGGCTTTTAAAGCCAGTCCATATCGCGGCGTGGTATCGCGAACTTCATCGCTATCGATCTCCTGCGGCAAGTAATCGATTTCTGCTGCCCGATTAGTGCCGTTTCTCGCGTCAACTTCAAGATAGACAATGACAATGACGACGATACAGGTCTATATGTTATTCTAAGATGAGAGGTCAAGTAGGAGCCTTTCTACAACGTTTTTTCTTCATTACGGAGCTCTGCGGAAATTTTGGTTTTGCAGTGTGATGGGTGGAGTTTGTTACATATCACTTTTGGTTATGGTAGGAAGGCACCTTCGGTCCTATACGTTTCCAAAGTTGCAGGGTACATGACCAGCGCCTAGTTAAAGGTTTAAAAATCAGCGTGAAGTTTCTGGTTTGTTTCTTATTTTTCTGTGGATAAACTGCTAGGTAGTTTCTCCATCACATATCAACTTTTCTTTATATTGCCTTGTACTATACAGACCGTCCTGTGATTAGTGCAGCTGTTCAAATATAAAACAAGTTCAACAGTTTTTTGTCTATATCCTCCTCCAATTCAGGACTGAATATTTGCCTCCCAAAGGACAAGTCGCTTCTGATCACTGGACACAGTGGCGTTGGCAAATCGTCTTTGCTCAGAATTGTCAAGAAGTTGTGGGAACCGCGTTCTGGTAACTTTTCGTTCTTTGTATTTCGAATTCAAGTAGCTTTTTTTTCAATCGATATTTTCTCATGATAGGCTCCATCGTGCGAAATTTCACACCGGACACCGCGATGTTTCTTCCACAGAGGCCGTACTTTCCACCAGGACAGCTTTCTATTAGACAGCAGGTGGTGTTTCCACGAGTTGAGAGTGAGGTGCCATGCATCGAATTAGGTATGAATAGCCTTGAAGTGCTTTTTGCTTTTCACTTGATTTCTTATTTAGAAATTCACTCTGTAACTGTTTCATAAATAGGGCAGCTCAGCTGAAGCCGTATCTCCGATTACTTTGGAATTCCTTTAATGTTTTAGAAGACTCGAGGGTTATGTCAATTCTGAGTTCACTTGGTCTGAAGGCGTTGATATCGATGTGCGGCGGTATCACTGATGCTCCAAACTTTGAATGGTAAGTATGCATTGTTAGCCTACAATAAGGGCCTGTTCATATTTCACGACGGGAGCGACGGGAGGGATTGGTCAGCCGGACAAATCATGCGTATTGATCTTTGCCAAGCGATCGCCCAGCAACAATCGATACGTATGATTTGCTTGGCCGACCGATCACTCCCGTCTCGAAATATGAGCAGTCCCTAAGTAGTGATTTGGATCATGTCAAGGTCTGGGGTTTTGGGTGCGTTGTAGTACAGTAGTTTTAGGCGCTGGAGGTCGCATGAACCTTGAATCAAGGTTCTCAGTTCGTATCCTGTCTAGGCGAGCCAAGCCTTCCATCTTTCTGGGGTCGATGAATCGGCATCAGACATGATTCCGTCAAAGGATAAGACACTGACACTTCCATCGCAGGCCATTCATTGTATGGGCGACAGGCGCATTCAAAAATCTCCATGAGTCTCCATTTGAAGTAGAACATGCGGCTCATCCCGTTAAGAAATGGACTAACGGCTTCCTTTTTCCCTTTCCTTTATAGGTCAAACCTTTCGGCCTCTTTACAGGTTTATAAGAAAGGTATGGTGTAATGAGCGTAGGCATCTATTCGGAATCAACTCTCGAGTGTCTTCAGCATGTTGTAACAGTGACAGCCGTTGTTTCGTCCCACTGGCTGAAGGATATAAAAGCACCTCTACGAATGCTGCGAGGTTCGTCCTAGTCCGATCGCCGGCCGTGTGGTTTCAGCTGCGGCGCCTCCCCGTCCTTGAGGAGCTTCTGAACCCCGATCCTCCCTTTCCCTTCCCCCCCCCCCCCCCCTGAGGCCTTATATCTGCGACTTCAATTCTGTCCACATGTGTTCCTACTGTTAATAAAACCTTCGAGTTATCGCTATGTTTTGTTATGTAAGGGCCTAAGAGGCCGTATGATCTACCCGTGAATAAACCTGAGGGGATAGGTTTATTACATGGAGGTCCCGGCTAGGGTTTTTAGTAAAAACCTCAATGAACGAGCTCTTTCATAGTACCCCCCCTCCATTTCTGTAGATCAAAATCTCCTATATAATTTCGTGATGCTGCAAAATCACAATATTTCATGCGAAATTCAAATTTGTGACATTCCTGTCTTTGATATGCCAAATTGATCTTCTTTTCTATTTCCTTCGTCTTAAACGAAGTCGAAGCGCATGAATTGCTCCCTCTAGCACGAGGCCAACCAGAAATTGCATATATTCTTACATATTTCTGAGTAACAAGTGAAATCCTGGCCAGGTCGCACCACACCTCGTGCAATAAAATTATTCAATGAATAATGATGGTGTCCGAATAAGCGCTGTAATGTTCAAATTCTGTCCAAGTATTAATGCAGAAAAAGTTTGGATTTTCAAGGAATGCCACATATTAAAAAACTAATTACTAACGAGAAAATGCAGCATCATGTTTTTAGTTCCTCATAGCGCTATAGTCTATGTTCTATTAATATCTTTTCTCCCGTGCGTCTTTCGCAATCGCTTTCACGGCAGTTGTCTTCATAAACCCAGTTTTTACTCCAAGAATAGCCCCCGCACATATCCTTCTTGATGTATTACAGCCCGATACTTGCGTAACTCCACATCGTGTCCTACGTGCAATTAATCTCATCCACCGACCAACTGCTTTGCACCCAATAATAAAATGCCCCTCTCCCAACCTCGTAGTGTTACAATAAGATATTTTTGAATACACAGCCGCGCGCCCACCTGTTCTCCATTTTTTCTCTGCTGTTTTTGCCATCCCGTGAGCTTCACATCAATCAACCAAGTGGCCTCTGACGCTGACTATAGCTCTACTCATCATCCACACCCCAAGTTACACTTTTACCAGTCGTCCCGCCCTCTTCCGAAACCTTTCTCTTCCACAGACCTTCCCTTTCGACTCGCTCCCTGGTTGAAGATAATAATTATCATAATCACCTATCCCTTCTTCACCTCAACTACATCGACTGATCTGCTATTCCTGACGATGATATTCATCAAGCTCTTCCAAACGAGTGAGGAACGACATTTACGACAGGTATCTATTATGCGTCTTCTCACTCTAGACTGGAACGGAAAGCTGCCACGAATGCCAACATGTGATCGGAAGAAAAGTGCTCGCTACAGTGCGCTCCGTATGGCAGAATTCACAAAATTCTCTCCACCTTTCAGTCCCTGGGGACAGGGACTTTCAAATAGGGTAGGATGTAATGAGCGTAGGCATCTATTCGGAATCAACTCTCGAGTGTCTTCAGCATGTTGTAACAGTGACAGCCGTTGTTTCGTCCCACTGGCTGAAGGATATAAAAGCACCTCTACGAATGCTGCGGGGTTCGTCCTAGTCCGATCGCCGGCCGTGTGGTTTCAGCTCCGGCGCCTCCCCGCCCTTGAGGAGCTTCTGAGCCCCGATCCTCCCTTTCCCTTCTCCCCCCCCCCTGAGGCCTTATATCTGCGACTTCAATTCTGTCCACATATGTTCCTACTGTTAATAAAACCTTCGTGTTACCGCTGTTTTGTTATGTACGGGCCTAAGAGGCCGTATGATCTACACGTAAATAAACCTGAGAGGGGCAGGTTTATTACAATGGAAAGGATGGGGTTTAGCATAGATGTCGATAGTTATTGACCTGACGGTCAGCCGTTGCTAAGAGGCTTTGAAACCCTTCAACGGACGCGGCGCGAATACAATGGCCGTTGCTAATGAGCTTAACAGCCTTAACAACGGCGGATCTATGCAGGTTGGAAGGGAGCACACCTCCTCCCCCCTCCCCCCCCCCTAGCATCATGTTGAGCTTTTCTTGGCATGCCCACCCTAGCTGTAGGACTGCGATTGAATATGAAACTATAGTAAGAAAAATGAGAAGGAAGAGTCATCACAAGAGTGCACCCTCCTAACACATATTGCGTCTCAACGGCCATTATATTCGCATCGCTCCTTTCTCAAATGATCAACTTCAGACACAAGACGTATTATAGATCGATATCGATTTATTTATTTTTTGATCGATCATTACAAAGATAGGTCATGAGAATGCATGTATATAGTGTTGCATCTACAGTGGGTCAGACGATCTGTAACGCGCAGATTTATGAAGAAATTAATGATCTATCCTATTTGGGGAGGGCACTTCATTCATTTCTCTTGACATCGAACGGTGGAGTTAAAATCAAACGATTTCACAAGGGCAATATGGCGTGTTATGACGTCATGTGTGTGATTATTCCAGGCAGGAAACACTATCGCCTGGTGAACAACAGCGCCTCTCCATAGCCAGAGTGCTCTACCATCGACCACGATTTGTGTTTCTCGACGAAGCGACAAGTAGTCTTTCTCTTGATGCTGAAGCTGTTGTGTACTCCTCACTGAAACAGGTGAGGTTCTTTTCGAAGTTTAGCAATGGAGGAATCCTGGGGTGAAAGCAAAACTCTTGCTTCAGGTGAGACTCGAACCCAATCGTTTTTATTCTGGATTAGGGTGTTCACTACGGCTGAGAAGTTTTGGCTTAACCATAAGGTCACGCTTTTATGTTTCAATCGCTGTGCGGTGCGTTATAACTGCATCTAATTAAATCGATTAGGCGTGCGACCAAATCAATATTTACAATTCTTGTTATGACGTGCGTCGCGGCGATTGGAGTACAGACGTGTTGTAACACATGTTATTACTCCAGAGCAGTTAGTAGCAGCCGATTTTGGCTAAATTAAGAACGGAAATGTCATTTCATGGCTTGACCATTTCAGAACGGGACCTCCTACATTTCTACGGGTCATAGACGGTCATTGCTCGACTATCACGACTGGGAGCTACGCCTGAATGGAAGAGACGGTTGGGAGCTCATCACGGAGAAACACCAGGAACTCTCTTGAAACATTCCGCTCATATAAATGGTGTGTTAAGAAACGTGTACACTTCTTAAATGGTACAAAATTGCCACGCTTGTTGCTGTATGGAAGCTTTTTGTCCTAGATAAGGGCAGGAAGACGGGTACATGTTCTTCTAAGACTTCAAGGTGGCAAAATGTAGCCCGTATGCATTTCATGTTATTTCTTTATTGATTGTGTAGTTCCGACTAATTTAGAAATGCAGAGTAGTAGTATGTACTTGCTTTGCATTTGGTTTAGTTGAATGTATAGCCAATACAAAGACTTATACTTGAATTATGAAGGAACACTTAGAGAAATCTGAGCCAGTGTTGGTAACCAAGTTGGGATTTTCTTTTCAGTCGGCGCACCATTATGAAAGCTACCAATATCGATCGTCTACGCCGTCCAATCGATATGGGTAGCTTTCCTGACCAACTGTTTATAATCCGCGACGGGAATGTTTGGTCATTCGAACTAAACATGCATATCGATTTTTGCTGGGCGATCGCGCAGTATTAATCGATACGTGTGACTTGCACGAGGGGCTCATGGTGAGTCGTTGGCGTCGCGGACTATGAACAGATCCCATCACCCGACTACTGTAGCATAAATTCCGTCTAAGAATCTGCGCTCGTGATGTGTAAGTATGTACTGATCCTTCGTGCGCTAGTAGCACAAACAGCCTGGACGTTCCTACACCATTCAACAATCTTCTATTGGGTATTGCCAATGAATTCAGCCTTGAAACAAAGAGGGTGTGATGGGACGTGTTTCATTAATAGACGTTTGATTTAAACAAATCGGCGAATGGGGTATAAACGGGTCCTTATTATAGGAAAGGGGAAGTTCGGTTTTAATCAATACCATTGTGGGACGAGCCATGTATTCTATTGTGCATGGTCTCGTAGACGCAGTTACATGACCAACACAATGACTCGCAATGGCTAGCCGATCACCATATTTGTTTTTATCCTTCCCATACAGATTTGATACCAATCATAAAGGAAGGATGGCTTGTATGATCTGGACGGTATCCGAACCATGGATCGATTCGGAGAGCAGACTAATGTCACCTCATCTACAACTGCGCTACGCTGATGCTTGGAGATGTGCCGGGCGTAAATTCCAGTTCAATCAAGTATTAATGTCAAAGTTTCTATTGTAGGCACCCCATCAATTGTATGCTTCGTTCAGGACATTGCTTGTTATGTGGCACAATCCAGCTCCCTATAGTTGTTAGGAAGTTGGGGTTGTTCGCATCTAAACAGCCATGAAAGTTTTACTTCTTCTCGACGATCGCTGCTGAACACAATTTTTAGGTGCATCGCGAGGAATCTTCTGTAGGATTTTTGTAAAATCATTTAGCTCCGCTTATAGCGCAGTGGAAGGAAACGCCAGTCCTCGTGTGCACCCCGAATCGATTTAAGGTTAGGATCGAGCCACGGACAGTCAAGCTTTCCATCATTCCGGGATCGGTGAAAGTCTGGCCCGAAAAAAAGATAAAATAACACCGGCTTGTCTACCTGTTGTCCACTGTGAGTTGTCGCATGTGTAAATACGCATTCAAAATCGCTATTCCATTCTATGGTGCCCCGTAGAAGTAAAATGCACGGCACATTTCATAAATGAGCTAATGAACGCCAGTCTTTATGCCCCATTATTTTAAATCTTATAAATTCACTATATAAGCGAAATTTATAGGCTAGCTAATCCTTTCACAAGACCAATCGAGGTATAGGTGTGACCGAATGAATATTCGAACATTCGGATTTGAATATTTTTCGAAATCGAATATTTGTATTCGAACGTTCGAAAAGCGCGATTTTCGAATGTATTCGAACTCAAATGCTCGAAGATTGCAATTTTCGAATGAATTCCAATTCGAATGCTCGACAAATCGCGATTTCGAATGTGTTCGAATTCGAATGCTCGAAAAAACGCGATTTTCGAATATGTTCGGATTCGAGTGCTGGAAAAAACGCGATTTCGAATGTATTCGAATTCGAGTGCTCGAAAAAACGCGATTTTCGAATTTTCGAAAATCGTCGATATTCGAGTATATTCGGTTTTTCGAAATTTATGGGAGAGTTCAACTATAAATCGCGGTACTGAGCGCAACGCTTATTTACAGCACTTCGTGAATGACCCTTTTTTCCGGTCAATCAAGTGAACATCAAACTATTCCGCTTGAGAGGATAGCATAATGTGCAAGCAATGCGGCTGTTCTGTTTCAATCGTTTTTAAGAGTTTTGTTACAGATTTGCATTGATATGATTTGATTTTTTTTATGAAATGATGTCTTTTTATGGCAATTTTATGAACACAATAGAAGTGTAGCTAGGACTAATTCTGTGCTGAATTTTGAACACTCATGTGATTGTGTACCAGTGTCCTTGTTTTTCGTATTTTGTCGCGGTTAAATGTCACATTCAGTGGACTGTCTCTGTGTTACGGTTGGACGAACCTAGGCGTTTGGATGTAGAGTTTTCCTGTACATATCACTCCTTATCCTCTTCTCTTTGTGATTGTGTCTATTGTTTATTCTGAAGGAAATAAAAGTTGCAAATTTCGAGCTTGCCCAGGTAAAGAAATCTTTATAATTACACAGTAAGAGTCAAATTTGGCTTACAAAGGAAGGGCCTAATTAATTCTATGGACTCATCTAAGACTTCGCAAAAACGACCGTTTGGAGGTACAGAGATATACGACATGGTAGGCTGTAGAGAACATGAACGGAGACGTGCTTATACCATGTAAAAGGAATGAAGTTCTAGGTTCTACCATAGAACCTGTAGACAGCGACCACCTCTAATAAACCGCTATTACTACGAAGGGATCTAAAAGTAGAGTGACATCGTACTTGTGTGTTATTGCTATGATCATCCACTATCAAGAAGTCTTCATCTCGGCAATCAGAAATGCATTTTTGGCAGTCCTAGTGGAGGAGTGACCGTGACTACCTTGAAAGTGGGATTGAAGAGCCGTGCTGGTTAGTTTTTGGGTTGCTTAACTGAAGCTGTTTGCGGTGCCTCAGGCCCTGTTTATACTTGGACTCCAAGCGACGCGACGCCACGTAATGTGTCCACATTGATCGGGCGACGCGATCGATGAATATGGCCGCAATGCGTGGCGTCGCGTCGCTCGGCGTCGGAAATATAAACGGGTCTTACACAAGCTCTAATCTGTGTTGTTCTTCTTAACTAGAATTAAATGACAAATGACTGATGTGAAGGCCTTTTCTGAAAGTTATGTCATGAATTCATCATTCCGTTTCTAAATCAGTTGCTTGAAACTCGCTGACTTACGGTAATCGTTATCGTATTAAGGAATTTTGAATCTTATTATTTCGTAATTTAGAGGCTTATTCTTCAATATAGTTATGGTCTAGAATTTTTTTTCGAGCATTCGATTCGTTTTGAATCTACCACTATATAATTGAGTTAGCTCCCTGCCCTGTAGATGACGAGGCGTATCTCACTCAGGTTGGAAGCCTGCCTGAGATACGCATCATTGAACCACGCTCGCATTCAGAATTGAGCATGAGATGCTACTGTAGCAGCGGACGCGCAGCCTCCTGCTTGACACAACGGCGTCCGCGCGCGTTTCAGGGTGCCCGAATCAAGAAGACGGGTTCCCTTCATCGCACCACAACCTTCTGGAGTCCGAAGAGGAGACACCGCCGTCCTACGACGAGGGTTCGTATTCAGAATTGAGCATGAGATGCTACTGCAGCAGCGGACGCGCAGCCTCCTGCTTGACATAACGGCGTCTGCGCGCGTTTCTGAGCGCCTGGATCCAGAAGACGGATTCCCTTCGTCGCACCACAACCGTCTGGAGTCAGAAGGGGAGACACCGTCGTCCTACGACGAGGGATCGCATTCAGAATTGAACATGAGATGCTGCTGCAGCAGAGGAAGCGCAGCCTCCTGCTTGACACAACGGCGTCTGCGCGCGTTTCTGAGTGCCTGAGTCAAGAAGACGGGTTCCCTTCGTCGCACCACAACCGTCTGGAGTCAGAAGGGGAGACACCGTCGTCCTACGACGAGGGATCGCATTCAGAATTGAACATGAGATGCTGCTGCAGCAGAGGAAGCGCAGCCTCCTGCTTGACACAACGGCGTCTGCGCGCGTTTCTGAGTGCCTGAATCAAGAAGACGGGTTCCCTTCGTCGCACCACAACCGTCTGGAGTCAGAAGATCAAAAAGAAAGGAAGCAGAGGTCACATCGTCTCGTACGACGACCGGCCGTATGCAGAACTCAGCATTATCCATGTTGAACGGCAAACGTCGCCCGCGCCAGGTACGCCTCTGCGTACCTCGCGCGGGCAACGCTTGCCGTTCAACATGGGATATTGTTGCATCAGAGGAAGCGCATCCGCCTCCTGCTTGACACAACGGCGTCTGCGCGCGTTTCTGAGTGCCTGAATCAAGAAGACGGGTTCCCTTCGTCGCACCACAACTGTCTGGAGTCAGAAGGGGAGACACCGTCGTCCTACGACGAGGGATCGCATTCAGAATTGAACATGGGATGCTGCTGCAGCAGAGGAAGCGCAGCCTCCTGCTTGACACAACGGCGTCTGCGCGCGTTTCTGAGTGCCTGTATTAAGAAGACGGATTCCCTTCGCCGCACTACAACCGTCTGGAGTCAGAAGATCAAAAAGAAAGGAAGCAGAGGTCACATCGTCTCGTACGACTACCGGCCGTATGCAGAACTCAGCATTATCCCATGTTGAACGGAAAACTTTACCCGCGCCAGGTACGCCTCTGCGTATATCTCCTCAGTCCAGTATTTTCTCATAACCAACTGTACGTAGCGTGCTCGCGAGTTCGACAGAAGTCCCATCTGAAAAATTGGTTAACACCAGGACTCAAGGCGATACCAAACGTAGTATTCACCGAGATGCTTCAGTAAATGTTGTCTTTTTGTTGCTCTGTTAACAAAATTGTTTTGAAGATCACACGTGCTTTTTGTGTGAGAGTATTCTCTGAGAAAAAAGCGCAAACCTATAACCCCGCGAAGCGGGCAAGTGCGAGACACGCCGTTAGGCGTGTCGTAGCACTTGTGCGCACAAATTTCGAATAGTCTAAAATGGATTTATATGAAAATTGCATTTTTTTCTCTGAATACTCGAATTCGAATACATTCGAAAGATGCGATTTTTAGAATATTCGAATTCGAGTATTCAAATTCGAATGGAAATCATTCGAATACCTATTCGAATAGGTCACTCAAGCATAACTATATTCTTCAACCACCCTGGTTTACATTGTAATACATATATAGCGGCCGCAACAGCTCGATTGAGGTTACACGGTTGGATAACATTGTTATCCTGCTGGCGGTTCTATGAAGTTTTGATGTATCCTAGTGGAGAGTGGGCACTTCACTCTTGCTCTTCGACAACGGCGACAAAATTGACTGAAATATTTTGCAGAAGATAATACATACACCGAACTAGCCTACGAGAGGATCATTCGTTGCGGTTTACTAGCCAGGTCAAGAGACCCCCGTTGGTGCTTGTGTTTCACCTTACTAGCACTCTCCCCCTTCTAGTAGGACAGATCCAGAAGTTTTAATAATTCTTCAATACTAGAACAAGGATTTGTTGTTAGGTGAATGTTGAGTTGCGATCAAAACTCTTGCACCACACTGGATTCCCGCATTCTCTGCCTTCTTGGCAGGATGTTAGCCCATGACATCACTAGCGCTGTTTTGCCGAACGGAACATCCACGATATCCTCCTGATCTATCAGCACTCACTCGTGATATCATGATGAGCTGGCCACCCAGCCCAGCTGTCAGCATAGAACCGATTAAGAAGAAGAATGAATGTGGCACTTGGTGAAACAGCGCCGGTGGTGTGGTGGGCTAGCATCCTGCCCGGAAAGCAGAGGGTGCGGGTTCGCGTACCCCCTTCGCGTGCAAGAGTTGTGATCGCTACTCAACATTCATCTATGAGCTTACAACCTCCATTACTGCCGCTCGAGGCTTCAACACACATGCATGACGGATGTTTCTAGAGAGTATGTATGTAGAGTGGGAGACAACCAAGCAACTCTTTCGAAGTACATTGCATGCAGCTAGGACGTTAATATGTAGAGCATTGATTGATGGTTCTAATGGTTTCATTTAAAACCGCAAAAATCAAACCTACTGTTCAGACAAAATTATGGTAGAAATCATCCGTCCACAACACAGCTCCCGTCTTTTGGTTTTTGGGCGGATTTTACAGAAAATCACATCATAATGCTCACTACTTCCTACCAGCTACAAAAAACTACATAATGTTGAAAGATGATAGAAAAGATGGAAAAGCTGCCGTTTTCGCCACTTTTCCATAACTCGCTTCAAAGTGGCAGTCATGGAATCCACTCTGGATATCTATTCAATGATATAGGCAACATCCAGCGGTTTTAGAAATAAAATTTAGAGACTAACCCCCATCGCTGTAGATAATTGCACCTACAGGATGCGCCCCTTCAACTGGCCGGAATAAGCCAATTTTAAATAAAATTCTTAGCTTTTACTTGTGGAGTTGCTTTGATGCTCAACATTGTGTAGTTTTTTGTGGCTGATAGAAAGTGCTGAACATTATGATGCTATTTTTCTGTAAAATTCGCCTGTCTTAGGCTTCCAAATTCTTGTAATTCATCAAAAATCGGGTGCTCCAACTCGTTTCCCGCTTTGTCAATGAGGTTTCAAAAGGGATTATTAAAATGATCTTATGGCAGTTTACCACACCGCGCTTGTAAAGAGATGATGGTAAAATCTATTGGAAAGTCAGGAGTTGTCAAAGTGACCTACAGAGTCATTTGTTCATGAGAAATATGATATTTCGGATATTGAAAAGGTTCTGAGTTGTCGCCCCGAGGAAAGCAGCTCGTGAAAAGAAACACCAACATTGCATTGATTGTTCAGGGTGGATTTGGTAAGACTTATTTTTTGGATAGACTACTTTGAAGGGAGCTATGGAAAGGCGGCGAAAAACAGCGTTTTTTGCGTTTATTCCGCCCAAGAACGAAAAGGCAGGATCGGTACTGTATTGGAGTTCCTCCTCGACTAGAATGTTGGGATGAACTGCGTGATGCAGAAACTAATAGGGTTGGTGTTAAATATTAACATACATATTAACATACAAATCAATCGATACGGCCACTTTATGGAGAAATTATAATACAACAAGTGTTCGAGCGAAAAACAATCAATTGAGGGTAAAATGCAAGGTTTCGGACGAGTGCATGGCGCAATCCATGCCGCTCATATGTCAGAAAATTTCTACTTACTTAGGTTTTAATATGAGCCCTTAACTCGCTCTTCTTTTGTACGAGACAGCCTTTTATATAAACGAGATATGTACCTTTACTGTGGGCAATGTTATCACCCTTCAAACAGTGAATATATTTCTTGAGACACCCTGTATTCTTCAACTCATCGTGGAGGGTCTTAAGGTCTTTGCTTTGGTCTATTGTTTTATTTTTTAGCCCTTACGATTTTTAGATTGGCTTGCTAATTCACTGCATGTAGCTGTTGATTTTTGTTCAAAATTGAAAGCTATAGGTGGAACCGGAACGATGACTATCAAGCCAATATAAGTACTGAAACGATGGTAATGTAAGCAGTTGAACAACATGAAAAATATTCGGGTTTAGCCGATGGAAACCACGCTGAGCCATCTACACCACAGTGCAACCTGGCCATATTTGGAATGCTATTGTGTGAGGCCATAATCCTTGTGCAAACACACCAGCGATCATTTATTTATTCAATACGGTGGAAACCAAAAGCGATATTGCAACACTGGGAGCAGGTGCATCCATAAACAGATCACAAAGATGAGCTTTACTATAAAAACCCTCGAAGACGGCCGTCAGGATAGCGGTTTACCAACGCTCCATTCGAAGCTTGGTCTTCAGATTCTTCTCTAGAAATGGTAGCTCGCACAGCTACGAATCTGCATGTCTGCAGTTGTCTAATTCTCGGCTTGCTGTGTTGCTTCACGTTTGAGGAGTTAATTAGATTTTACATTGAATTTGTGTTCTAGAAACTTGAAAATGCTCCGCTTCGTGCTCGCTGTTGCACTGCTTGCCGTCGGCGCTCACTCTGTTATTGTCGACAAGAACTGCACTGGTGCTGATGGAAAGGTGATTCCTTCTTCTCGTCTTGCTGAGTATCTTCTTTGGGGTCTGCTTAGGCATTTTTTGGGAATTCGAACTTCAATAACAGCATCTACCTTCAAGCCTTAGCCCCAACTGTATTTTAGGGTTAGGACATCACTCTAAAGAAAGTGAACCATTTGGAATACCTGGGGTGACATCAACTTTTAGCAAGAGAATGAATGCAAAAGATATGGGCAACATCTAGACCTAGAAGTAGGTCGTAGTTAAGTTTTCTTAGTGACTCGCTCTGGACTTATAGTCCATAGGCAGCATCTGTCTATTTCTGAAATCACTTCTGAAGTTACCTTCTATTACAGAAATATAGTAGGACTAGGAGAAAGTTAAAAACGTCACGGCATTGAATCTAAATGATGGGAGGACTAATGGAACCACAGGTACACAGCGGGGAGATTCCCTACCTGGTGCAGATGAGGCGGCAGCCAATCAAAGCACAGAATGCACCAGGCACCTTCTGAGCAGTTACTGCTACTTAGTACTTCTTTTTAACACTAAACCCGCCGCCGCCTTGGCTATGTACCTTATGGAGTTCCAGGGTGTATCATAACCCAGCAGGGCAAATGTTCGATTGCACGGAAGGTAGTCGTAGGGCTGTCGTGTCAAGATTGGTATCGAACCTTTATTCGGCTTACCTTTCGGTGTAACCGCCTTCTTCATATCCTGAAAAAAGCAAGGGGCTTTAGAGAAATAACCCGTCCAAGAGTCATTTCAAGTTTCAGCCATCTCAGAAGCAAAAGGGAGAAAGAAACGTTAAATGTTCGATATCTAGTCAAAAAATATGAAGATTAACATGTATGTTACAAATTAGGGTGTTTATCGGTGTGTATATGCTATAGAAAAAGTTTGAAGGTGTAGTTCCTTTATAGAAGCGTTTTTAAGGTCAAAGGTTTTCAAGCATCCATCTGAGGATTCAACTTGGCCTAAAAGCAAGGCTAACTTTTTAGTGTGAAATTTACAAGCCCCATATTTCGAACAAAGTATTATATGTGTTGCTTTAAGACATTTGCTTTAGCCTTGAGCGGCTGGTAGAGAGGCTATATGTTGTTACAGGATGTTTTGTTGCGATCAAAACTCTTGCACCAGGCGGGACTCGAACCAGCATCTTCTGCTTTCCGGGCAGCGATGTTCGCCTTACACCACCATATCCTATATCGCGGATGTTACGTGCGGTCAAACGGCGCCGGTGATGTAAGGCGAACATCGCTGCCCAGTAAGCAGAAGATGCAGGTTCGAGTCCCACCTGGCGCATGAGTTTTGTTCGCGACAAAACATCCTATAACAACCTTATATGTGTTATCCAAACGTTTTCCTACTTAGGCCAATGTTATACTTCGGCGACGCGTCGGCCGACGTCGGCGACGCTGTGCTTTGCGGGCAGCTACGCACTGCGTGGCAGCCCGCCCAACACAGCGTCGCCGACGACGTCGCCGAGAGCTCCGCAGGGGGGTGTTATACTTCCGCCGCCGACGTCGCCACAGACGTCGGTGGCGACGTCGTCCGTGGGTCGGTCGCCGCGCTGTGCACGGCGACGGGCCGTCGCCGGCCTCATTCAAGGCTGGGAAAAAATGCGCTCAGAGGGAGTATTTTGTTTGTGGGTGGGTTCTTCGTTCCCGGCACTGTCAACATCCTCGGCGGACCTCGAATTACGAAATCCAAAGTGCAAAAACGCCCATCTTGCGGGCACAAATGGTGCCTTTTTTACTCTTCATGTCCATTTAAAGTTAGTCACATGAGGACTTCACAGAATTCTTGTGGTTTTTAATATGTAGCAGTTCTATTCCAACGAAAAATGTTTTCTTTAATGCTTGCAGAAAAATATGTAAAAAGTTACTTTGGTGTGTTCTTTAACAAACAACGAAATTGAGGCAGATAACAGAGTTTCAACAGAAAAAAGGCATAAAAATATACGTATCTCTACCTGATAGACGGAAGTGAGTGTTTTTTTATACTGCCTAATTCTAATAATACTGGGTGTCTCAAGAAATGAATGCACTGTTAGAAAGGTGATAACATTGGTCACAAAAAGGTACTGAAGAAGTTAAATGCTCATATAAAATCTTAAGCAAATAGGAATTTTTTGACGTATGAACGTATAGATTGCGCCATGCACACGTCTGTTTTTATCTGCTTTTTTGATGTTTAGAACTTGACAACGACGTGAAAGACACGTAGCATGCGAGTTTAGTGATTACATAATTTAAATTTGGGCAGCAGACCTATTTTCCGAAACGGATTCTGGGGACTGATGAAGCAACATTAAAGCTGAATGGAGAGGTTAATCAGCATAACTGCAGCTACTGGGCGGCGGAAAAGGCTATTGGCCAATGGCGTATACCCCGCGGCATATCGCGGGCAGTGACTTCAGGGTATTGTGGGTCAGATAGCCTGCTATAGGCAAATTATAGCAGCTATGCCAGGGGGCGTAGCCCTGCTCATGGCGGACATAAATACCCGTTACGAGCGTACCAGGGTGGTCTTTTTTGTGGTAGTACATGGCAGTTCTGCTAATTGCAAACTCATTTGGTGTTGCTTCTTTCATCTCGCAATTGCATGATTTATTGCACTGAAAGACTGCGCAAAGTAACGCTTAGTTTGTTTATGTTCCGAACTCAAATATGTCGTCTTTGTAAGTAGTAGCGTCTGTGGCGACGTCGGCGGCGTCTGTGGCGACGTCGGCGGCGTCTGTGGCGACGTCGGCTGCGTCTGTGGCGACGTCGGCGACGTCTGTGGCGACGTCGGCGACGTCGCTGGTGACGTCAGCGTCGGCCGACGTCGGTGACGGGCCGTCGCTGACGTGTCGCAGCGTCGGCGACGCGTCGCCGAAGTATAACATAGGCCTTACGAAGCCAACATAGCGACTAATACCGTTCATTTCGACTATCGTAATGATTCAGTGGACTGATCGTGCACTTGGATGCGACAACAAAGTCTCGGACGCCGTCTGTGACTCATTCGCCGGATCGCAGACTGCTCTTGCCGTAGGAACTGATACAGAACGAGCTGTGAATTGCTTCCAAGTAACACGATTCTCCAGAGCACTCTAGCTCCATTGAACGAAAGCTACTAAAAGGAACCCAAATTCAGATGAACAGCGCCGATTCGGAAGAGAAGAAGCAAGCAATGATCAAGATCTGCCCAAGCACATGCGGATATTGTTGTATGACCGACGAGTACAAATGTGCAAACAAAGACTGTAAGTTATCCGAAAATAAATTACAGCAGTGGGCTGTTTAGGAAGCGCAATCGTAGGAGGCGGCGGCTGTCGTGCATCGAATTAATCCATAGTTCGGATCCCATGCGAGCCAAGCAAACCTTCCGTTCGGTGTCGATGAATTGCTGTCAGCCTACCTGAGAAGGCTGAATTACTAGCCTTTTTATTGGCTTGGCATTGAAATTTTGTAGAGGAGAAAGTAGGTGAATACTCGTTCAAACGTCGTCTCCTATACTGCGTAGGATTAGAGTGCGTGGCGCATCTCATCACGGGGATTGGAAAACGTCGACCTTAATCCCTTCATCCTTTAGAAGGCTGTTTTGTTCAGAGAGAGTGCTTAAGAATCTTGAGCATTTTGTCAGAAATAGCCAACCCAACGAGTTTCATGTAACACTTGTTATCAACTGACCGTAAGGTTTCAAAACACCGCGACAACCTGTGCTAGTAGTGAATGTGGCCTACATGGACGCACCAGACCAACAGTTCAGTGTCGAATGGGCGTAGTAGGCGGTCTCGTCGCGGATTGTGTGACACGTGTTCAAGCGGTATTCTATAATTGGCTCGGCTCCCAACTGATAGCAGATCAACTACTAGCATCCAGAATACAGCAGAAAATTCCGCAATTTACAGTTCCTGGTGTGACTTGCTCCACCATCACTCAAGCTCAGTGCAAAGATCGCACATGGCGTGAAATCATCGCCAGTGACTGCCCAAATGTGTGCGGATTCTGTCTTGAAGGTATTTTCTGTGAAGTGCCGGATCTGAGGAAGAACATCTGAATTCAACACTGCCATTCAGGAGGATGCGTCGATGCGGCTATCGAATGCGCCAATGACAAGAGCATCTGTCGCAACGTAGACATGCAGGTTTGTACTGGGGGCAGAAGCTATGACTGGGCACACTCTGCGCTATTGAATTGTGCAGATCAAAAGTTCGCAGGGCTGTGTTTGGTTCATTGGCCCATTCCACCAATCGCAGCCAGATACGAACGATTAAATGTGTGAGTAACTGCGAGAATTCAGAAACTGATAGAGAATTTTTAGGCGTTTACACAGGCCAACTGCAAGAAGACGTGTGGTTACTGCACCAGCTCCAGTAAGCGTTGAAACATTCTGTTGTTCTTTTTAAATACGTAGAAACAGCCAAGAAATCTGATTCATTGCAGCCTCGTCGCTATGGGGTTCTACGACAATGGGCGGATGTATTGATACCAACAGAAAGTGAGACAGCTCTTCAATATCCTCGTATTTTAGGCGATTTTTGCGGAGTGAGAACTCCAAGAAATGAAAGTTTTCAAAACAGAAGAGATACTTTCAGCTGCGCTTCGTGGAGAACGAACGGCTTCTGTTCCAACAACTTCTACACTGATGCGGTGAAACGTCAGAATTGCGCCAGGACATGTTCACTATGCTAGACCGCTTCTGGCCTGACCACTTCGCATCACACGGCACTCAGCCACTCATCTGCACTTTCATCACGCTGCTCTTTCAGAAGGGAACAGTTTCATAACTTGTACCATAGACCAATAAAACATTGTTATCCACATCATTTCTCTCTACTACTCAGCAGCAGCAATTAGTTCTCGTCCTTCAATCATCTATCGGCCATTGGGTTGATCGAAAAGGCTTGCAACACTAGCACAGCAATACCACAATACAATACAATATAATACAATATACAAAAACTCAGAACACTATATATTCCCCATCCAAGTCTAAGATCCTGCCCCATCTTTCAGGCAGCCCTTCAATTCCTTCCCACCAGAATTCCGAGGGCTGTGAGGAAAAGAATTCAGAAACCTCCATTTCCAGTTGACGTCGATCATCGAACTCTCTACCTCGAAGATGCTGCTTCAGAGCTCTGAGCAGGTGGTAGCCAGAAGGAACGAGGTCTGGAGAATACGGTGGATGGGCAGAACTTCCCAGCCTAACTTCTGGATTTTCTCGCGACTCACCTTTGCGACATGGGGACGCGCGTTGTCGAGCAGCAGGTAGACATTTCCCCGTACTGGTCGTTTTTCGCGCATGGCCTCGGCCAAGCTCTGGAGCTGGATAGCGTAGACAGATGCTTTGTCTGTGGTCTCACTATCCAGCAGCTCCCAGCAAAGCATGCCTTCTGAGTCCCACCAGTAACACAGAAGAACCTTCTTTTCGTGGAGTCCACGTTTCGGTTGTCTTGGAGCCAGTTCTCAATGTTTTCGGGTGGAATCCTTGTTTCGGAGAAAGGGTACGTCTTCACTTGGATTTCGGTTGCGTACTCATAACCATGGAGGAAGACTGCACGATTCACTACAAAGACACTTTGTACCTGTGTACATATCACTGGTGTTGAACAATTAAACATCACTATGTATGTTGAATACCACAACGTACCGCTGGAAAAATGTGCAGAAAACGTCTGAAATGGAATAGACGTCAGAATTCCCCAAATCTCTACCAATCAGTTGAAATGCAAAAGAGCAGCAACGCAGAGGAGCCAAAACCCCGAACTCTCTCGCATGAGTGAACCCTCTACCCACCTGCGCTCCGAGCCACTGGCTGCAGAAGCCATTGCGGGCGTACAAACCCCCCCCCCCCCCCCTAGGCGCGCTGCGCCGTATCCCATTGTGGCCCCCTACTCCTTGGGTTTAACGACTTGGCAAAAAATAAACACATTTTCAAACCAATTGAGGGATGAGGATTCTCCCTATATGACTTGCTCCCCCCGTTCAGACATATGCTTCAGACCCTTCCCTCGTTCATTTTACTCTTGCTCGTCACTTGATCGTCATCTTTCTCCAGATCGCCTGTCACAGTCTAGGTACCACGCCACTCGTAAGCGCATATTCCTCCAATCTACAAGCTTACAAGCTACAAGCTTAGGCGAGACAGTCCACTGTTTTCCTTCTCTGGCGCAGCCGAAAAAGCGCAAACAATAGCAGGCGGCGCACACTTCCGCGCTCTGGCGCGACCAGCAGCAAGACGCGGTGACCGCGCGCGCATGACGACACTAGCCGCACCCGTCGGCAGCGGTCGGACTCATCAATAACGTTCCGCACTCCTTTTCTTTTTGTTGTTGTAATCGTCGCTTTACAGGAATCTGCATTATGCCTTCGAACAGCATCTTTATGCTCAGAAGATATGGTGTTCTCTTTTTGTGCCCATTGAGCAAGGATTTTTACTGATTTTCGCTCTTTCTACACAAAAACCCAGGGTGTGAGGGAAAACATTCTGAAAAATCGCGCATGACGAACGACTTCCATGTGTAGCCATTGTTTCCGTGTTATTATATTCTCCAGAGGTAGTGTTAGACGCGCTATTATTGTGACCCTTTCTGGAGTGGATCTATGGCCGTTAAATCAGATCGGAATAGATTTTGGCGTCGGGGCGCAACTTTGGCATTCGAGCACGGTTGTATGAATATGACCGCTCTATTTAAGCTCTTTCGTGTCTCAGGGTCCCAGCTGGGTTCTGCGGCTCCAGGACCTAACTCCAACGCGACGTCGCGCGCTAGCCGCGTGCCACGTCGCGGCGCTGAAACGAGGACGTCCGCTCGGTGACGCATGGTTAGCCGCTGAGCACGAAATATTCTCAATGTTTAAGCTCCCAGACCACATTTCTAGCAAGGAACTTAAGATTTCACAGAATGTGGTAGGCAACAGTCTACAGTAGGACAACTGGTCCGAGAATGGGTGATAGTGAACTTTTCCCGAAGTATAAACATAATCACGGGTAAAAATTGACCGAAGAAGTAGATGGCAAATGCTGACGCTAGAAACAATCCACATAACCAGGATTCCTGTATAAATTGTCGCTGATCGTCCTGTTGAAACCACATTCATATACCATCTCCAAGAACGTTGAAATAAGGCAAAGGCGTGCCGCATGTCCCTGTAGGAAGGGTTTGTAGCCGTCGGAAGCATCGGACCGCGTCCACTTTCGTCGCGCACCGTGCGGGGTTCGCGCGGCGTTGGAGTTATTCCGCCCCCGGCGTTCTGCGCTCTTCGAGCCAGGAGGCGGGGCAAAAACACCGCAACGCAGGAGGACTAAACCCCAAGCTCACCGGTATGGATCAACCCACTACATACTGCACCACGTTGTCTGCTGTTGAAACTAGAGCAGTTTAAGTCCAATTCTGTTTTTGTTGTTTGTTCGTTATCCGTTGTCCGGGTTTCAAAATTTTGTTATCAGCTCATCCCTGGTCCTAACGTTAGAAACAATTTATTTACAGCATTATTTCATTCAGTTATCACAGAAACAACGGGGAGGATAGAATAGGATAGGCCAAATAGGGTCGGGGGTCAGCCCCTAGTCAGTGGTTGTACGCCTTGGCAAGAAGGCACGTGGATTTCAGTTACATCATAAATGGCCTACCTCAGCTCACTGTAGAGGTAGAACACACTATTGCTGCAAAAGAAATCCGGTTTCAAAAAGCAAATAGGGCTGTACTACAGGGTGATCCCCCCCCCCCCTATTTGCGCCGAGGGTAAAACGTAATATAAATATGTACAGGCGATTGTGAGATTCCGCGGATAAGTTGAGACGGGTTAATCTTCACCCAGGGCAAGAACGGCTAAAATAACTCACTGTGACTCCAGAGCGAAATGAAAGGCACAATACTGCCTAGGATGTTAGGCTTACCAGGATACTATCTCAACGGTAGGTCGGAACGCCCCAAGTGTTGTGTATGGGCAGAACCCCCTCTCCCTGGGAAGTGACAAACTGCAGGTATCCTGACCCCAACACAACTCTGCGCAGAGTTAGGGGCGACGGAAGTCGGGTGTTGACGGCATGCTGATTCACGTGTTCCGCAGCTGACGGGCGCGTGCGGGATGAGGGCTCGTATAGCAGCTCAGCGCAGTGCACAGCTGGCGTAGTAGGGAGGTGCCCAGACTCGTGAGCCAGGGGTCGGGGGTTTGGATCCCGCAGATTGCGTTTGTTTTGCACTTTTGCAAAATCCATGTTTATCATATAGGTGAAGCAATGGATGTAAGCCAAAGGTTCCTCGCAGCCTGATTCTTCACACGAACCAAGATCTCTGGGGAACAAGCATTGGATGGGACTCTCATAAGTCCCTGGCTGCTCGCTAAGGTAGCCAAACTTTCTCAGATTCTTGAAGCTGACATGGCATAGATTTCGGTGTACCAGCGAGACTGCCTTAAATCATACGACTTTCACTTAACTTGACTGTGACTGCCTCGGTTCTTTATAAGTAAACATTTTAGCTAATCTGTAGTTTGAAGCATATTTTATATGTAAACATGCTGTATAACATACTATAATACTCCTAGGTGGATCAACTATATGATAAACTTGGATTTTGCAAAAGTGCAAAAGAAGCGCAATCTGCGGGGTCCAAACCAGGGATGGGCGGAAATTTTGAAAATTTTCCCAGAAAACAGAAAACAGAAAATCGCTTTCGTCAGAAAACAGAAATCAGAAAACAGAAAGGCCAAAAACGCCAGAAAATCAGAAAACAGAAAACAGAAAATTTCGAAATTATCACACGACCTAATTATTTTACTCAAAGATCCGTATATACAGTAGCAAATGCTTTTGTATGACTAGAAATGTAGTCGTAGACCAGCGTTTTAATTCGCAAGCGTTTATAAAAATTTCTATTTCACTCCAGTGCACTGCAATCAGCAAGTTGTAAATGTGTACTGATAGATCCTAGGAATCTCGACCTTTAAAGTATACAGCATTACTCATCAGCTCCGTTTCACCGCTAACGCCTCAATTAGATAATGGTCCCCCTAGTAAGAAACTGGCCTTTTACAGTACCGAACACGATGAAGGCTCAGTGATCACTGTTTGCATCAACTCAATTGCTGAGTTTGTAGACACACTCTCGCAACAACTCTAAAGCTGTGCAGAGATTCGTTGGTATTACTGGCTCCGCCAGAATCTGTATTCATAGTTCGTTTCGTTCCTCGGGAATAGCTTTCCTTGTAAGTGGCCTAGCTGAAAATTTTCAGGCCAACGTAAATGCTCTTTACAGCACCTTACTACTTAGCCGACTAAAGATGTGAATTTCACAGAACAACACGAGATTGTGTCTGAGGGGGCTGTCAGCACAACAGGTTGGGCGGAGGTGCTTTCTTGAATGCGTAGACACCATTTAATAAAGACCGAGCATATACCCTCTCCATCACATTATTATTATTATTATTATTATTTCTCCTCATATCTACATATCATATTACATCTCACTGGAAGACCAGAAGAACCGCCTTGGTGTACAGAGGAGTGCACGGCATTAGCAACAATCGCGCGATCTGCCTGGTGCTCGTAGTCTACAAGCTGTTCACTCGAATCATCCTGAATAGGGACAGTCATGCGAACAGGCAGGATTTCAGAGAGGATTCAGCACGATCCTCCACAAACACACCATTACGAAGCTCATCGAAGTGTCGCGAGAGTACAAGCTGCCGCTGTGCCTTACGTTCGTCGATCTGAAGAAGGCATTTGACTCTGTCGAGACTGAAGCGGTCATCGAAGTCACTCAGGGCGTTCCTACTCTGTACGTCAGAATCCCTCGAGAGCTGTACAGTAGATTCACGACAAAGGTTTCGCCATTCTACAACAAGTCGTTGCCAACGTGAACAGAGAGGTTCGATGAGGTTCGATGAGAGGGAATCCCCGGTTATCTTCAGCGCCGCCCTCAAAAACATCATTCGCAAACTAGAATGGGAAGACACGGAAGCCGACTTCGATCGTGTACATATGTGGAAATGATGGACTGCCGCTGAATCTTACGAAGACGATGTTCATGAGGAACGGACAAGTTTCGCATGCCTCATCCTCGCTCAACGGAAAGAACATCTTCGAATGCTTCAGATACGTGTATCTGGGTCGCGAAGTCAACATGACCAACTAACTAGCGCCGGAGCTGAGCAGGAGAAAACGAGCGGCTTGAGGAGCTGTCAAGAGTGTCGAAAGAGCAGTGGAGAAGACGAAGAACGTCGGGTCTCCGTACCTACCTTTTCGACTTCACTGTTCTTCCTGCCCTAATATACGGATCAGAGACCTGGGATCTACAAAAGCAGGATGAACAAGCGATCGGTATCGCGGAATCGAGAGGGCAAATCTCGGAGTGACATGACTCACGCAAGTGAGAGAAGGCCTCGAGACTTCCGAGCTCCGCCGACGTTCGAAGATCAGAGATGCTGTCGCATGACCAAGTCGTCGAAAATTAGGTGAGCCACGTAATGCGCTTCACAGACACCGACTAGATTCCGCGGGATGTCAAGAGAACAGCAGGATGCCCAACAACGCGTTGGTCGGACTTCTTCGCCAAAGCCCTGAACAAACAATATGACGCTCTTCGTGTCACTCGAGCGGATCCATGGAGCACCCTGGAGCACCCTGGCACGCGGCATGGACGTATGGAGACGCTGCTGGTGCCCACCCTACCCACAGTAACTCTAGGACAAGTGGTTAGTTAATACATAATTAAATGTCTCTCAGAGTACTGGTTTTATAGTTTTAAAATAAAATTTTTAGTGGTCGTAGACGGTCCAAACTACTGTTAAAATCGAAAAGAATGCAAAGCCAAATTATGAAAGTCGAAAAGTGCTCTATTATATACTCCTATACTCCTTGCCAGCAGCACTTACACAATCAATCAAGCAAACAAAGAGGCATAGTTCATGAGCATATGGCGCAATTACTACATGAGCACATCCAAAAAACGCCACAGCTTACCATGTAAGAGACTCTAGAACACTATTTTGAAATAAAGCGCACTATTCTACGTTACTTTTTGGATTCTTTTTATTGGATTTCTGTGATAAAATTTTGTTCTCAACTCAATTTTCTGTTTTCTGGCCAATTTTTGTCCATTTTCCCAGAAAACAGAAAACAGAAAAAATTTGCCCGAAATGGCCAGAAAATCAGAAAACAGAAAACAGAAATTCCGCCCATCCCTGGTCCAAACCCCCCGACCCCGCGTTTACGAGCCCGTGCTCTTCCCTACTACGCCACCTGTGCACTGCGCTTAGCCGCGATACGAGCCCTCATCCCGCGCGCCTGTCAGCTGTGGAGCACGTGAATCAACATGCCGCCAACACCCGACTTCCGTCGCCCCTCACTCTGCGCAGAGTTGTATTGGGGTCGAGATACCTGCAGTTTGTTACTTCCCAGTCACAGGCGGTTCTGCCTGTTTACAACACTTGGGCCGTTCCGACTTAGCGTTGAGATAGTGTCCTGGTTAGATCGAAGAAAAATACAGATTACTATAGATACAGATTAAAATACAGATTCTTAGATGTTAGGCTTAGATCAAGGAAAATCACAGATTAACAACAAAGAGCAAAACCTTGACGCAGTCTTGGCGGCTTATTCGACGGTCTCAACGGAGTCCTACAGTTCTGAGACGCCTTCGCGGCAGATCGCGGTGTTCGGTTCTCACTGGATCCCATCTTTCGCGTCGAGTACGTAGGGAACGAGTGCTGAAGAGTAAAACCATTTTCCAGACCCTTTCATGACGACAGGAAAGCAGTCCTTTAGTGATGCCTTGAATTCAAATCTTGCCACACTTTGTCGTAATTATACCACTGGGATTCGATTCAGCGATAGAATTGAAACACAGGCTAAGGGCCTGCTCATACTTCGCGACAGAGGAGGGGGTTCATGCTTCGCGACAAGAGCGACTCTTTTTCCCTCATGCCTCATCACTTGTTCAGTTGGTAAGAAATGAACCTAGATGAGTCGAAATGAAGCATTTCCCTGGTCTCCAGAAGTCGACTTCCTAAGTGGCTTTTAGTTAGAAACTAAATCTAGATAAATCGAAACGAAGCATCACACATCACTTGTCTCCAGAATTCGGCTATGGAACAGACTCCAGAAGCTGTACCATCCAAGCTGCTCGTGTGGGAACTGCTTTCTCGCTCAGGGGGAGCCCGCGGCTGGGTGCGATTTGAATGCGTATAATGGCGAAGTGCATACGGCTGGAAAAGTGCGCAAAAAATGTTTCAATTGCTTAAGACCCTAGCACACTTCTGCGGCGTTGCCGCTGCCCTACCCATGACCAAGAAGAAGTGTGCGGGGGTATTTACACGTCAAAGCCCCTCAAACCTCAAGAAGCCAATTCAAATGCAAGTAAGCCACTAGAAGAACCGAACCCCCGGACCTCCCTCGCAGAACCGACGCCACCATCCACTGCACCACGATTCGCTTGCCGAGATGTCATCGCGGGCGTACAATAGATCGATCGAATATAAACGTGGACACCGACGCGCGATCTCTAAGCAAGGATGGCGCAGACAGCAAAAGATTACCGTGTAGAAAATCATTTCTACGCAACTGCACCTGCTACACGCAAATTTACGCACAAGGGCCGTGTTGCACATTGGTGCAATGTATTTGTTTGTATTTGTTTATTACATGACCAAACAGTACATGTGAGAATAGAACAAGAACATCATAAAACATCGAAAGAAAAGACAACATGAACCATGGTTAAAAAAAAAGAAAAGAAAAAGAAAGAACAAAGAACGAAGTGAGTAAACTGAACTCACTGCGACTGGTCAACTGTGATGAGATGGAAAGGGTAGGCCGTTTTGTTCAACCATTGGTACTCAGAACCCGCCCTGTGAACAAAAAAGTTCGCGCGCACTGCAGTCTTGACTCCAGGTAGTACTAACTTTCGCATGGCACCTCGAGTGTTTGAGCTCTGCAGGACAAAGAAAGCGCTACTGAAGATCTTAACCGAGTCTTTAATGATCCTATGAACCATCAACAGGCCGTTCCTCCTTCTTTGGCTCGCTAAGGTGGCTAGGGAGAACATCTTGTTCCTCTCTGCACTACGATGGAGATCACGATAGTCCATACCAGTAACTCTAATCAATATAATGGAATTCTCATGTTTGCTTCATTCTTTTTCGCTCAATTGGACTTTCAATTTTTCACTATTTCGACAAACAAGATCGAGAATCATTATATTTCTGTTACTGTTGTAAGTTCTGTTCCGTTCGACTAAAGCGCACCTATGGTCAATAAATAAATGAATAACTAAATAAATAGCCTCCATGATATCCCGTTGAAGTACAATGCCAAGCCCGAAAAGCACTGATCAACGCCGACATTTATCTCTTGTTTTTTTGCCAACTAAAAAAAGGACTTTTAGTCGATGTCGCGAATGTCAGCAGCATTGGGAGATAGTAGCGCTGGGACTGTTTCCGTGACTGCAACCGAACTTATCTATTCGAATGGATCAAGACGAAAAAGACATGTACTCACACCCTCAATGCATGTGGTGCAGTGGGGGGAGGCGCCAGCTGTCGCAAACGCCCCAAGTCGATTCGTGGTTCGCGTCCTGTTGACAATAGCCACAAGCTTATCACCCTACTTAGTCGGAGAATTGGTCTCAATTTTGAAAACGAACGATGAAAATTCTTACTTGGTCATCCTGGTACTTTGCAGCTCCTCCTAAAGACACCTTTCTGTGCCACTTCTTAAGCATTAAGGACTTAAAGTGCTACCGCATATATCAAAGATCGCATTTTAAACCGGAAAGCAGCCTAGCACTAGTCACATGATTCATTGACTTGACCATGATGAATTGGCAAACATGAAAGAGAATAGTGGAAAATACAATTTTTGCATCGAGAGGTACATGCACCCTACGAGCGTAGCACTGACCTTGAGTACCAATTTTTTTATAATGCTCGGATTAGACTTTTCGGAAAATGAGCGGGCAAGAAAAAGGTAACTTCTTCAAGTCCGCCACCGCATGTAATAGTCACCTGCACGAAAAGTTCCCAGTAATAGTGAATCACCACGGATTTGCCGCTCAAATCAGTAACGCATGACAAGAAAATGGTACTGTAAGCACATGAAGCAAATTGAAAGTTACCTTGCCCAGTGTGTCTATTTTCGACGAGCTGGCAGACCTTTGACTCATTTTTGATCGTGAGGATTGCGGCTGGTCGGATGTTGCTAACGAGCATGACGAGGTCGAACGTTTCAACTGCTGTATAATTTTTGAAGTATTTTTAAGGCTGAGTCTTATTCTGGAGGAGATATAGGAAAATACAAAAGAACTCGCCCTGTTCTTCCGTTCCAACTCCTTGCTCGCATTGTACTCGTCCATGACCCATTTCACGTAGTCAGATGGGGTAAGGCCATCAATTCTACAAGAGTTGTAGTTGTCGTTAATGTCCAAATATTCCGTCCTGTCAGGATGCTTTTGACAGCCAAGAGGAAGGAAACGAGGCCTTCATCAGTGGAATTCTCTGCGCCATTCGGGAAACTCCTGTTGAAAACATTTCAAGAAAATTACCTTATTTCGTCACTAGGATGCGACTTTCGATAGTCCTCATGCGCGTCTTTAAGAGTGTTCGACAGCTTGGGAAGAGTATGGCCATTGAGAATCCGTTCTTTCTGTAACAGGGTAGAGGAAAGTAAGCCATTGTTTTTATGGTTTATGAAACACCAGACGTTCAGCAGCCTAACGGCCGCCAAGCGTCCTTCTTCCTTTCTTCTTTAGACCTTCTTACTTAAGCACAGTAAGAAACTGATTTTACTATATAGAGCAATATAGCAGGATAAAAAAAGGATAAAGGACGGCGTTATTCAATCCCTTTGGGATGCGCCACGCATTCTACTTCTACGGGATGTCGTGGAGGAGTTGAGTTGAATGCGTATTTGGCCATACAATGACTTGCGGTGACCAGCCGATGAACAAGTCAGCGCTCTACCCTTCCCAGAAAAGTGTGGTACCAATTCACCTACCCCGAGGGATAGAAGGCTTGGTCGGCCTAGGCGGGAAATCCTAACCAAGAACCTGGTATCGGGTGCACGCGACAGTCGGCGCCTCCTCCGACTGCGCTACGCGCGCCCCAGAAAAATGTATACACCGTTTGAAAGGTGATAACTTCGCACACAGTAAAGGTACTGAAGAAGTTAAGGGCTCTCATGAAAGTTTAAGAAAACAGAAATTTTTCGACATATGAGCGGTATGGATTGCGCCATGCATTCGTCTTGTGCATTTTACAGTCGATTGATTGCGTTTCGCATGAACACTTGCTATAATTTCTTCACAAAGTGGCCGTGTCGGTTGATTTGTGCTTTTTTAAAGTTTAAAACTTAAAAACACACGTCTGCTTGCGAAAAAATGCATGGTTTCCTAAAAAATGGTACTATTTGAAAGGTTCTAACATTGCTGCTAGTGAAGCTTTTGAAGATGTTTGAGACTCATATGAAAGCACGGGGTAACGAGATTTCTGGAACAACGACTTCGTGCCATTAGAGAAGACCAGTGAAGGGTTAAGAGAGAAGGGGACTTCGAGGGTGGAGAACCGGCAGCGATCAGGAGGGAGCGACCCGTAGAGGGCATCGGAACGAGGGGGGGGGGGGGGGTCAATAGAAGAATAATGAAGCAGGCCAGGAGGTGGCACCAAGAAGGGTTTAGGCAATAAGGAGACCAGTAGGAAGTTACCAATCAGAGGGGGGGGGGGACAGTAAGGAGGATCAGCAAGGGGATCCATTAACAGTAAGGAAGACCGGATTTAGAAGATGTGACACGGATGTCGCGCAATGGGCGTTCGCAAGCCGTCGTCGTGTCGTGAGCGGGGGAGGGCTACTTTATTGGGGTAGAGTAGTAAGGAGGATTCCGAAAGGGGAGGGGGGAGGAATCTACTTGGAAGAAGGGACCTGGAGGCGATACCAGTACGGGGAACCAACAAGAAGGGAGCCGTCAGGGAATTCATACAGAGAACAAGGAATCCACCATATGCATAGCCTCATCATGCTCGACACAGCGGCGACTGCGAGCGCTTTTGAGCTTCTGGATTCGGAAGACGGGTCTTCTCAGCTTCTGGATCCAGAAGACGAGCCCTCTACGTTGCGCAACAAGGTCCTGTTTCTAAATACGTGACACCGACGTCTGCCGTGTGCATGGGAGGACCACTAAGGGGCGAGCAGGAAGGAAAGGAACAACCTGGAGGAGGAGCCAGGGCGGAGAAACCAGCAAGAAGAGACCAGTATGTAGGGGTCAATAGTGGAAACAAAGAAGTGAGCCAAGAGTTGGGATCAGGAAGGTGGGGGACTAAAGAGGGCGAGGGAAGACCAGTAAAGGCGGACCAGCAATTAGATCTAGCAGGAGGAAAGAAGTGAGGGGAAACATGGCTTCGGAAGACAACGATATCTGGAAACGCTAGCTGTTGAGCATAGAACGGTTGCGGAGGAGCAATCTGAGGGACAGTACTGCGCAGCACAAACCAATGACGTTACTGGCCGGTCCGGAGAAAATGTCTATGATAATGGTACCGAAGTGGTGAACGGCTTGATGCCGATAAAGTACGCACCAGGTCCTAGATGTTGGCGAATTTTACGTTTTACAAAAACTACTTTCGTAGATCAGTGATTCTGCAAAGTCGCGCGAAGCGCGCAAGTGTGAGACACGCCGTTAGGCGTGTCGGAGCACTTGTTACACAGAAATCATCATACCCTGGCATCCATATAGACGTTCTCCCTTCCTCGATTTCGAAAATACTCGGGATTTTTCTTCTTTTCCTCCAATGCAATCTTTTCGGCCCATTTTTCCTTCCATCTAGAACGGCACTTATTACAAGAAGAAAAATGGTTGTTTTAAGTAGAGCCATTGACACGTACGCTGTCAAGGCATCGAGCACATCCTTGCGCGCTGAGTAGAGGCTATCTAGTCTGGAAATCTCCGCTGATACCTTGTCGAAGTCCTTGTTGGTATGTTTCTCTGTAATAGATCGTACATCCCACTATTTACAAGATATGAGTTAAATTGACGACAATCGCGTTTTGCGGGAGAAAGCCGCCTGGAACGCGAGCGCGTTTCTACGCGCGCGCGCGCTAGGAGCTACCTAGTGGCTCATGTCACTCGCAGACCACTTTTTGTCTTATGTGTTTCTTCCTATCAAACTTCGACCAGAGGGGTTATTTGGGGTGCTGATCACGAATCTGACATCCGTTTTTGGTATCACGTTGGAGTGCGGTAGGTTACGGTAGGTACGGGTAATCGCCGACAGCATCAGTCACCCGTACCTACCGTAACCTACCGTATCACCAAAAACGGTTGTCGGATTTGTGATCAGCACCCCAAATAACCCCAAAAGGCGAAGTTTAGGCGAAATCGGTGACCATGACACCGACAGCGTTACTGCCCGTACCTACCGTAATCGGCCAAAATCGTGATCAGCCCCCCAAATAATCCCCTTGGGCAAAGTTTGAGTGAAAAATACTGACTTGGATTGACTTTATTGTAAAATTGGTCTCCTTCCTAGTAAAATTTTTTAAAATTCGATATATCTAGTGAAAGCAGAGACAATTTTCTTGCTTGTTCCTGTTGGACATTCTCCTATCCCAAGTAATTAGAGAGCAGAGAAATCATCTATAAAAAACCGACGGCAGCAGTAAAAAAAACTAGCGCGAAAAGGTATGAGCCGCCGGTGGCTCATATTGTCGTCAATGTGTTAATATGGAGGAAAACGCTGGACCTGGGTCGTACGTCGGAGATATCGTCCGTTCTGTATCAGGCACGTAGCACAATTGCCAGAGTTCCGAGAGGCGGGAGTACAGCTCAAGCCATCGGAATTCTTCTTCCTGAGCGTACTCGGCAAACATTTTAAGCAGCTGCAAAGCAGAACTGTAGTCGTAAATCTCAAGGTTATCATCGAATAGTCGAACCCATTTATGGTATCTCTTAATCCTATCGTATATAGCGTAGGTGACGCATGTCTCCTCCAATGAAAAGTCGACTTGCATTACAGCAAGCATATTTTCATCCTCTAGGCGGACATCCCTACCTAAAAAGAACTTTCACTCATGGCACGTCGAAATTATAAAGAACTGCACTGCGAAGCTGCAAAAAAATGACCTACCCAGCTTCGAAACAATTTTTTTCATCCCGTTCTGCCATCTTTGAACCCTACTGAGCCTTTTTTGAAGCGTTTCCTCAAGGCGTATACGTCGAGCGCCGAGTGCCGCAGCTTTCTCTTCTGGCAACAACTCCTAGAACGCGCCGTTTGAAACGGTCGCCATACAACACCGCCCACTGATGTGCACTATAAAGATCACACCGCCTAAGTTTAGGAGGTCGAACGGAGCGGTCCGTTAAGGATCAAGTGGTGGCGACTGAAGGAAAAGGAAGCAGCTGTGACTTCGCGCATTCGGTTGCCGACGGTCAGGACCGTCGACGAGACATGGCAAAATGCCACCGACGCGATTCTCAGTGCTGCGCGTTCCGAACTCGGCACTGCGAAACCGGGACGGCGTAAGATCGATAAGCAGATATGGCTGTGGACTGACGAAGTTAAGGAAAAAGCCCGAAAGAAGAAGAGATTATGCCACGCATTTCTCAACGATAAGACAGCCGATAAATGGCGTCTGTATCAGGAAGCCATGAAGCCGCTAAGAAGGTGGTAGCCGTTGCAAGAGCTACTCATTACGATGATGTCAACGGGATTCTTGAGTCGCGCAATGGCGAGCGATTTCTTTATCGACTCGCAAAGGTCCGTCATCGCCAGACTGAGGATGTTGAGAAGTTCTTTGGCATCAACGATGAGAACGGTCATCTACACATGGACCGCAAAATGGTTTTGAACCGATCGCGCACCTACTTCGAGGAAGTCTCTACAATATAGTTCGCTCATCCGGGCATTCCATCTTCTTCTTCTGTACACGGCCCCTTTAAGAAAATCACCGTAGAGGAGATAGAAACGGCTCTGAAGAAGATGAAGCCGGTCAAGGCAACGGGCCCCGATGATTTGGCGGCTGACTTATGGAAGTCGAAATCCTAGCACTCAACGAAGTGGATGGCGACGTTCTTCAACCAGGTTATTGCGGAGAAGAAAGTGCCCGATATTTAGCAGAGAAGCACGACGATCCCGATTTGGAAAAAGAAGGGCAGTCCGGCATACTGCACAAACTACCGTCCAATCCGATTGCTTTCGCATAACATGAAGATCTTCGAGCGGACTGCCAACGGGTGCATTCGTGATATCGTCTAGTTCTCTACCAACCAGTGCGGCTTTGTGTCTGGTTGGGACATGGTCGATGCCATACACGCCGTTCGTCTTCTGATAGAAAACACCGGGAGAAACAGAAGCCGGTGCAACTTGCCTTCTTGGATTTGAAGAAGGCCTTTGATCGCGTTCCGCGTGAAGTGATATGGTATGCCTTACGAGAACATGGAGTCCCCGAAGAGCACATAGAGTGAGTGCGAATACTCTTACCAAAGAATCGAGCGCAAGCTGCAGCAAGTACGTCGGTGGAGTTCCTGTCGGAGTATATCAAGGGTATGCGCCTTCCTCTTTACTCTTCGTCGTCGTTATGGATGCCATATCGCGTGATCTTCAGCAGCTAGTCCCTTGGACGCTGCTTTATGCTGATGTTGTAATGCTCGCTAGCAAAGATAAGATTGAACTCCAGCGGCAAACAAGCATGATGCGATCGCTTGGAGAGATTTGCACTCAAGCTTAATGTGAAGAAGACCGAGTATATGGCGACTGACGAAGATGAGTCCAGCTCCATTAAGGTCAATGGCATTGAGCTGCCACGTGCTTCGGTATTCAAGTACTTGGGATCAGCAATCGCGTCCGATGGAGGTTTACTCGTTGAAGCCAACTCACGCGTGAATGCAGCGTGGTCCAAATGGCGCTCACTGACGGGAGTGCTCTGCGACAAGAAGATACCAGAGCGTATAAAGTCGAAGATCTACAGAGCAGTCGTCCGACCTGTAGCTATTCACGGAACTGAGTGCTGGCCCGTTACCAAAGAAATTGAAAGGCACCTCAGCGTAATGGAAACGAAGATGCTGCGGTGGACGGCCGCGTTTGGATCGAGTACGCAACAACTCCTTACGGCAGAGGTTCGGTGTGACCCCGACATTTGAGAAGATGCGCAAAGCTCGTCTGCGATGGTTGCCACGTCCTTCGCACAAATAATGACACTGTCCGAAAGAATGGTCCTAACCTTGATGTGCCCGGTAGGCGACCACGAGGGTGACCAAAACAGCGGTGGCTTGATACGCTGCATCAGGACATGAAGGTGGCTAGGTTGCCCCCAGATGAGGCATTTGATCGGGAAGTGGCGCCAAAATTCCAGGAACGCGAACCCGCAACTAAGCGGGACAAACGCTGAAGAAGAACGGTACCGTAAATGAAGACAAACACATAACCTTCACGGGATAAGTACGAATCTGGTTTGCTATCGGCAAAAACTTAACATTAACAATAAAATGTCCGGATCTATCCTAGTCCGGGGGGGGGGAGGCGCATAACTAAAAAGCATGTAATAGATCGACTTAAGACTTACCGAGCGGCTCCTGCAGAACAAAATAGGACCTAATCTAGAAAAATTCACAAAAAAAGCGAAAAAATTACACTTTTTTCGTCGCAATTGTAAGCAGGCAAAGCTATGCGCCCTCCTCACCATGTTAGACCCTGGTTATAACATGTCAGACGGTGGTAGCACGCGGCAAGCCTCCATTGCTGTTGCTCCTTGCCCGCCGAGGCGGTTGTAAAACCGCGGCGATTTTTTGTTTGTCTGTTCGTTTCTTTTTTGTTTCATTCAGGTCACTTCTTCTTCTGCAGGAGCTGGTCGGTAAGTCGCAAGTCGATTTATTACATGCTCTTCAGTTATGTGTCCCCCCCCCCCCCCCGGAGTAGGATACATCCCAATGTCCTTTTCACCCGGACGATCGTTCGCACCTAGCGTTTGTAAGATGCTTCTGATGTGATAAGCAATTATGTTTTAAATGTTTCATAGATCTATATCATAATTGTTGTTATCATTGTCAGCAATAAACACAGTTACTACATGTGAGCAAGAAAATTTTGTTTGATGTTAGCAATCTAATAGAATAGAATGATACAGTGCAAATACGATCCATTAAGAGGTAGCTCAAATGAAAGCCCAAAAAGGCTAGGTTTAAATACTAAATGTATTAATCGTGTACAAATTGACTCCTGTGATCACGCAAGCCCATAATAATAACGATCCGATGAGTGCAAAAGCATTGGCGACACCGGGAACCAAACCATCAAACCCGCTCGGTGCGCCCGAGAGGGAACCCCACTACCACTACGCCAACGGACCACATCGGGCTAGGTGGCAGCAGGGCGTGATGAACTTCGCGCTCACGTCTTCACACACCTTTTTTCGACCACAGAAGAGCATTCTGAAAAAAAAGTAACTATGGTTTTGGACTCCCCACACGGGACCCTACATCCTGTAGAAATTGCATTGCAAAAGCCCACCGCTAGTTTGGAGGCTCTCCTTTTCAGAGTTTTATCCTTCGCAAAAAAGTCTATAACCGCTCGGTTGACCATGACTGGGCACATGGCCTCAGCGCAAACCTACGGTCCGCACGGAATCGCGTCTTCTAGCTGCGGTTGCAAATAATTGCCTACTAACGGTCGTACGAAAACAGGTTTTGAAAAATTGCTACAAATGCAGTGCAAAGAAGATATACAGATTCTTACGCCGTCGCTTGCTGAAACGAGGTTGTAGTCCTCTATTCCTAGGCGGAACAGGAGCAGGCGAACACGATCAGCAAGCTCATTCTGCTCCTTGCGACGTTTTTCATACAGAGGTCGTAGCCTCTTGAGCTCACTGCTGATGGAGTTTCGCTGGAAATGAGGGCACACATAAATGATTAAAATAAAAACAGATTTTTCCACAGCTTTTCTGTACGAAACGGCAAGCAATTATCGGGCAACGAAAGTACCAGTTCAATTGATCCAGGTGGCGCGCTCGTGTTCTGCCACGGCTCCATTCCAAGCTGAGATCGCATCTTGTTGATTTCCAACGTTCCGAACTTGATCTCTTTTGCTACACCGGCCACCATAGTCTCTTCTGATGCAATCTGAGCAAGTGTTATATTTCAGGCAAGACCAATGAAAAAAGCGGGTGTATAAGCAAGAAATAAGCTTTTGAATAATTACGAAGTTGCTCCAGCATTACGCCTGAACGGCAAAGACGATTGGTATAATGAGAATCCTCAATCTCTAATTAGGTCCTAACATGTGTGTTTTTGCCGAATCCGGCACTATTGTACTTTCACGGCGTAGAAAATAATTTTCGCCCAAACTTCGCCTAGGGAGGGAGGGATAGAGTTAGTTGGGGTGCTGATGACGAATCTGACATCCTTTTTTGAAATTTCGGCTGATTACGGTAGGTTACGGTAGGTACGGCTGTCTAAGGTCACAGTCACTCCAAACTTCGTCTAGGGAGCTTTTTGGGTGCTGATCACGAATCTGACATCTCTTTTTCGTTCATTATGAACTTGGCAGCCTTAGTCACCCGCACCTACCGCAACCTACCGTAATCGGCCGAAATTTCGAAAACGGAGGACAGACTCGTGATCAGCACCCCATATAAACCCCTGGTCGGGCGAAGTTTGGGAGATTTTTTTTACCTCTCCTCGACCGCTGGAGTCGTGAAAGTACAATAGTGCCCCGAATCTTTGACGGAAACGAGGAGAAAGTACTCAAATTTCTAAATCGCCCCCGCTCTACTCAATCCGTGTACTCTGCCGCAACTTCGATTCTTCTACTGAGCTTCGCTTCAGAAAGCCATTTGTACGTTTTATGACTCCTACTATGCTGTGATGATCTTTTTAGAGAAAGGTGGTGCGGGAGAGTAAGCATAACCGATTTCGCCTAACCCCGAAAAAAGGAGAGAGTAGTAAAAGGAACGTAGCGCGCAAAGCTGTGAAAACGTGCAGGTGGGATTCCTCCATGAAAACTCGACCAAAGAGTAAAAATCCATGATAGCCGCAAAGTGCAATAGTCGAACCCCTCACGAACCATTCGTGAAGCAATATCTCTACCTCAACGTCACCCAAGCCACGTGGCGTGAAACGCCATTATAAATCGGTTTTTTGGAAGCCACCTCGTACGGCGGGAGGCTTCTGGAACTGTGAGTTTTCGACATGGGGAAGGCAGCGCTTTCACTTTGTCCGTTCCACTCCAAACTCAATTAAAGGGCTTCGATGTGAAGTTCTTTGTGGTCCGATCTTGGCGTTGAAGTCTGGCCGACGATCACCTTGTAGAAGGTGTGATCTTCCTTATAGAACTTCTCCAGCTCCACGTAGAAGGCTTCGACCTCCTTGTCATCGTAGTCCGATGTTGGGGTATACGCGACGAACACAGTCAAAGCTGGCGGAGCCACATCGCTTCAGTAGCAGACGTCCGATTCGGCTTGTCAGAGACTCGTACGAATCGATGCTCATGCCAAGTGCGTGTTGATGACGCCTACTCCCCTGCTGTCCCATGTTCCGAGGAACAGTTCTTCTCCGGAGTCGTAGGCGGCGTAGGGGATGGTGTCTTCTCGTCCCGGGTAATCCGATTACGCCGTATTTGACTTCCTGGCTTGCATCATCAGGTCCTCGACGGATGCTTCCGATGCGAGCGTGCGGGCGTTATAAGTACAGATCGTCGTCCTAGTCCTTCCCAATTTGCGCAGCCTGGTTAAGCTGCGGCAATGCGGCAGCCACGCTGAAGCATAGCGCGGAGAGGCGGAGTCACATTGCGGCAGCGGAGGAAGCAGTGAAGGGGTGTGCACACTTTCGCTGCCGCAGTGCTGCCGGCAGCGGCCGCAGCAGCAGTGGCAGCGAGGAATGACCCGGGCATTCCTCACTGTCGCTGCGTGCGGCCGCGGCACACTCCAACAGTGCCGCAGTGTGCGAAACCAGCTCCGCCCACATTCCACTGCCCGCTGCCCGCTGCAAAGTGTGCACGCGGCTTTAGGCACTGAGATTTAGCAGTCTCTCCGTACTCGTCCTTCCCATCGCTGTAGAAGTGGGAGTTTCTTTGGAGTCACGTGAATAAGGCCTTTTAGTGCTGCTGTGATCCTCCTCGATAGAGAGCCTTCGTGCTCCCTTGTTAGGGGCTGTTCATACTTCACGATAAGAGAAGTTCGTCGCCCGTGCAAAACATGCATATCGATTAAAACCGAATGTGCGCCGCCGAGAAATGTTCATACTCCAACGCCGGCGTTGTCGCTCCAGTTGCTGTTGTCGCTCTTGTCGCTTTAATCGCCTGTTCAAACTTCCGCGTGCTACGCACGCCGCGCGCTACTCGCGCTGCGCTGCCGTCGCTTCCGTCGCCCGTGCAAAACATGCAAATCGACTAAAACCGAGCGCGCGCCGCCAAAAAGTGTTCATACTTGAGCGCCGGCGCTGTCGTCGCTCTTGTCGCTGCTGTCGCAAAATATGGACAGGCCCTAAAGCCCTAGTTTATACTTGTGCTGCCACGCGGCGCGGCATCATGCTATAGATACCGATTTACCGCGCCGCGCGATCGATATCCATCCCGACCATGATGCCGCGCCGCGCAGCGACGCAAGTATAAACTAGGGCTAAGATGGATCTCGGGCCGCTTGTCGCAGGGCCACGTGGCGCGTCCCCTGCTGGTAGATAGGGGTATGAAACGCGAACCAAATGCGACTGTGTACTGCCCAGAGACGCAGGTGGGATGCAAGGGATGGACTCCTTGCTCCTGCTGTGTCGGGTCGACTCGTTCCTTGTGCAGGAGAGCCGCATGCTCATGCAGTGTCCGGGATGTGTTCGTGCCTGTGCGGACTGCTGGCTGCCCGGGATTCTTCGCCCGTACAATGGAGCCTGACTGGCCACCCGTATGTACTCCAGCAGAACACAGCAGCACTTGAACTAGATAGTGACGCTAAATATACCATTTCACGTCTCTGCTGGTATGATATCGCCCTGTCCAATTGTTGTGGAACAACGGCCTCTAGTTGAAATTCATTGCGAAACAATACGCTTGCCAGCATGCTCCTATATCCATATGTGTGGTAGTTTACTCTACCTCGAAGATTTCAAAGGATTAGTAATGTGGAGCATAACTCGCAACAACCGCCAAGAGCACCAAGTCATAAAGATGCCGGTTTCTCTGCTCCACCGTGACGTTTGCAGCCGCGCCGCGACCGCGCGAGAAATTTTGCCAGCCATGTTCCGATTTATAGTGGCCTTTCGTATAGTGCGGCAAAGACCGCATGATGTGCTCGAGGTTGCGTACCCCGTTAGTCAGAGAGAACCACAATTGCTTCCCACTCAAAACTTCTCGGCAGTGGCAATGCAGCAAGAGTACTCTTATTTACATCATTCTTCAGATTTCAATTTAGATTTGTTCCAAAATAGTGAAACAAGTGTGGCTGAAAAATGCAAGCGAAAATATTCGGCGAAACATACCAGGGCCTGCAATACCAGCAATATGTGGGATGTGCCGAACTGCCGAAACACAGCCGTAACTCGCATAACTCTGAAAGCACTCGGTTGACACCAAGTTCGCTCGCTAAAAAAAGGCAACTGCAGATTGAATTGAATTACCGACCGGTCGTATTCACGCATATGTATCTCATCCCAAAGTTCGTTAAGTCTTGCAAAAGCCCCTCTGACATTGTCCTCTATTTCGCGGTTCGGGCCATCAATATAAAACCTAAAAATGATGAATCAGGAGGTAGTCCACTACAATGGTGGGGAGGAAACTACCTCTTGGGATTTGACGTCATCGTAAGCAACACTGGAAAGGGACTCTAACTCTGGAAGGAATCGTTTCGAGATAGCATAGAAAAATCTCGGGGTGAACAGGAAACTCGGAGATAAAGTCAGGTACGGAACAATTTTAGCCTGAAAAGGGGGCGACCACAACAATTCATAATGTATTCCCCACCCCCCCCCCCTTCGATTGGGATTGCATCAACGGCTTATAAAGAATTTCCGCAAAAAACGACTATGATATTCGTTTTTCCCATTTTTACCTCTAGTAGACCTATCCGGACAAGATTGACAGGTGAGAGAAGACGAGTGAGACAAGTGCGGTACACTAATGGTAAGTACCCCAGTACCAGCAAAATAATGAGAGTGAATTGTAAAAACCGACCGCAATTCCATGTCGCCGTAATTCGGCGCGCGATTCTCGCGCGCGCCGTCCTTTAAACTGCAGCGCGACCCGGCTGGCTGGCTGGATGCGAATTCTCGCGATCTTGTCTCGGCCCATTGTTCCGCTTCCTGGAGTCTCCATGTCGTCGATTCCCTTCTACACGTCATTGCATTGTTCGTTAAAGTGTAGTCTGAGCATTCGTGCGCACCCGCTGCTCTTGTACGGTGCATCCGTGTCTCGATTTTCTCGATTTGTTTTCTTCTAGTTTTCGAATTCGCATGACCTTCAGGTGAACCGGACCGAAGAGTGGATAAACAGCGATGCTTGCGACGTCCTTGGAATTCAGCTGGATAAAATAGAAGGTAGTTTCTGTGGTGATTTAGTTTGGTTCAAGTCGATTGCGAGCACTTGATCGCAGAAGGTGTCGATCAAATCCCACACTCTGGCATTGATCGTGTTCATACAGCTGCCTAATTTTCTGTCATGTTAGACTTCCTCAGTGCGTACTAAATCAAGGGAACGCTGCTACGGAATGAGCACAGAACGGGATGTGGTGGGCTTGTACGGACGCTTTGTGACAGCGGCTATTCATAACGTTGCTAGCGTGTTCGCAGTGCTTCGAATGTTCTACTGCTCCGTAGAAGGCATCTGCCGCTTGCAGCCCATCTGTTCTCTTTCGATGCTCTGGAGTATCTTCGTCATGACGAATACCTTTAATGACTGTAAACTGGGAGCTGAAAGTGGTGCAATCCTAGACGGGGGTGGGGCAGTCCTTTTCAATTTTAAACAAAAACAAAATGCACAAAAACACATGAATAAATAAATAAATAAATAAATAAATAAATAAATGCTCGCCTTATAAATTACTGTTCTTCCAATACCGAAATCAGTCTTCTAAATTGGTTTCCTAGTCGAGGGGGGGGGGAAGGCGGCAATGAACCACAGTAAATCGAATAAACCTGGAACAAATTAGAATACTAGAAAACCACGAAGACTAATTAAAGCAACGTTATTACCTTAATCAATTAGTGGATAGCGGCTTGCGGTTTTTTTCCAAAGCAAATAGAGTTTTGGATCACAACCGTGCTGCCGTGCATAGTGCCCCTCCCCCCTGCACCATGCATTAAACTTAAGACATGTTTTTAAATGGTGGGAACGATTATTACTATTGTTTTGGTTTTCTTTTATGCCTGATTCGGGGCACTGACAGCTGTTCAAGTGCGTTTAAGGTAATTTCCACTTTTCAAGTCTCCTGTTCGAGATAGTGTCCTAGTTACTAAACAGCCACCACATTTCCCATTGTTGGAAGCCCAACTTTGTGTTGCCATTCTAAGAAGTGCCTTTCGAAAAACAACCAGTGTGAGGTCAAGCAGTGTTCAGCTCATTGCCCCATTGATCGAAACACAGAAAGTGTTGCCGGGTAAACAAATTTTTATGGACCTTTCCCTTTTACAAAGGAAACAGTTGGAATTTTTTTTTTGTTTAAACTCGAAAACGTGTGCATAATAATGGATGAGACTTCATCCTGATGGAACCGTTAAAGGATCACAACATCAAGTGAAGATGTTAGATCAGAACTTTGGAGAACGTTGCTCTAAAAATCAGTTCCATATCCTCTTGCAGGTTTCATGCGACAAGGACCTTCTCTAGCAGACCTTCTGCGAGCTCGCGCTGGTTGCTTACTCCCACGTGGTGATAACGAAGATCGACCAGACTGAAAGTCCCGCTCCCTCCGATCGTGATCATAGTGAGGTCATTTTCTTTCTTCTTTTTTATAATTTGCCAGTGAGAGAAATATCAGAAATGGACACATTGATGACAATCGCGCTTTGCGGCAGGAAGCCGCCTGGGACACCCGCGCGCTATGGGCCACAGGTGGCTCATAATGTCCCTCGTGGGCCACTTTTTTGTCTTATGTGTTTTTTCTTATCAAACTTCGGACAGAGCGGTTATTTAGGGTGTTGATCACGAATGTGATATCCATTTATGAAATTTCGGCCGATTACGATAGATTGCGGTAGGTACGGGTGACTAATGCTGCCGAGGTCATGATCACTGCTTCCCCCAACCGTCGCCTCAAGGGGGTTATTTGGCGTGCTAATCACGAGTCTGACATCCGTTTTTGGTAATACAGTGGAGTACGGTAGGCTACGGTAGGTACGGGTAATCGCCGACAGCCTCAGTCACCATACCTACCGTAACCTACCTTAGTCTTCCGTAATACCAAAACGGATGTCGGATTCGTGATTAGCACCCCATAGGCGAAGTTTGGGCGAAATCGGTGACCATGACCCCGACAGCCTTACTCACCCGTACTTACCGTAACCTACCGTAATCGCCCCAAATTTTGAAAAGGGATGTCAGATTCGTGATCACCAGCCCAAATAACCCCCTTGGGCAAGGTTGGGGTGAAAAATACCGACTTGAATTGATTTTATTATAAAATTGGTCTTCTTCCTAGTAAAATTTTTTAATTCGATATATCTAACGAAAGCAAAGACAATTTTCTTGCTTATTTCTGTAGGATATTCTCCTATCAAAATTAAGTAGGAAACAGAGGAAACATCTATAAAAAGACCGACGGCAGAGTACAACAAATAGCTCGAAAAGGTATGAGCCACCGGTGGCTCATACTGTCGTCAATGTGTTAATCCGAAAGCCAACGCGCTGGTCGTAGATTTTTATGCATGGTACAGTCTGAAGTGTGTCTGCTATGTCTTTCCTGGAACGTTCGTATTTCAGAATAGAGCTCACGTATCGTCTCTGAACGAGCCAAATCCGTTCGACGACGATCTCACGCTAATAACGAACACTCTCGTGCCGCCCGCGACGCCGTCACCTCGAGTACCACACGTCTCGTAATTCCTCCAAATGAGCCTCTGCCGCCGAACGCCGTGTCGACAGCCGTATTAGGTATGGAGTGTTTCCCTTTATGTTCAGGACTGGTTTTTGATGAGTTGGCTTTTACAATTCTGATACAGGTGTCTTTACAAAGCTTGTTGGCCTTGCAGCAATGTCACCATCAAATTAGTTAATATTCATATTTTATGGAGAAAAGGTGGCGTCTACTTTCCTTAGCAATGTTCCATAGGTTTTTGGTAAAGGAGGCATTCTCACCAAGTCGTGGTGGCATGATTGTTACAAGGAAAGGTTCCCAACTCAAGGTGAGCTTTTGCGATGCTATTTTGGCAGGATGTATGTAGGGCCCTGTGAGCGCAATCCGGAACCGCGCTTAGTTTTTGCTGAACGCTTTTTCGAAGACCTGAAAAGGAGGTCTGGTAGCGTGCGCTCAACTACCATCAACCCTACGACACTCCACATCGTGTGCCTCGGTGGCGCAGCTGGTAGGAGGGACGCGTCATGGGAGCACACCATGGTTTAAAGTTCGAGTCCGCGTACTTCCGAAATTTTTGCACATATTTGTTTGTTGTTATTATTACGCTTTCTCAAGCGCACAGGAGTCAATTTTAGACCATCAATATTTACAACAAAGCAAGACTGCCCATTTGCGCCTTCATAAATGCTAGTTTTTCAATAAAGCGTATCTCCACCACCGCCATATCATACCATATCGCCTTTAATACCGTAACCGCACACAAATACGCATACCTTACGGTTGAATATTATGGACCCGGGCCATATGGGTACATGACTGTGCTAAAAATATCGTGTGAACGTGTTGTCGGCCGACAACACGTTCAAACGATAACGATTTTATTTCAAACGATATTCCCACAATGAGAGAGATTGCGGTGGCGGATGCTATAAAAGGACTCCTCCTGGACGCTATGTATTGTGAAAACGGGACCTTTCTATGTCTGTGATACGCGTGGGTGGCAGCTGGGTACGCCGATGTTCACTCAGGACATTTCTCTACAGTCGCGGATTGCGCGTTCAACGAAGAAGAAGTGGTAATTCCTTGCCAGAGAGAAGATTGTTCCTCACTGGCTTTGTAAGATGCTGTTGGGTTGACAATCGCTTGGGTTTTATTTTGTTTCATAGATTTGTACCATAGCTGTTGACTAAAAGGAAAGACAAGACAGGACTTTTATTCCCAGAGAAGTGATATGGTGCAGATAGACATTGTTGGAAAACTAGCACACATGAAAGCGCAAATAGAGAGCCTTGGTTTGTTGTAAGCATTAATGGTCTATAATTGGCTCCTGTGAGCATGAGAAATCGTAATAACAACGATATGCACAAAAATATTGACCATGCGCGGACTCGAACCCAAAAGCCCGCCGGTGTACTCCTATAAGTCGGCACACCTACCGACTTCGCCACTGAGGCATACCTCGTGGGGTGTCGTAGGGGTTGATGATAGTTGCGCGCACGCTTTCAGACCTCCTTTTCAGGTCTTTAAAAAGGCGTTCAGCAAAAACTAACTGCGGTTCTGGACTCCGCTCACAGGGCCCTACATCCTGTCAAAATAGCATCGCAAAAGCTCACCTTGAGTTGAGAACCTTTCTTTGTTAGTTGTTTACTTTCGAAGACACCCTCAGTCATCAAGTCTGCTGAAGTCGGCCGGTAATATGGGCCTCTGGGTTGTTGCGAAAACATGAATTTTCTTAATCTCTGTTTTTTTTTTTGAGACGTGAGTCACGCCTACGTACTTCTCAACAAAAACTAATTGTGAAACACTTCAATATTTTGAGCTGTTCGGCAGCCGAGCGATTTTTCAAATTCTTCTTTTCTTCTCCGATCTATGATGAATGCGGGCGGCTACACCGTAATTTCACCTGTAAAGAGCCTCTACCAGCATTTTGACGCCACATCGTGGTGGGAATTGTCGCAGTGATCAACGACATGCCAACCATAAACTGCGGTAAAACCTGAGGTGTATTAAGCGATTGCTGACTATATGGGATCTTTGTGTTCATGCCCGTGCCCTTTCAGCTATTGGTAGAAGAGACAAGCAAAAGTAGGTTCGTCAAGGTCATTACCATGCCATTCATGGATCAAAGTGATGCATGTCTACTAGCATTGAGGAACAACTTTCTCGCATAAAGAGAGACTCGAGAAAGTGAATGGTTTCCGTAAAGCAACTTTATTTCGGAAGTGTTCTTCTTTAATTTGACATCTGCTCTCAGAGGAGATAATCTGGAGTGAAGCTGGCGTTACCTGTCTGTACCGTGGGTGTCCAGCTGTCTTTCTGTAATGCGATGTCAGATCGTCTTGAGATCGTGCTTACGTCACTTGTTTCGTTTTCATTCCTTCCTTACACACTCCTTCCGTTCTTGCCCAGGTTACAGGTGCACGAAGGAGGCTGTGGAAACTTTCAGGATGACTAGAAAGCACATGGTTTCTTTCGTGCTGAGTTGGTATCAGCAGTAAAAACGAATACAGGTGTTCACTTTTGTTCGCTTGATTGCTTTCCCACTCGTCGTGGTAGCGTTTCTGGCAGGCTCGTTGTCAAGTTCTTTCGAAAATCCGGGTGAATATCACAGCTAGAAAGGATACTGTCTTTCACTCTACGCTACACTTACAGCGCTGAGCTTTTCATGGAAGGGCTGTATGGGGCGGGGCGATGGCCTTATGGCGCGGAACTCACCGTGGAGCGCGCTCTAACTTATGCGGCATGCAAAGAACGTGACATTTTGACTATTTTTTAAGTGAACCACTTGGAGATCCATAAAGAGGTGCGATCGTGCTGACGAGAAATGCAAGTGGGATGCCATTTTGACTAATTTCTTTGCTGATTGTTACTTTTTCATCTCTTTTTCCTGTACATAGGCGCGGTATGGGACTTTGATGTGTTTTCGTTAAAACATATTTGTCCCATTAGCCTCGGTTCTGTGCTGCTGCACAAAATGCGTTGCTTCGGAGGAGAAACTGATCGCTTGATTTCTCACCTTTCTCACTCGTTCATCTCAAAAAAAAAAATTCTCTACTGACGATACAAGGGAGTACCTTTCTGATAGTACCTTCCAGAAAGGTTTTGTTGTACGTTTCCATTCTCTTTTCTGTTATTGGACTATCAGTGAAAGAACTCGACGCTACACTTACAACGCTGAGCTTTTCTCGGACGAGTTGTATGGGGCGGGGCGATGGCTTTGGGGCGCGGAACTCACCGTGGAGCGCGCTCTAACTGATGCCACATACAGAGATTCGGGCACTCACTAGGAATTTGAGGGAAATCGATGGCTTGTTTCATCCTACACACCTGCCCATCGTTTTCTATAGTACGCAGGACGCAGGACTCATCCATTGCAGTGGGCGAGAACTACTTATGCTGTCGAAATCTCACCTGTTCGCTTTTAAAAGCGGTGAAGTAGGTTTGGAAACGAGGTAAAAATCGGTTTTCACTGCACGTATTTGTCCTCATGTGTCTAACTCGCAGGAAAGTGTTATTTCGTACATTGCCTTCCACAATGAAATTGCACTAGGCTGGACTTATCATTATAGATGGATAAAGTAGCTATGACGGGTGTACTCACCATAAGTTAGCAGCCAACACAGTGTGTTTAACATTTATTCATCATAACATCATTTAAGGTGTAATGACCTTTTTTGCAACTGCTACACATTAGTTCTACAACGACTTGTCTACACAGCGCATGGACCCAGGCTTTACAATTTGTACAACGCATCCATGCTGTCTCTTTAGCAATTAGGTCTTCAGGATCCGTGTTAGGTGGAAGTCTGGGGTGTTCCTCGAAACAAAACGAGCAGAACAAGATGTTTTCTTTGTCCACTGCACTGACTCAACTGATTGTGACCTTCTCGTCTCTGTTCGTAGCATTGCTCTCTGCAAAAGAAGATGTGTTGAGCAGCAGATATCACGATAAAACTGTCACACCAACGCACCGTATAAATTTCCGTCTTCGGCATTTTCGGTGCTCCACCAACAGAAGCTAGTTCTGGGCGCGATAGCAGTACCGCCGCTGACCTCGGCAATTGTTCTGGAACACCTGCAGCTAGTTTTATGTTTTCGGCTATTTCGTATTTTGTGCGGCGATGATTCTCTTACCATAAGGTGTTATTGCATACGCATGCATGCATGCCACTTAAGCAACGGCCCTACGATTTATTAATTGTGATTTCATATTTGTTAACAAAAATAGAACTGTGATGGTATGCCGAAAATATTGTTTAAAACCTATGGCTACAAAAAGATTGCGTTGAAGTACGAAGAGTGTAGATGGATAAGAATTGCTGTGTAAGTGACTGCAGAAAGGCACTACACCTAAGAGCCATCCATACTGCGAAACATGCTTGCAGGCCTTGCAGGGTCAAGTCTTGTTTGCATCTCAAGGGATCACATGTGTACCGCTAACCCTAGGGGAACAACTCAAAGGCACTTCCTGCTAGAACTCCTGGCTCATGTCCACTGCAAAACATGGCGACACATAGTCAAAATGATGTGGTGAACCTTTGAACTCACAAATGTTTTTATGGTGCTTCGACTAGAAATGATGGTGTGAGCAGTGTCAAATGTGTAGCACGATGCTTCATTTGTTTTGGTTTAGAGTTGTGAAATGAGATATCCTTCTGTCATGAAGAAGCGAACCTCCTGGTAAGTTCAAATTGACAGCAGGAATCCTTGCTATTCTTGAGTGAGTAAAAACGTGTTTTTAAGAGCTTCGCAATCGATTTGGCCGGACTCCTGCCAGCGATGCGACCTTCTTCAGTCATTACGAGACGAGTGCGCAGCCGCCCTTCAAGAAGTCATCAAAACGTGGAAGATCACGGAGCATCCTTCAGAGCCAGCTCGACATTCCTACACATTCCGTGGTGATAGCCCAACTTAAGTTGACCTGCATAGGTGCTACGACCGCATCAATCCCTGTTTCCAAAAATAACGTTGAGAACGGATAGCACCGATGACTTCTGACAGATTTGTCCATGGCGTTCCTCTCGTCCCAGCTTTTAAAGGAGCAACCAAATGTTAAGTCAGGGAAATTTAAATGCCTCGTAGGAATAAATATGTTTTTAAGAAAATTATTCGTTGTTGTCTTTTAACACCAAAAACTGACAGTCACCTGCGGTAGACCAGCTTTACACACAGATAAAAGACATCCTACCTACAATCCATCCCAGTGATTCAGCACTTTTTTTTGGGTAAAAAGACACCTAGTTTTGCGTCCTAATAGAGATTTGCGTGCAGCAACTTCATCGGATCTTACTTGCATGTTAGAAGCCCTATGACTGCTATGATTCAAGTGATCCACTCTTCTTAGTGCTCCATATTGTGTCCTCAAGCGTACGGTGTACGTCAGATAGAGCCATAGCACTTATTACTTCAGATCTTCCACATGTTAACGGAGTCTGTAATGCAAGTAAGCCGTATTTTTTCCCGCTCAGTGACCACAGAAGGTTTGGAAGGCTTTAATTCCAGTTCACTCCTTCATGGTAGTTTCCGCGCTCCAATGCTAAATATTGGGAAGACTGCTGTATCACACGCTGCGTATCATATTTTCGGATTTTCCTATTAGTGACCATTCTAACACCTTTTTCACCCTTCTTTTGATGCTCCCCCTTTCCCTGTTCGCTCTCCTTGCCAGTTTTGTAGTTAGGTCTTTTATTAGATTTATTATTGTTCTGTTATACACTCGTTTTCATCGTTTTTCTTCAGTCGTTAATCGTACACTATTGCATTGCTTGCAGATGTTGCTTCCTGGCTCCAGTTCACATCTGCGGCTTCAGCCCCTTGGATTCAGGTACGTTGCTTTCAAACACCTAAAGGAGCTTCCCTCCTTACTGAGGAGTTCCGGGGAAGCTCTTATTTTCTTTTTTAACTTTCTTACATTCGTCTAAGGGTAGGAACGAAACGAATGTAAGAATTTTTTATTCTTGTTTATTGTATTGTTTTAATTGATTGGGCTGTCGTGTAGTTTGAACTCGAGGTTCTCCCGATTCGGCTACACGACGGTACCTTATGGGTTTTCCTATTTTACTTTCTTATATACACTCTTTTTGTGATTGAGGTATTCAACTACCTCGTGGCCCAATTGGGGCTTGATTAGCGGCCAATCGGGCCGACCATCAATAGATGGTATTCCAATCTGCTTTAATTTACATTATTATCAACTACATTCCTTTTTTCATCTTTATTTAAAACAACAAACTAAAACTTGACAGTCGCCTTTCCGCGGGTGGAGTATTCATTTTCTTTGCTTTGTAGGACGCTTTTCATCGTTCGTCTCCAGGGCTCGCTTGCGGGACACTACGTCATTCGAGTGCCAGGTTCGTCTTCTATCTAAATTTTGACTTCTTTTATTATTCTATTAGTGTCATTTTATAATATCTCTACTTCTAAATCTTACCCTTTTACTTAAGTCCACGTCAGGTAAACACATAGACCCATAGCTTATCTCTCCTTTCTGAAATAAGGTTTACATTCTACCTCCTTTAGTTCTGGTATTTATAATACCTCCAATAACTCCTTCTCCTTGTCGGTGAGCATACTCTCCAGCGGGGTTCCATTCCAATCGTTCATGTTCACATTCAATTTAATGGCGGCTATTGCGGGTTTCATCGGCTATAACAATAACTATTACAATTATTTTAATTTTATCTAACAATCAGTAACTTGTTACCATCAGAGCTCAGATGCGGAGTTGCCCTTTTGCCATCACCACCTCCGGTATCTTTGTTTTATTGTGCTCGCATGCAAGTCGTATCATCTTCCTTATGTAGAGTCTAAACAATATGATTATTTATCAGTTCTACTAATACAATTATTGCTTACCCGAGCCTATCCTGCTCCTGCACGCTCATAGTCTTTTCGCGTGTGATTATAATGCGGGTGCCATTTGTTCTATTGTATTCGTATAGACGCTTGCGGCCTTCCTTCATAAAGTATCTCCAGAATTCGTAAGAGATACGCACCTGAAATACCTTGCGGTTTAATCTCTTGTAACTTTTCTAGAATAATTTATCATCTCTATTAGTTAGTTACTTACTCTCACAGCTGGGTGGTTTGCATAGATCCCGGCATTAGTGGGCCAGCTGAATGGACTGGATTTCTCGGCAGGGTATCTAAATATCTTCCTTATACTATATACTACTCATTCTTAGAAATAATTTTGCTCACCCTAAAATGTCTTTCGCGAAGTCGTCCAACAACACATCGAATTTCTTCTTATGTGGATTTGGCAGGCCTAGCACACGAATCCAATCAATTAAAACCTTTCTATTTATATGTTCCTGGAAGACCTTTTGCTTTTCTTCCATATTCTGTAAATAAATGTTTAAGTAGCTAGTCCCTGTCGCTATATACTAGCATGTAAAACTCTAAGTTTTTATAAGATATCTAACACAAAACTATTGCTACTATTTAACACAAAAGGACAGAAGAATAATGGTTTCCATATACTTTTAGGAAAAGGATTCCTATTGATTATATTTAACCTACAGTGTTATGATACTCAGTCAACATAATGATATTGATATGATACTCAGCCAAACTTTTCGCTACAGGACCAATTAGCTACAGTAACCTCACTACAATTAAATTATGTTAAGTGTTACATAATTTTACTTCACCTTACAACACCTACTTTATTAATTCACTCCATTCCTACTCCCTGGGTAAGTTTACGCTCTTTCCTCTTTCCTTTCTTTTGACATTTCCTAAACACTCCTTGATAAGAGGCCCATCCTCTTGCTCTAAAAAAACTGGGGGCTTTTTTGATGGGGTTATACAAGTGGGGGGTAGCATTGAGGAGATGCCTCCTGCGCCTCCAAAAAAGCCGTCCTCTTCTTTAATAACTTCTTTTGTTTATTCAGTTGGACATATAAGGGCAGCGGTGGCCTGCAGCACTTCTGCTAACACCTTCCCTCTTTGTATATGGCTTAGGCCTGCCATATACTCAGATTTTGGCCTGCAAAAACACTGGATCCTAACAATTCTCACAACTACCTTGAAAACAAATTCCTTAAAAGTAAGGTTGAAGGTTTTTACGTTTTAACTGATTTCGGTAATGAACACTATGCCTCTATGTGTCATCGTACCTGTAGCTATTGCACAGTCCTTAACAAGGAATCGTTTATAAATAGCAATAGTACCAAATTAAAAATACTAATGTCACAGCAAGTGGTAATTGTCTAAGTGAAAACGTTATATATTGTCTTGAATGTAAACACTGCAATTTGCAATATGTGGGTCTTACTACTAGAAAGTTGAAGTTTAGGATTAAAGAACATTTATATCACATATTCAAGAATGATGTTAATAATTATTTCTATGATCACTTTAAATTCAAATGCGCTAACAGAGAAGTGGTATTCTACATATTGGATGATAATGCAGTTAACACCGACAGGCAAGTTTTACATCTTAAGGAATTGTTTTGGATTAAATTACTTAACACAGCCTATCCGTTTGGATTGAATGATAACATCAAAGGTTATGGTAACATTTCAGATATTGCTAATCCGCTAACCTACAAAGATAACCACCCCTTTTATAGTTTATCAATTGTAAAGCATAGGTTACGTAGTAGAAGAAGAAATAAGAACATAACTAACGAAAGTATAGACGCGTTTATTCATAATATTTCAAATATTGACAGTGCTTGGGATATTTATAAATATATCAAAAGCCTTAAAAAGAGCTTCATTAATAAAATTATCGCGTTATGTATTAACAGTATGTTTCTAACTAATTTTAATGACTACACAAAACGAATTCTATTAAGCGTGCTTTGCACTTATCAGTTCTCTCCCACTAAAAACAATAAAAGTTTTAACAAAAGAAAATTTCATACAATCACTACTACTTTTATTCATAGCATATTGGAAAACATTAACTTTAACAAAATCCTTAATAACAATTATGTAAGGAATATTGTACAAGAAACCAATAGAGAATTTTACCGTTGCAAGCTTGTTTACACATACTCCCCAGCTATTTCACAAAATTTGTTTAATTATAAGAAAACTCTTAAAAATATTAACAAAGTTGATATTCTTAGACTTTCTAATAATAGTTGTATCTGCAACAAACCGTTTTATAATAAATTTATAAATGTTTTTCATGGGCATATAGTTACAGGAGATCTAAAAATAATTAAAGACAATTCACTCTATGAGATAATGAATAAAGGTACTAAATTCAAGTGTAACAAGGCAGTAAGTAAATTGGATTTCTACAATTGGACTACATCAACGGTTGATAAGGTTATAAACTTGTTCAAAAAGATATATAAACTAAATAAGCGTCAGGTCGATAACATCTTTAACTTTCTTAAACAAAGGTTTATTAGTAAGCTCAAACCTTTGTTATATAAAGATAAGCTTAACGTTAACATTCTCAAATACAATTCAGGATATTTACATTTCTTACATAATAACTTTGTTATATGTCCTTTGGATAAAGCTAATAATAACTACGGCATTATTTGTAAAAAGTTTTACGTATTGGTTATTTTAAAAGAGATGGGTTTAGTAATTGATGATGATACACTTCAAAATAATGCTAATACAGCTATATATTCTATCTACAGAAGTAAAGATAGAAATGAAATTATCGAATATCATAATACATTTTGTAATAATCTTGGTTTAAAAAAACAGGATAAAGCTGTATTGCCTTACATTTATTGTCTTCCTAAATTACACAAAACACCTGTTAAGTTTAGGTTCATAACTGGGGCAGCAAGCAGTAGCGTTAAACCTTTGGCAGTTGAAATGCAAAACGTTTTTACATTTATTAAAATTCATTTTAGAAATTATGTCAATTCCATTAAACTTAGGAATCACAAATTTAGGGCTATTGGGCTATTGATAACATTGATATTAGTGATAATATTAGAGATATTACTGCTGATGGTCTTAAGGTATTTTCGGCTGACTTTACAAATATGTTTACTAATCTTTCACATAGCCTTATTATGCGTAATATTCTTGGAATACTTAAGATTTGCTTTAAAAATGCCAATAAAAAGTACTTGGCATTTAATGGATATAACCATGTTTTCTATACAGATAATAGCAAGGTTAAAAATAGCAGAACATATACTATTCAAGATCTTCTATACTACGTTGAATTTCTTTTAGATAACAGTTTTTGCAGCTTCGGCGAATTTATTTTCAAGCAAAAGTTAGGTGTACCTCAAGGAGATAATTTTAGTCCGTTACTAGCAGATCTTACTATGTCATTTTTAGAGTATGTATATTCCATTAAACATTTCAACTATAGTGGTTTATTTAAACCCTTTTGTTACATGGATGACATTCTAGTTGTCCATGACAGCTATGATGATGATATAGTTCGGATTTTAAATAATGTTTACAATAACGAGCTTTCTTTTGAAATAACACATAGTAGTGAATATAGGTGTTGTTACTTGGACTTGGACATACAGGTTATTGATAACAAAATGTTTACTAAAATGTATAATAAGACGGATGATTTCAACTTCCATGTTAAACGCCTTCCGCATGCATCTTATCCGTTAGTATTAAAAACGCTACTATTTATGGTGAGGTTTTACGTATTGCACGAACATGTACACGATTTATTGACTTCATGGAGCGTTTAGAGCAGTTAGTTGAAATCATCCGTTGGATAACGATTATGATAAAAATAGGATCATAAGTTGTATATTTAAAAGCATAGGCAAAAGTAAGTATATTAAATTTAAATATGGTATTACCAATATTAAGGGCATATTCATCAACAATCTTAATAGAATTCTTAATTAGTAATCGTGCCCCTTAATTACGTCCTAAGTTATTACTAGTTCTTCTAACATTTTATAACCTTTTATAGCCCCCATCTTGCTTTGCCTAGCCTTTTTAGGACATTCCTGTTACCCTCTTTTACTTTAGTATTCATTTAGGTTCTTTCGTTAGGTTGTTTAGTATTTTACCCTGGCTTTAATTCCAGTTCACTCCTTCATGGTAGTTTCCGCGCTCCAATGCTAAATATTGGGGAAACTGCTGTATCACACGCTGCGTATCATATTTTCGGATTTTCCTATTAGTGACCATTCTAACACCTTTTTCACCCTTCTTTTGATGCTCCCCCTTTCCCTGTTCGCTCTCCTTGCCAGTTTTGTAGTTAGGTCTTTTATTAGATTTATTATTGTTCTGTTATACACTCGTTTTCATCGTTTTTCTTCAGTCGTTAATCGTACACTATTGCATTGCTTGCAGATGTTGCTTCCTGGCTCCAGTGCACGTCTGCGGCTTCAGCCCCTTGGATTCAGGTACGTTGCTTTCAAACACCTAAAAGAGCTTCCCTCCTTACTGAGGAGTTCCGGGGAAGCTCTTATTTTCTTTTTTAACTTTCTTACATTCGTCTAAGGGTAGGAACGAAACGAATGTATAAATTTTTTATTCTTGTTTATTGTATTGTTTTAATTGGAAGGACAAGATTCACAGCAACTTCAACTCCAAGCAAACATCAGCTACGTGAATGCAATCGTGCTGCAGACAGTTGGTTCTACAAGCGCTCAGAGCGGATATACACTCGGTGAGAAACATGTAGTGAATGTAGAAACTGTCTCTACTTACCGCTGTCATAACAAATTCAGGGAGATTATTTGTAAGGCTTCAAAAGATCCACATGGCGTCCAACAGGAGATGGCAATATCTTATGATGACAGGTTTTTTCAAGGCTTAATTATTCAACAGATTTTTGGAGTTTCCGCATGATCAAGACTTTTTGTAAAATTTGCATCACCATTTTCTTTAATTTAACTATATTTGGAAGTTTAAGTCCTATTTGAGTTTCTGCAGTCACTGCACTGTGGAAATCTGGTCGGCGCCGACTATCGCTCAGGGATATGCGACCTAATTCGTCGATCTGCTATTCTTGCTCCGTCAATGGAGCTCCCCCTGAGGGAAGTTTGATGTAGCTGCCGCTAATTAGTCACTGGCCTCAGGGCTTTCCTCTCACTCAGAGGTTTTCAACCTCGGGGCTTAGGGATTTTTTATCGTACTTTTCAACATGCATATAAAATGCATGGGACCCTGGGAATGAGTTAGCAATAACTATGTCGAACGTTCGCAATGCACTTGTTCTCGAAGAGCTCTCATCGATTTACATGCCCTCTGACCCACATCGCGTCATCAAGCTGTCGGATGGCAGCGGTCCCCGTCAGCTTACCTGAGGAAGAACTGGACCAAATTTTATGGCTCGACAGCGCAACACTGCTCGAGCATAGATCTGGTAATGAGATTCTTTGATAAAGGCTTATACTACAAGTGGAACCATGCATCTATTACAGAGACCGCTGAAACATTAGTGTATGAAGTATGCGACATTTATGACAACGAAGGTGGGACGATCATGGGTTTAACCTCTTATCTGTCTCGTAATGTCAACCAATTTCTACAATTTCAAGTCACACCACCATCATACGTTCCGAATTGCAGACCAGTTGGAGGTTACGAATCAGCCGAGCTCCAGTGATGATGAAGAAGAGGACAGACCCATGGACGGTACGCCGAGTTATTGCTTTGTTTAAATTTCCTATTCACTATGAATTCAAGAGTTCATTTCCTATCCTTTCAGAGGAACCAGAGACACCGCAATTGCAGTCTAGCGAAATCGGCGGTAAGCTGGAGTCTACATGCTTTATTCCTTTTTATGCAGACGATTTGTCGTTGTGTATGATTTAGAGATACATTACTAACAGTGTAAAGGCTTTAGAAAGACACTTCTATGGTCTGCCTGAAAGAAGCAAGTACGGGCAACATACCGTACTTTTGTACAAAGTTCCTGGCAAGCAGACCTGCTACGCATTTTCGCTACATAAAAGATAACAGAACAGCAACATTTACAGTAGGTTAGGCCGTAAAAAGGCTGGAAGGTCCACAGATGTGAAGGTGGGCTTATTTTATTTCGGTTACTGCGTGGGAAAGACCATGATGTCACTGTTCCAGGTCGTGCACGACGTGGAGTTCGTCAGCAACCCGTGTGGCCTCAGGCATTCATGCATTCCGACGAAGTGGACCAACGAGATAAGTCAGCGCACCTATATGAGGTAATTATTTATCTACTACCGTCATTTTTTTGCCAAATATATAAAAATAGCGCTCAGAAATGCCAAAAATGGCGAGGTGACGCGAAGTATGCAACCCACGACCCATACAAGGAGTACGAAAACTTCTTGTACGAAACAGAGAGGTCGGAGAGGTTAGATAAGCGGTTCAAGATGAGAGCTTAGCTTCTTTTGCGAACGTGCCAGTTTTATAGCGGAGAGGGACAAGGAGGCCAGGTTGGCGAACTTTAGTGACTACGAAAGGTGTCGCGTTACCATTCGTAGATATGCGGTTTAATAGCATTGTAAGCGAAGCTAGCTGAGCGTTCTGTGATTTCCTCGCCTTCTCTGATCCGATTGATTCCAGCGAGCCGAGGCGGGGAGCGATCGGGGAGATGCGACGAGACGACGACGGCGGCCGGCGGCATCGAGGACGACGACGGCGGCGAGGACCCCAACGACAGCGAGCTCAAGGGCGACTCCGAGGGCAACACGACCGACTCCTCATCCCGGGACACTGTGATCCACACTTTCGCCCATGTATCGACTGCTGCTATGGATAAACCTTACGCGGAACCCAGTGTTACCACCCCTCGCACTTACTGGTAGCAGCGAGTGAGGGGTCACGTCCTCGGGAAAATAGAGGTACGACATTTTCAATCGTCGAGTGTTTTGTTCGGTTTCGCCGCCTCGTAGAGGCATAAACAGATCTGGCCAATCTGCTTTTGCCTGTGGCTGCCGGGCCAGCCGATAGTCGCGATCGTCTGCATCCTCTCCTCGACAATTTTTTTTTGATTACGGTATATTAGAATAGAAATCCGATCGGTTAGCTTGTGAAGCTATTCTTCAGAGCTCTCTATTAGACGTATGTGGTTTCAGGTACCGTTAGCATGGCTGAGCAGCTCAGTGTGGCGTCAAACGCAGAGATTCCGCAAGTAGCGGCGATTTTGCGGCACAGTGCAATGGTTAGTTCCCAGTACTGGGTGAGTCAACGCATATGGACACGTCGGTTAAAGCCATATGCCAGGAGTAGTGCGATGTGTGGCCCGAAGTGATTCTAAAGTGAGTCCGTTTAGGTTTTTCTTTGCTGTTTGCAGTGGCGAGTGGATATTAATAGGCCCATATTCGAGACAAATACTAATTTAAGCGTTTGGAATGTAATTTCCATTATGACCAATCACTCGATTTCGTTTTGTGGCGTTAAGCAATCCATCAGCGCGTGCGCTTTCCTATTTAAATTCCTTTCTTGCTCTCGCCCTTGCCTTTTTTCCTTGTAGCTGAACGGCAGGCATGAGTCATCGCCACGCATTGTAAGTCGAAGGATGCCATAAATCCATTTTTTGGTAACATTGGTAGTACTTTGGAAAGATCCTCAAATTGTCCTGGAAATCTTTCCTGAGATTCAGTTAAACGTGACAGGTCTAACATTCACCTCAACCTTTTACTGTCGGGTTTCTTCGTCTCCTTCTTATGTGTTCGAATGAACCTGAAGGTTTTGCGCTCGTGGGCGCTGATCGTAGAACTCGAACACCTCTGTCCCTCTCAGCAGTCACTAAGAGCTCGTTATGGGAGCTAGCACCGTGATGGCCTTGTTTGACGAGTTCTTGACACTGTGCTCAGGCAGAGCCTTCGAAACAGTCCCGTTCTCATAAATAACGGCTTCGATGAGTAGCTCATACCTGTGCTAGTAGCCATTGCCGCTGGGTCTGCTATTCGTCTAACTTTAGCAATCAGACCCTTCAAGCCTGCTCGACTCAACGGGGATACTTCGTCGTCTGCCTCGGGCCTAGTAGCAATTTCAGCACTGTTGTCGTTGTCGTCCATTAGAGTAATAGTGGGACCAACCACTCTCCAGGTGCCGAAATAGTCGGAATGGGGACCACTGAACTTAGTTGGGCCCGCCTTTTCGGCGGGTTTCCCCTTGGGGATGCTCTTCACGGAGAACTCAAAACCCTATTTCTCACTCCTATTTTTTTCTTTACTCGACTACGGTTGTATATTTGGGACATAGCGACTGACGCTTTTGCTCCTCTCCCGGAGTCTAGTGCCCGGGGTTAGGGTTGCTGTCCGCTCGCTGGGTTCCATGATAGTCGTAGCGCAGGACGGGTTTTCTAATAACTGGGCGCACCCTCATAGTTCCTTCCTGTTTTTCCTCGTTCCCTCGACTTTGCTTCAATCGCTTCTGCACCACTTTCTTAGCTTACGGCTATAGAGGTTCTGACCAGAGTACGGTACGTGATCAGTTCTCACAGACATCTCCCAGCCGGCTTAGGAATTCACAACATTAGCGCGGCTTGGTGTCGTTCCCATACCCATGGTATCTCCGATAGATAACATTCTCAGATACAGCATGTCTTCATTCCACCGCAGGCTTTGTTTGTATCATTACAGTAAGCCGGAACAATGTAAGATGTAAACGACGCAAGGCATCTCATGTTGATCCTCCGCTAGGTTCCCCATCTTGATGTCGGGTGAGAATACTTCCGAACATTCCACAGCGGCATATCCACATTCCGCTTCGTCGCTCCGCCCACCCTCAAGAGGATATAAAAGGCTTGAGTCAGCGAGACAGTCACCCTTATTCACTGGTTCATCACCCGTGTACTACATCGCCGTTCATCTGTTACTGCAGCTATGGGCCCACCTACTACTAGGTCACAGACCAAGAAGGGTGAGTCCCGGGTCGAAGCTACCCATCAACATAGCATATCTTGGAAGCATGAGGACACGTCAGCAGAAGATAGCCAGGCCCCTACTGATACCTCCGCTTGGATGGACCCCTTACTGAGCGCCTTCCAAGACTTGGACGATTCGGCTACTGTTAGAGGGAAGGGCGCAAAGCTTCTTCGCGATGTGACCGCCGACGCTGTAGCGAGTGTTCGCCAAGAGTCTCGACACACTTCTTCGCGATTGGCCCAGGAAATCAGGGAAGGAAACGCCACCTTACTCGCAGGACTGAACACTTCGTTTGGAGCGATCGATGACCGTATTCGGTCTATGCCCATGGTCGCCACTCTGATACCTGACTCGTCCGCCCCAAGAATAGCCTACTTCTCTGGCACCGGGGACGGGGTCCAATTCTCAGTCTGGTTGCGACGGTTTGAGGACATCGCGCGCATGCGCGCGACAACGATGTCGTCGGAACAGAAGGCCCTGTGTCGACGGAAATCGTCTTGCGCTGTCCGATTTTCGGAACCGCCCGCGTCGGAAGCCGCTCGCGACGTACTCTGTTCCTTCGTCAAACTATTTCTCCCCGCCAACCCGGACGAAGCCATGCTTCCAATGGAAGTACATAAAATCTCCCCGGACGAGCAGGCCTGGTTCGAGGATCGCCTCAGAGACTTCGACAGCTACACGAACGATCGAGCGTCGGCCATTGCGACTATGGGCAAAATCTTCAATGCCGCCTCCTCAGCTTTCGCTTCCTACGCAACCCTAGAAGACGATCGCCGTACGCACCAAGTCACCGCTACGATACCTAGCTTGGCTGGGTACCCTCTGCGCCTGGAATTCGTGCTGGACGACATGACTTCTGAAGCCGGATGGGCTCGCCATCGCCCCGTTGGAGTATGGATAATGGGAGCATTTGCATTCCTCCGGATGTCAGTGGATCGGGTGGAACGAGCAAGAGAGGAGCGCCTACTTCGCGTGATTCTACAAACTTACTCATGGTCCGACGATTCCCTCTATCGTGCCGCCATGCGGGCGGGCCGAATAGCTGACAACTCGGCCTTCCTCGATGTATGCGTAAAGCTGAGCAAGCTCCCTTCCAGCGCAATCCCAGCATATGAGGCAGTTTCCGAGATGGAACTGTTCACGAATGTGCCTACGAACAGTTGCGGAAGGAGAATATTAGACGCGGTGTATGGAGCCACACCCTTGTCATGTGTCGAAGAGAACCAGCAGAACACCGTGCCAACCATCTCCGTCGTAGACGGATCACCCATATCTATCAACAGGCGGTCAGTAATTCTGACGGAGGACCAGCGACAGGCCCTGGCAATCGGGACAACACCTTTCCCGATTGTGGGGATACAGGCCGCGTTCGGAACCGGCAAAACCGACGTCGGTGCTTGTATAGCGGCAAGACAGGCGCGGGGAGGAGCGCACATCATCCTCACCGCCACCACGAACGCAGCCGTCGCCCAGATCACTGAAACCATCCTGTCCCTCGACGCGTTCGCCGACCTAGCCGTTTGTCGTTACATCGCTGAATCGGTAGTGTTCGACGACTCCATCGCCACGACTCCTGCCGACATGCATGAGGTCCTCAAACGACTACCTGATCTCTACAGGAACGAGTTGGAGGAAGAAGCCTTGGACGAATGTGAACGCTTTAGGGATGGCCGGATTGTGTTCGAGGCCCACATGCAGAATAGGGAGCGACAGGAGTTCTTGACAGAGCAGGAAAGGAAGGGTCTTGTCCTCGCTGAGAGGGACGTCTCCGATTTGATTGACAAGGTCGTCGAGGTCATGTTCCTCAAGTACCAGCCGCAGGTCGTCGCAATAACGACGTCATCTTTGCTGAATGCGACGGGAAAGGGCGGCATATTTAAGAACTACCTAGACGACTTCGAGCTCATCATATGCGACGAGGCTTCGCAAGTACCAGAACCCGTCTTTGCCACGATGCTGAGCCGTTTGCCGAGGGCGCGCCATATATACATCGGCGATGTACACCAATTGGAGCCGTATGCGCGTTGCTCACGGCACTCTACCGCCGCTAAGTTCGGGGCGCGTAGCGTGATGGACGTTCTAACGCGAGCGAGGGCCGTCCCTATAGCCCCCCTTGTCACCACGTTCAGGGCGCATCCTCTCCTGAACGAGCTCCCTAACCACTTCGTCTACGCTGGACAGCTGAGGAGTGGAACGGCGGCTGAGGAGCGACACATGCTGCTGAACATGATGCGGTTCCCGAACCAGTCCCTACCGTTCATGTTCGTGGACGTCAGCGGTAGTTCCCGGAGAGCAACTCACTCTCATTTCAACGATGCGGAAGCTATGGTCTGCACCACTCTGGTAGGACGTCTTCTAGCAAGGGGCATCGCCGCGAGCAGTATATGTATAATCACGTTCTACAAAGAACAGCACCGACGGCTAGTGGATTTCGCGCGCGACACCGGCGTCGATCTGTCCACCGTGGATGCCATCCAGGGCAGGGAAAAAAACGTGGTCGTGCTGCTGACCACAAAGACGGACTTCCAAGCAGACGCGGCTGAATTCTTGGACGATCCGCATCGTATGAATGTGGCACTCACGCGCTGCAAGCATGGACAGTTCGTGTTGGGCCACCAGGCTTCGCTGGCGGTCGTGCCGTTCTGGAATGTGGTTCTCGCGTGGGCAAGGCAACATGGAGCCATCGTTCCAGCCATGAATTTGGGAGACTACCTTCCACCAGAATAGGGTAGGTGTTTCTCAGTTTGCTTTAGAGATCGGTTCAGTTACGCATCTTTCAGCTAAATTATGGGTCACGATCTTTTTGGTAAAAAGGGGGAGGTGTAAGCGAAGCTAGCTGAGCGTTCTGTGATTTCCTCGCCTTCTCTGATCCGATTGATTTCAGCGAGCCGAGGCGGGGAGCGATCGGGGAGATGCGACGAGACGACGACGGCGGCCGGCGGCATCGAGGACGACGACGGCGGCGAGGACCCCAACGACAGCGAGCTCAAGGGCGACTCCGAGGGCAACACGACCGACTCCTCATCCCGGGACACTGTGATCCACACTTTCGCCCATGTATCGACTGCTGCTATGGATAAACCTTACGCCGAACCCAGTGTTACCACCCCTCGCACTTACTGCATTGAGATGTGTTACTATGCTTAGCCAGTTGCTTGCTGTCCGGAACCTCCGTCAACACATGGAAAGAGAAGTCACCATGGAGCACATACCAAAGTACCTGACAACTAACGCGGACGGTTCGCGCTTTTTGCAGTTCCACACCGACGACATGCACATATCTTTTTCAGAGAAAATTATAGGGTATGTTCATCACCGCTAATCGAAAGTCTGACACAGTATATGTATTTTTCAGAAAGCATGTCAGAATGGTCTGGACACGCTGGTTGCGGATGGCATATTTTCGATGCATCCGAACCAGCGTGAGAAGAACGGGCAGTTGTACGCGATACACGGCGTGTGCAACGGAAATGTAATTTTTAAAAGTATCACGTCGCTTACAAACTCCTTATCTTACTGTGACAAGGCTTTAAGGTAGCCGTTCCGCTAGTACGTGCACTTACGAACAGGAAGACGGAGGAAGTTGATGTAATCATATTCTCGGTACCAAGAGGTTTTTCAACAGATTTTGTAATTTCTCTTCTAGCTTCATAATGTTTACATTTAGACGTCATGGAGGAAGTGATGGAGCGCCAACCGGAGCCGCGGATTGTGCTGGATTTCGAGCAAGCAGCAACGTCAGCCGCTAGGACAGTTTTCCCCGGAGGCGGGGTGGGAGGTTGCGCGTTCCGCCTGGAATAGGAAGCGCGACGAGCTAGGTTTGCGCAAATTCCTAAAGCGAAGTAGGAGGGTGAGGAGGTGGTGGAACACATTAAAAGGAATTGTGTTCCTCCCTCCTAACCTGTACGACAAGGTCCTTGCTTTAACGGAAGTCCCTGTCGCCATCACCCTGCCTACCAGGGATGTTGTGCTTTTCTTGACTACTTGCGGGATACCTGGTTCGATGGTCCATTCGACGGCACCTGGAATAAGTGGAATCTCGACGTCCTGCGAACAACTAATATAGCCGAGGCCTACCGCAGGTTAACTAGATGTTTCAGAACTTTTTATCAAGTATTCTATTGCACTTGATTTTACAGCACCCTGAAAAAGTCCATGAAGTGTTACCCTTCCCTTCGCGACCTCCTCCTCGACATGCACCGTATGAACTCCAGGTTCCTGGGGAAGCTCTTCGACATGAGGAGGTGCGATCCAAGGTTGAAGTTCTGAAGCTCAACTGATACTATTCCTTTTTAGTACCCGGCGGCCGAGATCCGCCTTAGACGGAAGGATACGCGACGTCGAGAGAAGGTCAACAGAGAAATGGCACGATTTCGGAGGAAGGTCTCGGAGCCAGGACTGACGGATAGGGATGTAAAGAAGTATTGCCGGCGAATGGCCAGGTTGTTACGAATAAGTCGCACTTGTAGTTTTTTATCTTGTTAATGTTGATGTTTATACCTTCATTCTGTACCTTCATTGTATAAATACTTCCACCTAATTTTTGTACTCACTCATAGGAATTCCTATATTTTGTTTCACTCTCTACCTCACTTTCGTCTTTTTTGTGCATAAAGTTCTTCGTTCTTATCAATATCTCATCTATTACCCACTTCTATGCATGCTAATCACCTTCTTTCCTGTACAGAACTCGATTCTTCTCTCAATACCTTTTGTATACTGTTGTATATTTCATTTCATTTTTTACACCCTATTGTATATTTCAGAATTTTTGTTGGTTTAATAAATTTGCATACGGCTGTAAACAACGACTACACGCATTTTGAGCACCACCAAGACAATATTCAAAAACAGCCCCAAAAGTTCCACCCAAAAACGTTGTCATATGTCCACTGCTTGCATGCCTCTCCACGTCCATCAGTTCATCTTGCGCATCCCAATCTTCTTCTTGTTCTTCCACCACATCCAGCTGTTCGTCTTCGTCAACCTCAAGTTGATGTGCTTCGAAGTCCTTTAGTATACTCGCCATCCGTTCCTCCAGCTTGATTTCTTCCCTCGAAGGTTCCTTGTCTGAAGGTGGGCCGCACTTCAGCGTGAGCACACTCGAGCGTGGGAAGACATTGCTGGTGTTAGGTTTAGAAAACCTTCAGCAGACCTCTGATTTCCAGTGACAGGCAGACTAGGGAAAAAGTGTATCGATGCCGTTTCAGTTAATTTGCGGGATCCACAGACCCCGTTTCTCATTTTAACCACCTCCGACGTCACATCCTGGTCTCTTTTGAAAATCCGAGCAGGATGATTTTTCCCGAGGTCATCAGTCCATGCATGGAAACACACCGTGAGGAGCCTATAGCTTTATACCCTGCTCGTGTTGTGCCCAGTGCTGCTTCATGCACTTTGTACCTGTGTATCACTGGTGCTGGACATTTATACATCACATTGTTGAATATCACAGCATGCAAAAAAAACGTCTGAAAATGGTGTAGGCGTCAGAATCCCCCAAATCTCAACCAATCAGTTGAAATGCAAAAATGCAGCAACACCGACGATGCACCAGTGCTGTGACCGCCTGAATAGGTAGTGACTACAATTTAAATCAGAGTGCAAAGTGCCGAATAAGTGCTCTACCAGTAATCTTAAATACAAATGATGGTGCAATCCCTATCGGGGGGGGGGGGCAGCCCATTTCAATTTTTAAGGTAATGCACATGCACGGCAACATATAAATATGTATAAGTATGCTTACCTTATAAAATGCTGTCCTTCCAATACCAAAATCGGCTTTCTAATTTGCTTTCTTAATCGGGGGGAGGGAGTAGTGAAAACACAGTAAATTGAACAGAAACTGGAACAATTGCAATACTATAAAACCACGAAAACACGTTAAAGCAACGTTACTACCTTGATCAATTAATGGATAGCGGTTTGCGATTTCTTTCAAAAGCAAATAGAGTTTTCGATCACAACCGTGCTGCCGTGCATAGTGCCCCGCTCCTGCACCGTACATATTTGTCTGATTCCTCTAGTATTCGCTGACGAACTTGCGAGTATTCGATGGTTGTCCATGCTCAACAGATACAAGTAATTCCTTCGAAAAGGTGGGCATGGAACAAAGTCGCTCATTATCTGAACTAAACTACAATTATTTTCTCAACATAATACACTTCCCACCATAGTTCGAGCTTTGATGGGCTGAAATTTCGTTATTCAGTTATCGACGTCCATTATTCAGCTTGCGAAAAAGGACGGTAGCCATCATTCTGACAGCCACTGGTGGAGAAGCGTAATGTTTTCGTGCGGTTTATGCATTGTAATTCCCATCAATGTGGGATAGCTCAATGTTCAACCCACGGATCAGAGTACTCGCGCGTCGATGGATCCCGCGCACGAAACAGCTGAGTCATAGCACGGTGCGGCTGCATCACTGCAGCCGCCGGTGTCAAATAATTGGGACCCTCATGGTCTCACCTTCACTGGTCTCCCTTTAGTGGTCCCCTCTTCACTGGTTTCCTCTCTATTGAACCCTCCCATTTCACTGATTCCCGTACATCGTCCTCCCCACCTCCCCCCTTAATGCCCCATGCCCCCCCCCCCACCGTACTGGTACCATTTAGAGGTCCCCATCACTGGCGCTATTTAGGGTCCCACCACATCTGTCATATCTCGCCTTCACCGGAGCCCCCCCCCCCCCTTATTACTGGTCCCCCGCGTACTGGTTTCTCTCTTAGTGGTCCCCATTACACGTGTTCTCAATCCGGACACTCCTTCACGACATCAGTGACACCCCTTCTGAACCCAGACACCCCTTGCGCCACATCGGTGACATGTCTTCTGAATCCAGACGACCTTTGCGCGACATCGTTGACACGTCTTCTGACGCCCTCGACACTGCGTGAGTGACACCTCATCTGAACCAAGACGCTTGTTACTCGACGTCTAAGAAAGGCCAGACCGCTGAGCAGACGGAGGGACGGGCAGCCGCTAACTCTTTAATGTGAAGTAGGATTTGCGGTGGCCAGCCGATAGACTAATCAGTGTAGGAGCGAATGGAAAAACAGGGACTGATGAACACAGTCCTTTATTGTTACCCTTATTTTTTCAAGAAATTTGTTGGTGTGGATGTGAATAACTTCACCTCTAGGCGCTGAAGCAATGGTCCAAATCCTACTCTGGGGCCGTATGCTCGTCTACCCCGTCTCCCCCAATGGGGATTGGGGCGTGATATGATATGTTGATATTAATTGATTTTTCCCCATCAGGAAACACGAGCATACGGCCCCTGGTGGTCCAACTGCTACTGCACGGGATTGCGTGGGACTAACCAACACGATACAGATACAAGCAATTACTTAAGAAGGTGGTACGTGTCAT
>OX377206.1:12337465-12720465 GCA_947396885.1 Heligmosomoides polygyrus polygyrus | reverse complement strand
AATTCGTCGCAGGGACAACATATGTATGGAAAGACTGCATGCTGAAATACTAAGGAATAGTGAGATAAGACTCTAAATTTGTTTTCATTTATCGCTCTAGCCATAGCTAAAAGGTTATCATAACGACATTATGAATTCATGCTTTGTTGTGTTATCTTATGATGAGGATGAGCATCAATCTGTGGATGATTCTGCTGCTCGCAAAGTTCTGAACAAGAAAAGGTGCAGCCGCTTCTGACGCCGTTTCAGATGCACCTTTGAAAAATTGCAAAATGTGTCATTTCCGTTTTCTCGTTTCGTATTCCGGTTTCCGGCGATTTTTTGGCGTTCCATTCCGTCTTTCGTCTTCCGCTTTTTCCAGAAAAATTTCCGCACATCCCTGGAACCAGACCCTCTTCGAAACGAAATTACGCCCCTCCCCTCCCGCCCAACAGAGCCGTATATAATATGTGTAGAGCAGTGTTCATCAAAATTAAAGCCGTAAACTAAAACTGGCCGCCCACAAACTATTCATAGATGTGTTCAACCTTTCGCTGGAGCTATATTGTTTGTCGTGCAGAAAATCCTCGCTAGAGTTTCTTTAACTCTTGTGACAACATGCTTCGACCGCATCATAATCATGGTGTGTAGTAGCGCAGTTGGAGGAGGCACCGGCTGTCGCGTGCACTCCGATTAAACGTTCTTGATTAAGATTTTCCGCTCAGGAGAACCGACCCTTCGAGACCGGAGAACTGGTTCTCGGCTTTCTGGGAAGCATAAAACATCGGTTTGTTCATCGGCGGGCCACCACAAGTCAGTCATACATATAGACTACGTTCAAGTTACCTCCACGATATCTTCCAGGCCAAATATCCTTCAAAACCCTCTAAACGTCACTCGGTACACAGGTGACGAAATTGTTCGGATCTATTCTAGTCGGATGGGGCGACTCTAAAGTTCCAAGCGCTAAGGTGATCCCATCCATCGACACAACAATACCCACTGAATTTAAATGAATGCGCTCGCTTTATAGCACAGCAGCTGAAGTTCTCATAGCATCTTAAGGTAAGGAATGGAGACGCAAAAAACAGCGGATGTCTTCCCCCCGCCCTCCGATTAGGATAGAGTCAATCATTCAAGTCAAGGAGCTGTGCTCCATGCACCCCGGTGCTTTTTAAAGTTTACAGTAGTAAATACATAACGCTTACCATAATCAATGCTCTTCCTAAAATGACTATTCGACAGACTTTTTTGATGAAAATCTGTTCATTGGTTTTGACAAACTTTTGACAAAGTCACTTGAATTCAAGGGCAAGATGAACAAAATCTCAAACTATAGGCTAAGTGCCAGCTTGCCAAAGGAAATGCTTTGAAAGACATCACCACTTAGGCCAGCATCAGTCTTTTGCAAGGGATTACGCACTGAGTTGCGAACCAGTTCCCCACCCCACTCCTCTACTACTGGGACATTCGCTCTCGAGGGGCCGCACAACCACTTGCTATTGGGGTGAAAACCTGTTGCAGTGGGTGTGGTGGGCTGCGCCGATTGGCCATGTGAGGCCTCGGTATGATTACCTGCACCCCGTTGATGCCCCTGTGGAAGTATACCATTAGGCTTAAGGGTCGGCTCCTGTTGCTGTTGCAGGATTCTTGTGGAGCCATATATCCACATATATCCAGCTCCTACCTACATAAATATGTACATACGCATAAAAATAGGTATATACTATGTATACAGACGTATATACATATGTGTATAGATGTATATACACATATGTATATACATCAATACACATACCTTGACCTTGCCCAGTTGGTAGGTATTAGGTAATGAGCATAGATATTAAACACATTCTGAAGCAATGGATCAATTTTATTAAAATTCACAGATTATATGTGATGCCTGCTTGTAGTGTGGGTCTTAGTTGTGACATTCCCATGCCACAGCCTCGGGAAAATTTTGAATAGATGCAGCGAATATGTGTCCAGAGACAAAGTTTTTCTGTTTCAAGGTTCCTGGTGGTGAATCAAATCTAACAGACGGTAAGTACTTGACTTTTATGCCTACTCACGGACAATCTCACACTACTTCGTTACAGTGTGCGAAGGTTAACGGCAGACATCAGGACTAATGCATCGTAATGAAACTTCGTCTGCGCAGAACGCAAGGATACTTTCACATGCATTTTTACGCTAATAGACTGAGCTCGTTTGTTTCTGGTTGATTATGCTGTTTGTTGATATCACTATGTTTGCGGTTAATGCTTTAATAATAATGGTAATTGGGGTTTCAGTGCAAAGCACTTCGTTATATACACGCTTTTTCTTACCTTTTTATCATCGTTTTTGTTTTAATTTCATTTATGTAGACATATTCGTCGGAGTGACTCTTGGCAAGTTCAGTTCCTATGGAAGCAATACCGAGAGGAAGCTTAATGTGGCTGGTTGCTCGCCTTGGTATGCTCGGAAATTAGACCGAACTCCAAGGTGCTTCGCTCTCGAAAAGTTGCTCGAAAGTGATTTCTTCACTCACTCGGAATCACACCATAGCTATACTGAACTTCAAGCCTCTCACTTCTGACGCCTATGATAAACTGCTTTGCCTTAACATTTTCTTTAAGTATTTCGACCTAATTCTACTTCATTTGCTATATTTTTAAAATTTGAGCTAGTACTTTGATCTGAAACTCCAAATCCTTAGGAAAGATTAGATCTCCTACCTTAGCGTATTCATAGTGATGTCCCACGATCTAACGTTGTCAATGTTGTTGTTACTAACGCCGCACAAGAAATGTTTTGTGGTTACTGCGTTTTTATTTTTAGTTTGTTGTGTTCAGGCGCACTTTTGGTGCATGTTAAATAAATAAATGAATAAGTATACATAGAAACAGATTTTCAGTCCAATAGCAAGTGGTTGTGCGGCCATGGAGAGCGAATGTCCGAGCAGCAGCCAGGCGCACAGATGCTTATGAAATCTCAGCCTGGTGTAGCGCCAGCGCAATCCTCAGACATCGTGATGGTCCAGCCGCGACTGCACCTCTTCCCCTCCACAGTTGGCGGCACCCTATACTAGCTTCAATGCCTTGCGGGCACTTTACCCTGCCAAATTTCTTCATGACTCTCTATATTGATGGTGTAGTCTCAGCTAGACTCTTCTCGTTCTTTGAAACGGTGTAAATTCGCGTTCCCATTCCTGGGGCCGTATGCTCGTCTACCCCGAGTCTCCCCCAATGGGGGATTGGGGCGTGACATGATATGCTGATATTGATTGATTTTCCCCCGACGGGGGAACACGAGCATACGGCCCCTGCGCGGGACTCGCGATCAATATATTCATTCTCGTGGCGGGATCCTCGCTCTCGTGGGACGCCGCGCTCTAACGCGAACTTTTGTAGCAGTGCTGAAGATTTGAAAATTCGTCGGGCGCCGTCGCGCGAGACCGCAATTGCTGCCGATTTTTGAATAATGGCTAATACCCCTGTGGCCTCCTCATAGTGCTGGACGGCGGGCCTGCAAATCGATCAGCGTCCAGCGATCACTCGCTTTTAATCGATTAGCATGCCTTGTATGCGCAATGCGTCGATTCTTCCCTACAGCGCAAACGAGTAACAATAGCTCTTTTTCTCTTTTAATTTTGTTGCATCGTTTAATTTATCTGATGATGGGGAGCTGCTCAGTATTGCTTGCCTATTTCAGAATTGCCTTGCAAGGGCTGTTAATGTAAAGAAAGAAAATGGCGTGGAACGGTCTGTTGTTGAACAGCGATACTGAGCCGAGGAGGCCGGAAAAGGTATGAGAACAGTCCTTGAGTTCCTACTTTTTTCTTGCTGTTTCGACCATGAGAACGGACCACCTATGTTGTTCTTTCTGTCCAGGCTTTGAATTGTGTTTTGTTCCTTTACCTGATGTTCTATGAAAGAACTAAGAACTTCATTGAAAGTGAGAGTTGTGAGACTTCGAAGGGGCTATCCTATCCTATCCTACTGTTAGCTATTCATTTCGATCGCAAATGCTCCCCTCATTTTTGACTCCACTGTAGAAATATTGGAGGAGCGCCGAAATAGGAGCAACCGGCACGATACAGGTTTGGGGGGTGCGGAATTTCAGCGAGAAAAGCAAATAGGTGGTGTCGTATACATATAAACAATCCAAAAACATTAACATTTCCACCGAAACAAATCATACAAATTTATAAAATTGAAACTGAACTGCGTAGCCCTCACGGGAACACAAAAACCGTTCTCCTCTAGGTCCTATCAACCAATGTTTTACAAACCTCCCACCCCTCCACCTCCCACCCTCCCACTCCCTCTAATTTTAAAAAGCAGAGCTAAAAATCGAAATCAGTGGCAAAACAACATTTCAGACCACAGCAGAAACCCTAGATTTCATAAAGCAGTCCACATATAATGGGTTCGTTTGCTGGACTTCATCCCGAAGTTTCCTCCGCTCCCCCATTCTGTGGGCTAACTTGTACTATTGCTTCTTTATTTTCATCACTAAATAAAAGTAAATGTCTCATTTTTCATTTTTCTGGGTTGTTGACGTTTTGTAAGGCTATCGACAAAGTACTATAGCTCCTAAAAATGCCACCAGTTTCTTGAATTTTTTAATGTATAGAAGGAAAATGACCCAAACAACGACGGCACATTTCAAGAAGGACAAAAACAACAAGGTATGTTATTCAAATATGTGTTCTAGTACTGAGTTACGAACTAGGCAATGATGAAAGTCTGGGATGGTAGGCGATCTGACGCCATATTTTACGTTATATTTTACGTGCTACAAGTGCAGTGAAAGAAGGTACCAGTATGGAATTCCTAGTTTATCCTTCGGGTGCGAGGCATAATATGACGGCTCCTTTTGGTTTTGTTTTCCGAAAACTTGAGTCTGCCTTCTACTCTAGCTCTCCTAGAAAAGAAGATGTGGTCCTCTTCTTCTTCTGTTTCACTCTATCAAACTCATTGAACCGCAAAATACAATCAGAGAATCCTATGACAGTTGACGAGCTGAATGCGCGAGATGGATCGTCCTGCAGCCTGCTAACTAGTATTCTAATTGTTGGTATGCATGCACGCTCCATTGCAAAAAACTGACCCACGGCGGTGCAACGGGGGTAGATCTTTATGTTCTTACGTAATATCTCAATCTCCTGAATTCCTTGGTCCTTGATAGAAGGAATTGCAATTCCACAGCTCGGATCACCACTGCCAGTTCACCTGTATGCGCAGTGACCGGTCTTAAATTGGCCGTCGTTTTATGACTACGAAGTAATCTGCAGGCGTGTAGAACACGCTAAATCGTTGATTGAGAGAATTGCGGTGTTTCACTCCCTGGGTGGGACCAGCCTGAATGCATTTATGAATAGTTACATCGGTCACGACGTTCCAGGAAGTCAGTTGGACGATACTATGCGTGACGTTGAGCACATTGGAACTGGTTCCACCTACATAGCTACCATCACGCCACAAAATAGTTGACAAGGCTGTTTTCAGAAATTCTCGTGTTCGGCGGCATGTCAACTAGACGATCTTGTGCCAGGCGTTAAGATTGACGGAGAGACCAGCGATGGATTTGGAGGCACGAAGCGCCCAGCCTGAATAGAAAAATGAGAGTGAAGACGTCGACTTTAAACCAGGTGCGGCGAAAGCATAAAAAACCGCGAGGATGAATTGGGAGGTTCTGGAGCGAAAACGTCAGAATGCAAGAAAGCTGTAGATGACAAGGTTTGTGAACCTGTTGGGTTACCTTATACTTGGAGCACTCAGCCGAAACACTGATTCATTATTTCTGTGATGACCGCTCAAGTTCTATACTAATTTGGGAAGACCAATTGGTGTTTTGCCACATCGCAACCTACCCAGAATTTGTTCTGGAACCCAGTGGCTGCATCATGATGCTAGGTCGCCCCGGAGGAGGTCAAGCAGAAGATGAGGCCTAGGAGGGACGCCCTGTTGCGATTATTCTCCCCAACCACTACCCACTCCCCCTCCCCCCCCCCCCAAACTAGGATTATACCTGTACTCATGATAGTTTTATTATTTCTTTATTTAAATGAAGGCAATGGTCTTGTTCAAAGAAAATGAAGGAACAGCGGAAAAAACTGAACACGCATTTAAGATAAGATAAGCGCCTTAGATGGAAACGACTAACCGTCTCCGCCATTTTTTGATGCAGAATTATTACTCTCGCTGTGAACAAGTACTAAGAAACTACTGGACTTCGCGATGGAGACGAGTCAAGGTGAAGGCATCAGTAAAAATAATGAACCTTTCATGTTGACAGTTAGACATTTCACCGACCAGCTCGCTACGTCAGTGTTTTCTTGTTCTTCTGGAGAAGCGGGCCCTTGTTCGTACGAAGAACTCCAGTATCTGGTCCATCTATCACATTAGTCACATCCTGGAGTTTCTTACCTTGCTCAGAAGCGGAGAACCCATCCAAAAGCACTGATTTTACGCGCACGGTTCCCTACACTTACCGTCTTCTCTTGAAAACTATTGCCGTTTTTGACCAATAAACAAATTCTCAGTGTACCAGACAGTTATTCTCGTTGATCAGTGATCAATCATCTCATAATTCCTGACGACCACTCTATATAAATTCATTGAAGGCTAGACGGTCCTTCAGCAGTCGCGCATTCAAATGGATTAGCAGTAGATCAAACACAGTTATTGTAAATGGAGCACGTTTCGTTATGAGCGGTCATTGTCGCCTTTGCTCTCTATGCTGTAGGATTGCAACTTGCTTAATCTGTTTTTCGACTTGATACTAATTGGCGCAATGTAATAGAACTCTGAACAGAAGTGCCCAAAAAGTGTTCCGCGTGTTACTGGAAGAGCGTCGTAGTTTGGCTGAACAAAAACAATCCCAAGGAAGATTGTTGGAAAGTATGTAACAGATTGCAACTTTTGGCTCTATGTATTAGATTTAGTTACCATTATATTAGTGTCCCGGTTGTAGGTGACCCTGAGGAGTTGGGCGCGTGCTGGTGTGATGCTTATATCGTATTAGTGTTAAATGCTAAAGAAAATATGTTGCAATGTTTGTTCTATAATTAGAAATGGAGCATAGGTTTTGTTCCGAACTCTTATTTCCGAGTTTCCAGTTTCCAGTTTCCATACGTGTGTTGTCCTAGGCTATGGAATTCGTCAGCTACATAGTAGGGTGAGTGTACACCATCTTCTGGAGCGAGAAAGTTCCTATTCAATGTTCGACTTGTTTGTTGCTTCTGCGGACTTTAAGAATCTCATGGATGCTTGCCTCGAAATGCTACTTTCACAGTATTACTATTTGCCGCGTGAAAGTAATTGTGCGCTGAGTTCCCTGACAGATCCTATACCATGAAGTGGTTGACCACGGACATCGAACAGCGTTTTTAAGTCATTGTAACGAAAGAAAGGTCTAAAGAAATCGTCTCGAAACCATATGTTGAGAATGTAAGAGGAAAATGACTGAGAATCTTACCTTGCCGGGCAGATCGTGAAAGAAAGTATTAAATGCTTAGGTCCATGGACGGACGCAGACAGAAAATCACGCGGAACGAAACGGAACTGAAATGCTGTTTTCCTATAGGAGAAAACAGTTTTCATTCCGGATACGTGAAAATGCAAATCACTTCTAAACGCAAGCAAATGGAGATTCACGAACGGTGTCGTTTAAGGCATGACGTGATCAGATGGTTGCGAATTTCACGTGACGAGTCCATCTCCTGTCTGTATTGAGGAGAGCCAGGTCTCATTCTGATTTCTATAGGATAACGACATGAATTCTAAAGCAGTCCTGATTAGTTTTGATGTTCACGCTCAGTGCAAAACTTGGGCCGAACCGGGATTCGAACCCGGGACCTCTCGCACCCGAAGCGAGAATCATACCCCTAGACCATGCGGCCACATTCGCGCGAGTGACGGTTCTCGCTGACATGCGTTGTCTTGACCCTGCTCCTGATCGGCGCAACTTCCCAAGCACTATTACTTCACCATCATGAGCTACGTCAAGATGAAACATTAGAACTTTTGTCGTGCAAAGGTAGATGCACTGGTTTCGGGTCTCATTTCAATCGTCTCCCTCGGTTTTCAGTTTGCGTTTTTAGACCATCCAACACAGACGATTCAACCAACGGCTGCAGTCGTCTTCTGAATGCAGTTCACTGGGACACTGTCTTACAATGACGATACACTTACGTAGTCTACCAAACGATTTTGTTGCGAGTTCTAGCCTTCACTGACAAACTTGTTGCTTTTTGTTTCGCTTTTCTAACGCTGCCCCTTCCGACCAGGATAAATCCAAAGATGTTTGTGAACTGTAGGCTTGTCGTTGATATAGAACCTGGTCTGTGACTTGATAGGGAGATAGTTGTTGAAGTTAGGCATGGGAAGAGAAGACAGTATTTGAGCATGTCGGTTGCTGAAAAGAAGTTTGAAATCTGAAAACTTTGATATAAAACCTGGTCTGTGGCTTGACATTTACTGATAGGGAGATGGTTGTTGAAGTTGGGCATGGAGAGAAAGCAGTATTTGAGCATGGAAGGATGAAAATAAGTTCAAAATCTGAAAACTTGAGGTGATTGTAACTTATTGTGGAATGGCAGTGATTTTATGGTGGAATTGATATAAAGTTAGGACATATGTAATACCACTTTCGTTTAGTCTTATAACCAACCGTAATTTCCGCTTCGTTAGGGATTTTTTGATAGAATAACGAGTCATTTATTGATGGAACAAAAGTGGTTGATATGAGGAGATGACCTTTCATTCAATGGAAAGTTGGCTGTGCTTAAGCCCGTCTATAAATTTTCAGCGGGTTGATTGTTCTTCCTTTCAGGCCGTGATAAACCTTCACACCTAATTGCGACCCGAAGCTGACGGCAGCCGTCTATTTAGTTGACGGGGTTAGCTGTCAGGGAACTGCCACACACCATCTACAGAAGGTTGCCAGCCGGTAATCGCTTAACCATGGGCAATCGTCGGGAGTGACAGCCGATCACTGTATTTTTGGCACACAGTGACATGGATGGGGATCGTGCAGGCGCCCGGATTCTGGAGTCGTGTCACAGATGTCGTTCAACGAGCTTACGAATTCAGAATACGCAGTGCGGGCGTCTAAATTCCAACGACGTTTCACAGACGTGCAATGAGCGCCCAGCTTCAGGCAACGTAGAGCACACACCCAACAACGAGGATCCGCAGTCAGAAGACGCTTCACAGATGTCTCGCTGCATGCGCAAGGTATCAGAACTAATGTCATAGACGTGGTGCAACGGTCGTCGGGATCCAGAAAATATAGCACCTATCTATCAGATTTCATTCACCTATTCAGAGGGAGCGTGTTTGTGAGTATCTATATGTGTCGTAGTCAAGTAAGGGGGTAGATTTACTACTTCAAGAATCAGTTGTATAGCTTTGCCTTCGGACAGTAAAAAATACCGATCAATCGATAGTGGTCAGCCAGCTAATATCGATTGATTTCATCTATTCTCTGCAGATCAGGTTATTTCGGAGTGAGAGAGTATTTGTTTTGGCGTGTGTTCTAGCTTACTTACGATTTTTGTGCCTGTTGTACATGCACCAACCTGTTTTATAGGCATAGATGCTTTCAAGATGCCTTGGTATCTTCATTGACCCAATCGATTGTACTTGTATTCTGCTTACATGTCATTCTCCTTGACCAAAGCATTTCTTTTTAGTGAAGCTGTGAAACAAAGGAAATACTGAATTGTCAGTGTTCTGCTTCTAGTCCTTCGCTTTCTTTTGTTCGCTGTCTCCATCAAGTAGCCTTTTTTCAAACGATTGTATGATATTTTGTATGTTGCACAAGTATTCCTATGCTGTTATGTTATTATCGATTAATGAAGAATTGTCAGAATGCGTCAGACTAGAACCTTGCTCAGGAACGGTAGAGCGTCCCGTCGCAAATACCTTTTACTATGGAGTGTGAATAAAGGTAGGGATTATTCAGTCCCAATCCCTGTGTGTATTCTACTTCTACGGAGTAACTCGTATGTAATTTGAATGCGTGTTGGGCATCTACAATGAGTTGTGATGATCATTCTCTGAGCAAGTCGCTGTTTTATCCTTCTAAAATGAATACCAACTTCACCGACTTCGAAGGCAGGGAAGACTTGGTTTACATACCTAGAGTCCAAGCCCTTCATTCGCGATGCACGCGGCAGCCATGTTTTCTATTCTGCGGTCCTGGGGTGGTTTATGTGTCTTAAAGAGACTATAAATACTAGAGAAACACGGTTATGCGGTTGGATAAGGAAGGAAGAAAATGTGGATCCTAGTGGGGACGGGCACTTCACTCAGTTTTTAAAGCAACAAAGGTAGAACCAGAACTTACAAAGACGACAAAATTATTCAGCTCACTAGAGTTTTCTAGTTGTTTCGCCTCTCTAGCAATACCCCCTCTAATTCGGATCAGGAAATGTTCTGACTCTTGAGAAACTTAAAGACGTTGTTGGCAAAAGCATCGAGTTTCCTGTCCAACCAACCGCGTTGTGTTAAATTATACCGAAATAGTAAGCTATGTTTTATTGCGTGCGTATACTTCGATTAGAATGCGAACTTAAGTTTGACGCTATTTCTACGTCGACTCCATGAGACAAAACGGATAAAAAAGGGTAATGAGGAAAGCGGGCGATGAATTTTAATACTTGGCTTAGTGCACCAATATGGTGGCAACGAAGTTTGAAATACTGACGTTGACATAAGCTGGAATAGCAGCCTTGCTTCGTAGTTTGCAACAGAGCTTTGCGGCATCAAAACTCGATCTGTTCTTATCGTGGAGGGACCCGCGCCATACTGTGGTGGGATCCACGCTGAGGAACTGTTGTCGCGATGCCGTCTACCGCTTCGTGAAATGTAGCCGGCACATTAGTTTTAATGATAAATACTCAAGAATCGCTTCCGTTGAGAGGTGTGGTTGGTGACGAAGCGGCAGTTAAAACGCAGAACTCTGTTGCAGATCTAGGATACCGATAATCTAGGCTGCTCTGCCCATCAGGATTACTGTCGCAGAGTTTTTGTTTTTGGCACATAAATGGTGCCTTAAATCATAGAATTGCTATAACCTGTTCTCAGAAGATGAAGGAGGTACGTGACGGATCTGCTCCTCGAGAGAGTGGTGGACATGAGACGACTTCAGAGGAAACGGCGGTAACTCAGAGGAGTGTGACCGATGAGCATAAGGTATTTTCCTAACTAGCTTCTATGTCTTTGCTCCATTCCGTCGCTTATATAGTTGCGTTATTTCAAAGCTAATAAGTGCTTTTGCCGCATAATTTGTGGCCAAGAGTGCGTATGTTCAATGCATGCATCAATCTGACACTTACACTTGAAGGCTTGGAAAAATTAAGTCAAAAGCCACTTAAATAAATCATCAACAACGCTTTTCATCTGCATAGAGTGTCTACGGTGGTGCACTCCTATATCGTGCTTTTGAGAAGTTATATCGAACGAATGAATGGACGAATAAATTCGATGTCGAAAATTTTCGAGCGAACGAATTTGTTCGCTCATCAATTTTTTCGAATGATCGAGATCGAGTAAGCCATATTTTTCGTTTATTCGAATATTCGAATGGTCGAGCAATTTGTTCGAATCAGTTTCTGTGCTTCAAGATTGGAGGCCTATTCGGTATTCGAATAAAATCATTCGATTTTTGAATAAAGCTAAATATTAGATTTTCGAATAACATTCGAATATGGCTCTCTTTCGGTGTTCGAATTCGAACGAATATTCGACTTTTTAAAACCATCGATGATCGAAATCGAACGAATATTCTAACATCTAGGAATACCGCATATTCGACTATTCGAATAATTATTCGAATTAATAATTCTATTAATTCCTCGAATATACTCGTTCGAGCACAACTATAGTGTACCCAAAATGATTTTGTGGACGCTGCATTAGTCTTCTTCATGCGAGAAGACTTTATGTGACGTCCGATGAGAACTGTAGTTGGGAGCAACGTCTGAATAGCAATCGTTGTTATGACGTTTACTAGACCAGTGTAGTCTTCGTTGGCGTCTTCTAACATGTCCTTTAAGACTACCTCGTCCGTCAGCGCACGAATCGTGGGAATTGTTGGCCGTGCCTGTCTCGACTGGATTTGCCTCGCTTCGTATATACCATTTTTCAAAACAAATTGGGCACTTTTCACGTTAAACTAGACACTCTTCTAAGTTGGCCTGTGAACTTAGAAATCGAACTGAACATTGAACAAAGCTTAATTTATTATTTTTTCTCAGAAATAAATTTTGGGCGCAAATCGGCTCGGAGGGTGGGTCACCTCCTAAAAAGTGTCACCAACACAAAAACAAAGCGACAAAACATACTGATAGTGAAGAATAGGTACATACAATGCTATAGCTCTGTTCTGTGTTCTCCGAGAGCAGAGATTTGGGCAGGGGACGGGACTCCAGGGTGTAGCTCCAGTGATGCGCCCTGTTAAAATTGCCTACATCCTGGAGTTTCCTCTCTTGCCCAATTCGGAAGCATATAAAACACGGACATGTGGTCAAAGCAAGGAGATAAGATTGCATTTACATTCGCTGTATGTAGCTACTCGCTGCGGCTGCCCGCCGCGGCAGGCCATATTGACTCCCTCCCCCGACCCGATTTGTGTCAAAATTTGTATAAAATTATTACACTCATTCGGGCAGCTGAAGTAAAAAAAAAAGTTATTCTAAATTTTTCTTGAACAAAAAATTATTCTAACCATCTTGTTGAGTCTGTAGTTTAACCAGTAAGAAGCTCGTTTCGATTTGGAGGACGTCCAGTTTGATTTCAAAGTTCATAGGCCAGCCGAGAAGAGTGTCCAATTTCACGTGAAATGTGTCCAATTCGACTTGAAAATGGTGTATATTAACTTATATGTGAAATATAAGATACCGAAAAAATGCAGACGTAGTTCTAAATAGTTGGCAGAAGAATGAAGGTGCTACAGCAACCTTTCGCCCCACAGAATCGCCTTACTGGACGCTCCTTTTCCTCCTCTAGAAGGGCGTCGACCCAGTAGAAGCTTGGGCACTTAGGATTCTTCAGTCACAAAATAACCGGTCCGAGGCTTGACGTACCTTATTCTTGCTGATATTCTGATTTTCGTCACAAGCTGGTGTACCACGCCCAGGGTGAACCAATACAACCACAGGTGTTTGAGTTGATCGTATTTCAAGTTGTATCAGTTCTGGTACACTCAACGCGTTTTTAAACGCTAATGTTCTTTTTTTCGCAACAGTAAATGTGGTTCACTCAGCGCATTCTTCAGCTGATTTGTCTCTGTGATCTCCCTTGGATTGATCCGTAGTTTACAAATCATCACTGCGACGTGTACCTAGATGGAAGACGACAGTGAACGCGTTGGGGATATCACGATGGAGGTGACTGATGGCGGAAACAATTCGATCGACGGAAACAACAATGCTTCTAGAGGTGAGAGTCACATTGTACTATAGCTCGAAATAGAGAATCGCGTTCATAGAGTTTTCAGCTGTAACCCATATTAACTCGTATATCATCTTTCTCATTTATTCAAATCAACAGTACATACAACCATGCCGGAAAGAAGTAATAGCATCTCTAATAACACCCCCCCCCCCAACACGGGGTTAGACTGAAGTCGGTACTTGTACATTAGATAACTTTGTAGTCGTGTCTGGCAGCAACAAACCACCTTCAATTCACCATATATGTACAGTCCGATCACAAGAATTTTTTGCGCGCCATGGAGCAACGCTGTTACAGTAAGATTGCGCGTTGGCTTAATTGTGTCCGGTGTAGCGGTGGAAGCACGCGGCCGAGCGCTACAGTATGCTAATATCCTGCCGCTACGGGTTAAACTTCTTCCGAACGGATACAAGCTGCGCTATCACATCACATTTCATCATCGCATTTGTTTCTACAAGAAAAAGTTACAGATAGCACCAAAAACTATTCTAGTGATGAAATTCTGGGGCGTGTGTAATAAGAAGGCGACCAAATACTCAGCTCACTTAATGGTGAGTTATATAAGCAAGTAGTGAGAAACAGTTAAAGATTAGTGTTTACGCTTAATTCCAGACAGGGCAACTTTCAAATTACCCTGCCTTTACGAACCCAAGCTTGGCTGAAAACAGAGTTGAGTGCAAGTCGCTAGTTGAGTGGTTTGTCCCGCTTCTCCATACCTAACCACCACAAGCTCTCCACAGCTGCACTATATATATGGACACTATTATATATATGGATGCTTTTCGAAGAATGTCCGCAGCCCTACTGCTCCGTCTAGGGTTGTGTTCACAACCTGTTGCGGCTCGTCAAACCTAATCCAATGTCGGATATTTCGGTTCAGTCGCTGTGCTTTAGGCCACGAGGTGTGATCAATTTGGGAAAAGGTGACTTAAGACAGGAATACTGTCCTCCTCTGTATATGGATGTTAGTATGAAAACTGGGCAAACCACTGCCGAAATTTGAGAACCCAAGACTTGGTTGAAAACGGAGCAGAACCGAGGAATCTAGTTAATGCACATGAGGTGACTCCAAGTTATAGAATTGATTCTACACCTGATTTGATTCCTAGGTGGTTCCAAATTATAGAACAACTGACCATCGTATCGAGATAAAACATGAGTATTAAAAAGCCTATCGGCTATACCAGCCCGTAACTGCGAATGCAAATGACCCTCTGAACTGATGGTGTCGTGACGAAGTATTCGGCTTTTGAAGTCAATGAAGTGGAATTTTTCATCGCTATTGCTGATACACTTCAGACCTCCTCGCATGATTGTAAGTTTCTAGGCACATTTTAGAGATTCATGTTCACGTGCTGCACTTGTTCCGACCCAAGGTTTTAAGCGGCTTTGACAGTAAATTGTTGCATAGAACAAAGAACTGATAGAAAAATTTAAGAAATCGTACATCCTTCCAACGAACAAATTCGTGTGAATGGCACTCAAGCTATCAATGTAGTGAACATCGTGAGCCATTAGACGAGTGAATGAATCCAAACATCAAAGTCGCGCTTAGATTTCTCTTTCTTGCCGTACAAAACAAGGTACAAGTTGATGGAAAGCTAGGAGTTTATGATTATTCAGACATTCAGATAGTGACAACATTTTTTAGGAGAATCTGTATTGATGTACCAGTTTCATAGCACTAGCTACCACAATGTTTTGCTAGGCGGATCTAGTGTCTAGGGTCCGGGGGGGGGGGTTCACTATGTAGTACAGCCCTATTTGCCCTTTGAAACCGGATTTTTTGCAGCAATAGTGTGTTCTACCCCTACAGTGAACTGAGCTAAGCCATTTATGATGTAACTGTACATAAATGTGCCTTTTTACCAGGGCGTATAACCACTGAGTATTAAGTGACTCCCCCCGGACCCTATTTGCGCTTTTTCCTATGATCGACACTGCTACTTGAGCTGAAAATCAAAAAATCCAGTTTATTAAAGGCGTGAAACCTTCTACGGAGTAACCGCATGATAATAGTACACCACTATGGCATACATGTTATTGCTAGATAACGCTGCACATTTAATCTTCTCATGCCTTGCATGTATAGTCCATTGGATCCGAGCGATTATTTTCAGGGCTAATACATCATCCTCTGATGCCTGGTACGCGTATGTTCCAAAACGGATGCGAAACGGCCGCAGCGGCAGGATATTGGCATACTGTAGCGCTCGGCCGCGTGTTTCCACCGCTACACCAGACACGCTTAAGCCCACGCGCAATCTTACTGTAACAGCGTTGCTCCATGGCGCGCAAAACATTCTTGTGTCCGATCCCGTTACAACACGAAATGACTGAAGAAGGTAGGTCAATATGATTGCCACTTTGGTGATCAGCACCATAATCTACCACCATACACAAAGTATGGGCGAAACTGTGCTAAACCTCTCCACCCTACTTCACGTCGTAGAGGAAGTGCGTAAAATTGGCTTTTGCAACATGCCACAATAGATCGAAAGTTCATGAACCAATGAAATTGGTGATCGGCACCCATATAATACCCTTAGCCAAAGTTTGGGTGGAATTTTTTCCGAGCTCGGGAGCCAGTAAAGGGTGTATTCTGGTCATCAAAGCGGCTGAAGTGTTTGATGATGAAGAGGAATTCTACTAGATATGAGAGAGTTAGCTGCTTTTCGTCTGTTCGTCCGTCCGTCGATCCGTGAACCTTCATGGACGTCACCAACAAGCGTCCGGGTTCAGAAGACTCGTCACCAATGTCGAGATACGTATGTCCGAATTCAGAAAACATGTTGCCGACATGGAAATTGATTTAGAAGACGTGTCACCGGTGTCCTGTAACGGGGTGCCACCACGAGAGGAGATGGCGGAGCAATCAGGGAAACACTCAAGTGATAAGACAGTAAGGGAGACCAGAAAGAGGACCAGTTAAGGGGGACCACTAAGAAGGAACAGCAAGTGGTTAGAGTAGGTTGTTAGGGGATCAATAAGCGAGGATCAATATGTTAAGGAACCCGTAAGTAGAGGCTCTTTAAAGGGGACCAGTAGGGGGGGGGGGGGGGGACCAGCAGAGGAGGGACCACTATGGGATTGACCACTAAAGAGAGGCTAGTAAGGTAGGGCAGTAGGTGAGGTAGGAGGCTAGTAAGGTTTCGACAAGGGAGGACCAGTATGTGGAGAGGCGTAAGTATGGGAACCTGTAAGGTGGGATGGGGGGGGGGGGGGGAGGGACCGGCGGTAAAGGAGGGCCCTTAAGATACAGTAGTAAGGTGCGGCATGCAGGGGGACAGTAAGTGGTGGGACCAGTAAGGTAGGCCAGTGAGGTACGTTGCACAACAGTTGTCCGGGTTCAGAAGACGCCCTATATCAGGCCAACAAACTTCGAACACTAGGAGTTCTTTCACCCCCCCCCCCCCCCCCCTCATCCTACTGCGGAATCCACCGCCCACCATATGCAAGTTGTGTCTACCTCAAACTGCTATGCTTAGGGCTCAGGATGAAGATGAGGTTTGTGAGATTGAGAGCTTCGGTTTCGCCCTTACTTTGGGCATGAGGGATTTTTTGGTGCTGATCACGATCACGATCTTGTATCTGCTTTTGCTTACCTCGAATTGAAAATTCTCAAATTGCTGGGCGTCGATGTAAATGACGGTTATTACCAAATGTTCGTCCAAAAACATGCAGGTAATGCGAATAACGGGCCTAATCGACGACAAATCACATTATGCAAAGCCAATGTTGCCCTCGAGTCTCGAACCCAAGACGACTCTCTTGTCGAGCGAGCGCACTACCACTAGATCACTGTCTCAAGCTCTTTCACGTGAGTTAGGTTACTCTTCAAAGTTCCACTAAAAACTAAAGGCATTCCCTGCTACGAATGCAAATTGAAAACCATGTTGAAGGCGAGCAAAATGGGACTCGAAGCCGCTGTATTTCCCTTTGCAGGACTGCAGTTTCGAGGTTTCACTCCAGACGCAGTGCATGATATCAAAACGCTAGTGTTAGTAATCTCCAACATCTCTCTTCCTCAAACCTTGGCATTGTAAGTTGCTAGACAGTTAAGCTTTTTGTGCCAACACGAGGTTTTAGGTGGATCTTCATTCAGCAGGGCCTGACGTTTCGACTTCTCGTCGTCTTCAGAACATCAGCCCTTGCGGTGGACCCAATTGGCCTCTGAAGACGACGAGAAGTCGAAAAATCAGGCGCTGCTGAATAAAGATCCACCTAAAACCTCGTGTTGGCACAAAAAGCTTAACTGGCTAGTGTTAGTATTATATTTGAGGAGATGGCCGTCGATGGCGAGCAAAACTAGGACAGCGAAAGCAATCGACTCACCGCGTGGCCGGATGGTCTAGGGGTATGATTCTCGCTTCGGGTGCGAGAGGTCCCGGGTTCGAATCCCGGTTCGGCCCAAAGTTTTGCATTCCGCGTGAACAGAAAAAAATAGATTGCCTTGTAGATCACATCGTCATCATAGAGAAATGGAACTAAAATCTTTCTTTTAGCAAAGAATTGACGACACATTTGTTGTAAAAAACAAGTCAGCGCGGTTGAATAGCGTTAGTACTCCTTAGCGTTCCATAGAAATTGGTGGTCTAACTTTCAGGTAGAAAATTCTTTGAAAAAGTGTTTGTCAGGAGTGTAGACGCTCATGCGCATAGATTTTGAATGTTAGATATTCCTTCAGCCACTGGAATTTAGTCGAATAGGCACCGTCGAATAAAAAAAAAACTTTTTTTTCAGATACTCGAATTCGGGCACATTCGAAAAACGCGATTTCTTGAATATTCAAATTCGAATATTGAAATTCAAATGAAAATCATTCGAATGCCTATTCGATTAGGTCGTAAGAGCAGAACTATAGTGCCCAGGCAGTGCGAGAACATCGCGTTTTTGATCTTATAGTTCTTCTACAAGAAGCGCTTCTCTGCTCCAGATTTTTTGCACTGTGAGAAGAGTGCGACGACACTGATCTAAGTACGTCTGCAATTTCAGAGCAGGCACCATCGAATCCTCCGCTGGCACCAATGGTTGCTTTTGATCCCTCAATCTATCTGCCCGGTTCACTGCACCTCCACGACGAATTGGTGGCTGAATGGCTGCAAGGAATAGACGAGTCACCACCAAGCACGGAACCCGCGTCCTCCACCCATGGATACAGTGCCGACTCTTCTGATGTGGACGGAACAGGTGAAGGCCACGTTACTTTTCTGAATGCTGGCGCTTTCGGAGTACACTCTCCAACGAATTCATCGCAGTGAATTTAACGGGTCATCCAGGATGAGGGTTTGCACAATCGGTGGCTTGATTGGTGGGGGGAGGGGCGTGCGTTCCTTACACTATCCCGCCCACCGCCCACTTCATGCCCTGCCGGTGCCGCCCTACTTGGACGAGTTTGTGGTGCGCAAAAACTGCGCCGCAGTTTGCGGATTCGTCAATTGGGGTGACGTCGTCTAAAAACCTAACAGATGATAGGCGATGATTGGGGCGTGGGAAACCCTGAAGTGCTTCCTCGTCCACTATGTCCTTGCACTCAAGGGCTATTAAAATATAGAATTGAATCGAAATTCGGAATTGAACAAAGGAGGACCGAAGGATTAATACAATAATAATGGGGACCAGTGCTCCGCCATGTTTGTAAAATTAGGACAAAAGAACCGGCAGCCGGTGCAGAATAGAGCGGTCAAAGCGATGTTAACAATCTCAAAGGTGTCGAAGAGCCCTATTCTTGCGTACTCGGAAATCTCGTCCACAATCAACGCTCGGCGCGCCCCTTGCCCAGCCCCTTTCTGAGGAAGATGTAGGGAAAACCTCTCCGCCATAATATAGTAGAACACTACTATATCTGGCTAAGTTTTCTAGTTTCTGTTTTCGAAAAAATACTGTCTTTCCATGTACCCTATCGAAAGCAGAAAAGGGCTCCAAAATTGCCGTTTGGGGAATCTCTAATTATCGCCTTCGGCTTCCTAATGAGCACTTTACTTTACTTTACGAGTGCTTGCCCTACGGGGGGCGCTCATTCCCTACACGATCCCGCCCGCCGCCCACTTCCTGCCCTACCCGCGCCGCCCTATTTGGACAAGTATGCGGTGCGCTAGACCGTCGTTAACAGACGTGACGTCGCGCAAAACCTATCAGCTGATAGGAAACGATTGGAGAGCGCATCTCACGGGGAACTGCGAAGTCATTTTTTTAAAAGCTATTTCTGTTGTGGAGATAGTTTAGGGAAGGAGGTGGATTCTTCAAATTTTCGCCACATCTAGAGACTATGGGTGTCTCCGGTCAGGAGTTGGCGGTCTCTACTTTGAAGGCTTACCTGCGCAAAACTGCTCACCGTCCTCTCATTTCAAATGATCAAACAATGCTCCTATATTGAAGAACTTTCTAGTGGATGGTCGCGTTGTTGTCATGACATATCTCGCTAAGATGTTGCTGTTCTTGTTGGAAAACGCGGACGACGCTTCAGTACTGAAAATATGGCGGGACTTGAAGAAAGTCTTGGCGCTGCAGCTGAAAATGTGGTGTACTTTTCTCCAAATGTGGTGTACAAGATTCTGACTCTTGTCTCAAGAGCGAAATATGTTCAGGATAGTGTTGCCAGGTCAAGGAAGTGATTAGAAATGCGATGTCTCCATGTGATGACAGGGACCCGGACATCTTGTCCTCGGCGTGTCCTTTGCTCCGCCCCTTTCTGAGGGCAGTGTAGGGAACACCTCTCCGCTCTTGCCCTGCATTTCCCACTTTTTGCCCGTAGCGTTATTCCGGAATAGACTGCATGGTGTACTTTTCAGTGTACAGTCAGCGAAGTCTTCAGATTACGACGTCAACGACGACAACGCCAATGTCGATGTTTTCCGAATTCGACATTTGTAGACCACCCACTGAATGTGCGTGTGCAAACGACTTGAAGGTCGTAGAGAGAGGAATAGAGCAATTGCCGCTTGCAGCAGAATCGACGTCCAGCATTGCCGTGAGGGACCCGTACAGTACGTCCAGCGACGACGGGGACATGTCACCGGAACAGAAAAGACGGCCCAAAGGTGTGAAGAGAAGAGTGGAGAGAAAGCGACACACGTCACGTAGTGATGACTCCGCCGCTAAGAGAGGTAAAAGTAGCAGTAGACGTCAGTGTTCATGGTGTTAGGCTTCACAGAGGTCGCGCCATACACTGCCACAACATAGCGCCATCTTCACTTGATGCCTTGGTTTGTAGACAAGTCACTCATATTCTGCTGCGGTTAGAGGTTTACATAATTTTTCCTTGGCTTTGATAGGTCTTTAACTAGCCAGAGTCATCGCCTACATTCGTCTCTGTCGCATGCCAGAGTAGCCCACTGCGCACTCGTCTCCTGAGCCTTCAACAAACACTGGTTATTTGTAATTGTTGAACGAGGAGGGTGCATTTTATCCTTCCAAATATTTGTGCAACACAGAAGCACATTTAAAATGCTTCATCTTCAAAGGCTTTAAAGGAAACAGATTCTCACGCAAGAGTCTTCTTCTCCTGTGCGTTTAGTCCCGCGCAATCGCAGGGTCTGCTGGCCTTCTTGTCTGTCGCTAGCTCATCCTATCAAGGACGTCATCTGCTGTGGCGCCGACGTCTGCGAGATCTCTCTTGATGGCTTCCTTCCATCCTTTCCTTAGGGCTCCTTTTGGACGCTGTCTAGGTGCCCCGAAATCTAGGACAAACCCTATAGAATTATTATATGGACTTCTATAAATGTGTCTATACTTTCTCAGCCCTTGCTCCATCATCTTCAGCTGGATGGAGCTGTCTCCATCGCTGTCCTAACGTCTTAATTTCGCACCTGGTCCCGACGGATCCATCTACATACCACTGAAGATTCTCATTTCCGCAGTATGTATCTGCCCCGCTCCTTTGCCTTACTCCAAGCCCAGCATTCGCTGCCGTAGAAGAGGAGAGGCCTCTATTGTTCTATAGAGTTTAGAGTGTCATGGAGCATCTACCGTCGTAGAGGATTCCCAGTGACTTCCTCCACTTGAGCCAAGTTGCTTTTATCCGTCCCTTAACCACCTGGTCCACACTTTCTTCCTAGGATATTCCAAGATTAGTTCCTTTCTGGGAATGGAAAAGTTTGCTTTGTTTCCGGAATTGTGTTACCATATCGATTGTCTTCCCTTACATATCTAGCATGGACCCAGTGCTCTACTCGTAGCCGATGAACTTCGTCTTCATCATGTTCAGCCGGCCGCAGGCCCTTGTCGGCGAGGGCTCTCTGCTACAGTTACACCTCCTCCAGCTCCTTCCGGCTGTCGGCTGCAATGGCATTGTCGTTCGCCTAAAAGAAGGTTCTGAGTGGGCCTCCGTTAAGGTGGTTCACTATACAGTAAGGAAGAGGATTCTTGCCCAAAGGTTGCTCAAGCGTCTCCGCAACTAACGTCCGCAGATAGAACTTCCCGGGCGTTGAAGGCGGACGGCTTCTCATTTATAGTAAAACCTAGACGGCTTACGAAGAAGAAATGGCAACAAGTATGTGACATTGAGGACTTCAACGAGGAAACACAACCACCGCGCTGTTGGGTGCTGTAGAGTTTCCTTGAAATTCTATTGAATGGGTTCAAACATTCGTCTTGTGGGTGCTAGTGAAGCGCATTCTGGGACTATTCTCCTGTCAACAAGTTCACGCTGGTGACTTTAACACCATCAGTTGCGTAAAAAAATGTTGTGAAGAAAGTGTATGGAGCGATCTTTCTATGTTACCCACCCAAAATACGTGGCAGTTTTGCGGTTCAGTAGCAAGATGATGTTCCTCACGCGGTGCGTACGCGCTGCGTTGGGTAACATATCTGACTTTCCAAAGCAAATATGTACCGATAGAAACGAAAGAATGACGCTCTTTATTTTCTATCTTGTTTCATAAGTATTACGTTTTTCAGATAATTACCGAGACGACACAGACAACAATCCTGGTTTCATGGGCGTTTGCTGAAAGAGTTAGTCAAACTATGCAGTCGTTTTTATAAAATTGGTGAGTTTGGTGTTGAGCAGTATGGCGTCTAAAATAGTGCATTCTTGGTACAATGCATATCATGAGTAAAGCCTTGGTATAGAAATTACGGTTTTAGTTTATGCATGAACAAACGCAGCGTACCACTCCTATCCGCGAACGGCCAATTTATACTTCGCCGCCGAGCGACGCGTCGCCACGTATTGTGGCTACATTGATCGAGCAGCGCTATCAATCAATTTGGCCACTATACGTGCCGTGGCTCCGCACTGTCGCAGCAGTGTGAATGGGCCTGAAGTCTGCGCAGCGAATATCGTTACTAGAACTCAGTAGTTTCTAAAGATTTTGGTTACTAAAGCTGCTTCCGTAGTTTCAGGTGTATCTTAAGAGCAATAGGTTGGCCGAAACGATTAAAGTTGGTGCCACCTCTACAGTTCGCAGTAAGTAGCTCTACTAGACGCTCTTTCCGGAGCTCAAATTCTGTGATTTATCGCATTGATCCTTACGGACTTGAGAATCAACGGCCCACAAAACCAAAACCAACGTTCTTGAGGAGCGGAATAGACGTCAAAAGGTTTTACGGTTAGTATCAATACCCATGTGATGCAGCTGGTCAACCAAGATTAGCATATGTCCTTTATTCCGGCTAGCGTTTCGGCGTAACCGCCTTCTTCAGGGCCTGGAAGAGTCAAATAGAGTTTGAAAAATCATCCGTCCAAGAACTATTTCAGATCACAGCTTTGAATCAAATGTTGGATGGGGGAAACAAACAAAAAAGCATTGCGGTTACATAGCACTACTACAAGTTAAGAGGAAAGTCAGGCTGATTCAGGATTTAGACAGGATAAGAATTGCTAAGAAATAAGATTTAGGATTGGTACCCAGCTTCTGTTAGCAAAATTCGACATGTGACAAATCTCCTTTCCATAAATTTTTGTGTGATTAAAAATTCATTTACCAAAAATTGAGCGGGTCATGCGTATACGTACGACATGCCTTGGACAGTACATCCACAAAAAATTGCTAATATCGATCGATATCGATTGGTCGACTCCAGATTAGTGTTCAGCGACCTCGATTACCCCGAGGGCTGAAGTTTCGTGCCACTTGAGCGGCATTCTCAAAAAATCGATAATGTCGATCGATATCGATTGGTCGACTTCAGAATGTGGCGAAACGAACCACAACGTTTAGCTTCCTACTTCTTCATATTAATCTAATATATTTGGACAGTAGAGAAGCAGCTTTTCAACGATATTTTTCGAAAACTTCAAAAAGAATGCTAGAAACATTCCATGGTTTTGCCACATGTTCTTCGCTGATAAATATGTCAGCATATATTTGTTCGTGCACAAGCTAAAGTGCATTAATAACCATGATACACCCTGCAGATTACGAGCATCATGTAGTCGTCGACAGCTTTTCCATGTCATCTCTAAGAGCTTTCATAGAGTGCATATAGCTTTAGAAATGCCGTTGGATGACATTTGGCTAAATTTTAAGCAGCTAATTTTTGATCACTGAAATGGATCAACCGCGTAGAGATGAGAAAAAATCACTCCGAAAACGACCTTCACAAGCTTATTTTAGGTAATTGGGATATGGACGTTTATTTCTATTTCGCTATTTTTGTTGCTGTTTTTATCCTCTATATTTCGTTATATTTCTGTTGCTGCACCGGCGTATTTAGCTGTATAAGGATTTTGTATGTAAGGTAGGTTAACATCTTTAAATATTTTAGTAATTTGTAAAAAGAGTGGACACGAGGTAGCGCAGTCGATGAAGTCCTTGGGTGTCCCGTGCACCCCGAACCGAACTTCATGGTTGGATTCGGGCCACTCAAGATTAAATGGCATAGTCGAATCCCGCCTGGCGCTAGAGTTTTGACCAACAAAAGATCGTTGTAACTACTTGCAACCCTGGTAGCAGCCGCTTGATGCTTAGTGGTCCATTTATACTTCAACGCCGAGCGATGCATGTGTAGTGGCCAAATTGATCGAGCGATGCGATCGATCAATTTGGCCACTATACATGTCGTCGCGTCGCTCGGCGTCAGAAGTATAAACGACGCCTAAAGAAACTGACTTGACCCTAACCTATTCATTTCTCTTGTCCGTGCGACTTAGTGGGACTTGGTGTTCGAGAGGCATGGTTACAATCCAATACCTGAGAGGTATTTTTAACGTTTGGTCTACACAATCCCGTAGACACGCAGTAAATCCCAGCTAGACCTCTATTTTATGGCCTTGGAACAATGAATATTGGTAATAATTATTATTTAATGAAGATAGACGAGGAGTTTCGTTATAGCTCCTAACCAGTAACTCACGCAATTTTTTAAGCATTTTTTTGCTGCTTTTTGAAAGCAGAAGGTGAGGGTTCGAGCCCCGCATGGCGCAAGAGTTTTGATCGCAACAAGCAATCCTTGAACAACATGCAGCATAGAGAGAGCCATTTGCAATATTGAAGAGTCTATACAATCCCTGACGTAGTGAATCCTAGAAATTTTTATTAAGGTATTAGTCGACGAGCCGTCGTTATTTAGACACGTTTATACATTTCCAGATGTTATTATTTTGGAGTGTACCACCCCGTCTACATGATTTCTCATTTTATGAAGTCGGAATCGCTGCATGAAATTGTGTTCTTCTTAGACTGTGAGGTATTTTCTTTCTGGAGATCCAGAATCCGTTTATCATCTCGAGATGCTTCGCTATTTGCTGCTGCAATTAAAATAACGCGTGTTTCAGGCTTTGCAATTGTTGCTAAATCTATCCGTCAACTTACACTCAGAAGAGTGTGATCCAGAAGAGTGCTATCTGAGCTTCCGGTAGGGAAGGTATGTGTGCTTTTATCTCGTGGTAGAAGCTCTCTGAGCGAAACAAAATTGAGTCTTTGAAATGTAGTTTTACTTCGAGAGATGCAAAATACTCTCAGGAAGATTTGCATCTCCAAGGCAGAGAAGCACTTAGGGTATTATCCCTGGGAGCTGGTATTAGCTCAACGTTATCCATATCGCAATCCCCCGGGGGCAAACAGTCACTTTAGTAGACCATCTGGGTCTCGTGGAATCCATGATGATCAGCAGCGTCCCTACATGCTGTTGTCTTCCACTGCACCGTTGCTCACAAGCTGGAGTACGTCGCATCGTCACCAACGGCTCGGGCTGTCGTTTCATTCGTTGCGGATATTCTTTTCGTTTTCCGTTGCCTTTCCAGACGGCTGGCAATGTACTTCCTCTGAACTCTAGTTCCTCTCAGCGCAATGTCAATTACTTTTAGGGGCCTATCGCTCACTTTATGTAGACTTCCAAAATGCTGCAGCTTGAATATGCGCCTATATGCAGTTGTAAAAGTAAAAATAAGGGTTAGGCAGTCTCCTATTCTGAGGAGGTAACCCGAACTGAAGCAATTCTTTTCTCTCTTACGATCCACTACCCCTCCTCAGCACTCCCCGGGAGCCTAGTGAACTCTTGAGGAAACTTATAGGAAGAAGTGCTAGGACAGAACACCCTCTTTCCTCCCCAAACTAGAATCACAATAAGGTTTCTAAGGCCTGGTTACACTTGCGCCGCCACGCGGCGCGGCGTGATGTTCGCCATAGATATCGATTTTTCGCGCCGCCCGGTCGATATCTATTTCGAATATTGCGCCGCACCGCGCAACGGCGCAACTATAAACCAGGGCTAACGCTTCATACTTTTCACATATTTGGGGGCCTCAAAAATCCTTATGAAATAACAACATTTTCCTCAGTTTTCTATAACCCAAGCAACAAAGGATAGAGAAAGAAGAATAAAGGATGATCATCGTCATTAATCAGTTCTTTGTAATGCCAGTGCATTTTACTTCCAGGGATATCATGAAGGAAATTTTAAATGCGTGTTTGGCTAAGGCTATGACTTGTGGTGGCCAGCAAATAGATAATGCAATGTTTTATCATTCCCAGTCAAGTCTGGTCCCAGTTCACGGCTCCGGAAGGACGGAAGGCTCGGTTGGTTCTGTGGGACCCGAACCAACAAGAGGGAAGTTCGAGGTGCATGCGAAAGCATGCATCTCCTTCCATTCTGTTTCTACATGAGGTTGATAAGTGAAGCAAATAAAATGGTAGCATGCGTCTTTGACTTTCTATATGTGATCGGATACTCGCCTTCGACGGGCCGAACAACCACCTGCCATTGGGGTGAGAACCTGTTCTATGTATAAACATATATATATATATATACATGTATATACATGTATATACATAGTATATACCTACCTATATACGTACGAGCTGGATATACGTGGATATATGGCTGCGCAAGCATCTTGCAACACTCTAGCAACAGGAGCCGACCCTTAAACCTAATGGTATACTCTCACAGGAGCGCCAACGGACGGCAGAGAATCGCGCCGGGACCCCTCACCTGACCAATCGGCGCAGCCCGTCACACCCACTGCAACAAGTTCTCACCCCAATAGCAAATGGTTGTTGGGCCCGTCGAAAGCGAGTATCCGACTGACTGAAGCGGTAGCGCAGTCGGACAACGCGCTGGCTGTCGCGTGCAGCCGTTTTCAGATACCTGGCTCGGGTTTCTCGCCTAGGCCAATCAAGCCTTTTTCACTACGGAGTCTGTGAAATGGCTCCAAATCTATCCGTGAAGAAGAAATCACTGAATTGTTCGTCTACTGGCCACCGCAAGTCGTTGTATCGGCCAAATACGATTGAAATTCCCACTACGACTTCCCGTAGAAGGAAATGCGTGGCGTATCTTACAGTGGGTTGAAAACATCTGTCCTTTTCCCTTTGTTCCCCTCTATGTTACTGAATCGTGCTCTTTCTAAAAGATAACAATTCCTTACAGTCAGCGAAGCCATTAACAAGGTTGAGAAATCTGTTTCTGTAATGCTAGGATTTGTGAACTATTCACCATTCACAATATAGCCAAGATACAAGAGAGGATTAGAATTACAGTCTTAGATTTTGGTTCCATCGTTCTAATATGCACTATCCAGGTCTCAACAACACGATGTGCTTTACGCTTCATGGTATCCTGAATATGCAATCCATGTCAAAAATGTTCTGTCTCCCAAAAGTAAAACTGATATCATTAAGACGTTCCCCTTCTGTCTGCTTATTTTTCCCTCTGAACTTTTTTTGCATCTCTTCTATGGCGTAAAATCGCGCATACCTCAACTCTCCGAAGACCACATATTCAGAAGTATTCCGAAGTCTTCGGAGTCGTAGTATACTCATTTTGGATGTTATGTTTCCGGTATAATCAAAACAGCCTGTGTTTAAGATTATTCAAATTTCCATCTGTCTACTGATAATCCCAAGGTTACGACTCGGAAGACCTCGGAATACTTCTGAATATGTGGTCTTCGGAGAGTTGAGGTATGCGCAAGTTTACGCTATAGAAGAGATGCAAAAAACGTTCAGAGGGAAAAATAAGCAGACTGAAGAGGAACGTCTTAATGATATCAGTTTTACTTTTGGGAGACAGAACATTTTTGACATGGATTGCATATTCAAGATAGCATGAAGCGTAAAGCACATCGTGTTGTTGAGACCTGAAGAGTGCATATTAGAACGATGGAACCAAAGTCTAAGGCCCCGTTTATACTTTGACGCTGAGCGACGCGACGCCATGTATAGTGGCCATATTGATTGTGCGACGCGATCGATCAATTTGGCCACTTTACATGCTGTCGCGTCGCTCGGCGTCGGAAGTATAAACGGGGCCTAAGACTGTGATTCTAATCCTCTTCTGTATCTTGGCTAAACTAGAAGCTTATGAGGACTTCATTTTGCAGATCCGAGCCCTGTACGTTGTTCTCTGCGTGTCGGTAAAAGGAATCGTCACGTTCCCGTTGCATGGATTTTGAAGTGCACAGCGAGGGAAGTTGTTTCCTTTTTCCTGGTTCTTAGAAGAACTCTTGGCAGACTGTGTAGGAAACTTCTTTACCCTCCCCGCTCACACATCGTTGTCGTGGTTGAAGCTTTCATATAACCTCTGTGCATAGGTGCGAAATTATTTGATACAATCCCTCCTTAGTTCTAGAATGTAAACGCCGTGAAACAACGTTAAAAACTGTGAAAAAATAATAAGCTCTGACACAGGCCAAAGTTGAGCTGCTGCACAGAGACCAGGATAAGCTCAGTGGCTGTTGCCATCTTGCGAAGGACAACGAAGAGGGAGTTACTGAGCAGAAACTGAAACAAGCAATGGCTGAAAATAGTAAGTCCCTGTTTAAAGGAAGTGTTCAACCTCTCAACGCTACAATCCAGGCTCATAATTCCTGCCCACAAACCGATGGCGCCACCTGAATGCATCCAAACTACATTTCAGGGTTATAGCGAAGAGTTTGTGCAAAAACGTACTGTGTTCAATTTTCTAAAGCATGTGCACAGTAAATAAGATGGGATCAAGGAGGCTAGAATATGGCTCTGTGTAATATAATTTATGCGCTGGTCGTTTCCAGTTATACGAAGGGTGTATGTTGATTACGGCTTCATGGCCCATCGATTTGAGGGATTAGGGTCGTTTAGTGTGCGCGCGACGCGCGACGCGATGCATTTGTAGTGGCCAAATTGATCTAGCGACGGTATTGATCAATTCGGCCACTACACCAGGCATCGCGTCGCGCGTCGCGCAGACACTATTCGACCCCTAAGCCCTAGTTTATAGTTGCGCCGCTGCGCGGTGTGGAACCATGTTCGGAATAGATATCGATCGGGCGGTGCGAATAATCGATACCTATGGCGTTTGTGGTGCCGCGCCGCCTGGCGGGGCAAGTATAAACTGGAGCTAAGGCCCCGTTTATACTTCCGACGCCAAGCGACGCGACCACATGTAAAGTGGCCAAATTGATCGATCGCGTCGCTCGATCAATATGGCCACTATACGTGGTGCCGCGTCGCTCGGCGTCGAAGTATAAACGAGGCATAAGAGTTTGTGAGGAAATGTCAGGGATCGTGCAGTATGCATGCGACGCGCGACGCGATGTTATCGTAAGCTCCCATATCGATCGCGCGACGAGATGAATCGATTTGGGAGATTATCATAACATTCCCAACCTATAGGATTCGGCGCTATGTGACAACGGAGGGGTTAGCAAAATTCAACAAAATATATATGCCTAGGTAGGCATTTATGTAAGCAATACAAAACCACTTACCATTTAACCGGTATGGTCCTCTATGTTGCTTGGGGGGGGGGTCGTCCGAGTATCTGTTCTGTGCTCTCCTCCGCTGACGCGGAGGAGAGCACAGATTTGGGCAAGGGAAGGGACTCCGGGGTGTGGCCGAGTTACGCACCCGTGTTTACATAGCCTACACCCCGGAGTCCCTTCCCTTGCCCAAATCTGAATCCCCCTCGGCGCGCCTCCCCTTCCTCCCGAATCCACCCCCCCCCCCTCGCTCCAACCTCCCTCGGCACGCCTACCCCTCCTCCCTCGTTCCCACACCATACACAAGAAAAAAAACTCTTAACAAAAAAACCATAAAAACACCGTGGCCGTGAACTTCGGCGGGCAATTTAAAGGGCGTGCTCCTACTATCGGACGTGGGCCCTGGAGCGAGGATGATATTGCACGAGGAGAGAGAACGGAGGCGTGGAGTGCGCGAGACGGCGCGACAAAAAACCATCCCAAGCGGTTTTATTGTTTAGAGTTCTTTTAGAGCTTTTTTTGGCGCTATGGTGGTTGGGGGGGGGTCACCATGGCCTGCCGCGGCGGGCAGCTGCATATAGCGAATGTGAATGCAGTCTTATCTCCGCTTTTCGATTACAGATCCGTGTTTTACGTGGTTCCGAATTTGGCAAGGGAGGGAACTCCAGGATGTAGGCAATTCTAGCACGGGTGCGCCACTCGGGCCACACCCTGGAGTCCCTTCCCCTGCCTAAATCTGTGCTCTCCTCCGCGTCAGCGGAGGAGAGCACAGAACAGAGCTATAGCATTGTTTGGTTGTTTCCTTTACTATCAGTGTGTTACCGTTTCTTTTTTTTTTGTCTGTGACCCTTTTTGCAAGGTGACCCCCCCCAACTACCATAGCGCTTTTTTTTACTTGTGTATGATGTGGGAGGGAGGGAGGAGGGGGAGGCGCGCCGAGAGGGATGGGAGTGAGGGGGGATCCAGATTTCGGCAAGGGAAGGGACTCCGGGGTGTGGCCGAGTTACGCGCCCGTGTTTAAATTGCCTACACCCCGGAGTCCCTTCCCTTGCCTAAAATCTGGAAGCAAATTTAAGGAGAGGAATATCTGTTCTGTGCTCTCCTCCGCATCAACGAAATCACAGATTTGGGCATGATTTTTAAGGTAATTTCTAACCCTCAGGCTTAGGTTACTTAGGTCACTCGGAGGACCCCCCCCCCCCAAGCAACATGGAGGACCATTCCGGTTAAATGGTAAGTGGTTTTGTATTGCTTACATAAATGTCTACCTAGGCATATATATTTTGTTGAATTTTGCTAACCCCTCCGTTGTCACATAGCGCCTAGGATTCTTAAGAAATCCAACTTGTTGCTTGGCAAGTACAACGATTTGACCATAATGTCTGCGCAAGGTGTAGAAGGGTTTTCACAGGTAATCTGGGAATGTCTTGATGACTATATCTATTGGTGTTGCATTGCTTGATTTATCATATTGCTGTATATTCGTGTCACAGGTTTTTTGTTATTGTTTTAACGCTGTTCACGCTAGACTCGTCTATGCCTCAATAAATAAACATAGCGTCGCGCGTCGTGTGCACACCAAACGATCTCTAAGACACTTAAGGCACTCTTTTGCGGCAAAGCGGCATCGGTATCTTTAACCATAGGGTAGAGACGCATAGCTTGCCGCCGACTGCGAACGGCGGCGGGCGGTGCGGCGCCGCAGCCGCAAACTTTTGTGGCAAGATGTTTAGGACAGCTGATGAGCCGTCGATTTGCGCAGCAGCGTTCTGTTCGCGCTCTACCCGACCGCGGCAGAAATCGGCTGGGGCGCAGACAGAAGGCGGGAAAGCGAATAGCGGCAAAAGGTCACGACTGGAAAGAGTACAGTGCCTCTGCCGCTTGCCGCCGCCGTTCGCCGCCAACAAGACTCGAATGTGCGTGAGCGGCGCGCTTCACGAGTTTTGCCGCCTGTTGCCGCCGCTTGCCGCAAAACTGTGCGGAAGCCTTCACAGAAGACACAAATTCAGAGATAGAAGGACCTCGCCAACGCAAGCATGGACCACAGCCGACAAAATGGGTCGCTTCTGAGGAGACTCTGGCTCTGTCGCCAAAACTGGATGACCTGGTGGAGACTGCGGTGCCAAAAGTGGTTGTCACATTGGGAAAACTGCCTCCTAGAGACGTTCATCAACAGGAAGCGCCGACGGATGTCACGCTGCCAAATCCAAAGCGACGAAGGACTATCTTCTTAGACAAGTTGCCTCCAGCAGATGAGTCGCTTCTGGAGCAGTCAACAACGAGAAAGGCAGCCGCATTCCATAAGCAGTTGTCGAAGAACTGTGCCTCAATGGAAGAACTGTTCGCAGTGTGCCGTACGCGTGAGGAAGAATCAACACCAATCAAGGCTGCCGTATTCAGTAGGGTGATGTCAAGAAGAGCTGCCACATCGGGCGATTCAGAGCCAAAAAGCGATGCTAAGCAGGGAAGTTCTGAATCGAGCAAGAGCGATGACGATATGGAAGTGGAAGGCGGTGTTGTTGTGGAACCAGTGGTACCTGAAGTGACCTTGGAGATTTCGGCGAATCATGTTGAAATGAAAGCTACAGACAGGCAGACGGAAGGCGGTGAGATGGACGTTGAAGAGGAGGCGTCAGATCTAACCATAAGTTCTGGAGAAGTGCAGTCAGAACCTGTTGCAGAAACAGGTTGCTTTTATTTTTCTTCTTTTCTTCCACAACCGGCGTTGTGAGTGACTGAAATCTCCAGATGTGCATTCGCCGAGCGCAGCATCAAGAGGATGCAGTACTCCTGACCGACCGGTGATCGTAGAAGATCCGGAAATGTCACAAAATGTTGAAGGTATACAGACGCCGAGAAGAGGTAACCTTTACATTTCTACCAAGACAGCTGGTGTAGTGACTGAAATCTGCATCAGATTCGCTTTCGCCGAGCGAGATCTCGAGCGTAATGGGTCGTCCTGACCGTCGGAGGATGGCATCTGCTTCAGAAACGTGGAATCGAAATGTTGGGGGTGTCGAAGTGAAAAAAGGAGGTTGCCGTTACATTTCAATGCCTACTCGCGGTGTTGCGAGTGAAACCTGTTTCAGATTCAGATCTTCCGATAGTGGAATCGAGCGGGTGCAGTACTGATGACCTAGTGTGCGCAACTAGTGAGAAAGAGAAGGAGAAGGAAGGAGATGAAGATGATGAGGAGGACGGAAGCTCTATTTCGCTGAAGGATGGAGAGATAAGGGGCGATTCCTCAACGGAGCTTTCTGACCATGAGAACTTTTACTTATGGCCAGACACCTACGTATACCCTTCAACGTCTAGGTGTCGTGGATACCTAGTTAACCCCTTTCTAAACTATCGGACGGGTGCTTTGCAGTCTACGTCTAGCAGTTCCCGTAACACTTGTGACGCAGGTAGCCATTATTTTCCACCCATTCTGTAGACCCATGTTATGCTTCGGCGACGTTATCAGCGACGTCGGCGACAGTGTTGCGCGGGCTGCTACGCACTGCGTAGCAGCCGCTCAACATTGTCGCCGACGTCGCCGACAACGGCGTCGCCAAACTATAACATAGGCCATAGCAGTGTCGCTCAGAATGTTGCTGCTTTCTCACTACAATTGCAGCATCATCTTCATCTTCTTCAAGTGGGACTAGTACGAACCTACCAGCAAGCGCACTCAGTTCATCTGGATTAGTCTTTCCCTTTAAGCAGTTCTACGCTGAATTGGTTGATCGCCTGAAGAATCTGCAGCTTTCTGGTTTCGCCAGACCTGGTGAGCAAAAGATGAAGGGCATAACCTCACTGGGAGGAGAATTAATAGTAAATTTTTTGTCTAGATTTGCCTCCTCATTCTCCTCCGTCAGCGGGAAATTGCCATACCGACCATTCACGCAGATACGAATACACAAATTGTGTCGAAAGAAAAGTACCGAAGAGAAAGTCTTCGAAACCTTCTGATATATATTTCAGAAGAGGTAAGCTTGCAGCCGGTATTGTAAATCTACAGATGAGCTGACTGCACTTAAGCTTGAAATTGACGTTTGAAAGCTAGACAGTGTATGTTTCAGGTTCTCCAAACAAAGACTCGAACCATTCCGACTAAACTGCTCTTATGCCACCTATAAGCGAAAGGGTCAGCTTTTCACTACAACATTTTGAAGGAAACTTCAAGCTCTGAAGTTTACTGAACAGTGAAAGACAATCTTTTTCGTTGAAATATTTCACGTCGGGAAGCACATACTGTTCTTAGTTTCTCGTAGTTTATGTGGAATATCAGAAATTCGATTTAGGCTCAAATCGGCCCCTTCATGCAGCACTCTTTATTCAACCTGCACTCTGGTGCCTCTCATCTAATCGTTTAAGGTAAGTCAACATATTCCCACCTTCAGTCTACTTTCAAGCATGACCAGCTGTAACTCCTTTAGTAGAGTTTAGTAAGCGTATCGCTGGCGGTAGCGCAGAGGGTCTGGTGACGAACGTGTTATTCTGTCTCTCCGCCTTTCCGGCCTGTCTAGGGGTTCGTTTAGGCCTATGTTATACTTCGGCAACGCGTCGGCGACGCAGTGCTTAGCAGCCCGCGTAACACTGTCGCCGACGTCGCCTGCAACATCGTCACCGAAGTATAACATAGGCCTTAAGGCCCCACACACTTCTGCGGCAACGCCGAAGTCCTATCCTTAACCATAGGGCAGGGACGCAGAGCTTGCCGCCGCTGGCGTCTCCGCCCTATCCTTAACCATAGCGGCGAGCGTCGTTGCCGCAGAAGTGTGGGACCCATTTATTTAGATGCGCGCGACGCGCGAAGCGATGTCATGTGTAGTGGCCGAATTGATCAATCGCGTCGCTCGACCAATTTAGCCACTACACATGCATCGCGTCGAGCGTCGCGCGCACACTAAACGACCCTTAAACGACCCCTAAGCTAACAATCATCAAGCGAGCTTCAGCTCTCGGACGGCGTTATCAATCTCTGTTGAAACTTGACCGAATATGTTGCTTAGTGGCACAAATTCATATCAGTGAGGTCGGCTGGCCACTGTTGATATATTTTATCGATGCCTGCCCGGAGAGAGGGAGTAGAAATGTTAGGCGATAGACAACGCAGCAAATTCAACCAAACAAGCATTCATCGTCATGGTTGTGATATCGCTCTTATTCCCGTTTTTTCATGCCGCTTCATACAAAAAATCGATGATATGGGTCGATAGTGGTACATGGATTGCGTGAAATTAAAGGAATCCGCGTTAATCCAATATCAATCTTTGCATTAGGGAAACGGATTTAGAAGTAGACTACGAGAGAATTATTCGTCCGAGCGACCTCATAGCACCGAACTATAAACTAAACCTAAGTAATTAAAAATCGTGTATCAAAGAACTTTAAAAATTAGATTTTAGTGTGCTGATTACACCTTCGGGTATCTGCGTCTTCAAGCTATTTAAAACTGTAAGCGCAGTTTTGTGAGTGAATTAGTAAGCGCAGGAGATACAACAGCGCTCCTTTTTTTTCTCTGGAATTCACTCTTATAGATCAATCCAATGATGTAAGTGTTTTCCTTCTCCGAGCTGTTTCTTTAGGGACGACAAGTACAGCGCCTGTTCAATTTGGCGCAATTCATATTTCTCATAAACAAATGACTCTGTAGGTAACTTTGACAGCTATTCAGTTCGTCTATTCAACGATGTAGCTCTCATGCAGTGGTTTGGAAAAAATACATTTGATACCTATAAAACCTGGACACTGTCCGTGCAATTACCTTGATAGACAGATGGAAGTCACCAGCGGCCGGATTCATGAACGTCATACCTGCGGATAAGTGCAAGATTTACCCCCACTCCCCACTTACGCGCGATTCATCAAAGCGCGGGAAGCTCTGAGCTGGATGCATTGGGTCAGATATTGGCAGTGAAGCAGAACCCCGCATTGGCCGTCACGAATCAGAAACAGGGGTAAGTTCAGGGAAAGTGGCGCGTAAGTGGCCGTCGAGGTAAATGGGGTAGGATTTACCTCCGGACGCGTTCATGAATCCGGCCCCAGGTCTTAGAGTCACCGAATTTGCTCCTATCCTAAGCCACTGGATGACATCTACACCATTGGATAAACCACTCAAATTAGAGTCAGATGGTAACATTTATTTATTTTTGAATAGGTCACTTTGAAGGGAGTTATGGGAAAACGGCGAAAAGGGCAGTTTTTGGCGTTTATTCTGCCGAAAAACGAAAAGACAGGGGCGGCATTGTAGGCTTCAACCCTTGTTTGCTCTAGGTTTCAGACTGAATTTTGTTTTGGAATCTAGTACTCATTTTAATCAGAATTCATTTTAGAACTCTGTTTCTGCAGCGATTCCCGGTTTCACTGTCATCGTGGAATTCTTTGTATTGTAGATCTTTCCTTCATGTTAATCTCCTCATAGGCTCTTCTAATTTTTGGAATTTCTTTTCTCTGTTTCCACTTTTAGTTGCTTTCAAGTTCTTCCTAAACGTTTCCTATCAAGTTTTTTTTTGTTGTTGTACACTGTTTCCTTGAACTGCTCATATTTCTAGGCGCAGTTAAATGCTTTTTATTCCAACGAGGCCACGTCTTCATCCTCATTTTGTGTTCACTCTAGACAGAGTCAGTCGTGACTTCTGCCGTGATTCCTGCTTTCTGCCAATGAACATCTGCGAATTCGTGCTCGATCCCAATACCCTTCGTTGATTCCAGTGATTCTTATAGGTATCGATCACTTCTTTAAAACGGTGCCACCTCTTTCGTTAGCCGTTTGTGTCGTGAATTCCTTGTTTGTGTCGAAATAGGGTGATTGTACCTCACGAGTGTCTTCCAACTGGTAGTCTCATACTCTCTGTTGTCCTCAGTGACCTCATGCTTTATCGGACGATGTTCCGGTGTTATGCAGCCGTTTTGAAGGGAATCTCTCTGCTGTCAATGCGCATTATATGCAATTCAATGAACACATTTCTGTCGTTCATTTCACTTCCAGTGAGGTACAAGAGTTTATTGGCTGAGTAGCCTGAGTGTTCTGTAAGTTCTGTAAGTATGATTCCTCTATATGTAGGGATCCGTTATTGGCACGATGTCTGCTTTCGACAATTATTTGCTTTCTGCTTCTGTATTTTTCCTTTCTCTTTTCAGCGACATTCGCCTGTGTTTTTGTACCATATGTATTCTTTCATTGTAAGTGTAGGATGCTGCTATCGGGACGATAAATTTTCCTGTCAATTGTCATTTCGCACCACAGCTCCTTGACTTCGAAGAGAAAGAGAAGAGGAGGTGGTTCAAATGAGAAACGAGGTGTGCGGATCCCGCAAATTAAGCTAAACGGCATCGATACACTTTTTCCCTCAAGTCCGCCTGTCATCTGGAAATCAGAGGTCTGCTGAAGGCTTTCTAGAACCTTACACCAACAATATCCGCCGACGGTCGAGTGGTGATCCACCTGCTCACGCTGAAGTGTGGCCCACCTTTAGACAAGGAATCTTCGAGGGAAGAAATCAAGATAGCCGAACGGATGGCCAGCATACTCAAGGACTTCGAAGCACATCAACTTGAAGTTGGCGAAGACGAACAACTGGAAGTGGTGCTGGAACTCTTGTTTCGGAGGAAAGGGTACGTCTTCAATTGGTTTTCGGTTGCATGCTCATAACCATGGAGGAAGACACCGCGATTCACTACACAGGCACTTTGTATCTGTGTATTACTGGTGCTGAACATTTATCACCGTGTTGAATACCACAGCGTACAGCTGGGAAAATGCGCAGAAAACGTCTGAAAATGGTGTAGACGTCAGAATCCCCCAAATCTCAACCGATAAGTTGAAATGCAAAAATGCAGCAGCGTAGAGGAACCAAACCCCTGACCTCCCTCGCGCGAGTCAACCCTCTACCCACTTGCGCGCTGAGCCACTGGATGCAGACGCATCGCGGGCGTACAAGACCCCCAAATGCGTGTTGCGCCGTATCCCATTGTGACCCCTTACGCCTTGGGTTTAGCGACTTGGCAAAAGATAAACACATTTTCAAACCAATTGTGGGATGAGGATTCTCCCTATATGACTCGCTCTTCCAGTTCAGACATACGCTTCAGACCCTTCCCTTGTAAGAGAGAAGTAGTGAACAGGACAGTACCAATCGTGAATGTACATACACCGACATTCGCTTTCAACGGGCCGCACAACCACTTGGCTTTGTGGTGAGAACCTCCTGCAGTGGGTGTGGCGGGCTGCGCCGATTGGCCAGGTGAGGGGCCCCGGTGCGATTACCTGAACACTGTTGACGCTCCTGTGGAAGTATGTATATCATTAGGCTTAAGGGTCGGCTCCTGCTGCTAGAGTGTTGCAGGATTCTTGTGCAGCCATATATCCGCATATACCAGCCCGTACCTAGCTACATATATACGTGCATACGCAAATAAATTGGTATATAGTATGCATACATATGTATATACGCATGTATATACATGGATATACATAGAAACAGGTTTTCACCCCAATAGCAAGTGGTTGTGCGGCCCCTCGAGAGCGAATGTCCGAGTAGTTGCAAATATGCCATTTTCACGTTGAATAGGGCACTTTTCAAATCAAATTGGACGCTCTTTTAAGCTAGTCTAACCAGGAGACTATCTCAACGGTGGGTCGGAGCGGCCCAAGTGTTGTATATGTACAGTATCGCCTCTCTCTGGGAACCAATAGAATGCAGGTATCTCGACTCCAATACAACTTCGTGCAGAGTTAGGTACGACGGAAGTAGGACCGTTGGCGGCGTCAGCCCTCTGCCTGAGCGCCGAGGGAGGCCCAAGTACGCTAGAAACAGCGACGACAGTCGAGCAGCGGTGGCGCAGTGGATAGAGGAGCGGCGTATTGATTTGATCGAGCGATGTTCGGCCTTCAATACATATTACCATACCTGCAGCAACCCACTGTAATCACTTGAAAATTCGAAAACAAACCATTCATAAGTGCATTCAGCGCATTAAATGACCTCTCTAGGCAATGTTTAGGCGAAGAAACTTTTCCATCTCTTGAGTCATGAAAGCACAATAGTATCCGGGAACCAGGTCTCCCTCCTGACGCCCTTTCTCGTTGCGATTCTGCATCGAATGCTTTAGCTGATTGTGGTGGATTTTTTCTAAGAAGTGGAAAAATGTGCCCCAGGAGAGTCGAACCACAAACCACTCCGCTCCTCTATCCGCTGCGCCACCGTTGCTCAACCATCATCGCTTTTTCCTGCCTACTTGAGCCCTCCCTCTGCGCGCAGGCAGAGGGCTGACGCCGCCAACGGTCCTACTTCCGTCGTCCCTAACTGTGCGCAGAGTTGTATTGGAGTCGAGATACCTGCACTCTATTGGTTTCCAGAGAGAGGCGATTCTGTCCATATACAACACTTGGGCCGTTCGGACCTACCGTTGGGATAGTTTCCTGATACGACTTTTGGAAAAAAGCAAACTCTTCCAAATCGACATGAGCCTATTCTACATAAAACCAGAGACTCTCCAAAAATGTTGGAATGATTTTTTGTTCAAGGAAAATGTTATTGCTAAAACAGAGGTTGCGATGTGCCCCCTTCCGAAAATTCGAGACTTTTATTCGACTGCTAATTTCACCTGCGTGCTGAACGCTTCTTTAAAGACCGGAAAAAGAAATGTAAAAACGTGTGCGCAAGAGTCATCAATCACTATGACACTCCACGGCGTGTGCCTCAGTGGCGCAGTCGGTAGGGGTGCCGCCTCGTAGATGCACACCGGCGAGTTTTTGAGTTCAAGTCCGCGCAATGCCAATACCTTTGCATAAATTAGTTTGTTGTTATTGGGCCTTCTTCATGATCACAGGAGTCAATTTTAGACAGTTTCATCTTAGTTTCACTTGAAACATGATTCTTCTCAATATTTGTCTTACTATTCAAAAAATTGATTTTATGCCTTACGCTTCTCTATCCCATAAAGTCATATATGTATTCTAGTACAGTTCTTCGTATTCTATACACTGCAAGATGCAGCAGTACACTGCTACGCGACGCTCCATAATAGCAATACGGTCAGATGGCATCCAGTGAAAAACTCTGTATTGCATTATTTTTTATTCATTTTTATTACTTCTTCTTTGTATTTCACATGATGGAACACTCTTCGGAGTCTTTTAGCAAGTATTTGCATTCATTGCTAAACAATGATAGTTTGGTATTTTGCTTGATGTTGTAGCCCACCTCTGACAAAGAAAGGTTCCCAACCCATGGTGAGCTTCTGTTTTTTCTTTTCTTGACAGGATGTAGGGCCGTTCAGAACTAGTTTTTGCTGAACGGCACTATTGGCAGTTTTACACCTGCGGACGATGCAGCATGAACACTTGTAAAAAAACACACATGCCCTAACTTTATTGCTGCATGTAAACGGTATTTACACCATTAATCAAATAAAGATTGCGATTTGTTTTCGAGTGTATGGCGCGATCCAGCCTTTTAATGCAATTCATGATTGCTGCCTTGCTGCGCATGGCCATTGTTCTTTCTGAAATGCGTATTATATATTCTCAGACAAAATCTGTTCATCGGTGTGACAAAACTCACAAAAACTACAAAATTTAAGGGCACGTTGAACGGTATTTCAGACGATAGAGTAGTGCCAGCGGCACTATTGTACCTTACGGAATCCAGAGGACGAGGAGAGGTGGAAAAAATTTTTTCGCCCAAACTTCGCCCAGGAGGTTTTTTGGGTGCTGATCACGAATATGACATCCGTTTTGCGTTTTACGCCGGAGTACGGTAAGTTACGGGAGGTAGAGGGACCAAGCTAATGGCACCGATTTCGCACGAAATCCAGCGTGAAACGAAAAACTGATGTCAGATTAGTGATCAGCACCCCAAATAACCTCCCTGGGCGAAGTTTGGGCGAAACCGGTGATTATGACCTCGACAGTCTTAGTCACCGGTACCTATCGCAACCTACCGTAATCGGCCGAAATTTCAAAAACGGGTGTCAGATTCGAGATCAGCACCCCAAATAACCTCCCGGGGCAAGGTTTGGGCGAAGTCGGTGATTATGACCTTGACAACAGCGTTAGGCACCGGTACCTATCGCAACCTACCGTAATCGGCCGAAATTTCAAAAACGGGCGTCAGATTCGTGATCAGCACCCCAAATAACCCCATGGGCTAAGTTTGGGCGAAAATTTTCTTCGACCTCTCCTCGTGCTCTGGAGTCCGTAAAGTACAATAGTGCAGTGCAAGCTTATCAAAGGAATTGTTTTAAAAATCATGATCATCAAAATCAGCGATAGAGCCCAGCACATCATCAAAAATATGATGAGCTCTATCGCTTTCTATCTCCCCTCTTTAACAACGGAATAAGATCCTCAGTTTGTTTCCTCAACGTTTCAATTCTCCATTTAACTCCTCTATCAATACCTAGGCGTACAAATGCTTATGAATTGTCAGGCTGATGTGGCGATAACACAATGCGCAGACATCGTAGTGGTCCCGCTACGACTACCTTACGATATCATTTGAATGCGCCCAGTCCTAGCTTCGCGCCTTGCTGTCCGCTCACCTCACTCTACCCTATGCTAGGGTTCGGCGGATCGGTCGGTTTCTCCCTAGCCTCGTGTTTGATTTATTCGTGATTGTCATTGTTGATGCTATAGGCTCAGTTAGCATGCTCTTTTCGTTCCTTGAGACGCTACAGTTCATCATTGCTCTTGGAACTACTTTATTTGCGTATACGAAGTCGAACACGAACCAGAGGGGACGCCCCGATGTGCGTCGTGAATACGGGACACTACTGTCATCCACTCAACAGTCCTCTTTTTGTGAGAAAGTTCTGAGAAAGATGCCAAGAAAGCAACTGGTCGTGTGTTAACTACCAATTTACTCGAGTCGATATCTCTGATCGAAGCTTTCGTGGTCTTTTTTATAAAAAGAAATCGCAGTGGGTAGATACTGCTTATCACAAGTCATTTCTCATTCTAATATGATACGCCTAGGTTTTCGATCAAAATCGGTTCGTCGGATTTGACAAGATCAAGCATTTAAGGAAATGTTTCCACAACGCTTCAGTACCCCTAAAAACTCCTATATCACAGAGCTTGTCAGGCTGTTATAGCGCCTACCCAATACGCAGACATCGTTCTGGTCCCGCAGCGACTGCCCTGCGATAACGGTTGAAAGTGCGTTTATGCTAGGGTTTAGATTCTTTCCTCCTTTTCTTTCGTGGTTATTTTATTCGTGATGCTTTTTAGTCGTGATATAGGCTCAACTAGCATGCAGCTTTTTTGTTCTTTCAAACGCTATGATTTATCAATGCTCTTGAAACAACTTTATCTTAAAACATATAGAGGAGAAATGTTCTTTTAAAAGTAAATTTGAAATTAACGTTGAAGAAATTCGTAAACAGTGTTAGCTCGCTGACTTTTTCTCCCAGAGGAGAGGCCGGATTGTTATGTCGAAAGAGGACTGCGCCGCGGAGCGACTTCGACCCGTGATTCTGGCTGGGAGACGTCAGCGCGCTCACCGTTCGCTTCTGTTTCGCCGTTAGCTCGCTATTCTCACCTTTCCTAGTTTGCTTCTACCGTGTACTTCTTCCGTCAGCTCACTGCTCACTCCTAAAAGAGATTTTCATTCGTTGGCTTTCTCACTGGAGGTCCCAGCTTCCTGCCTTTGAAGAGGTTCGATCTTCTATAGAAGCATTTGCCCCAAACCAGCACAGACCACGGATGAAGGTTAGTGGCATCTGTTCTGGAGATAGCCACGTCTTCAGCAACATGCTGTCCTAGGTTCTCCTTCGCCTCAAATTTTCGACTGCGTCGCAGGAATCCCGCACGTAAATCTATGCGTAGGTCCACGCAAAATTAGTTGCCGATGGAGGGGCTTTCTTATCTCAATGTCTGGGTTACATTTTTTCTCAGTCACGGCCTACTTCAGGTACCAACAATTTTCAGAACTGGATTGACCAAAAATTAGTGGGAGCTAGGAAAGGTCGTCGCTGAAGTGCTTGTGCCGTATTCAGCTGAAGTCACTCCTGAAATTCCTGCTCGAATCCAACAGAGGCCAGGCATGAAAGTTGTGTTAGATGCGATGGGTTTGGTCATGTCCTGTCCAATTTGCTCCTCTTTCAGTTATTCGACTACACCATAGCAGCGACCCCGCAAGTAATTCTGTCCTTCCGTCTACGCAGAATTAGTGGCCGATGCTCCCAAGTCTCACCAATTTTCGGCAGTGGGTTGACCGCAAATTAGCTGGACCGTAGTTGGAGCAGATCGCCGGTGAAGCACTTGCCCCGAACCAGCACAAGTCGAGAAGGAAGGTTACCTGGATCTGCGCTGGATTCTTTTCTTCGTTTTCTTTTCTGTCACATTATTTCCCAGGTTCTTGCCTCACCTTCCCCCCCCCCCCCCCTACTACACCACCGTATGCGAATCTGTCCGTATGTCGCGCAAAACTAGTGAGTCATGGAGCCGGCATACTTTTTCCACGTGCTGGGTTACTACTCTTTCACAGCCATTACCTACCCTACGTCCCTCCATTTTCCGCCACTAGAATGACTGAAAATTGGTGGGAGCAAATGCACATTGCACTGAAAATTTCATTCCGAACCCAGCTAGAGCCGTGGCTGAAATCCCCACTGAACCCAGGGGCCGGATTCATCAAAAATTAAACCCGTGAGTATGCGGGATATAAGAGGTAGAGATAAGATAAGAGTCAGATAGAGATAAGGTAAGAGTCAGAGACGCAGGCTTCATCGTGGGTGTCTCTACCCCCTATACCCACGGGTTAGTCGTTGATGAATCCGGCCCCAGGACAGATCATGGATGAGAGTTTGCGACACTTTCGCTGGGTTCGGCTCCGCTTTCAGTCAGATCTTGACCAAGGTGCCACCAATTTTCAGCGGCTTGACCACTCTCCTTACTGTACACAGAGGAGGTTGGTATTTCTATCCGAAGTCACCTTTCCAAAATTCGTCATATCATGCCTTAAACTTAGACATTCTGACGAGCCAGACAGCTTCAGTCAGCTGGGCGGAATAACCGACGTTGGCGGAGTAGCGTAAATGAACGAGCATAGCGACTGACTACAGGTTACTTATTTTCATGTTGCGCATCGCCATCCCGAAACGGAGTCATCACTTGAGAAATTAGTTCCAATAGTTGGGTTGGGACCTCCTTAAGGTTCGCGACCGCAGACCTGCAAATCGACGAACGCTCTCGCGGCCGCTGCGCGTTAATCCATTCAAATACGTTTCCCGCGCAAACGGTCGATACCGTCACTACAGCGCGAACGAGAATGAACAGCTCCTTCTCTATTCTACCATTGTTGCTTCATTCAACTTGATTCATGATGGGAAGTCCTTCCGTGCGGCACGAGACGCTCCAACTAGTGGCTTTCAAACCGTTACCGTAACAACAGTCGTGGCAGGACCATAACGAGATTTGGGAATCATTGATTGAGCAGCGCCAGCTCGATATTCTATGGGCCCAGCTGTTGGGAAATGCTGTGTGCGACTGCTTCTTTTTTAGACAAACTTTTAAGAGATCCTTATTCTTTGTTTCTTGTCTAAACATCTCTTCCATCGATTACTCTTAATTCCGCGGTTTACTTTGGAAGCCCACAAAACGGTACTGGGACAGTTTCTGTGGTAGTAGTGAAATAATCTTTCAAACAGTTCCTCATTCTTTGCTCAACTTTCTGAGCATATTGATTCCACTGGGAGAAAGGTTATTTTGCCGGTGAACAACTACGTGTAGATCAGCTTGCGTTGCAGTTGTGGTGCTGTTTCTTGTCAGAGAAGGTGGCTATGTCTAGGAATCACTTTCCAAGTTCAAGCGTGAACAGGGATGTCTGAAGAGGACTAAAGCACTTCTTCACTGAAAGCACTGCTTCAATCCGCTCCTCAGATCCCTGCATCGGGTCATGTTGTTTCGTCTTCCAATATTCGGTTTCATCCCAGCAATGAAGCATTCTTACATCTAAAATGCCTTCAAATTCAGAACACTGGGTTCTAGTTGTAAAATGTGGGTACCATTACAAGCAGGTAGGTAGACAGATTGATAGTACTGCCGTATTATACCATGTTTCCCTCAAATTTTCCGTCGAAAAACTTCCGTACCAGAAGACTATCTCAACGGTAGCTCGGAACGGCTCAAGTGTTGTATATGGTCAGAGTCCCGTCTCTTTGGGAAACACCAAAACGCAAATATCTCGACCCCAATACATTTCTGCGCAGAGTTCCAGGCAGCACAAGTTGGGCCGTTGGCGGCGCTAGCCCTATGCCTGCACGCGGAGGGTGGGTTCAAGTTGGCTAGAAACAGCGATCATGGGGATTATGCCGCCTCTCTACCCTCAGCGCCACCATCGTTTGCTCGTCATTGCCGTTTCCAGCTAACTTGAGCCCGCAATCCGCCTGCAGGCATAGGGCTAACGCCGCCGACGGCCCAACTTCCGTAGTCCCCAACTCTGCGTGGAGTTGTATTGTGGTCGAGGAGATATTTGTATTCTGTTGTTTCCCAGAGAGAGGCGATTCTGCCCATATACAACACTAAGGCGGTTCCGACCTATCGTTGAGATAGTTTCCTGAATAGTAGGAAGCTTCCGCACCGCACAGTTAAAGGACACTATTATTGATCATTGTGAAGCTGGCTTGACGCCAACATAGGCCCTGAGACATCGTGGTCCCGCAGCGATTGTTCTTACGGTGACGTACGTAACGTATTACCCTACTTGGAACGGATTGTCAATACCTCCTTTACAGTGTCACATCAATGCTTCGAAAGAAGACGAAAACGATGAAAAAGGCTGCTACGCATCATCAAGAAGGAGCAGAAAAACGTTCTGGTGTCGGAAGAGGTGGGAAAAAGTCCTTCACCTCCAACTTTTCTTGCTGTTTGAGTTTCGTTTTCTTCTTTTGTCTGATCATCTAGAACTGTACTGCATTGAACGTAAGCGCTGTAGTACTTCGGAGGGGCTATCCGAACATGGCATGACGACGTGTACACGTTGTGATACAGGCATCTTAATGCACTCCTACCTATTCGTTTCGATCGCACATGCTCCCTTCAGTTCTTGGGTACACGGTAGGGGCAGGTAAGGAGCTCCAGAATACGAGGAGCCTAGAGTATGCGTAAATGAAATTTGAAATTTCGCAAACCGTAAATCCTAAAAGTCACCTGAACTGTGATGCAGTACATCTAAATTTCCAGGGGCTTTTTCTGCTAATGTTAATCAGATGTCAATATTTATTTATTTGTCGCGTTATTTTCAAAATAAGCTGAGCAGTTTTCTTACCAAACTATTCATTTTTCACGCCTTTTTGCTTGTAAAACATCTTTCAGCACAAACTTTACACGTTTCAAGAAGGTCGGAAAAGCTGTAAACTCAAGAACCTTATTTAAGCCTATGCAGCCCATATGTATTCCAGCAACGTTTGAATATTCATTAAATTCCTAACTTAATACCAATTCTTTAGCATGCATATAAATCTAGGATTTAGCAGAAACAACAGCGAAAAATTCGCTGCTAAAACTAAAAATAAAAAATCGTTTCATCACTAACCAATGCGCGCCAGTTTCCTTGTAAGATTTTGTATTGTTTTGTAAGATTTAGAAAGCTTTATAATATTGCAGTTCTATTTAATAGTTCTCTGCATTTGCTTGGGCTACCCTTCGTGAGGTCTACAACAAACGTTTGCTCTTCGAGAGTCTTCAGAATCGTAAGCGGATTAGGTAGGGTCAATACGATGAACTGAATCACGCCACCGAAAATGAAGATCAAATCTGTCGACATCGGTTCCACCCATTCTTGAAATGCTACACGCTCGGTTTTACCACAATTTTTATATCAATTTGCTACTTCTTATAAAGTACAGTGCAAACCGATAGAAGCATTAGTGGTTTATTCTTTCCACCTGAGTGCACCAACTTTCTAGACTCCGCTTGCAATGATGTTCGATAGTGGATTTGGGTATATGTCGCGAAGACGGGCAGCATTGGGAGTTGGGAAAAAAAGAAAGAGTTCGCACCATGAAATCAGAACGCCTTGAATGAGCGTGCCATTCAGAGAGGGCGTGTACAGTCCATGTTCTGATCTGCTGGAATGTGGTCGGTCTGTGCTCTGCTTGGTTATTATTGACTGATGCGCTCCGATCTACCAATGCTGCTCACCTTCGCGACATGTACCAAGATAAGTCGAATTCGAGAAGCATGTGCACAGGACGGTGCCTTTTGCCACAGCAAGGCCTCGTTTATACTTCCGACGCTGAGCGACGCGACGGCATGTATAGTGGCCACATTGATCGATCGCGTCGCCCGATCAATGTGGCCACAATACGTGGAGTCGCGTCGCTCAGCGTCGAAGTACAAACGGGGCCTAACACAGATCATCAAGGACAACTCTCAGGGAAAGCGAAAATGAGCCGTAAGAGGACAACATTAAAGTGGGCACATTTTTATAACCCGATCCACCACATAAATTTGGACACCAGTTAGTTGTGATCAAAGATCACATTTACAAAAACTTGCGATTTACGATCCAAAATGTCGTAAGTTGTGAAAAATACGGTCAAAATAGGCGTAAATCGTAAATCGTAAATCGTAATTGCGCACACCCCTGCCAGCAACCTTATCACGGACACTTCAATTCGGCTAAACCCTGAAGTGTTTTCCCTCTCGAACCACTGCTTTGTTGGTTTACTAGTCTCGTTTCCCGCGATATTGAAGTTCCATAAGGTAATCGTCCAAGTGCTATAGCTCCTGAAATGGCACCAATTTTTTGAAGCCCCAGAGGAAAAGGAAAGCCATGCATAGGACAGGGCGTTCTTACCAGGGTAGCGCGTTTTCAAACCTGGCATCGAAGATACAGATGACTGAGTAGTCACAGTGGCTCGACACTTCCGCAAGAAGTGTCCATACTCCACGAAGATCAGACATTTCTTGATTGGGTGGTAGCTGGTACTAGAGGGTCATTCAAGCACCGGTTTTGTCTTGGTTTAGAAAGTTCAACAAGAACTGTAGACCATTGAAACAACAGCTCCTGTAGGATACTCAAAGAGGTCTCAGTGCAAAGTCCACTACATGTCGGTAAAGTTTACATTACCGGTCAAGAGTACTGATGTAATCATGGAGCGGAAGAGCGCCAATTAGCAGTTGTGGTGATCGCAATTAAACTGCCTTTGTTGGATATGCAGATGGCTGCTCGGTCACGACCTTGCCCATGAGTCATGGGTTCGTAAAACTTGTGATGTAGTTATATGCTGTTACAGGATGTTTTGTTGCGATCAAAACTCTTGCGCCAGGCGGGACTCGAACCCGCATCTTCTGCTTTCCGGGCAGCGATGTTCGCCTTACACCACCGGCGCTGTTTGACCGCACGTAACATCCGCGATATCCTCCAGGTCTGTCAGCACCCACCCGAACTAATAAGCAGAGCATGTGAGCTGGTAAATAGGAGAGAGTCAAGCACCGCGGAGTTCGTCAGACTCTAATCGGATGGTTTTCCTGACAATTTTCCTAAAAACGGAAATACAAATAGGTAGTAGCGGTAGCTTGATTCAGAAAGAAAACAGCTCTTTACCCGAACAGAAAGTAGTGTAAGTGGTTACCGGCAGTTTTAGTGTCTACTTTGAGCATGATTGGCTTAAGACTTTACAAGTAATCCTGAGTGCTGAAACATACTATTTAAAAAAGAAGCGCTGTGGTAAAAAAATTAACGGTAGGGCTGTACTCTCGGAATTAGTTTTAAAAATACAAGATTCGACGTGGTTACGGTGGAGCAAAGCTTCGCTTGTGTTTTACTTTGCTGTACTGGCCGCAGCTTGAGCCCTAGTTTATAGTTGTGCCGCTGGTCGGTGCGGCAGCATAGTAGGAATAGCTATCGATCGGGCGGTGCAAAAAATCGATATTTATGGCGATCGTAGTGCCGCGCCGCGTAGCGGCGTAAGTATAAACTAGGGCTGAGGTTTAACAAATATATGGTAGGATTATTGTTACCATAAGACCAAGGCATGCTTCATTATCTCATGTCTTGCTGAGGGTAAAGAGTAATACGTGCCGCGTCCTTTATGCGGCCATTTCGAAGACAGACTGTTCTGTTGTTCGCCGCTCCTCCGGAAATTTTCAGCTTAAACCCGATCATGATAAGCTTGTATCTGTTTGTTTTGATGTCTTCTGGCATTAATTGACGTTTGACATTCATAATTTTAGTAGTTTGATACTCATTGTTTTACTGTATTTTAAATGTTTATATTGTCCATTTTGGCTCCATTGTAACGCAAGCGAAGGAGCTCCACTATATGGATTACGCGGATACGAAACTACAGTAACTATCCATGTCATTTCCGTTCAGCTAATCTGTCTCACGACGGAGATACGTCTGGTGGGTATACATTGGATCCGATCGAAAATCTTCGGGTAATTAGATGATTCGGATAAGGGGTTTTTATAAGTCCCCGGATTTCTGGATGATTTGAATAAGGGCGATTTTGAGGATCCTGGATTTTTGAATGATTCTGATAAAGGGAATTTCAAGGAGGCCGCATAATTGGACGATTCGGATAGGGGTATCCGAAAATGATTCATTCCGATCCAATGCATAATCACATCTCGGTCTTTCCTTGTTTCATTTCCCGCGTCACTGAAGTTTTAAAAGCCGCCCACCTGTGGTATAAATCCTACAAACCCAATCAATTTCTTGAATTCATAGATGTATAGAAGGAAATATTTATTAACAGCCTGGTTCACCAGTTGTTAACGCACTAACGTTTATCAAAATCAGTCCCTTCTGAGATGCGCCACGCATTCTTCTTCTACGATATGTATGTCGTGGAGACGAGTTGCATTTGGCCTATGCAATAAATTGTGCTAGCCGGCCGATGAACAAGTCAGCGCTTTATCCTTCTCAGAGGAAGTCTGGTGCCAAGATCACTGACCCCAAAGGGATGGAAGCCTTGATTGGCCTGGGCGGGGAATCCGAACCAAGAGCCTGGTATCGGGTGCATGCGACAGCTGGCCCCTGCTTCTCCTGGGCTTCTCGATACCCTGTAAGCTTATAGAACACGATGAATTGTAAACTGAGGAAACGACTTTGTTCTGCTGATTGAGTTGGACCAGTCTGAATGTGTGTAGTACGCGCATGTCTTTCACGTTGTAACTGTTTGCTAGTTCGATGCAATTTTACGCGATTTTACACGCATTCGCACTTGTTCCATCTAGATACAATATCGCTATACAATAGTCAAGAAGGCTAGCTGCAGAAAATGTTGAACGTGACAATATTTCAGGTCTGACGTGGTCAGAAGATCGCGTTGCAGCGCAGAACGTCAGGAGCGCAGCAGCCGAAACTATCGACGAGACTGAGAATGCAGCGAAAAGTGCTGAAAAGCCTGAGGGCGACGACGAGATTGAAGTGGTGTATGAAAACGTCATGAATGCAGCCGGAGCTAACGGCGAGATTGAGAATACAGCGGAAAGTGCTGAAAAGCCTGCGGACGACGACGAGATTGAAGTGGTGTATGAAAATCTGCAAAGGGAGGTTAATGTGGCGTATGAAAATCTGCGAAGGGAGCTTGAAGTGCTGTGGGAAAAACTGCAAGGACTACGCCGACAGCCGTGCGATGTTGAAATGGATTCTGACGAGCACCAAGATGGAGCAGTGTTTCGTGAAGTGGTAGCTCCAGAAGCGGTGACTCCAGAAGCGGCATGTGATAGGAATGAGCCGGCGGTGGTGTCATGTGGATCCGGAACTGCAGAACCCGGCGAGGGTAACAAGGACGAAGTGGCCTACCTTAAAACGGTAGTGGGTGCAGAACGGCCGAGGCCACCACCACCACCACCACCACTACCACCACCACCTATGCAACGACCAACGACGGTGACGAAAAAGGTAGGAGTAGACGTGTGTGACGATGTGAAATACATAAAATAGAATAGAAAACATAGAATACATGTGAATAATAAATAGAATTAAAGGCGGAATCGGCTAAAAAGGACTATCACATCCCATGGCTACGAAATGAGACTATGCCATGGATAGAAGCGATACGTGCCATGGTACGGCAGGAAAAACTGGATGAGACCGAAGCTATCGATGATGATGATGATGTCCAGACCGCACGAGGAGGTTGCATTTACAATTCTTCCTCTTCTGGAACCGCTTTTCGACTCACATCTGTTTCAGATTCGCCGACACCGAGTGATGATGTCCAGACCGCAAGAGGAGGTTGCATTTACAATTCTTCCTCTTCTGGAATCGCTTTTCGACTCACATCTGTTTCAGATTCGCCGACACCGAGTCTGTCGAATGGCTCGTGCAGTCCTGATCGTCAAGTAACCGAGAAGGAAGGATTGCAGAAGGAGCACGATCCTCTCGTCCCTGTAACAGCCCCCAGCTCTGAACGCTCTACTTCATGGTTCGGTGCTGTGAATACGACGGATTTTTCGAAAATGAGAAGGGACGCGTTTCATATAAGAGAAGGAATGAAGATGGGACGCGATCCTCTCGTCCCTGTAACAGCCTCCAGCTCTGAACGGTCTACTTCATGGTTCGGTGCTGTGAATACGACGGATTTATCGAAAATGAGAAGGGACGCGTTTCATATAAGAGAAGGAATGAAGATGGGACGCAATCCCTTCATCCCTATAGCAGCCTCCACCTCCTCTGGATGCTCTACTTCATGGTTCGCTGCTGTGAATAAGGCGGATTTATTGAAAATAAGAAAGGAAGCCTTAAGTGTAAGAAACGCTGATATATGGCGTTATCCGAGAACTAGATCGTATAGGAAAGTCCCGCCACCTTCACCTCCTAGAACACCATGTCGTAAATTTACTCGGGAAGAGATAGAAGAGTGGGTGAGAGAGGCAAATGAGAGGAGAAAAAGAATATCCGCTAAAGCTAAGCCAGGTACGTACATTACTAGTTTTTTCCTACGAGAAACGGTTCTCTCACTATTAGGTAATTGCAGATTCGGTTGTGAATACATCCGAGACGGGTGACAATAATAAGGGACCCCAGACGGGTGACAGTGGTACGACAGTCTTTGCTTCAAACGAGGACATGATCTGTTTTTACAAGAAGCTGGTTGAAATTCGGAAGACCACACCCGAAGGAGGTGGTGGTGCGTGAGCAAATCCCCTGATATGGATGCAACGCGTTTTATGTCACCAAGGAAAAATCTGGCCAGAATGTTTTCTGTTCAGGCATCATTAAGACCGAGCTAGTCGATAGCATCCCCGATGGATGTTCGTCTGCTTTTGATCTCGGTCCGCCTTGCGTGAGTCCGTCGGAGGCATTTTCATTCGCGGGAGTCAGTCAGAACCCTTCTGAGTTCAGGGGAGGTATGTTTGCCGATGACAGTGCCACGCAGCTGAAATATCAGGTCGGACCGAAGGTTTCTGTCGTTTTTGGCTTCCAATTCCAAATGGCCATAGATTTATTCATTGTCAGCTATTTCAGCTACGGTAGAAAAACTTGCAGTTAACGTATCACTGCTAATAAAATGCGCTAGTAACAGTCTCCAGTTTATGAACAATTGAACCATTAAAGTTCCTTAACTGTCGGGTGGACTTTTCGCTCCTCTTCTAAACGGTGATAATTCTCTGAAAACATTCCAAGAAATGCGAAAACAAGCCTTTACTCAAATGAAAGTCGGTTAGAAACCGAGCATGAAAGTGTTTGAAACAGATTTACTGCTCGGTTTGGAACCCTGTCGCGTTTCAGACACGTAAGTCGGTTAGTAACCTAGCATGGAAGAGTTTTGAACCGAGCACGAAAGGAGGCCACACCCCCAGCTGCGCAATAGCAACACATTCTGCGGGGGCGTGGCCGTCTTTCGTGCTCGGTTACTTACCGACTTTTGTTTGAGTGGCTTCACACCTTGCAACTGTTGTACGCATGAATTTAACGACGGTATTTGAAGTTGCCGCTCCAAGTGGTGACGTTTTATTTATCAAGGCTGGGTAGTCTTAATTATATTTTCATGCATTGTTTTCAAATTTGTATTTTGATCTAGTGTAATACTTTTCCTTTAAGATTTCATTGTGAGGTATTACAACAATCGATAGTCAAATGCTAAAAGTGGTCATTTGAATGTAACCTAGAAACTTCGCAACGGTTCCTTAAAACTAGTTCCTACCCATATGTTTCGCAAATCATTTTGTGCTGTTCGTGATCCGCTATTTATGAAAGAAAGCTGCTATTTCTCATAAAAAACTTTGTCCCGCTAAAAAACTGGTCCTTGCCGCTGGCCTATCTATTGTGGGTGTCGAGGCTCACGATGGTAGAGATCAAACTGAGTGAGTTTATTCTCTTTTCTTATCTAAGGAACCATCCCAGCAGGATGCTTTTTGATACTCAAGACCTCTAGCTAAATTATAGGAACACTGTTCTGGCTTTTCTTCTACCTTTTCCTTATTCTATGGTTCTCCATCGGTTGAGGGTTCGGCCTCTATTTCAAAACGACTTGTGCCAGTGCTTCACAGCTGTCTCTTACCAGGAGCCTATCTCAACGGTAGATAGGAACGGCCCAAATGTTGTATATGTGCAGAATCGCGTGTTTCTGGGAAACAACAAAATGTAAATATTTCGACCCCAATACAACTCTGCTCAGAGTTAGGGACGACGGAAGTTGGGCCGTTGGCGGCGTTAGCCCTCTGCCTGCACTCGGAGGGCGGGCTAAACTTGGCTGGAAACAGCGATAAGGGGGATTACGCCGCCCCTCTTACCATTGCGCCACCGCCGCTCGCTCGTCATCGCTGTTTCCAGCCAACGGGAGCCCGTCCTTCGCGCGCAGGTAGAGGAATAACGCCGCCAACGGCCCAGCTTCCGTCGTAGCTAACTCTGCGCCGAGTTGTATTGGGGTCGATATATTAGCATTTTGTTGTTTCTCACAAAGAGACGATTCTGTCCATATGCAACATTTGGGCCCTTCCGACCTACCGTTGAGATGGTCTCTTGGTTAGTCAATGCTTTCCTGACATGGTGCATAGGTTTCGATCTAGTGCTGACTTCGCGTTTCCAAGATTTAAGCCATAATGCTCCCTGATATTAAAGGCGGGATCTTCTTTTGTCACTGAAAATAGGCAAAACCTCCACTTTCCTGCATCTCATACATACCATTTTCACATCAAATTGGACACCTTTGAATTCAAACTGGACTCTTTTCTATGCAAGCCTGACACTTCTGAAATCAATTTCAACATCTTCCAAATCAAAATTTGTTTCTGCCACAAGAAAAGACTTCGAGAACGTTAGCATAGTTTATGATTTTTTTAAAAGTCAGCTGACTCGATAAGTAGATGGTGAGGACGGCGAGTGTTTAAAATTTAAATAATTGACTTTATAAGGAAAAATAATGAGCTAGGCATTGTCATGAAGGTAGCGATCATATAGTGCATTCAAAGGAGAGATAGCGCCATGCATTCAACTGGTTTGTCATGATATTCATTTGATTGATAGCGAAAATTCTGTTATCGTGAAATGACACAGATGCAAACGGAACGGCAAGAACCGCTGGAAAAAAAAACCTTGTCCTAATATAGTTTCAAGTAGGCAGCATTTATGCCTTCAATCAAGTGGAAATTCGACCGCGAAGTCGAGGGCATGGTGCGACCTTGTATTTTAATGACTATATAACTACTGTTTGCACAACTTTAAAACAAATATGAATCCATTATTTTTCTTTGAAAATAGAGTTCTTATAAATTTTCAAGCAGTGTATTCCCTTATTGGGGGTGGACGAGCTAAAAAGATCAAAAGAAAATCATAGTAAATGCTCCTTGTACAGACAATTATTCTAACGGTCTCGGAAAGTCTCTGTTTTAATTTAGAAGAAGCTCATTTTGATTCGGAAAATGTTCAGTTTGATTTCTAAAGTGTCCAACTTGTTTTAAACTATGTCCAGTTTGAGCTGAAACCTGTCCAATTTGAATTGAAAAGTGTCTAGTTTGACGTAAAAATCGTATATTTTATGTTTTTTGAAACTACATGTTTTCACTACGTAAGGGTACCAAGCCTCCTATGAAGTCGTCGGGTAGAAAAACTAAACAATAGCGACAAAACTCAAGGCATTAAAACGGCGGAGTCTTTCGATCCGACCTGGTACAACAGAAATATTTTAGCGGAGAGTCATAGATTACTAACAGTACTTCTGTTGAAACATATCTCACAGTGAAGTAATTGCAGAGAACATTTTTGCCTCTTCACAGACGACTGAGCCTTCAGATCAACCAGGTACCCGTTTGGTTTTGTTTCCTCTTTATAATATTTGTTCTACTGATTGATTATTACTAGTGTTACATTTGAATCTTACTATTTGCTTAATTTTATCAGATTGGTCAGAAAGTCTTGACCCGATTTTCCTTGAAGGCTGCAGAGCTTTGCATTCTTGATAGGTAGCCATGACCTACCATGTGGTAGTTGTAGAGAAGCTTCTTTGTGGTAGGTATCAGCAGAGTGGTAAGGAAGTCTTGGTGGTGATCGACATTTTTCTTCTTTACTTTTTTAATTCGCTATGCAGTGTAGTTCGCTCGACTACAATTTTACCTACAGAGTTTTTGGAGCGAATTTGCTCCAGAAATTTCAAATTTGTTGCTTTTCACGTTGGCTTTGTCTGCGTCAGTTTATATAATAGAATGCGAACCAAACGACAGCATTTTCAGCCGCACCAGATAAGAATTACCCCCTGTTCTCGAATGCTCAAGGGGCGGACGGCATATGTAAAGGAGAGCCTGGCGGTGCGTGTCTGATCACGAAGTACATAGAGCTCATTTCCACGAAGAAAAAATTCTGTTCAGGTCTTATCAAATCGGAGGAATTGGATTACGACGACGAGCAAGATTCTACCACAAACGATACTGGAGAAAGGGAGCCATCAACGTGGAATGATCCTTCTGACGTGCCTTATAGGGAAAGTGCGTTTGCTGTTGGATGTACAATCTCGCTGATGCGGCTGAGTTTCAACACATTGACGACAATCGCGTTTCGCGGCAGAATGCCGCGTGGGACGCGCGCGCGCGCGATTCTATACGCATGCGCTATGAGCCACGGGTGGCTCATAATGTCCCTCGCGGACCACTTTTTTGTTTCGTGCACATTTTTATAGATTTTTTTTTGTTCCTTAATCACTTGTGATAGGAGAGTATCTAACAGCAATAAGCGGGAAATATTTCGTTGCTTTCATTACATATATCGATTTTAAAAAAATTTACTAGTAAGGAAACCAATACTGCAAATCAATTCAAGTCAATGTTTTTACCAAAAGATCCTCAAAGGAGGTTATTTGTGGTACTGATCGCGAACCTGACATCCGTTTTCGAAATTTCGGCCAATTGCGGTAGGTTACGGTAGGTATGGGTGAGTGAGGCTTTCAGAGTCACGGTCTCGTAGATGAAGTTTGGGCAAGGTCGAAGACGCCGACAGTCTTACCGTACCTACCGTAACCTGCTGTAATTGGCCGAAATTTTGAAAACGGGTGTAGGTTCGTGATCAGCACTCCAAATTACCTCCTTGGGCGAACCTTGGTCGAAAAAGACTAACTTGAATTGATTTTACTGTAGAATTGATCTCCTTCCTAGTAATTTTTTAAAATTCGATATATATATATATATATATATAATGAAAGCAACGACATTTTTCTTGCTTATTGCTGTTGAACATTCTCCTCTAACAGGTGATTAGGGGACAGAAAAGACATCCATAAAAACCGGGAGGCAGCAGAACAAAAATTGACGCGAAATGTTATGAGCCACTGGTGGCTCATATTGTCGTCAATGTGTTAAACCACTAACCAGGGAATGCTTTCATCTTCCCGTGGATCCTCGGACAGTGACCCCGTAGAAGAGTTTAAAGCGCTGGTTACAAATATGTAAGCTACATTCGCTAAGTAGATCTCTTAGCCCTGGTTTATAGTTGCGCAGCTGCGCGGCACTATAGTCGGAATAGATATCGACTGGGCGGCACGAAAAATCGATATCTATGGCGACCACCACGCCGTGCCGCCTGGCTGCTCAAGTATAAACCAGGACTTAAACGGTTTAGTGCCGGTCAGAGTACGCGTTGTCGAATTCACGTAGAGCGCAGCCTTGCCGGCAGAGGCGCAGTTCTAGGGGCCATGATTCAGAATAGGAGAGTCAAGGGTTCGATTCCCGGCTGCTGCAAGTCTCGCGTTTTGCGATTTGTCGTCAGTATATATCCTCAGGTAAAGCACGAGAATGGAACCCCTGTCCCTGTTACTTCGAAAGCTACCACTGTGCAGTCGGCGCAACTGCCAACCAGGCCAAGAAGTCAACAACACGAACTCTGACCGGCGAGAACTCGCTTAGGAGATCCGCTTTAGCCCATATATATTTGTGATCTGCGTTTCGCGCTCTTTCACCTCCCGTGGGTTAATGTCCGAAGTTCCATGGGATGCTTCGGCATTCCCTGGTAAGAGCGAATCTCAGAAGAATGCTCTCAGTTTAGAAGTGCTTAAATCCGAGGCAAGAACAAACTACCGCGACCCTTACTCCTACGATGATTCTTCTACCTACGATGATGCCTATGACAGGGAGCCATCGACGTGGAGTGCTCCTCCCTCTTCTGATGTATCCTATAGGGCAGGTATGTTTGCCGATGAAAGTGCAATTCTGCTGGTGAGTCCCAATCCAGTGATCAGGAAGCAAGGATTTTTGGGTACTTATGAAACAGAGCCCATACAAAGTACCCTTGGAGGTGATCCAACTACATGTGGTAAATTTGGCGACATCCTGGAGTTATATTCCTTGCCCAGTCTGTGCTCTCCTTAGCGTCCGCGGGGGAGAACACAGAACCCAACCAAGAGCCTTCCTTTTCGCGTATGGGCCCTATGCTTGATAAGTACCGATTTTGTTCCACTAAAAGAACATCTCAGTAGGATCCTCTCTGTTCAGGCGTGACTAACTCCCAGACACAATACCCCGCGCACTATTCTCACACTACTTCCTACAGTATTCGCGAGAGGGAGCCATCGACCAGGAGTGCTCCTCCCTCTTCTGATGAAACCTATAGGACAGGTACGCTTGCCGATGAAAGTGCAATCCTGCTGGTGCGTCGCAATCCAGTGATCAAGAAGCGAAGAGTTTTGTGCCTTTAAAAGAACATCTCAGTAGGATCCTCTGTGTTCAGGGGTGATTAAATCGGAGTCCTTGGATGAGCGTCCTCAGCACGATTCTACTACGCACGGTGCTCGCGAGAGACAGCAATGGGCGTGGAATGTTCCTCGCTCTTCGGACGTATCCAATAGGACAGGTATGTTCATAGATGAAAGTACAGTATTGCTGTTGCTTCCTAGACTAGGGTCAGGAAGCAAAAAGTTTTGGGCCACTAAAAGAACATCTCAGTAGGCTGTTCAGGCGTGACTAACTCCCAGACACACAACTCCGATGCTCACACTACTTCCTACAGTACTCGCGAGGAGGAGCCATCGACCAGGAGTGCTCCTCCCTCTTCTGATGAAACCTATAGGACAGGTATGCTTGCCGATGAAAGTGCAATCCTGCTGGTGCGTCGCAATCCAGTGATCAAGAAGCGAAGAGTTTTGTGCCTTTAAAAGAACATCTCAGTAGGATCCTCTGTGTTCAGGGGTGATTAAATCGGAGTCCTTGGATGAGCGTCCTCAGCACGATTCTACTACGCACGGTGCTCGCGAGAGACAGCAATGGGCGTGGAATGTTCCTCGCTCTTCGGACGTATCCAATAGGACAGGTATGTTCATAGATGAAAGTACAGTATTGCTGTTGCTTCCTAGACTAGGGTCAGGAAGCAAAAAGTTTTGGGCCACTAAAAGAACATCTCAGTAGGCTGTTCAGGCGTGACTAACTCCCAGACACACAACTCCGATTCTCACACTACTTCCTACAGTACTCGCGAGGAGGAGCCATCGACCAGGAGTGCTCCTCCCTCTTCTGATGAAACCTATAGGACAGGTATGCTTGCCGATGAAAGTGCAATCCTGCTGGTGCGTCGCAATCCAGTGATCAAGAAGCGAAGAGTTTTGTGCCTTTAAAAGAACATCTCAGTAGGATCCTCTGTGTTCAGGGGTGATTAAATCGGAGTCCTTGGATGAGCGTCCTCAGCACGATTCTACTACGCACGGTGCTCGCGAGAGACAGCAATGGGCGTGGAATGTTCCTCGCTCTTCGGACGTATCCAATAGGACAGGTATGTTCATAGATGAAAGTACAGTATTGCTGTTGCTTCCTAGACTAGGGTCAGGAAGCAAAAAGTTTTGGGCCACTAAAAGAACATCTCAGTAGGCTGTTCAGGCGTGACTAACTCCCAGACACACAACTCCGATTCTCACACTACTTCCTACAGTACTCGCGAGAAGGAGCCATCGACCAGGAGTGCTCCTCCCTCTCCTGATGAAACCTATAGGACAGGTATGCTTGCCGATGAAAGTGCAATCCTGCTGGTGCGTCGCAATCCAGTGATCAAGAAGCGAAGAGTTTTGTGCCTTTAAAAGAACATCTCAGTAGGATCCTCTGTGTTCAGGGGTGATTAAATCGGAGTCCTTGGATGAGCGTTGTCAGCACGATTCTACTACGCACGGTGCTCGCGAGAGACAGCAATGGGCGTGGAATGTTCCTCGCTCTTCGGACGTATCCAATAGGACAGGTATGTTCATAGATGAAAGTACAGTATTGCTGTTGCTTCCTAGACTAGGGTCAGGAAGCAAAAAGTTTTGGGCCACTAAAAGAACATCTCAGTAGGCTGTTCAGGCGTGACTAACTCCCAGACACACAACTCCGATGCTCACACTACTTCCTACAGTACTCGCGAGGAGGAGCCATCGACCAGGAGTGCTCCTCCCTCTTCTGATGAAACCTATAGGACAGGTATGCTTGCCGATGAAAGTGCAATCCTGCTGGTGCGTCGCAATCCAGTGATCAAGAAGCGAAGAGTTTTGTGCCTTTAAAAGAACATCTCAGTAGGATCCTCTGTGTTCAGGGGTGATTAAATCGGAGTCCTTGGATGAGCGTCCTCAGCACGATTCTACTACGCACGGTGCTCGCGAGAGACAGCAATGGGCGTGGAATGTTCCTCGCTCTTCGGACGTATCCAATAGGACAGGTATGTTCATAGATGAAAGTACAGTATTGCTGTTGCTTCCTAGACTAGGGTCAGGAAGCAAAAAGTTTTGGGCCACTAAAAGAACATCTCAGTAGGCTGTTCAGGCGTGACTAACTCCCAGACACACAACTCCGATTCTCACACTACTTCCTACAGTACTCGCGAGGAGGAGCCATCGACCAGGAGTGCTCCTCCCTCTTCTGATGAAACCTATAGGACAGGTATGCTTGCCGATGAAAGTGCAATCCTGCTGGTGCGTCGCAATCCAGTGATCAAGAAGCGAAGAGTTTTGTGCCTTTAAAAGAACATCTCAGTAGGATCCTCTGTGTTCAGGGGTGATTAAATCGGAGTCCTTGGATGAGCGTCCTCAGCACGATTCTACTACGCACGGTGCTCGCGAGAGACAGCAATGGGCGTGGAATGTTCCTCGCTCTTCGGACGTATCCAATAGGACAGGTATGTTCATAGATGAAAGTACAGTATTGCTGTTGCTTCCTAGACTAGGGTCAGGAAGCAAAAAGTTTTGGGCCACTAAAAGAACATCTCAGTAGGCTGTTCAGGCGTGACTAACTCCCAGACACACAACTCCGATTCTCACACTACTTCCTACAGTACTCGCGAGAAGGAGCCATCGACCAGGAGTGCTCCTCCCTCTCCTGATGAAACCTATAGGACAGGTATGCTTGCCGATGAAAGTGCAATCCTGCTGGTGCGTCGCAATCCAGTGATCAAGAAGCGAAGAGTTTTGTGCCTTTAAAAGAACATCTCAGTAGGATCCTCTGTGTTCAGGGGTGATTAAATCGGAGTCCTTGGATGAGCGTTGTCAGCACGATTCTACTACGCACGGTGCTCGCGAGAGACAGCCATGGGCGTGGAATGTTCCTCGCTCTTCGGACGTATCCAATCGGACAAGTATGTTTGCCGATGAGAGTGCAATCCCGCTGATGCGTGCCAAACCACAGATCAGGAACCAGTTTCACAAATATCTAAGCTAAATTTGCTAAGTGGGCGCGTGTGGCGCAGTCGGAGGAGGCGCGACTGCCGCGTGCACCCGATACCAGGTTACTGGTTCGGATTTTCCGCCCAGGCCAACCAAGCCTTCCATCCCTCCGGGGTCGGTGAATTGGTACCAGACTCGTCTGGGAAGGATAGAGCGCTGACTTGTTCATCGGCTGGCCACCGCAAGTCATTGTTTGGCCAAATACGCATTCATATCGCCTCCACGACACCCCGTAGAAGTAGAATGCGCCGGCGCATCCCAGAAGGGATTGAGTAACGCTGTCCTTTATCCTTTATCCTTTAAATTTGCTAAGTAGATCTCCCAAGGAACTTACGGCCGGTAAGAATTTGCGTTGTCGACTTCACGTAGCGCGCGTTTAGCGTTGGCGCAGTGGTAGGCTTCTTGCCTTGAAATAGTGGGCTCATTTGTTCGATTCCCGGCCGTTCCAAGAGTTTTGCTTTCTACGATTTTCTGTCAGTGGGACCGCTTATCCTCCTGTAAAACACGTTTTTGAACCAACGCTTGGAAACAACCGTTGCATACGTTTTTCGAGCTCTTTGAAAGTGGTGTCGTAATAAATTTTGGATGTTGAGTTTCTTGTTGAGTTCTTCCTTCATTGTTGAAGAAGGCTGGTTGGTACATACATTGGTGGTTATCCTCACCAGCTGGTTGGTATCTCCTTGACTCCATTCATGCAATAACAACAACAAAAAACATGTTTTGCCTAGAACCTCTTTTCGTCATGAGACAGTTCAGCGGTTCGAAAACCAAAATGCCCTTGTAACCGAGGTCGAAAAAATATTTCGCTCACACTTCAGCGGTGTCTTTGGGGTGCTGATCACAGACGTGACATCAGATTCGGAATGTGCTATCTCTTTTGGCAGGGTAATGAATGTGTAAGTTAGAACAGTAGGGCCATAACTAAAATTTCGCCTAAACCTTGCGCATGTTGGTTATTTGAGGTGCTGATCATGATTTTGGTATCAGCTTCAGGCCTAATTTAGGTGGAAGCCAAAATTCGTTACCTTTCCACCTTCCAGAACCCTGAAAAGCTTAAGCAGGAGTAGTTTCCAAGCGTTTGTTACAAAATTATGGTTTATATGAGGAAAAGAGGCTCCACTGACGACAAATCGAAAAATGCAGAAAGCGCAGCTCGGCCGGGAATGGAACGCGTGGCTCTGCCACTTTGGGCGAGAAAGCGTCACTGCGCCGCCTCCGCAACTGACAGCCAGGCTATATGCTCCCTACATGAAGTCCACAAGCGAACTCGGATCGGCGAGAACTCGCTTAGGAGATCCGCTTAGCAACCTTGGCCTATGAATTTGTGATCAGCGTTTCGTGCTCTTTCACATCCCATGAGTCACTGCCTGAAGTTTCATGGAAGCTGAAGGCAAGAAGCTGAAGGTTGCCTGGTAAGAGCGAGTCTGAGTAAGATCCTTTCTGTTCAGGCGTGATTAACTCCCAGATACACCATGGGCACCATTCTGATACTTCTTCCTTCACTAGTCGCGAGAGAGAGCCATCGACGAGGGGTGCACCTCCCTCTTCTGATGTATCCTACGGGACAGGTATGCTTGTCGATTAAAGTGCAATTCTGCTGGTGCGTCCCAATGCAATGATCGGGAAGCAAAGAGTTTTGTGCCACTAAAAGAACGTCTCAGTAGGATCCTCTCTGTTCAGGCGTGACCAACTTCCAGACACACAAACCCGCTCCCTATCCTCATACTACTTCCTACAGTACTCTCGAGAGGGATCCATCTACAAGGAGTGCTCCTCCCTCTTCTGATGCATCCTATGGGACAGGTATGCTTGTCGATGAAAGTGCAATTCTGCTGGTGCGTCCCAATGCAATGATCGGGAAGCAAAGAGTTTTGTGCCACTAAAAGAACGTCTCAGTAGGATCCTCTCTGTTCAGGCGTGACCAACTTCCAGACACACAAACCCGCTCCCTATCCTCATACTACTTCCTACAGTACTCTCGAGAGGGAGCCATCTACAAGGAGTGCTCCTCCCTCTCCTGATGAAACCTATAGGACAGGTATGCTTGCCGATGAAAGTGCAATCCTGCTGGTGCGTCGCAATCCAGTGATCAAGAAGCGAAGAGTTTTGTGCCTTTAAAAGAACATCTCAGTAGGATCCTCTGTGTTCAGGGGTGATTAAATCGGAGTCCTTGGATGAGCGTTGTCAGCACGATTCTACTACGCACGGTGCTCGCGAGAGACAGCCATGGGCGTGGAATGTTCCTCGCTCTTCGGACGTATCCAATCGGACAAGTATGTTTGCCGATGAGAGTGCAATCCCGCTGATGCGTGCCAAACCACAGATCAGGAACCAGTTTCACAAATATCTAAGCTAAATTTGCTAAGTGGGCGCGTGTGGCGCAGTCGGAGGAGGCGCGACTGCCGCGTGCACCCGATACCAGGTTACTGGTTCGGATTTTCCGCCCAGGCCAACCAAGCCTTCCATCCCTCCGGGGTCGGTGAATTGGTACCAGACTCGTCTGGGAAGGATAGAGCGCTGACTTGTTCATCGGCTGGCCACCGCAAGTCATTGTTTGGCCAAATACGCATTCATATCGCCTCCACGACACCCCGTAGAAGTAGAATGCGCCGGCGCATCCCAGAAGGGATTGAGTAACGCTGTCCTTTATCCTTTATCCTTTAAATTTGCTAAGTAGATCTCCCAAGGAACTTACGGCCGGTAAGAATTTGCGTTGTCGACTTCACGTAGCGCGCGTTTAGCGTTGGCGCAGTGGTAGGCTTCTTGCCTTGAAATAGTGGGCTCATTTGTTCGATTCCCGGCCGTTCCAAGAGTTTTGCTTTCTACGATTTTCTGTCAGTGGGACCGCTTATCCTCCTGTAAAACACGTTTTTGAACCAACGCTTGGAAACAACCGTTGCATACGTTTTTCGAGCTCTTTGAAAGTGGTGTCGTAATAAATTTTGGATGTTGAGTTTCTTGTTGAGTTCTTCCTTCATTGTTGAAGAAGGCTGGTTGGTACATACATTGGTGGTTATCCTCACCAGCTGGTTGGTATCTCCTTGACTCCATTCGTGCAATAACAACAACAAAAAACATGTTTTGCCTAGAACCTCTTTTCGTCATGAGACAGTTCAGCGGTTCGAAAACCAAAATGCCCTTGTAACCGAGGTCGAAAAAATATTTCGCTCACACTTCAGCGGTGTCTTTGGGGTGCTGATCACAGACGTGACATCAGATTCGGAATGTGCTATCTCTTTTGGCAGGGTAATGAATGTGTAAGTTAGAACAGTAGGGCCATAACTAAAATTTCGCCTAAACCTTGCGCATGTTGGTTATTTGAGGTGCTGATCATGATTTTGGTATCAGCTTCAGGCCTAATTTAGGTGGAAGCCAAAATTCGTTACCTTTCCACCTTCCAGAACCCTGAAAAGCTTAAGCAGGAGTAGTTTCCAAGCGTTTGTTACAAAATTATGGTTTATATGAGGAAAAGAGGCTCCACTGACGACAAATCGAAAAATGCAGAAAGCGCAGCTCGGCCGGGAATGGAACGCGTGGCTCTGCCACTTTGGGCGAGAAAGCGTCACTGCGCCGCCTCCGCAACTGACAGCCAGGCTATATGCTCCCTACATGAAGTCCACAAGCGAACTCGGATCGGCGAGAACTCGCTTAGGAGATCCGCTTAGCAACCTTGGCCTATGAATTTGTGATCAGCGTTTCGTGCTCTTTCACATCCCATGAGTCACTGCCTGAAGTTTCATGGAAGCTGAAGGCAAGAAGCTGAAGGTTGCCTGGTAAGAGCGAGTCTGAGTAAGATCCTTTCTGTTCAGGCGTGATTAACTCCCAGATACACCATGGGCACCATTCTGATACTTCTTCCTTCACTAGTCGCGAGAGAGAGCCATCGACGAGGGGTGCACCTCCCTCTTCTGATGTATCCTACGGGACAGGTATGCTTGTCGATTAAAGTGCAATTCTGCTGGTGCGTCCCAATGATCGGGAAGCAAAGAGTTTTGTGCCACTAAAAGAACGTCTGAGTAAGATCCTCTCTGTTCAGGCGTGACCAACTCCCAGACACACAAACCCGCTCCCTATCCTCATACTACTTCCTACAGTACTCTCGAGAGGGATCCATCTACAAGGAGTGCTCCTCCCTCTTCTGATGCATCCTATGGGACAGGTATGCTTGTCGATGAAAGTGCAATTCTGCTGGTGCGTCCCAATGCAATGATCGGGAAGCAAAGAGTTTTGTGCCACTAAAAGAACGTCTCAGTAGGATCCTCTCTGTTCAGGCGTGACCAACTTCCAGACACACAAACCCGCTCCCTATCCTCATACTACTTCCTACAGTACTCTCGAGAGGGAGCCATCTACAAGGAGTGCTCCTCCCTCTTCTGATGTATCCTACGGGACAGGTATGCTTGTCGATGAAAGTGCAATTCTGCTGGTGCGTCCCAATGCAATGATCGGGAAGCAAAGAGTTTTGTGCCACTAAAAGAACGTCTCAGTAGGATCCTCTCTGTTCAGGCGTGACCAACTCCCAGACACACAAACCCGCTCCCTATCCTCATACTACTTCCGACAGTACTCTCGAGAGGGAGCCATCTACAAGGAGTGCTCCTCCCTCTTCTGATGCATCCTATGGGACAGGTATGCTTGTCGATGAAAGTACAATCCTGCTGGTGCGTCCCAATACAGTGATCAGGAAGCAAAGAGTTTTGTGCCATTAAAACAACATCTCTTACGTTCCTCTGTGTTCAGGCGTGATTAAATCGGAATCCTTGGATGAGCGTCCTCAGCACGATTCTACTACGCACGGTGCTCGCGAGAGACAGCCGTGGGCGTGGAATGTTCCTCGCTCTTCGGACGTATCCAATAGGACAGGTATGTTTGCCGATGAGAGTGTAATCCCGCTGAGCGTGCCAAACCACGGATCAGGAACCAGTTTCACAAATATCGAAGCTAATTTGCTAAGGAGATCTCCCAAGCAAACTACGGCCGGTCAGAATTTGCGTTGGCGACTTCACGTAGCACGCGTTTAGCCTTGCTGGTAGCGACGACGGTGGCGCAGTGGTAGGCTTCTTGCCTTGGAATAGTGGGCTCATGTGTTGGGCTCACTGAAGACGTCGTACGTAAGATTTAGAAGACGTGCCGAAGACGTCGTCCAACGTGAGTTAGGATTCAGAAAACGTGCTGAAAACGTCGTCCAACGTGCGCATAGATTCAGAAGACGTGCCGCATACGTCCTACAGGGTGCGTAAAAAGTATTGACGCAGTAAGTGGCGGTTGTGGAAATAGTAATGCGCAGCAAATTTCGAAATATTCATTTGAGAAATATGGAAAATGATCTTACAAATACGATAGAATAACTCGTAGTCGACATTGGCTCCTTTACTGTGAATACAGGAGCGAAAACGGCGGAAAAATTCATGAGCACGTGCCGCAAGTATTCGCTTGCATTTTGTTCCGTGCTTCGAACAGGGTAGCCTTCTGCGACTGGTCACTCTGTTGAAAGTAGTACAGACCTCATTCTTCAAAATCGCCTAAAAAGAGCAATTCAGCGGATTCATGTTCAAGCTGTGCTCTTCTGAGAAGCTGTTCACACCTGCGCGCGTTATCTGTTTGCCGTTATGGGACAGAGGTTGACAATTTTTGATTTGAACGTTATCGTGCTTGAACATCTTGTAATCATCATCTGTTATGACAGAGCCGCGGCTGACGTTTGGGTTGTTGACCTCTTTTTCTCATACACCATTTCAAACACAGCTTAATTCTTTTGTTAATGAAGTATTCATTTCCTTTGGTAACAGCCAGGAAAGGCTCACCGTAACCACGACGGTATCATGTTTCTTCAGTTTTTACAAGAATATTTTTTGAACACGATATAGACAACAAAAATAACACACAAAAACTTTGAAAAGTAGAAAGAGAAAGTTGGAGCTGAAACAAAAACTGGGTGCGTCAATACTTTTTACGCACCCTGTACTTGCGCAGAGATTCCGAGAAAGGAGGAACAGTAGGAGGGATCAACAAAGGAGGATCACGGGGGGGGGGGGGCGGAATAAGGGGACCAGTACTTTCCCTCAATGTCATCCAATGTGAGTCGGGTTTCTGAACACGGTGATAGAAGTCGTGGCAGATGTGTCGGGAAGCAGAAGTCTCATAGATGTCGTGGCATTGTGGTGACACGTGAGTCGGGACTCAGTATCACATATGCTTGATGCTGCGTTTCTTCGCCAGCACATAGGTAAGGAAGCACTAGCGGGAGAGGGGGGGGGGGAGGAAAAGAGGTAGGAAGAGTGACTAAGGGATTCGGAGGGGTATTATTGCCGTCGGACAGTAAAGGAAGTCGACCTGTTTTCCATACACTTCGGATAGGGACCCCCGTGATCTGTTTCTCGCCATGTAGAGAACGGGCACTTTGTAGAATAAATCGAGTACATGTAATAGAGGGTGGATGGGCTTCGTAGGAGCAGCGAAGATTCTGCCCTACCATATCCTGCTGCACTAATCTATATAGGAAAACGGTTTTTTTCGGTAAGAAAAGTAAGGAGATCTAAAACAGAATGAAGGAAGGTTGGGATTGTTCAATTCTCGGGGTTTGGGGGCGAAGCCCCCAACAAGACGTTTGGCGGCCGCTAGGCTATACTGTAATAAACCATCGGCTCGGTTTATTAACGTGCTCAAGGAGCGCCAGAAAGCGCGATCCCTTAGCGGAGTTTCTCTCCATTCACAGGCGTACAAAACATTCAGAACATGTGGGTAAGGATAAGGATAAGGATGAAGGATGGCGTTACTCAATCCCTTCTGGGATGCGCCAGCGCATTCTACTTCTACGGGATGTCGTGGAGACAATATGAATGCGTATTTGGCCACACAATGACTTGCGGTGGCCAGACGATGAACAAGTCAGCGCTTTATCCTTCCCAGACACGTCTGGTACCAATTCACCGACCCCGGAGGGATGGAAGGCTTGGTTGGCCTGGGCGGGAAATCCGAACCAGGAACCTGGTATCGGGTGCACGCGACAGTCGGCACCTCCTCCGACTGCGCTACACGCGCCGCAACACGTGGGTAAGGTGCTGAATATACAAAAGGTGGCCATAAAGTACGGATTGTACGACGAGGGGAATATTCGTGAGCAATAGGTCAGGATTCATCTTAAGCAATTACAGTTCTAAGTACGAGGCAGGATACATAGAGGATGACCTACGGTGAAGAGGAGAGGGGAAAGGGACGCCCGAGCTCGCGTATGGGGGAGGAGACCACCAGGCGTTTTCCTGACCTGTTGTTTTATGGCCTCCTCAGCGAGGGCGGAACCCTGAGTACTAGGAGGACGTGGATTGTACCGGTGACCACGGGAAGCGGATACCGAGTTTCCGAATAAATCCGAAGTTGTGTCTAATTCAAGGTCACCACAGTATCCACACTCCGTCCGTCGTCCCAGTCGCTCCTATCGCTCCCGTCGGCAGCACGAGGTACGAACAGGCGACAGCAGGGACGAGAGCGACAGGGAGAGCGCTAGCGCACGAGTATGAACAGATTTAGGTGGCGATTGCTTGGTTTTAATCAATTTGCATGTTTTGCATGGGCGACAAGTGGCTCTCATCACAAATTATGAAAAAGAAAAAAGATCACACCTAAAGGAAGATCAGGAAGATCTTAGTTGGATCCTCCGTGTTCAGGCGTGATTAAATCGAACCCGTGGAATGGGCGCAGCCAGCACAATTCTACTACCCACGGTGGTCGCGAGAGGGAGCCATCGACGTGGAATGCTCAGCCCTCTTCTGACAGGTCCCATGGGACAGGTATGTTCATAGATGAAAGTACGGTTCTGTTGTTGCTCCCTAGTTCAGGGATCAGGAAGCAATAGCAATAGCAAAGGAAGCGTTTAGCATGCACGCGGCATAGTGATGAGCGCCTATATCGATTCATCGCGTCGCGCGATCGATATGGGAGCTTATCATTACATCGCGTCACTCGACGCGTGCACACCAAACGTCTCTTAAGAGAAAATCACGGTAGCATTCTCCATATTCAGGCGTGATTACATCGGAGCCGTTGGATGAGCGTCGCCAGCGCGATTCTACTACGCACGGTGCTCGCGAGAGACAGCCATGGGCGTGGAATGCTCCGCCTTCTTCTGACGGGTCCCATGGAACAGGTATGTTCATAGATGAAAGTATAGTCTTGCTGTTACTTCCTAGACTACGGTCCGGAAGCAAAGAGTTTGTGCCACTAAAAGAACGTCACAGTAGGATCCTCTCTGTTCAGGCGTGACTAACTCCCAGACACACAATACCGATTCTCACACTACCTCCTTCGGTACTCGCGAGAGGGAGCCATCGACCAGGAGTGCTCCTCCCTCTTCTGATGTAACCTATAGGACAGGTATGCTTGCCGATGAAAGTGTAATCCTGCTGGTGCTTCGCAATCCAGTGATCAGGAAGCAAAGAGTGTTGTGCCATTAAAAGAACATCTCAGTAGGATCCTCTGTGTTTAGGCGTGATTAAATCGGAGTCCTTGGATGAGCGTCGTCAGCACGATTCTACTACGCACGCTGCTCGCGAGAGACAGCAATGGGCGTGGAATGTTCCTCGCTCTTCGGACGTATCCAATAGGACAGGTATGTTTAAAAAATCTAAGAGGAAGTATGTTAGCCGAGAATCGTCGATTATTTGACCATATCTCGCAGTAGGATAACTACCAGCATTGCAGACACTACTGAGACTTCACATGTCACCAGCAACCAGCCGCCAATGCCCTCGTACTCATATTGTGAGTATTACCCTTTTTCTCACCTCAAGTGTACATCGCTCAAGTGGCCGTGCTCATAGCGAGAGGAGAACCAGCTGCTGGTGCGTTACGACCCCCGGGGGTCAGGAAGCAAAGAGCTTTGGGCCACTATCCACCGGGCTGCCTTAACGATGCGCGGGAGTGCCGGCACCAAATCATGGAACATGTCGCGAAGGCGCACTACCAGGTTGCAGGACCTGCAGCTGAGGTGTGGGAACGCGCCCTTGCCTTTATCTGAGTCACGGTAGCCAATCATGAGTTCTGCTGAGCAATAGCCCGATTGACTGCCATGGTTACGGTAGGAGCAGTGGAGCGTTCGCGCACCTCTCCGCTGCACGTTCCTGCACCTCAACTACATGCTTTCGCGACGTGTTTTCGGAGAATATAGAAAGAATCTTTATTCTCAAAGTAGTACTGAAACGTGTTCTGTTTTTACGGAATTCTTAGGCAGGCAACTATGTAATAATTGTAATATGTAGTCATATTTTTCTTATTTTTATGGTCATCAAACGATTAACACGTAAGCTCGAACACGCCACGCATCTACAATCTGGATTAGGTGGCGCAGAAGTAGTGGTGCGGTTTCACAACTCCGAGAACGGAGGTTCGATTCCCACGTGCTCTTACGTTTTGGATTTTTCCTGCTTATTATGTTTTCACTGCCATTTTTTACTGTTTATTACTTTTTTAAAATTTTAAATCTATTTTTTGTCGTCGCTCCATAATTTATACCAACATCACAGTTGTGTAAAACGCGATGGTTAATGGAATAAGGCATCTTACTATATGCCATCTTTACGTGAAGATGGACTCCTTTGAAGCCAAATTGGACATTCTTCTTACAATAATTAGACATGAGGGTGCTGATCTCTAACTGATCGCCTTCTAAAATCAAAGTTATCGTCTTCCAGATTCCACTAGTGGCTCTCCGAGAAGGCCAGAATACCTTTTGTCCACGGAGATTTAGTACGAGTTTCTTTGAATTTTTAAAATATTTATGTTCCCTAGGAAGTGAACGCACTGTTGAAAATTACGTTGTACATTGCAAGCTAAAATAACGATGTAAAGTTTGTTCGAAAGCGCATAAAGGGGCGTTTTTATGTTAGAAGAAGAGATTGTGCCATGCACCCGTCCAGGACGAACGTCGCGATTTTCATATTTTTGATAGCAAAATCCTCTTTGTACGGAGTAATACAGATATATGTAAATGGGACAACAGAAACAATTGTGAAAAACATTTTTCCTCGCCTCTTATTAAAGTAAGCAGTATTTGCACTATCAATAAATTAAAATTCTCGAAGATCTGGTCGTGTGCATGGCGCAACCTCTTCTTTTAGTGCCGCAAATGATTGTCGTCTTTATGGGCTTTAAAACAAAATCTAATTCATTATTTTTCTTAAAAAAATCAAGTTTTTGTAAAATTTCAGACTGTTCACCTATTGGGGCAGATGAATTTTAAAAAATCTTAACAAAGTTTCAGTTTTTCTTTAAACAAAAAAAAATATTACAACCGTGTGGAGATGTCTCTGGTTTTATCTATAAGACGCTCGTCTTCATTCGGAAGTTGTTCAGATTGATTTCAAAAGCGTCAAATTTGCTTAAAAGAATGTGCAATTTGATTTGAAAAGTGTCCAATTTGACGTGAAAAGGTGCTTTTTTGGAGAGGTGGGAATGAATTACTGTAACGGGAATCGCTCGAGCATGTTTGGCACCAGGCAGCAAGTAGTGTCGATGAGCTGACCAATATCGATTGATTTTATCTATTTTATCAATTTTTGGTGCAGATCAGATACATCGGAGTGGGAATCGCTTCTTAGTGAGTGAGGAAGCGTGCATGTGTAGGAATTTTCGAAGACCCTGCTATACCATATCCTTCTACTGAACCTCTTTTTCAATCAACAGTTCAGATCGCTCGGCGACCGTAGTCTGAAAAGGAAAGATCCTAGTGAAACTATCGCAACTCACCAGTTTCAATGCTTCTTACTAGTTGTGTCAATCATAAGACAAAAGCAGGACATGTTTCGCCTTCACATGAAGGATGTAAATTGTTCTCATATTTTTCGTTTCTGCAGTTTCCTCGCACGAGTGGGACTGTTCTCTTGCTGAAGAAAATCTAACTTGGATGCTTTCTTTTCAGCCATTACAAAGACCGATCCAGCGAACGGCAGAGGCGAGCACGACTCGTCTACGGCCGGTGACATCTCGAATTGGCAGATAAAGCCGTCGGCGAGAAATCCTCCGTCCTCTTCTGATCCTTCCTACAGGCGAGGTATGTTTGCAACGAAGTGCAGTTCTGATGTCAACATTGTGGTGGGAAAGCAAAGAGTTTCACGCTTTTTAGCGACATTTTGACTAGGATCTTTCCTTTTCAGGCATAATCAAGTCAGAGACAATTGATGACTGCTACGAGCAGAATTCCTCTGGCTACGGTGGTTCCTCAGCCTCGCCGCAAGCGGAGCCATTGAATAAAAATCATCCGAACTCGTCTGCCGAATGCTTCAGGAGAGGTAGGTGTCCCGACGACAGTACGAGTGTGCATCAGTTGAAACCACCTGTATCATCTGCATCACCTATTGCTTCTCGAGTTGCTAGAGCAGGCGCCAGCATCGTCCCTCTCGCGTGCCAGAGTACTTCAATGGATACTCCTCGAGGGGCATGAAGAGCACGTAAGCCCTAGTTTATACTTGCGCCGCTGCGCGGCGCGGCACCATTGTTGGAATAGATATCGACCGGGCGGCGAGAAAAATCGATACCTATGGCGGTCATCGTACCGCGCCGCGTGGCGGTGCAAGTGTGAACTAGGGCTACGGGCGTTCAGAGCTTTCGCGAAGAACTCCGACCAGCGCGTTGGTGACGTTGTGGTGTTCGTTTGACATCCCGTGAGATCCAGTTGGTGACTTCTGTTGTCCAGCGGGTGTCTGCGTGGCTGGCCCGCCCAATTTCTCACAACTTAGGCCATGCGTCTCTAATGAGAACGTCCAACCAACGCGCTGGTCGGAGTCGTCTGTCTATTGCTGAAACATTTCCACAGTAAGGTAATCATAAACATTGCAGGCCTGACTTCGGCCTCGCAGGCAGGAGGCGAGCAACCGGCTGGATTCTCGTACTCAGTAGGCAAGTATTACCATTTTTGTCTCCTGAAATCTACCGCATTCAAGTGGCGCTGAAAGCGAAGAATTCAGCGTCGCTAACAAGGGAAGGGGCTGAAGCGTATGTATGAACGGGGAGAACTAGTCATTGACGGAGAATCCCCACCCCTCAATTGCTATGAAAACGTTTCTCTTTTGCCAAGTCGATAAAACAAAGAAGTAGGAGGTCCTTGAAGTCACCACATAATCGGCGCTTCACGAGCGCAAAGGGGCCTCTTGCAAGCCCCATGATGCCGACGTCTGTGGGCAGCTCGGGGCGCAGTGGGTAGCGGCGTTGATTAATGCGTGGGAGGTAAAGGGTTCGGTTCCCCTGCGTTGCAGCATTTTGCATTTCAACTGATTGGTTGAGGTTTGAGGGACTGAACCAGCTGTATGCTGTGGAAAGTAACCTTGTTGTGATATTTTGCTTACCAGAATTAGACTGCATAGCCGTTAACCACTGTTAGCTATGCCAAAGTTTGAATGCTTCTTACTCGTTTGCCTTAATTATTCGGCAAAAGCAAGACATGGTTCGCCAGTATATAAACGATGTGAAATGTTCTCATATTTTTCGTTTCTGCAGTTTCCTAGTACGATTGAGATTATGCTCATGTTGGAGAAAATCTCACTCGGATCCTTTCTTTTCTGCCATTGCAATGACTGATTCAGCGAACGGCAGACGCGACCACGACTCGTCTACGGCCGGTGACATCCCAAATTGGCAGAGAAAGAATCTTCCGTCCTCTTCTGATCCTTCCTACAGGCGAGGTATGTTTGCCGATGAAGTGCAGTTCTGGTGTCAACATTGTGGTCGGGAAGCTAAGAGTTTCACGCTTTTATGCGATAGTTTCACTAGGATCTTTCCTTTTCAGGCATAATCAAGTCAGAGACAATTGATGACAGTTACGAGCAGAATTCCTCTGGCTACGGTGGTTCCTCAGTCTCGCCACAAGCGGAGCCATTGAATAGAAATCATCCGAACTCGTCTGACGATTCCTTCAAGAAAGGTAGGTTTGCCGACGACAGTACAAATGTGTATCACAGTTGAGATCACCTGTGTGATCTGCATCACCTATTGCTTCTCGAGTTTCTCGAGCGGGAGCCAGCATCGTCCCTCTCGCGCGCCTGAGTGCTCCAATGAATCCTTCTCGCTTGAAGGGCACGGAGAGTGTCATAACGGTCGTTCAGAGCTTTCGCGAAGAACCCCGACCAGCGCGTTGGTAGACGTGGTGGTGTTCGCTTGACATCCCGTGAGATCCAGTTGGTGACATTTGTTGTCCTGCGGGTTTCTACGAAACTCATGACGTGGCTGGCCCAGCTAATTTTTGAGAACATGGCTCATGCGACAGCGTTCCTGATGAGAAACATCTATCATCTAGAAACATGCTGAAACAAATCTCACAGTGAGTAATCATAAGCATTGCAGGCCGGACTTCGGCCTCGCAGGCAGGAGGCGAGCAACCAGCTGGATTCTCGTACTCAGTAGGCAAGTATTACCATTTTTTTGTCTCCTGAACTCTACCGCATTCAAGTGGCACTGAAAGCAAAGAATTTAGCGTCACTAACAAGGGAAGGGGCTGAAGCGCATGTATGAACGGGGAGAACTAGTCATATAGGAAGAATCTACACCCCTAAGTTGCTATGAAAACGTTCTCTGTTGCCAAGCCGATAAACCACAGAAGTAGGAGGGACTTGAAGTTACTATATCATCGGCGCCTCACGAGCGCAGAGGGGTCTCTTGTAAGCCCCACGATGCCGGCGTCGGCGGACGGCTCGGGGCGCAGTTGGTAGCGGCATTGATTAGTGCGTAGGTGGTAGGGGGTTTTGTTCTCCGGCATTGCAGTGTTTTTGCATTTCAACTGACTGGTTGAGATTTGAGGGCCTTACCCAGCTGTATGCTGTGGAAGGTAATCTTGTTGTGATATTTTGCTTGCCAGAATTAGATTGCATAGCCGTTAAACACTGTTAGCTGTGCCAAAGTCTGAATGCTTCTTACTCGTTTGCCTTAATTATTTGGCAAAAGCAAGACCACTATATAAACGATGTGAAATGTTCTCATATTTTTCGTTTCTGCTGTTTTCTCGCACGAGTATGACTGTTCTCTTGTTGAAGAGAATCTCACTCGGATGCTTTCTTTTCAGTCATTACAAAGACCGATCCAGCGAACGGCAGAGGCGAGCACGACTCGTCTACCGCCGGTGACATCCCAAATTGGCAGTGGAAACCGTCGGCGAGAAATATTCCGTCCTCTTCTGATCCTTCCTACAGGCGAGGTATGTTTGCCGACGAAGTACAGTTCTGCTGGTGAGTATCAACTTTGTGGTGGGAAAGCAAAGAGTTTCACGCTTTTCAGCGACATTTTGACTAGGATCTTTTCTTTTCAGGCATAATCAAGTCGGAAACAATTGATGACAGCTACCAGCAGAATTCCTCTGGCTACGGTCGTTCCTCAGTCCCGCCGCAAGCGGAGCCATTGAATAGAAATCATCCGAGCTCGTCTGACGATTCCTTCAGGAAAGGTAGGTTTGCCAACGACAGCACAAATGTGCAACACAGTTGAGATCACCTGTCACCCTTTGATCATCGAGTTGCTCGAGCGGACGCCAGCATCGTCTCCATTCGTTCCTCTTGCGTGCCAAAGTGCTCCAATGGGTCCTCGTTGCTCGAGACAAGACGTTCTTACTAGCCACGTTTTCAAACCGTTTACCGTAACAACAATCGTTGCGGGACCACCACGCCTCTGCTTCTGCGCTGGCACCATGCAGGCTCCACGGTAAGCAATAATGGAGCTGTGGAACTACAGAAAGGAGAGGTCCCGTACTGTATGAGGCTGTTCTGGATAGAACGTTTGGGAAGAAACACTAGTTGACCGTTTCTAACCTATTGGAGTACTCATATAATGTCCCCCAAGAACAATCGAATCAGGTAAAAGATTCTAACCATTTGTAGTAAAACGAACAGCGGGCGATGCAAGACCTGGTGATCATGTTCTTGCAAAGCATTCCTTCGGTCAATCACTCTTACGAAATCCCTTCTTTCCATAGTTCCCTAGCTCCATTATTAATTATCGTGGAGCTGACATGGTGCCAGCGCAGAAACAGAGGCGTGGTGGTCCCGCAGCGATTGTTGTTACAGTGAACGGTTTGAAAACGTGGTACCCTTGTAAGAACGCCTTGTTTGCTCGAGGGACACGAAGAGCGTCATATCGTTCGTGGCAACTTGCCCCCTCCCCCCCCCCCCCCGCAAGTATTACCATCTTTTTTGCCTTCTGAACTCCCTGGAGGATCTCACAGCGAGAGCAAAGAGTTTAGCGCCGCTAGGAGATAATCCAGCTGGGATCTTTTCTTTTCAGCCGTGATCAAGTCCGAGCCTTCGAATGATGGTTACCAGCAACATTCATCAGCGCACGGTGGCCACCCAGCTCCATCGCAGGGGGCGTTGAAGAGGAAGGCCCCGCCCTCTTCTGACGAATACTATCAAAAACGTACGTTTGTCAGCGACAGCACAGATGTGCTGCATAGTCGAAATGCATTAGAAAAACCCGATTAGCCGAGACTTCAGTTGGCCAATTCTTCATTTGCTATCCTGTGTCGCAGATATTCCTCTCTTCAGGTAATCGCCCAGAGGACACGGACAACAATCCTGATTTCAAAGGGTCTTGGTAGAAGCAAATGGGTCAGTCAAACTCGTTTTCCTTCAAAAATCGTCGAAAGATTTGTATTTACTGTTGGTCTAGTGTTACTCTTCTAGATCAAGTGTAGCCATCTATGTATATCTATTTGCAATGTAGCGTCTGAAACAAAGAATTCTTAACACAGTGCATTTCATAGATAGAGACGCGCATTGGAACTTACAGCTCGACTTCATGCACGAACAAAGTATTTCATACTCAAAGGTATTAATTTTGCTCATACATTGTGTGCATGGAGGTTGGCTGGTGTGCTGGTCGCGAATCTTGCATCAGTTTTCGGGCTACCTTCCCTAGAAATCAAAACTCCTTACCTTTCCACCTTCAATGAGCTCGGGATACGTGAGTGACAATACTGCAGTAGTAAAGATGTGAAAAACTCATTTCTCTCACGCCGTGCAAGGTCTACACAACTTCATTTCAGGATCGCAGGATACATTTATTTCTGTTTCTTTTTTTTCGCTATATTTCTTTGTCGCATCGTTTTACCTCCATCGCGTTTTCTCGTATGGGGATTTGTTTGTAAGGTAAGTCGATGTCCTCTTCAGTAATTTCAGAAAATGCGGTTTGCGTTGGACGTTTTTTAAAGATGCGACTTTGTTTTTAAATCCACCGACAATAGGCGAACACAGCGCAATGCAATGCGATGATTTAGGGATCGTTTACTGTGCACGCGATGCGCGACGCGATCTCACAACAAGCTCTCATATCGATCTATCGCGTCGCGCGCCGCGTGCACACTAAACAATCCCTTAGTTGAGTGCATTGCGCGGTCTCTCCTTTCAAAGCAACATGCGTTTGCTGTCTTTATGCGCTTTAAAACAAAAATCATGGTCACTTTTCCCTGAAAAGTAAGCTTTTTATAAAAGTTGAAACAGTGGGTTCATCTATTGTGGCAAGTGAATTCAAAAATTTCAAAGAAAGCCATACTAAATTTTCCTTGGACAAAAATTATTCCAACCTTTTCGAGGTATGCGGTTGAATCTGAATAGACGCTCATTTTGATTTGGAAGATGTTCAGCTTGACATCAAAGGCGTGAAACTTATTTAGAAGAGTGTCCACTTGTTTTGAAAAACGTCGAATTTGACGTGAAAATACGTTGTTGGAGGGGTGGATAAGAATTACTGCTACATACAGGAATAACTCTTAAACGGGTTTGTCACCATGCAAGTAGTATCGATCAATCTTCCAATATCGATTGATTTTATCTATAGCGTCTAATTTTTGTGCAGACTAGATACAGAAGTGGGATTCGCACCTTGCTTCTTAGTGAGTGAGGACGCGTGTATGTGCAGGAATCTTTTTGAAGACCCTGCTATACCATACACATTCTTCTACCGAACCTCCTATTCTTTATCACCACTCTAAATAACTTTTCAAAGCGATGTTTAGACGAAACCGGTCACCGTGATCTGGCATCACTTACTGTTCAACAGTATCTGCCTAAACTTGCTCTCAAATTTTGAAAACGGGTGTCAGCTTACCAAATACCAAATACTCCCACCCCCCCCCCCCCCCCCTAGGCGAAGTTTGGGCAGACTTTTTTTCCAACAGGCAGGTGTTGTTTTTCGATGGAAACTTCATAGAAGAGCAAACTTTCTATGAAGCTTTAGGGGGGGGGGAGGAGAGATTTATGGTATATACTACAACAGGAATCACTGGGACGGGTTTGCCCCGGACAGAAAGTGGTATCTATCAGCCGACCAGTATCGATTGATTTTATCTATTTCATCTATTTTTGTGCAAAATAGATACTTGGAGTGCGAATATCACTATCCTTTTTAGAAGAGTACATATATGGGTAGTCAAGCTCCACAAGAATCTTTTTGAAGACCTTAATGTGCCATATGAATTCGGTTTTATACTCCAGACCACTTTTTTCTTTAAACACGGTAAAAAGAAAAAACAAGAAAAGATGCGGATGCGCCACGTATGCCACTTCTAAGAGGTAAAGTTAGAATGGGTGTTTGGCTTTCTAGACACGCACCAAATTCGAGCTTTTTGTGAGACTTCGGACAATAAATCTTGTTAGGATCTTTGTCGAAGAGTCTCATTATGGCCCCACGTTCACCTTGTTAGCCATACAAATGTATTCATTTTCAGGTGTTATTATTTTGCATACTATAACTTCTACCCCGACGACATGAACTCCTATCATTTGAAGTCGGAATTATTTTATGAAGTGAGTTTTTGAAGACGGTGAAGTACTTTACTATCAGAAGATATCTTTCCCAGCAGTACAAAATGATAACCAAAAGCGGCGGAACGAGCTAGGGCCTTCATAACACTCTAATTGGCATGCAATAGACTCGCTTTGCTAGTGTGTGGTTTCTCCGTGAAGTTCATCGCCAGCGAAACGGCAGTGAATCCAACAGTCGCCGGCTGTACCTGGGTATACATGTAGGACCATGTGGCGCCGTTACCTTGGATAACGGAGTCTTCGGGCCCCGGATATTTTCCTACCGAGCAGTCGTCTCGCTCCTTCTTGCAAATTCTCTCCTTTTCTTGCCGTAGATGATACCCTTGAGGCCGTACCACTACATTATCCACTTCGTAGGGTCTTCTGGGGGGGGGGGGGGACCAAGCCGGTGCGCTCTTCTGTGCAGGGGCTTATGGATGGGGCTGCGTGGCGTCGTCAGCACAGGCACCGGCCCGAGCAGTTGGTTCATTCGCTCAGGGTGTTCTCCTACTGAGTGGCCCTCCCTACACGCAATCCGATCCGCATTTCTCCAAAGCTTCTTGCTATGAAAACTGCTTGTACTTGAGGCTTCATCGCCTAAGCTAGGTAGAGCCTTAGCCCTGGTTTATACTTGCGCCGCCACGCGGCGCGGCACACGATCACCTATCGATCTTTCGCTCCGCCTGATCGATATCTGTCCCGACCGTCTTGCCGCGCCGCGCAGCGGCGCAAGTGTAAACTAGGGCTTAGGCGATGGAGCCTCAGGTACCTCCCCCTCCCCCCAAAGTCTTGATCCACCTAAGCCATACACCAATCCCTAACCACCGACTTTATGCTTTCGGTCCTATTATTAGGACCACGAGTCCAATCCTTCGCCCTTCTCGCATTTGTTGTCGCGTTAAACACTGTTTCGAAAGCCTTATCGCTTTCTAAGTCGCCTTAGTTGAACAGTAGAAGAAAATTGCTAGTAATGTTTCTTGCATTTGGTTGTAGGTTCCTATACCGTAACTTAAACTTTTCAAAATATTTGCAGTTTGGAGAATTGAAGGGTCCGTTGCTGAAAATCTTGAATCCGTGAACATTTTCGAGACGTTTCATAATTAGTGACTGAAATTAAAATAACATTTGTTTCAGAGTTTGCAATTTTTCCTAACCTTGTACGTCAGCTTAGTCTGAAGGTTGTGTCCCGAAAGAGTGCTGAACCTCTGTGCTTCCGGTAAGGGATGTTTGCGTGCTTTAAATAAGCATGCTAGCTTTCTGAGCCAAGTCCAAGGGGAAAGTATGAACGCAAACTCGCCCGTCCTGAACGGATCTCACCAACTGGCCCCGCCCTTCCTATGTGCCAGGGTATCTAACGCAGCGCACCAGCAATTTGATACTACGCAGACCTGTCTGGTGGTTGCTGCCGGAGATCATTGTATAAGCCGAATATGTATCCAAATTGCCTCGACTACATCTCCTAGAAGGCAGACAGACAGGCAATGAGGGAAAGACTGGATCGCAGCTTAACTTCGGGAAGGTAGGAGCTTTACATCGAGGAACACACCTTCCAGGTGACGAAGCATAGCCACTTTGAGTCGTTGGGAGCTAGGTTGCACTAGCACGATGCGACCAAGGTCGCTCCCTTAGACGAAGCGCTCCAGTGGGGAAAAAATGCTGGAAATGCCGAGGTGGCAGGAAGAGGTTACATTCAGATTGCATTGCTGCTACAGGTGCTGACTTGACTGAAACTTACTTTAGATTTACATTCCTCGGCAGCGGCATCGAGCGGGTGGACTACAGATAATCGACTGTGTACCTCTGACAGAAGAGAGGAAAAAAAGATGAAGAGAAAGAGAATGATGACGAACTGGAGGAAGGAGAAGTAAGAGATGATACATCGGCGGAGGCTTCTAGCCAGGGAGCCACGGGTGATATGTAGTCTACGTCTAGCAGTTCCCGTATCACTTATAACACAGGTAGGCACAATTTTCCAGTCATTTTATATCAGCGACGCTTAGAATATTGCTGCTTTCGCACTATAATTGCAGGCTTATCCTCTTCTTCAAGTGGGACAAGTTCGGGGATATCATCACGCGCATTCTGTCCATCTGGATCCGAAGGATTAGGCCTTTCCTCTAGCCCGTTCTGGGCAGAACTGGTAGATCGTCTGACGAATCTGCAGTCTTGCAACTCTGCCAGACCTGGTGAGTAATGGATGAAAGAGGTACTTTCATTTAGAGGGTCAGTAACTGTAAATTCTCTGTCTAGATCTACCTCGTATCTCTTTTTCGTCAACGGGAAAAAGCTATCCAAACAACTCATTCAGATACGAGAACACCATTTGGGTCGAGAGAGCAGTAGCGAAAAGGAAGTGGTCAGGACCTTCTGATGTTGACTCCAGCAGAGGTAAGCGTGTAGCCGGCACTGTGCCTCTGCAAATGAGGTGGCTATAGTCTTGAAATTAACGGACGAAGAATAAGTAGTGTATATTTCAGCTCCTCTAATCGACTACTCGAACCTTTTCGACTGAGCTGCGTCTGTTACTTTGGCATAGTTCTCTGGAAGAGTTCGTATTTCTAGGTACCGTTAAACGCCTTTCAATTAGGTGACGTATTTTCTCATTGTGCGTTTATTCATGGTGGCATGATTGGTTTGTCGTGTCTTGTGTCCTTATTGTGTCTTCTTCCATGATATCAGCTTCTGTCAGTCAATGTTCGCTACTTCATGCTCGATGCTGATATTGGCTCTTTTATTGTAGTGATTCTCTTAGGTATCGATCGTTTTTTCCAATCTTGCTTCCTCGTTCGTTAGCCGTTTGTGTCTTGAATGCCCTAGTTTTGTCGAAAAAGGGGTGACCACAGCTCAGTGGTGACTTCGAACTGGTACTGTATACGGTTCTTTTCTGCTGTTAAAGTTGCGCGCTTTGGTTGGTCTTGCTTTGTGGCCATTGCCTAGAAAGCTGTTCGAGTAGCATGTGTTATGCAGTGCTTTTGAATTGAATCTCTCTGCTTCCAATGCATATTTCTATAGGCTCTTGCACTTTCGGGTGCAGCGGCAGTGGCAGCGGCGGCGGCAGATGCTTAAGCATTTGGCAATGGTATCGATTGCCGCCAAATCGATTCTGCTGTCCTATGCGCGTTTGCCGCCGCCGCTGTCACAGCCGCTGCTGCCGAGTGTGCTAGGGCCTTATGCAATCCGATCGCGTCAACCTCTGTCGTTTATTTTTTGTTCTGTGAGCTCTACATTTCTTCTACGAATAGGGTTCAGTTGTCGGCACTGTGTATTTTCCAATTTACTGTCATTTTGTCTTTTGCATTTGTTTTTTCTTTCTCTCGACATCCGCTTGTATTTTTCATTTTGCCTTTCATTCCTCCGGTTGTGCTTCGAAGCATTGTTTGTTCTCTGTATGAATCAACAGGTATCTTTGAATGTTTCCGTGTAGCTGTGTATTTCGTTACTGTAATGAAGAGAAGAGGCTGTCTGTGTTCGTTCTGTTGGTGCCTTCAACTCAAGAGGTCTTCAACGACGATTTCGTTTCTAGTACTGCGACGTATGTCAGCCGATTGCTTCTTTGAGACTTAGGCAATCGCTTAACTGTTAAGGCGATGCTTTCAGCTATTCATCCAAAAGAAGAGAAAAACTGGAATTTCACACATCCTGCTGAGTACATATGAGGCCAGCTACATGATTCCATCTCCGCAATGCCATCGCGGCACTCATTTCATGAAGATTCCGCCGCTCTCGGAGGGATAACTCGCCACGCCCACCGCAACGGTGGCAGCCGGCATTTGCGATGGCTTCTCGCGCTCATCGCGGGCATGTCATACTTTCCCGGGCGCGGTGTTTACTCCCCTCACCCCTAAGGGGTCGTTTAGTGTGCGCGCGACTCGTGACGCAACGCATGTGTAGTGGCCGAATTGATCAAGCGAGGCGACTGATCGATTCGGCCACTACACATGGCTCGCGTCGCGCGCCGCGCGCACACTAAACGGCTCCTAATGTTAATCCTGGGCGGATCGCCGTCGCGCCCCCGTGCAGAACAAGGAGCGATGCGATGAACACTGAGGATCACACCTCCTTTCGCGTCGCTCTGAAAAACTCATCGCCGCGATGGAATCGCGGCGACGGGAGTATGTAGGCCAAATGCATTTGTTATATCATCGCTCGCTCACCTGTGGGTCGCCTAATGATATGCTCCCATATCGGTCCCATCGCGCCGCGCGATCGATATGGGAGCATGTCACTAGGCGTCGCTCGGGGTGAGCGAACGATGGTATAACAAAGACCTAAAAGAGGGACTACCCATTCGCCTCATCATCATCTCTCCCAGGCCTTGCATAGACGTCGCATAACAGGCATCCCAGTTCAGAAGACGTGTCAGCGACGTCGTGTTGAGAGCATCGGTGTTCAGAAGACGTGCCACCGATGTCGCTTAAGGGCGTCGGGTTCAGAAAGCATGTCACCCACGTGTCTCGCGAGCGTCCGGATTCAGAGGGCGAGTGTCTAGATTTGGACACGTGTCACCGACGTCATTTTGCGAACTCCCAGATTCGGAAGACTTGTCACCGGTGTCTCACAAAGGCCGTACGGATTCAGAAAACGTGTCACCGACCCCGTGCAACGATCGCCCGGATTGAGAAGGTGTGTCATCGATGTCGCGCCACGAGCATTAGCACCAGGAAGGAGAGGGAGGAACAGTAGAGGTGGACCTCGTCAGGGGGGGGGGGGGATCCAGGAAGAAGGGACTAGTAGTGGGGACCACCCGTCCGAAGAGTAGGGAGGGACAGTAAGAGGGGGACCAGACATGGTATTATTGAAAAGGGACCAATAGGGGGGAGGGGGGGGGGGGGGCAACAGGGAGGTACAAGGAGGGACCAGTAGGCGGCCGGTAAGCACTACGAACACATCTGTATGTCCGTTAGTCCGTTTCGCTTTCAAGAAATCGTACAGCAGGCGGCCGGGTTCAGAAGACTTGTTATCGAAATCACGCAACGGACGTTCGTATACCTATTGACTATCTTTCAGCGATGCTATCGATTGGTCGGCTTCAGATTCGTGTTTAGCGACCTTGATAACCTCCAGGGCTGAAGTTTCGTTCGGCTTGAAGGACATCTGTAAAAATCGATAATATCGGTCGATATCGATTGGTCGACTTCAGGTTTGTGTTCAGCAACCTCGATTACCTCCCCCCAGGGCTAAAGTTTCGGACCACTTGAACGACATCCGTAAAAAACCAATAGAGCTTTTCGTTGGTGCAGACTCCACCCCAGACCAGCTGACCTGCTGCGGATTTTCACGTTTTCGATGATGGCAGAGGTGGCTGGACCCGGTGTAGACCAGATGCTGTCGTTTTGGCTGTTGTGAGTCACAGGTGTGAGCTGCTCCACGATGAACAGCTTCTTGTTCGTGAACAGTGTTCGTTCCCATTCGCGACCTGCTGCCGCACCTTGGGTTGACGGCATCGATGGAGCCGTTCGCAGTACTTCTTGTTGGTCAGGTGGCAGGCTTAATGGAACTTGTAGCGCTTGTTGCTGCTCTTTTCCTGCTATGCGACGCTCTGACGTGAGACCAACGTCGAGATACCTGGAGCTTTTCTCATAGACCCTCGAATTAGTAATTACTCGCTTTTCGATGATTTTCCGGATCCGTGGGTATTGACAGTGCGGCTTCTTCCTTATTCTTTACGACCACCTTCATGGCCAACCTTCATGAATCGGCGAATCGCTGTGGAGACAGTCGATTGAGCAGAAGAACGATGTCGCGCTGGCGCTTTCCTCGACCATGAAGCTGCAAAATCGCAGCGCGATAGTTCGTCATCTTGAGAAAAACAGTGCGAAAGAGTGGAAGAATTAAAAGAGAGGAAAAGAGTGACAAGTTGAAGGTGATGTCACAGGTGCACAACTGCGTCAACACCGCTCAAGCCGTGTTTAGTAGAGCAGAAAGATAAACAAGTACTACGAAGATCTCACCAGAAAACATTAAGCAGCAAATTTAGGTAGCCGTTAGTGAAGGTCTGCAGCTTTTTTTGTCACAATATTGTACTGAATTAGGAGTGGATATATACTGGCGCGAAAAAGGGTTGATTTCAGTGCTGTGTAAGAAGCGAGGCGGTCCTACTACAAGTCAAGGAACACGAGACGGGGCTTCAAGACCAGCAGGTTAGTTTCCAAAACACATACAACAAAACAGAAGATTAACAACTAGGCGAGTAAATATCACACAAACCTGAGTAGTGTGACACAATAGCGTTTTAGTCTCGAACAGGTATTGAACGCGAACAACCTTCCGAACAAGCTGGTTTTCGGAAAAACTACTCCAGTATCGATCATCTACAGACTGATCGAACGGTGCACCGAATACCGAATATCTCTCTTCATAGCTTTCATTGACTATGAGAAGACCTCTGATAAAGGGAAGTGAATGCGTTAGGCCTATGCTATACTTCGGCGACGTTGTTGTCGGCGACGTCGGCGACAGTGTTGAGCGGTTGCTACGCAGTGCGTCGGCGACAACAGCTTCACCGAAGTATAACATAGGCCTTATGCAGCCCTTCAAGAACAAGGAACGAATCATCAGCTTATAGACCTGCTTCGTGAAATCTACTCAAAATCGCAATCTACAATTGGTCTCGGAGGAGCAGATGTTCCAATAAGAGTTTGTCGGGGAGTCCGCCAAGGTGATACAATTTCACCAAAACTATTCACCTCTACGCTGGAGCATATTTTTCGAAAACTTACCTAGAATGGTTATGGAATATCAGTTAATGGAACTTGGCTCACCAACCTTCGCTTTGCTGACGACATTGTTCTATTTGCAAAAACCGAGGAAGAACTGCAAACCATGATTAACGAACTAGACCAACATTCGCTTAGTTGTAGTTCGAAAGTAAGTGCCTCAAAAGCGAAGATAGTGGCGACATCTGACGCATCCATCATTCTCAGGGGAAAGACGTCGGCAATGTGAAGTCTACCACATACCTCGGACACAAGATTCTTCCTCAGTCGAGATACCTACAAAGAAATCACCCGTAGGACTCGTGCAGGCTGGAGCAATTTCTGTCGATACGCAATTTTTTAACATCGAGGACGGTCGAAATGAAGTGGAAGAGACGCCTGTTTAATATGTGTATATTGCCGTCAATGCTGTATGGAGTTGAGACCTGGACACTATCGAAGTCAGCCAAGGATAAACTTGCAGCAGCACAAAGGCTCATGGAACGTGAAATCGCTGGAGTGAGTCGTCGAGGTAGAAAGCGAAACGTGCGGCTGCGAGGAATTACTAAAGTCAAGAATGTGGTTGACTGTGCCATGATAAGAAAATGGGCATATTGCTGGAAGATCTCTAACACTGTCGATAATAAGTGGTCTTGTCAGATTATGAAGCGGTCTCCGCCTTCCAATCGAACAGTGGAACGACCAAAATCTAGATGGCGAGATGTATTCCAGAAAGCCTTTAAAACATGCAATTATCAAGAAGAAGCAAGAACGAAATCGAAACGCGAATTGATCAATCTAATGAGATGCCGCATATTGTAAAATATTGAAAGGCAAATAAATAAGTCATTTCAGTTTTTTTTCGCTCAAACATAGAACCGTCCGCCGCGTATAAAGACCTATTCTTTAGGAAATGGTTCTTACAGAGTGGAAAAGCGCTTTTCTTTTAGTTTTCCAAAAGATAGCGGAATTTTCAAAATTCGAAAAATTTACCATGTTATGAACCTTTTATGAACGTGCGATTTTATGCTCCTATGGCGTTGGTGCAAAGTCAACCAGAGGTCGATTCAATTTGTTCGATCCTGAAAATCATGATTTTTTCACTGCGAATTAATTAAGACTCGGAAGTTTTTGTGGCAGAATTTTATCCATATGGGTTGTCTGATTCGATTAAAGAAATTTTTTCCATGAAAGAATTTCGTATGCGATCCATCCTCATCATATCATCATCTCAGCTCCGTCATCGCTGGAGAAGCTCTTTTTTGCTGTACGCTACACAGTGCTTGTGTTTTTTAGGCTTCATTTTCATGTTTTATGATGTTTCCTTAGGATGGGAGAACATTATTTCCATGGGAATTCAATCATCCGTCATTCGTTTGCCGCTCCGTAATCGATTCGATGAGCGCTTCAAAAAAAAAAATCTAGAAATAGCACTTAATTCGCCTTCAGAAAGTAACACTCGAAAATGTGTATAATGCAATTTCAGAGCACAATTTCAGATGCAGATGTCGCTCTTTCAGGTAGAAAAATTTGTCGTGTCCATGACGTCCTAAAAAAAACCTGCACAAATTGAACAGCGATGATTGGAACTGCTTCCAAAAATCTTTATTTTGAAGTGCCAAAAAATAGCATTTAAAACTGTATCACCTGTATCACCTGTCGTCCCGTTGATCATCGAATTGCTCGAGCGGGTGCCAGCAGCGTCTCCATTCGTCCCTGTCGCGTGCCAGAGTGGTCCAATGGATCCTCCTCGCTCGAGGGACACGAAGAGCGTCATATCGGTCGTTCAGGGCTTTAACGAAGAAGTCCGACCAACGCGTTGGTGGGCGTCCTGGTGTTCTTTTGACATCCCGCGGAATCCAGTCGGTGATGGCTCTCGTCCAGCGGGTGTCTGCGAAGCGCATTACGTGGCCGGCCCACCTAATTTTCGACAACTTGGCCCACGCGACAGCGTCTCTGATCTTCGAGCGTCGGCGAAGCTCGGAACTCCGGAGGCCTTCTCTCACTTGCGTGAGTCGTTTCACTCCGAGCATCGTCCTTTCGATTCCACGCTGCGCGACGCTGATCGCGTGTTCATTCTGCTTTCGTATAGCCCAGGTCTCTGAGGCGTATGTTAGGGCAGGAAGAACAGTGGAGTCGAATAGGTGGGCACGGAGTCGGACGTTCTTCGTCTTCTTCGCGACTTCTTCGACGCTCTTGAAAGCTCCCCAAGCCGCTCTTTTCCTCCTGCTCAGCTCTGGTGCTAGGTCGTTGGCCATGTTGACTTCGCGACCCTCTGATGTACTGAGTAGGAACGCCCTGAGTGAGCAGGGCTTCGATGACCGCTTCAGTTTCGACAGAGTCGAATGCCTTCTTCAGGTCGATGAACGTAAGGCACATCGGCAGCTTGTACTCTCGCGACACTTCGATGAGCTTCGTAATGGTGTGTATGTGGTCGATCGTGCTGAATCCTCTCCGAAATCCTGCTTGCTCGCATGGCTGTCCTTCGTCCAGCGTTCTGCTAATCCTATTCAGGATAACTCGAGTGAACAGCTTGTAGACTACGGACAGCAGGCAGATCGGGCGATAGTTCCCAATGTCGTGCACGTCTCCCTTCTTGTACAGCAAGACGGTTCTGCTGGTCTTCCACTGAGATGGAACCTTGCACTCCGACAGGTAACGTGTGAAGAGCCGCGCCAGGGTGTTGATGAGCGTAGGCGGGAGGTTCTTCAGGTGTTCGGGTCTGATCCTGTCGGGACCGGGTGCTGTACGTTTCTTCACCGACGAGATGGCGTGTCGGATCTCGGAAGGGAGAACAGAGGGGACGACGTATCCATCCTGCGGAAGATGGCATGGGGGCAGGAGGACGTGGCTATCGAAGAGATCGGAGTAGAAGTCGTGGATGACCCTCTCCATGGTCCTTCTGGAAGAGGTGACGGTTCCGTCGGGACGTCGGAGAGCTGTCATCTTGGTCTTGAAGTTGGCGAAGTTCCGGCGGGCATTGCGGATGCTCAACCCTGCCTCTGCAGCTTCAGCCAACACTTCCGCCCTTCTCTCTTTAAGATCCTCCTTTATCGCCTCTCTGCATAGCTTCGCAAGCTCGGACGTCAGTTGGTGGTTGCCTGACGCTCGTGCTGCTCCACGCTGGCGTATCAGCTCGAGAGTTTCCGGAGACAGACGTCTCTTGGTGGTCTTCAAGCTCTCGGCTCCCTTAGAACTATCGTGGAGATGGTGCACGAAGCGGTCGTATTCCTCGTCGACGTTGTCCATGACGGCATCTTCCCAAAGACCGGCAAGAGAGGTGTAGAGGTCCCAGTTGATGGTCGTTCTGGGATTCCTCTTCTTGAACTTCGCTACCTTCTCTCCTTGACGCGAAAAGCGGAACCTCGCCCGAAGGAGGCGGTGGTCCGATCCCGTTAGAACTTGGGGACAACGGAGACGTCGGTCAGGCAATATTTGCGGTTGAAGATGATGTGGTCGATCTCGTTGTGGAACTGGCCACCGGGAGATTCCCAGGTCCATCGTAGGGAGGGAGGCTTCTGGAACTGCGAGTTTCCATGGATGGTCTTGGTCGACATGATAAACTCAGACAGCCTTTCACCTTGCTCGTTCCACTCCAAACCGTGGGTTCCGATGTGAAGTTCTTCCGGCGACCTTCGCGGTCCGATTTTGGCGTTGAAGTCGCCGACGATCACCTTGTAGAAGGTGTGATCTTCCTTATAGAAGTTCTCCAGCTCCACGTAGAAGGCTTCGACCTCTTCGTCGTCGTAGTCGGATGTTGGGGCATACGCGACGAATACAGTCAAAGCTGGCACGGAACCACATCGCTTCAGTCGCAGACGTCCGATTCGGGTTGTCAGAGACTCGTACGAATCGATGTTCATGGCAAAGTGCGTGTTGACGAGGACACCAACGCCGCCTAATCCTCTGCTGTCGCATGTTCCGAGGAACAGTTCTTCTCCGGAGTCGTAGGCGGCGTGTAGGGGGTGGTGTCTTCTCGTCTCGGTCAGTCCGATGACGTCGTACTTGATCTTCCTGGCTTGCATCATCAGGTCCTCGACGGATGCTTCCGACGCAAGCGTGCGGGCGTTGTAAGTACAAATCGTCATCCTAGTCCTTCTCAGTTTGCGCAGCCTGGTTAGGCCCTGAGATTTTAGCAGCCTCTCCGTACTCGTCCTTTCCATCGCTGCAGAAATGGGGGCTCTTTCGGGGTCAGGGGAATGAGGCCCTTTAGTGCTGCTGTGTTTGACTTGAGTACACACGGGTAGCTAGTCGGGCTCTGTCGTGCGGGCGGGGTACTCCGGGCAGCCAGCCAGACTGCCCGAAGGGACGGGGCGAGACTTAAGGCGGCCTCGAATCGCCTTACGATGTACTCCCAGTCTACCGAGTGCAAGCTTTTGGCCGAGCCGACACAGTTACAATCCGCACAGTCACGGACACGTCCGCGCACATTGTGCACGAACATGCCGCTCCCACGCACAAGGAACGCGTCGACCCGACACAGCAGGAGCAAGGAGTCCATCCCCTGCATCCCACCTGCGTCTCTGGGCAGTACACGGTCGCATTTGGTTCGCGTTTAATTCCCCTATCCACCACCCGGGGACGCGCCACGTGGCCCTGCGACAAGCGGCCCGAGATCCCTCTTAACAAGAGAGCCCGAAGGCTCTCTATCGAGGGAGATCCGTGGAGCATTTAAAACTAAAAAATTTTATTGTGTTTTCGATGCATATATTGTTCAGTGACCTCTTTTCATTGTTCTCATCAGTGTTGAAGCCGCACCTTAAGAACCTATTAGAGTGTTCAAAATGCACACAAAACCTTGGAGAAATCAAGAAATATAAGGAATAAAAAAGTGGAAAAGAAAGGGAGAAGGTCGTACGAATTTCGCTTCGGAGGAGGGGAGGGGGTCGTAAGTTTTCAGCAAAAATCGAACCCCACGCTTGAACGTGGGAGCGCCGCAGCCATACTACGCTTCCATTCGATGTTGCTTCCATAGGAACTGAGTTAATCTAACCGACATGCAGTAAAAAACTGTCTGATTGTAATGATTGTCCGATATTATGTGTATGAAAAATAATATAAATATGTGATTAAAGAGCACAAGCATCCTAGGGTTCCACAGGCTACTCCGTACTTAAGCTCTCGACAGCCACTAACATCAGAGAAAAAACCATAGCAGGCATAAGCCACGATATGCAACACTTCCAGCATGGATACATATGAAGGCGTCCGTTACGACTGGAAAGTTGCCCGACCGTACACTTCCAAAGCTGCATCGCAGGTTGGGGCAACCATTCCTGGCGGAAACTTCTGTCAACGGGAGAGCACGAGAAGACCACCTCGCCGAATCGAGCTGTGCACACGGACCCAGGATCACCTGTATGACCTTTATCACCCGTCGTCGTGTTGATCATCGTGTTGCTCGAGCGGGCGCAATCAGCGTCTCCATTTGTCCTTGTCGCGTGCCAGAGTGCTCCAATGCATCCACCTCGCTCATGGCACACGAAGAGCCCAGGATATCCCGAAGTCGTACCAAACCGTCCTTCCAACGTACAGTACTTCAGCAACACTAGTATCACGAGTCTCCACTCGGTCACTGGAAGACGCTGAAAGAATTTTAAATCCCTTAGAAATGATCCTTATAGACAAAAGTGGGGGCATATTCAGGAGGGAATAGTTCATTCAAAACGTCGAGATTTAATGGGCGATTTATTAAAAATTCTGATGAATTAAAACGAGCTTCCACTGAGCGCATAAACAGGTCCCATTGTGGCACATGTGCATGTTCACCGCAGTTTTCATGATTGCCCGGAGTGGGAAACAATTGAGTAGCTGTGACAGACTTCGACCGTCGACGATCTTTCAGTCGTTTTCGTGTGTAGTTGTGATCCCTGTCATTAGCTTCACAGCTCATATGTAACTCGGATCTATTCCTTTCAGTGGTGTGTATAACCTTAACTTCGACACCTAAAATTACATTCAAATAGATACACCATGGCAGGGGAGCCAGGATAAGGTATGAAGGGTAAGGATCGGCGTTAATGAATTCGTATTTGGGTTACTTCCAAGAGATGCCGTAGAGGCAATTTCGTGGCGTGTTTAAACTACGCAATCCACAGACACGCAGTCAACTCCAGCCAGATCTCTATTTTACGATTTTAAGTCTAAAAATTTGTATAAGGTATAGTCGAATTATTAGGTTGTAACGAATTAAATGACACTGGCTCGCGCCATTTTTTGACGCGTCTTTACGCGTTTGATCAAGAACAATCCGTAACATGTGGCATATCATTTAGAAGCGCAAACTTTGCTCTATTGGTGAGTACCAAATTTTCTATGTAAACGTGGGAAAACTTTAGAGTTTTATTGACTTTTTTGGAGATGGACAAAAGGGTAATCCGAGGCATTTACTTGTATGAATTCATGCTGGGCACTACAGGTAAGGAGGCGGACGAGAAGATCAACGCTGCATTCGGTCAAGGATGTTCCACAATTTGGATGGCGTATCGTTGGTATCAGAAGTTCCGGAATGGAGATGAGAGCTTGGAAGAACATGTCGTGGGAGGCATAGTGATGTTGATGAGGACAAGCTGAGAGATGTGGTAGAGGAGGGTCTACACAAAGGTACCAGGGAGATAGCGAAGGTTCTTGGCGTCAGTCACAACACAGCTGCCCGGCATCTGAAGGAAATTGGAAAGACCAAAAAGCTGGAAAGATGGGTGCCTCACGAGCTGTCTGAGGAGCAAAGAAACCGACGATATGAGATCTCGTCCGCACTGCTTCTACGGAACGAAACGGACCCATTCCTTGATCGCATCGTAACCTGTGACGAGAAATGGATAATGGTGACAGTATGGTGGTGTTCGCTGGGAATTATTCACCACAGCTTCCTCCCTCCCGGTGAATCCATCACGGCAGAAAAGTACTGCATTGAAATTGAAGAAATGATGAAAAAGTTGAAGGATATCCTGCCGGCCTTGGTAAACCGAAGGGGAGTTCTCCTTCTGCTCGACAATGCTCGCCCCCATGTAGCACGAATGACGTTGCAGAAATTGAATGAGCTGAGCATTGAAACTCTACCACATCCTCCGTTTTCTCCCGACCTCTCCCCAACAGACTACCATTTCTTCAAGCATCTTGGCGACTTCTTGGTAGGGAAAATATTCAAATACCAACAGGATGCCGAAAGTGCCTTCGAAGATTTCGTCAATTCCAGAACTTCTGATTTTTATGCTACTGGGATAAAAAAGCTTGTTTCACGTTGGCAAAGATATGTAGAATCAGAAGGTTTTTATTTCGATTAATAAACTCGCCTACAAGCCGAGATATTAACTGTTTAAATTTACAGTGGTTCAGTGCCATTTATTTCGTTACAACCTAATAGTTGGTGAGTCTCATTCTAGCTCCTACCCAACGGCTTAGGTCGTGAACTAAATAAATTCGTTCATTTTCAACTTCTGTTTTTTGAGTGTATTACCCATACTATCGGTGACATAAATCCATTCTATGAAGTCGGAATTGTTGTTTGAATGTGAGTTAATCAATCTGAAGAGAAGACTAAGTTTTGTGTCATACTGTTAATTTATTGATTTATTTAGGGTTTATATTTATGTTGTAGATCATTCTTACGACCAACAGATGGCGCCTTAATCGAAAAGGCTAATAAAGATGCTTTGAAAACTAAATTCTTAACGACACGGAAATTGATACTCGCCTCACTAGTGGATGTGCGCTGTTGGTGAAGTTCATCATGAAGCCGAACGGCCATGGGTCCAACTGCTGTCTTCGTACATGTACCTGAGCTTACAGCTAAGACCATGTGACGGCATCACTACGATCGCGTGTCGAGCAGCCCCTTAAGGTGTTCTTCTACCGGGCGGTCGTCTCCGCACTCAGTTGGCTCCTTCCTGCAAATCCTCTCCTTTTCTTGCCGTACACGATATCTTTGAGGGAGTACCACTAGTCTACATAGACCGCAGGGGCTTCAACAGTAGCAGATCCAGCCGTTGCGTATTTCTCTACAAGAGCCTACAAGTTCGCATACGTGGCATCGTCATCCTAACCGTCGACTCGAGCAGTCGGTTCATTTGCTCCTGGTGTTCTCCTACCGGGCGGTCGTCTCCACGCTCAGCTGGCTCCTTCCTGCAAATCCTCTCATTTTCAAGCTATTGAAGATATTGTTGAGGCCTTATCACTAGCCCACTTAGACCGCAGAGTCCTCACCAGTAGCATAACAAGCCATTGCGTACTTCTCTACAGGAGCTTACAACTCCGCATACGTGGCATCGTCATCACAGTCGTCGTCTCGAGCGGACGGCTCATTCGCTTCAGGTGTTCTCCTACCGAGCGGTCGTCTTCATGCGCATTTCGATAATTCCTGCAAATCTTCAATGTTCCTTTCTGTAAAACGCGCATGTGCTTAGCGCTTCATCGCTAAAGCTATGCAGAGCTCAGCTTTTCATCCAGATAACCCGTGCCTCAACACTGGGAATCAACCTGGTGCTTTTTATCCTCTAGGGGCCCGATTCTAATTGCTCGTCTATCTCATATTTTCAAGATCAAACTGTTCCAAACGCCTTTTGGTAGCTCAAGTTGAACACGCAAATTATAGTGAATCTTGCATTTGCATGAATATTTATGATCTTAAAATTTGAGAAGGTTCAAGTTGTTGAAAAAACAGGTAGGAAGGAAGCGCAACAAAAGTTTTTGTCTTATATGAAGACGATTTTTCCTCAAAACAAAGACGATCATAAATACCGACAGCTTGTACCCTTTCGTGTTCTGCGCTGAGCTGAAAGCAACATGAAAAGCTGAAAAGTCTGCTTCTGCAAAATTTGAATCCATTTACAATCTTAAAGTGCTTTCTAACTTGCGTCTGAAATTAAACTATCGCGTGTTTCAGGTTTTGCAATCATTTTTAGTCATATCTGTCAATTGACGGTCAGAAGTGTGTGAAACGGAAGAGTGCTGAAAATCTGAGCTTCCGACAAGAGAGGTATGTGTGCCTTTTTCCGTGATCGCAGAAGCTTCCTATCCGAAGCAAAAGAGACGCTTCAGATTGCTGTTTCAGTTTGGAAAACGATTCTTTTCAGGAAGATATGCATCTCGAAGGCTAAGATGCACATAGAATCTTATCCCTAGGGGCTGGTATTAGCTCAACGTCACTTCTAAGGTCTCATCCATACTGCAATCATCTAAGGAGAGACCCCATTTTAGAAGGCCACGGGGGCCTCGCTAGATCCAAGATCAGCACTGAGTCCTACATACCGCTGTCTTCCTCTGCACCCGAGCTGAAACGTGGGGTTCTCCGCGTCGTTACCAATCTTTCGAACAGTCGGTTCAGTCTCTCTAGGTGTACTCCTCCTTTCCGGTCTTCCCCTCGTTCAGCTGTTTCCTTCATATGTAAATCCTCACTCCTTCCGAGAGCAAGGTCTACTACTGTTAGCACCGTATTATCATTTTCGCGTCGGACTGGACACTTTTCAAACCAAGTTGGACACTCTTCTAAGCTATGTAGCTTTAAGACTTTTGAAATCAAAGCGAACTCTTCCAAATTGAAATGATCTTCAGGCAGGATAAATCACGCTCAGTAAAATGGCTAGAAAAATCTTTGTTCAAAGAAAATTTGGTTAACATTCCTGGAAACTGTTTAGTTGACCTGTCCCAATAAGTGTAATGACTAATAGGATTTTTATTTTTAGAGAAAAAAAATGAATTGAAATTTACCTTAAGCACAGCAGAGGAGCAATCATGCAGCGCATTCTTTTATCTGGTTGATAGAGTAAACGCCCATTACATGAACCGTTAAATAGGGTATAAATAAATTTGTGTATTCTTTACAGTTGTTTTTGTTGTATTCTTTTGTGCAACAACTAATTTTGCGATCAGTCGGCTAGAAGTCGCTACGTCTTGGAAGAGGGCATGGCGCAATCTCTTTTTGGCACTAAAAAATGGCCGCTTTTTTGCTTTTTAAAACAAGACTTAAACCAATTTATCTTCAAATTATTGTTTATAAAAATTCAAGCAATGTGTTCACTTAGTGGGTTAATGGATAAAAACCTGAAAGGAAGTTATACTAAACTTTTCTTTTGACGAAAAATCAGTCTGTCCTTTTTGGAGAGTCTCCAGTCTGACGTAGAAGAAAGTCATTTCAATTTGCTGTTCGCTTTGATTTCAAAAGTCCTAGGCTACCATAGAAGAGTTCCAATTTGATCTGGAAAGTGTCCAATTTCACGCGAAAAGGGTCCAATTTGATATGAAAAGTGTCCAATTCGCCATGAAGAGATGAAAAACCTTTCCTTTAATCGATGAAGCCTTATTTTAGAATACACCTAGGGCAACAAGTACTACCGAGTGTTCTATCTGGAGAAGCTTCTGAAGGCTCTTTCTGAGAGAGCTAGTCGAAACTCATAGGAGGCCCCGACCCTTCAAGACTCAGACTTGAAGACTATGTTCAAGACAACGAGTAGAGCTATGAAAGGGAAGAGGAGCGGGTTATTTTGAATTCAGGGACAGTCTTGAGATCGAGTAGTTGAACGGCAAAAACCTTAGAAAATGTCAAGAAATCTGTCTTCCAAAAGCTAGGATTTCTGAACTATCTGTGGCGAGTTCAGTTGATATTTTATGTATATGTTCGGTATCTTCTGCGTGAACTCCACATTTCCTGTGTTTAAGGTTATTCAAATTCTCGTCTGTCGACAGAAACTTAGAAGGTTGCGACTCGGAAGATTGCTGAAAGTCTGATCTTCTGAGCGTTGCCGCTCAGAAGATCAGACTTTCAGCAATCTCGATACAAAAAAAAGCAAAAAGCAAAAAGCAAATCGATACTTTATACTTCATTGTTTAAACCATAAGTTTACGAAGACTCCTAGCATTCAGTAGGTCCCAGTCCGTACTTGGCTTTCTGCTTGTAGTCAAGGGTATCGCCAGGTCCTGTTGTTTGGTTTTTGAATGCTCGGAGAAGGGGATGTCTCCTATTGTGTGAAAATTGGGAAATTCAGAAGATTTAGAAGGCGCAAAAGATTCAGACTTCAGATAGGAACGATTCAGCAAATTCAGAAGCTTTCGTGGTTTCGTCAGTGGTTTTTTCGTTGTAGAAGACAAAAACATTCTTGTCCAATCCGGTGAGCATAAATTTTGGTTTCGGAAAAATGCCAGGCATAGCTGCATCTACAGTTTAGTTGAAAGCCCGACGGCTGTAAATTAATGCAAAAATGAGAATCCTATCATACAAAACCCTACAAATTGCTCACTGATAGAAGAAATCACATTAGAGCTTGAAGGGTCGTAGACGAAAGTTCCTTCTCTTGAAAACAACACATCTGTCTCAGTAGATGGTTTTAAGCAAACTGAAAAGTATTTTTCATGCATCAGCTTTGCTGGTCGTCGATTGCTTAGCGTCACGTAGAGAATCATGTCGGATGTGGGTGACTGTCCTCCGCTTCGAGACTGGCGAACATATTCCCGTCCACATCCACCGAAGGACACACCGACCTATGAGAAAATCATGTGGATTGAAGACAGGGTAATTCCGTGCTTTGCCACTCTGACCACTTGAGATCACTGAATCGCTGAGGAGCTGACGCTATGTGAATTTAGGCTGAAGAGCTCCTAGAGATGGTAGAAGCTCGTTATGCGGAGTTCCTGGAAAAGTATGACGAATTCAATGAATACGGTCGTCATCTCTACCTCGACGCTACCAGGGTGATTTCTTTCCACTCACCTTCAGAAATACGACCATTTGTTAGTTAAATTAAAATTGTGCCTGTTCTAGTAAAGCTGTAACAGAAAATTATGGGCCTTTTCTGCTTTGGTGTAAATTTTCGTCGCAGTTGGAAGTCTGTTGGCAAAACTCGAAGCACTTCCATTATAGTAAAACTGCTTTGCCCTTTGTCCACACTTACCGTTGTCGTTGTTGAAAATCTTGAATAACACCTACACATGAGCCCGAAATTATTGCACATAGAGTTCCTTGAGTTTTTTTAAACTTCTTAAAAGAACGCTTAAAACTGTGCTGAACCCTCTTGTTCTCGCTCAGGCGTGGCTGGCCAAAGTTGAGCTGCTGCACAAAGACCAGGATAAACTCAGGATCCAACTTGGAAGAGAATATGCAGCGGATGTCGCCGAACAGAAGCTGAAAGATGCATTGACTGAAAGGGGTGAGTTTCATCCAAAAGTCGTGCAGAAGTCTCCCCACTGACCGATGATGCCACTTGAGTGCAGTCACGCTATATCTCGGCACGGTAAGACTAAACGAGGCGAAATGTTCAAATTTCTGAAGGAGGTGCACTGCAAAAAGCAAGTGATTTAGAAAGGTGGGAGGATGATCCCGTGGATTCTAAGTGAAACCCCGATTTAGTTCCGCTCTACGAACAGTCTGTTGATTACTCCTTCACCAGCGAACGGTTTAGGGGCTTCAGACAGTATGAGAGTTTGTGAGGAAGTATCGGACGCTTACAGAAAAAAACGAATGTTGACAACACAAATTCAGGAAGAGAAAGACTTCGCGAGTGGGTGCTTTCTGGAAAGGATCCGGATCTGTTTCCAAAAGAGGATCCCCCGGTAGAGACTACGGCTCCTGAAGAGCCTGTCGCATTGAAAGAACTGCCTCGCAGAAAGGCTCAAAAGGCTCAGCAACAGAAACCACAGGCGGTTGTACCGCTTCCGAAGCCGAAGCGACGCAGGACTATCTTGCTGGACGAGTTGCCGCCAGCAGATGTGCCGTTTCTGGAGCAGTCAACGCCGAGAAAGGCAGCCGTATTCAAGAAACTGTTGTCGAAGAAGGATGCCTCAGCGGAAGAACCATTTGCAGTGAAAAATTCGCGTGAGGTAGAATCAACACCAAGGAAAGCTGCCGTATTCAGTAGGGTGATGTTAAGAAGAGCTGCCGCCGCATCGGGAAATCCGACGCCAAAAGGCGATGCCATGCTGAAGAAACCACCAGCAAGGAGTACTACAACAGTCCTAAGGCCGCCACCAGTGCTGCTTGTCCCACTGAAGAGGTTGCCTTCGAGGGTTATCTCTGTCGAGCGGAATGTGGTTGGTCCCGCTGCCCAATCGAACAAGAGTGATGACAAAATGGAAGTGGACGGTGATGTTAATGTGAAGCCGGCGGTACCTGAAGAGAGGATGGATACGAAGAATTCTACGAATCATATTGAAACGAAGGCAGCAGACAAGAAGGAGGAAGGCGACGAGATGGACGTTGAGGAGGAGGCGACAGATCTAAATGCTGGAGACGCACTCTCAGGACCCGTTGCTGGAGGAGGTTGCTTTTACCTTCTTTCTTCCACAACCGACGTTGTGAATGATTGAAATCTTCAGGCGTACGTCCGCCGCCGATCGTAGCATCAAGCGGATGGAGCATTCCAAACCGACTGGTGATCGTGGAAGATCCGGAAGTGTTGACACAAAATGTTGGAGGTGTCCAGACGTCGAGAAGAGGTTACCTTCCTATTTCTATTATAAAGGCAGGCGTAGTGACCGAAATATGCTTCAGTTTCGCGTTCGCCGAGCGTGGCATCAAGCGGTTGGAGCACTCCTGACCGGCTGGTAATCGTGGATGATCCGGACGAGTTGGCAAAATTGGTCCAGAGGGCAAAAATAGGTTACTTTTGCCGTTATACAAACAGTGGACTCAACGCTACAATCCTGACTAGAGGCTCTCACAAACCGATTGTTCCACTTAAATGCTGCCGAACTTCATTTAAATTTGGCTGGGAGGGGTATGGTGTGGGTTCGTACGATAGGTGTCCTTCTCGACTACGGTAGCATTGTCGCCCGCCCCCGATTACAGTAGGGTGAGCCTGCCTTGGACAATTTTCGCAGGCGAGTACGGATGAGGGATGGCAGATTTTCGCGCGATCCAGTAGACTGTGGGCCTAGTTGCTTGTTTTGTGCCCTGCTTTCTCAAATTTTCATCCATTTTGATGCTGTCAATTGGCCCAGAAGTGCATCCGTTACCTTATAAAGCTCTTTATTTAAGAGGCGAAGCACTAATATAGCCTGACATATAAGCATTAGTAGAGACCACACATAAGCGAAAAAACAAAGTGATAGAACAAGACCGGAAAGAAAACTTGAAATGGCTACTACCTTCGTGGACGAAAAAGGATAGATTTATCCCCTAAGGTTACAGCGTCAGTGTCATTTTCGTGCACTTCAATTTTTTTACCCACATTGCAATTTGATTGATAGAGTTACTCTTGCGATGTTTATCTTTTTAAGAACCTATCTTAACCTAAAAACATGTATGTTGTTGCTTAGCTCAAGTAAGAAGATCGAGCGCCGTGAAAGCATTTTTTGTTCGCTTTAATCGACCTCCCTACCGTAATCGGGCGCATCGCGTCGCCTTCTACAGTCAGGGGCGACACCTAACGTATCACCTACCACGTATCGTACCTCTCATTCTCCTGCTCCTGTTGAAGCCTAATAACTTCATCGGTGCTGCTGCTGTTAACGACTGACCAGAAAATGACAACATGCAAAATACGGAAAGGGTAAAACAGTAGTCTTCCTCGGCCGAATATGAGTTAATTTTTAAAGTCACTGAGCTTTAGCATAGCCCTCACTTGCCTCGCTGTTCTCTTCCAGCACCGTATTCGTGTGGTTCTGAGCAAGCGATGTTGAAATCTTGCACGATCGGGGCCTTATAAGGTGACCAACCGGAGCAGATGGGAGTGCAGACCAACGAACGAGTGATAACTCGTTCGGTTGACTGCACTACCACTGCGGCAGTGCTGGTGCAGCGACTAAAATCTACTTCAGTTTCGCGTTCGCCGAGCGTGGCATCAAGCGGATGGAGCACTCCTGACCGGCTAGTAATCGTGGATGATCCGGAAGAATTGGCAAAAATGCTCCAGACGGCAAAACGAGGTTACTTTTACCGTTATACAGTTAGTGACATCAAGGCTACAATCCAGGCTAGAGGCTCTCATGAACCGATTGTTCCACTTAAATGCTGCCGAACTACATTAAAATGTGACTGGGAAGGGTATGGTATGGGTTCATAAATTAGGTGTCTCTCCCGACTACGGTAGCGTAGTCGCCCGCCCCCGGCAGCGCGACAGGAGGTACATCCGCCCCCTACTGAGGGGCGTGGCGTCAGGAGGTACACCGCTGTTCTGCGGACCGGAGACTTTTGTTTTGCGTGTCAAAGGTTTCGTAAGGCAGCCGTTAGACTCTCGGTGAAGCCTAGGGGTGGGAGGTGGGTGACCAAAGGGGAAGAGAGGAAGATCGCGCACCCCCTGCAGGGCGGGTGTACCTCCTGACCGCCCCCCCCCCCCTCCCCTCCCCTACCTCACCCGATTACCAGAAGGGATGACAGGTGGAGGGGGTGCATTCCCTACACGATCCCGTTCGCCGCCCATTTCCCGCCCTGGCCGCGCCCTCCTGTTGGACGCAAAACCGCGCCGCTGTTTGCGGAATCGTCAAATGTCGTGACGTCGCCCACAAACCTGACAGCTTATAGGAGACGATTGGGGATTTTAGAGGATCAAACAATTCTCTTTGAACTGAGGAAATTTCCAGCGTATGATCGCGTCGTTGTCATGACATAGATGTTGCTGTGCTCGCAGGAAAACGCAGACGACGCTTCAGTACTGACCAATGTGGCGCGACTTGAAGAAAGCCTTAGCGCTGCAGCTGAAGTCTTTTCCTCCAATATGCTGTACAACACTCTGATGTTTTAATGAAGAGTCCAAACGTTGAAATAGCCTGACGTAAGCATTAGTGGAGTACATGCATAAGCGAAAAGTCAAACCAATAGAAAAATTAGAGAAGAGAACCTGAAATGTTACGGCCTTTGTCATCAAAGAAGACGTAGATATCAATTTATGCATTAAAGTTGCAGCACCAATGCCATTTTTTCTACTTTTTTTGGTTCTGCTGCAATTTGATGAATAGGGTGTCCCCTGTGATAGTTCACTTTTACAAATGTGTATGCTGTACCTCTACTTCAAGTTAAAAGGTCGAAAGAGAAATCGAAAAAATCTGTGGAAGCATATTTTGCACCTGCTTTACCCGACTTCTCTACCGTAATCGGGCGCGTCACTTCGCCTTCAGGGGCGACACCTGACTTATCGTATCCCTCATTCTCCTGCTCCAGTTGGAAACCTAATAACTTCATCAGAGCTGCTGCTGTCAGTGGCTGACCAGAAAATGATAACATGCAAAATACGTATAGGCATAAAACAGGAGTCTTCTTCGGCCGAATATGAGTTAATTTTCAGTCATTGAGCTATAGTATAGCCCCTGCAGTTCTGTTGCAGCACCGTATTCGTGTGGTTCTGAGCAGGTGATGTTTAAATGTTGCCGAACGGGACCTTAAGGTGACCATCCGAAGCAGATGGGAGCACCGTCCAACGAAGACTAGTCACTCGTTCGGTTGACTGCACTACCACTGCGGCGATGCTGGTGCAGCGACTAAAATCTACTTCAGTTTCGCGTTCGCCGAGCCTGGCATCAAGCGGATGGAGCACTCCTGACCGGCTGGTAATCGTGGATGATCCGGAAGAAGTGGCGAAAATGCTCCAGACGGCAAAACGAGGTTACTTTTACCGTTATACAGATAGTGAGATCAAGGCTACAATCCAGACTAGAAGTTCTCACAAGCCGATAGTTCCACCTAAATGCTTTCAAACTACATTTCAATGTGATTAGGAGGGGTATGGTATGGGTTCATACGTTAGGTGTCTCTCCCGACTACGGTAGCGTGGTCACCCGCCCCCGATTACGGGAAGGGGTGACCGGTGGAGGGCGTGCACTCCCTACACGATCCCGTTCGCCACTCATTTCCCGCCTTGCCGCGCTGCCCTATTTGGACGCAAAACAGCGCCGCAATTTGCGGATTCGTTAATTGGTGCAACGTCGTCTAAAACTGCACTACCACTGCAGCGACGCTGGTGCAGCGACTGAAATCTGCTTCAGATTCGCGTCCGACGAGCGTGATCTCAAGCGTAAGGGGTACTCCTGTCTGTAGGAGGATGGCAGCTGGTTCGGAAACGTTGTATCGAAATGCTGGGGATGCCGAAATGGCAAAAGGTTGTTATCATTACACTTCAATGTCTCTTGCAGTGTTGAAAAGTGTTTGAGATCTGCTTCAGATATACTTCCACCAAGTGCAGCAATGAACCATTCTACTACTGGTGGCCGTCTGAGCACAATTGCTGAAGAAGTGGAGGAGGAGGAGGAGAGAGGAAAGGATGCTGAGGACGGCGAAAGCTCTTCTTCGCTGGAGGATGGAGAGATAAGGGACGACTCATCGACGGGGCCTTCTGACCACTCTGACTCTGACTCTGACTCTGACCCGCTGCCAAAAAAATACCGGCTCCGTTCAAGCTCTAGAAACTCTGACTCTGACTCGCTGCCAAAAAAATACCGGCTCCGTTCAAGCTCTAGAAACTCTGACTCTGACTCGCTGCCAAAAAAATACCGGCTCCATTCAAGCTCTAGAAGCCATGGACACCGCCGTGAAAATTACCGGACGGGCGCTACTCGGTCGACGTCTAGTAGATTCCGCAGCACTTATAACACAGGTAGCCCTACTTTACCACACACCATTTAGCGCGACGTTTCGTACACAACTGCTATACCACACATATTATCATTGTAGCCTCATCCACATCTTCAAGTTGGAGAAATGCGAGAATATCAGCCGGTGCATCCAAATCATCTAGATACGAAGGACCTCGAGAACTAGTCCTTCCCTCTAGGCAGTTCTACGCTGAACTGGTTGATCGCCTGAATGAAGTGAAGCTTTCTGGCGCTCCAAGACCTGGTGAGCAAACGATGGAAGGCATGACTTCACTGAGAGCAGGATTAATAGCAAATTTTCTGTCTAGATCGTTATCGTCCGTCAGCGGGAAATAGCAGTCGCGATGACTCGCGCAGAGGCTATTACAGGACATGGGTCGATAGAAAAGTCCCGAGAAGAAAGACTTCGGAACCTTCTGATATATATTTCAGAAGAGGTAAGCTAACAGCCAACATTGTTATTCTACAAATGAGGTGGCTACGCTTAGCCTCGGAATTGGCGGATAAAATAGTGGGTTTCAGGTTCTAACAGCTACGACTCAAGACATTCCAAATAAACTACTGTAATGTCAAGAGCAAAAAGGTCGGTTGGTATTCTGAACGAAATTTCAAGCTATGGAATTTACTGAGTTAAAGACACTTTTTTGGTTGAAATGTTTGACGTCGGGGAACAGCGACTGTTACTGGGCTATTAGAACATCCAGAAATTCGATTTAGGTTCAATTCAACCCATGGTTCCAAGCAGCATCTCATTTAACCTACTTCACTTCCTTCGACGTGTTTTTGGTGCAACTCATCTAATTGTTCAAGGTAAGCCAACGTGTTGCAGATTGGGGGGGGGGGGGAGTGCATTCCCAACACGATCCCGCCCGTCACCCACTCCGCGCCCTGCCCGCGCCGCCCCATCTAGATGAGTTTGTGACACGCAAAAACCGCGCCGCGGATTGTAGATCCCACTATATATAAAAGAGTAAGCGGTTGTCCGTCCGTCCGTCTGTCCGTCCGTCCGTCTGCTCATCCGCCTGGCCTTTCCTAGACGTCGAGTAACAGACGTCCGGGTTCAGACCAGGTGTCACCCATATCGGGTTGAGAGCGTCAGAAGACGTGTCACCCATGTTGCGCAAAGGGCCTTCGGGTTCATAAGACATGTCACCGATCCCCTTCAACAGACGTCCGCCTTGAGAAGATGTGTCACCGACGTCGTGCAACAGGCGCTCGGATTCAGAAGGCATGTTAGCGATGTCAGGCAAGGGGTGTCTGGGCTCAGAAGAGGTATTACGGTTTTCATGCAAACGGTGTCTGGGTTCAGAAGAGATGTCACCTATGTCACGTAAGGGGTGTCAGGAATCCGAACACGTGTAATGGGAGACCACTAAAGGGGAGACCAGTAAGCAGGGGTCCAGTGAAGGGTGGGAGGACCAGTGAAGGGGAAGGGATACCAGTAAGGGTAGGACCTTCAATGGGAGCCAGTGACGGCCGATAAAGAATACCACTAAGGTGAGGGTTGGGGGGGGGGGGAAGTGAACGGAAACCAGTGAAGTGGGAGGGTCCTGAGAAGGGGGAACCGGTAAATGGGGAACCATTAACGGAGGACCAGTGAAGAGTGGACCAGTGAAGGTAGGACCACTAATGACTGCCGGTGAAGGGGGAGGGGACCAGTAAAGGGGATCAGTGAAGGCGAGACCAGTAATGGTGGAGCTGTAAAGGGGGTGGGGGCAGTAAAGGAGGGACCGGTAAAGTGGACCATTTATGGGGGCCAGTGAAGGGGGCTGCCAAAAGAGGGGGGATCAGTGAAGAGAGGACCAGTGAACGTGGGACCAGTAATAGGAAGAGGGATCGGTGGAAGGAACCTGGAAGGGCGGACCAGTACTTTGTTCTCACTATCGTCCAACGTGTATGTGACAGGAATGTCGCACGACCTGCATCTAGATCAAGAAGATGTGCCACAGATCGAACCTTGCGAAGCATGCGTTGGATTTTCAGATGACCTTTGCCTTTGAAAGGCAGCGTGTGCGTGTACATGCCTCTCACTGTCACTATTGACTGATGCTCACTACATTTTTCTGCCTGTATCTACCTGCACATGGGTAAGGGGGTATTGTGCAATGTCGGGGAGGGGGGGGGGGGGAGTAGGGAGAATGACCGGAGGATTATTATTGCCGTCGGATATTTAGCGGTGTAGAGCTATACAAGTGCTTGTGCGCTTTTGTAGTCCGACGGTTCGACTGCCTTGGTGCCATGTTTTTCTGAGCTGAGGTTCGTTTCGTATTGAAGGAATAGCTCTTGACTCCGAGCATACAGTGAAAGAAGGAAGCGATTTAGAGGTTTGCCCGAGATAACACGCCCCAATCGTCACCTATCAGACGTTAGGTTTTTGAGCAATGCCACGCCTATTAACGAACCAGACGTTCAGCGGCCTAGCGGCCGCCAAACATCTGGTTGGGGGCTTCGCCCCCAAACCCTGAGAATAGAACACTCTTCTTTCACTGTATGCTCGGAGTCAAGAGCTATTCCTTCAATAAGAAACGAACCTCAGCTCGGAAAAACATGGCACCAAGGCAGTCGAACTACAAAAGCGCACAAGCACCTGTATATCTTCAAGACGTTCTCTAAAGCTTGCTCTGGGAAAGTTTATTGATGGAGCGCTGCATTACAGTGCAAAACCAGTCACTTGCTCACATCAGTCACCAAATTCGGGAGACACCATGGATAAGTACAATAAACAGCTGCAGCGGGGTGCACCAACTAATTCTGGAGGGCATGCGTCCCCTACACGATCCCGCTCCGCCGCCCACTTCTTGCCCTGCCTGCTTCGCCCTATTTGGATAAGTTTGTTCCGCGCAAAATCGCGCCACAGTTTGCAGATTCTTTAACTAGCGTGACGTCGTCCTAAAACCTAACAGCTGATAGAAGACGATTGGGGATTTTAAAGGATTAAACAATTCTTTTTTGTTGAAGAAATTTCTAGCGGATGATCAGGTTGTTGTCATGACACGTCTCGATAAGGTGTTACTGTATTTGTCGTAAAACGCAGACGACGCCTTAGTACAGAGAAATGTGGTGGGACTTGAAGAAAGTCTTGGCGCTGCAGCTGAAAAGTCTTTTCCTCCAAATGTGGTGTACAATATTCCAATCGTGTCAGAAGAATGAAATCTGCTCAGGGCCAAGGTCAAAGAAAGTGATTAGCAACGCGATGCTTTCATGTGATCGCAGGAACCCTGAAATCTCGTTCTCGATTAACGCTCGGAGCGCTCCTTGCCGCCTCTTCCTGAGGGCAGTGTAGGGAACACTGGTTAGGTGTCTCCCTGAATAACGGTAGCGCTCCACCGCCCCCGACTACGGCAGCGTGGGGGATGTTGAGCCCGCCTTCGACGAGGTGCGACGGATGAACAGAGCAGACTATGCGCCGTGGAGCAGACTTTCTGTCGTAGAGTATTGATTGAAAACGTTGTTCTTTTTTTTCGCTCTTCTAGTTTTCATATGCTTGGGGGCTTTGGGTGACCCTTGCTGGAGGGGGGGGGGAGGTCGTCGTATTACACATTTTAACGAAGGCAATAGAGATCGAATTAGCCACATGCTAGTAAAGACTGTACTCAAGTAAAGAACTGTAAAACAAGCAAAAGAAGGCACATAGGAAACGATGAAAAGATAACATGGACTGAACGAAAGCTACAAAGCTGTCGTACACATTAAAGAAGTATAAAAATCTCTGAAAAAAATCGTCTTTGTAATCTTAGAGGAGCCATGTGGTCGTGGCCGGACCCAAAACGTGTAGAAAAACTATAGAGCAAAAAATAGAATAGAATCAGGTCCGGTCTGCTTCCGCAAGGAATCCGCTCCACGGCAGCAATGCGCGCGTTGAACAACTCGCCTCATCTCGTAGTGAAACCTTGTCCGTGGCGGGCGAGGCACCCGGTCTGCTTACGGTAGTCAAGCGCGTCGCTCCGCCTTCTACAGCAATGGGAGACACCTAACGTAACGCACCCCTACTGTTTCGTAGCAGAAAATCTCGTCCACGATGAACGCTCGTCAGACCCCTTACATACTCCGCCCTATCTCAGGGCGGCGTAAAGAACGCCTCTCAACCTCCAGATCGCAGTCTATATACGTTTCAGCCCGATCAGCTGTAAATAGTCGCGTTCAGTTAAAGTCGCCGGCGGTAGGGCAAAGTGTTCTTTGACGAATAGTAGGTGAACGGGCGGCCACTCATCAATTGTATTTTAACAGCTGGCGCGCCCTCCTCACTTGCTGTGATTGGTCACCACGAAAATGGGGCTACTGGGCACGTAGTCCCTATCCTCTACCTGACCAGTCTACCAATCTATCGACTGCTATTCTGCTGCCTCTTTGTCGATTCCGCAGTTTTTTTGTATTTGGACGTAATACTGCAGTGTGAAGGCTCGATGAGCACCGTGACCGTTTGGCTTTGAGGTGAAGGCCACTGTAGTAACTAAGGTCATGTTTTGTAATTCTATTGTTCTAATATGCAGAAGAGCTGCGAGCGTCTAACACGATGCTCCTCTGGCCTTCCACTGCCCGAGCTGTGTAGACTGCGTTCAAGAGACATTCAGATCACGGCCTGCATTAGCCCTAGTTTATACTTGCTGCATCACGGTCGCCATAGATATCGATTTTTCGCGTCGCTCCGTCGATATCTATTCCGACCATGGTGCCGCGCCGCGCAGCGGCGTAAGTATAAACTGGGGCTTACCGATCTCTGCTGAAGCTTGACCGTATCATATAGAGCGATTGGTCACAATTGCTAGATTCTATCGGTTCCTGACCAGAGTAGGTCATTTGAGGTGGGTCCCGTTTAGAAATGCTGGACGAGGGACACGACTGTAAAAATTTTGGACGGTGGACAACTACTATAACATAACTAACTAATCAATCATAAAAATATACATGGCATGCCTATGGTACCAGAGAAAAACCGATGATATTGATCGATGCTGTAGTAGGCAGATCAGATGAAATAAGAAAAAATCGATTGAAAGATTGATAATCGGTTAGGAAAACTGGCTTTTAAGGTGATCGGCAGGCTGTTCGTCTGGACAAGTTCCTAATCGGTAATTATAGCAGCCACTGGGTCATTTTACCGCTGGACGGAATAAGGAACAACCAAGGCTATAAGAAGTCGAAATCTTTGGAACAGGAGTGGTTTTCAGTGCAGGTTGCGTAGAAATTTGTTGACCATTCGTAGTGCGCGCTGTACTCGTAGCGGCGAACTCTTAAAAAAATCCCGTTAAAATGTTTAAAAGAACTTTGAAGAATTAATTTTAAAAGGGCCCACTGCTCTTTAGGGTATCTACGTCATTCAACAATGATTTAAAAATGTAAGCGCACTTTACAAGTTAACCAGTAGGTGCTTGGTAGATTCGAAGCATTGTTTGCTGTAGGCTCCTGATCGACTTTGTTTTGGCATGTGGTCTTCTTTTCAATCAGAATCCATTTCAGAGCTCTGTTCCTTCATGGATTCCCGGTTTCATGCGAACAATCTCCCTTTGTCAACGTAGAAAGTCATTTAGTGTAGATCTTCCTCCATATTAATCTCTTCGTAGGCCCTTTTGAATTGTTTGTTCTAAGAGACTTCCTCTGCCTTTCATTCCAACGAGGTGACGTCCTTCTCATTGTGTGATCACTCCAGGCAGACGTGTCTTCTGCAGTGATTCCTGCCTTACGTCAATCGTCATCTGCTTATTCATGCTCAATGCTGATATCCACTATCTTTTATTGCAGTGATTCTTACAGGTCTCGCTCACTTCTTTCAAAGCGTGCTACCTTTTTCATTCGCCGTTTGTGTCATAAAGGCCTTGGTTGTTTAGAAAATGGGGTGATTGCACCTCACGGGTGACTTCCAGCTGGTGTTGGATACGGTTCGTTTGTACGGTCAGGGTTATGCGTGCTCATACTCTCAGATGTCCTCTACCTCTGCTACCTCATGCTTCACTGGCTGACCTCAAGCTCTGTGCTTTCGCTGCCTAGAGAGCGGACACGAGTAGCAGTCGTATGCAGTGCTTCTGTAGGGATTCTCTCTTCTGCCAAGACGTGTTTTACGCAATTCGATGAACACACTTCTGTCATTCACTTCACTTTCAGTGAAGTACAATTTTTTTTTATTTGAGTACTTTGAGTGCTCTGCGAGCTTTATGAATCTTCTATGAAGATGTACTGTTGTATTTTCGAATAAATCTTTGTTGTACACCGCAGCTCCTTTACTTCGAAGTGCAGCTGTTCTGTTGAGGTGCGTGAGTAGAAACTTTTTTGTATCTCTTCATCGTAATAAAGGCGCTGTAGGTAGTCGCTGTTTCGGTGCCTTCATCGCAAACGAAGAAGAAGCGAGAAATTGTGAACTCGCCAATTGTCATCGAGAAATCGGTACGAATACCCTGTCAAGGTTTAATAATCCTGTCCTGCAATAGACGTGTCGGTTTATTCATCGAATCGTGCGTATGAAACAGAAGCGATACATGGGAATTGTAAAGAAAACAAGCTGAGGGCTGACAATACGTGTACTTTGGCTATAATACCTCGGTGGGTGCTATCTGCGAAAGTTGAGAAGCGAGTATAAGGCATAAGTAATAACTCGGGGACACGTCGGCGACGCGCGATCTGTCGCCGACAACGTCGACGACAGAAGTGTATCAGAGTGCGTTTGTAGCATCGGAGCAGGTTTTCAATGTCATCATTTGGTAACCAACCTAAACACAGACATAGAGAAATGGAAAAAGCAGGTCGTTCTTCCGTCCCACGACACAGCAATGATCCCAGACGTCAGAAATGGATGAGAGTGTGATTAACACCGCCAACATGGTGGCCAGTAAGCAATATGGACTCAAATATAACAAGCAGATGAAAAGTCGGAAAGGAATTCTGACCCATTTTACTGCTTGCCTACTTTATCCTGATCGAACTAAAGTGGATTGTGAAATATCTGGGTGGCTTATATCGTACTATGAGTGAAGTACGTATTGGAAGCGGACAGACCTCCCGTCTATCAGTGCGTGGCCAGAAAAGCGGTAGGGTTTTGGCCCACTTGATCTCATCCCAACACTACTCAAGCCGATTGGTCCCTAGGCATATAGCTGAGCCAGCCCATGTGTGTCTGGTTGTCTAGCGACATTGCCGTGCTTTTATGGTGAGTTTTGCCTATGATATGGACCGGATCTTGCCTCTAATTTCTTCAACAAGAGTATTCTGTAGGGAGAAATGGTGTTTGGGGAAATTATCTTCGAAAGCAGGGGTGTGCGTGAATGAAATTTGAAATTTCGTAAACCGTAAATCGTAATTACGAAAAAGCAGTCGTAAGTCATAAATCGGAATAGTTATCTGTGCTGTAGTGCAGTACACCTAAATCTTTAGAGGCTTTTTATGCTAAGGTTAATCAGATGTGATTCAATATCCATTTATTTGTCATGTTTTTAACTTTTTAACTTAAGCTGAGCGGTTTTCTTATCAAAATATTTCGTTTTTCGACGTCTTCTTCCTAGCAGGACACCTTTCAAATCAAACATAACACGTTTCAAGAAAGTCGAAAAAACTGTAAATTCAAAAACTTTACATAAGCCCATCTATGGTATTCCAACAAAAAAGCCTACATCGTATGAATATTCATTAAATTTCTAACTTACTGCCAATTCTTCAGCTTGCATATCGATCTAGGATTTATAGAAATAACAGCGAAAAATTCTCTCAATGGCACGCCCATTCTATGTGGTCTGGTTGGATGGGGTGCTTCCATCTTCCAATTGTACCCGTATTTATCACATGTATCGGAACATTAGTGGGTTATCCTTTCCACATAAGTGTAGCAATTTTCTGGACCCCGCCTCCAATCACGAACGATGTGGATTGTTTGATCGCGGATTTGCGTCAGTTCTGTTCAGCTGAGTTAGCATGAATCTGTTATAAACAAACTTTCTAGAGTTGGCACGTTGTGAAGTAGCTGCCAGGTTCGACCCTCGATCCCTAGCTATGGGCCAGCGCTTAGCTCCCACTTTGGCCGTCGCATTTATGTCCAAAATTGAAGCTCCCGTGTTAGCTAGGCTCCCTGCTCTATATATCGATGACTGCCTCATCATCGGTTCTACCCAAGAGGAGATGGGCATATGCTTCGATATCATAAGCAGCTGTGTGAGTATATCAAGTTTACACGGGATACTCCAAAGGATGATGGCTTCCGTCTTTGAGCTTCCAAATACAACTGAATGGAGGGAGAAAAATAACAAAGTGGCATCGTAAACCCACTAACAAAAGTGTCTTGGTCCATAGCAAGTCAGCGCATCCGACACAGACCAAAACTGCTGTCGTGCGCAATATGTTCTGCACAGCAAGCGGAGAATCTACTGAGGAAAACAAGCGCAAGGAATCGCTAGCGCTTGCTCATCAAATCGCTGCCAAGAATAGGTACACATTCTTTGGCTATCAGCGAAATAGCACCAGCAATCGCGCACGTGATTCCTCATTTGATGACAAAATCCCATTTGTCATCCCTTCCGTCTCAGATTAGAAGGACGGGATTGGAAAACGATGTCAAAGGTGTAGATACACCTCCTGTTAACATGAAAGGTTGTTTAGAGTGCAACCGACTATACGACCGAACTTGTGAAACCCCAAAATGCACCATGTATCCTGCAGGTAACGAAGGAGACTGCATGATTTCGAGGCTTGTCTACCTAATAGACATGGAATCCGAATCATGCATTTTCGGATATCCGGCCGGATTTATCCGGTTTCGGATTATCCGAAATCCGGCTCGGTCGGAAATTGCCCTCATCTGAATCATCCGAAGATCCGGGGTTTCTAAAATTGTCCTCATCTGAATCATCCGAAGATCCGGGGTTTTCAAAATTGCCCTCATCTGAATCATCCGAAGATCCGGGGTTTTGAAAAAAGCAATAATTCGGATAAAATCGGATAACAGGAGGTTAGCGCGCCTTGCTGGCGAACTCTGCGTCATTGATAACCTGACTTTTTCGGGGAAATTTGCAATCATTTGGCGGAAATTCTCTCACAAGGGAAGGGTCTGATAGCGTATATCTGAATGAGGAGAGGGAGTCATTCTATTAAATAGGAATAATCGCCACCTCTCAATTAGCATAAAATGTGTTTCATTTTTGCCAAGTCGTTAAACCCAAGTAGTGGGGGTTCTTGAAGTCACAATTGAACGGCGCATCACGAATTGGAGTTCTTGTACGACCGCGATGCCTCTGCCGGCAAGCAGCTCGGAGCGCAATGGGTAGTGGCGATGCTTCATGGGAGGAAGGTCGGGAATTCGATCCTCATGCGCTGCTGCATTCCTGCTTTTTAAATGATTGGCTGAGATTTGAGGGATTCTGACGTCTATACCATTTTCAGATGTTTTCTACGCACTTTCCAGCTGCATGCTGTGGTACTCAACAGGATGATGCATAAATATTCAACACCAGTGATACACAGGTACAACGTGCATAAAGCAGCACTGGACACAATGGGCAGGGTATAAATGCTGCAGGCTCCTTTCAGTCTGTTTCCATACATCGGCCAATGACTTCGGGTAAAACCATCCTGCTCGGATATTTAAAAGAGACCATGATGTGAGGTCACATGTGGTTAAAACGAGAAAGTCTGTGGATCCCGGAATTTGACCTAAACGGCATCAATACACTCTTTCTCTTATCTTTGCCTGTCATTTGGAAATAAGAGGTCTGCTGTAGGTTCTCTAAAACCTAACACTAACAAAGTCGCCGATGCTCGAGTGGCGATCCACATGCTCACGCTGAAGTGTGGTCCACCTTTAGATAAGCAGCCTTCATGGGAATGCAACCTGACCGAACGGATGGCTATCATACCCAAGGATATCGAAGCACGTCAACTTAAAGTTAACGAAGACGAACGGCTGGAAGTGGTGGAAAACCAGAAGTTTGGGATCAGCAAAATGAACTGATAGACGTGGAAAGGCTGGCAAGCAGTGGGCATACGATAACGTTTTCGGCTGGAACTCTTGTTTCAGAGGAAAGGGAACGTCTTCAATTGGATTTCGCCTATGGATCCGATTTCATTTGTCCATATATGGAAGCAAAGTGTGAGGAGTTAGTAGCCTTTATGCGCTGCTCGTATTGTGACCAGTGCTTATGTTCCATGCGCTTTGTGTCTGTGTATCACTGATGTTAAATGTTCATACATCGTTATGTTGAACAGCTTTCCAATTGAGTTTTGGTTAAAAAACCGGTCAGTAATAAACAAGTGGCAACAAAGTTGCTCTTAAGGCATACATCTGGGAGCACTGCACAGCAAACATCTAAAATGGTGCAGATGTCAGAATCGTTCAAATCAAACAATAAGGTGAAATGCAAAGATTTAGTAGCGCAGAAAAGTCGAACCCTCTACCTCCCTCTCATGGAGCAACGTCGCTATCCACTGCGCTACGAGCCGCTTCCCGCCGGCGGCATTGCGGGCGTACAAGACTGCCGAACTCGTGAGGCGCCAATTCCACTGAAACTTCAAAGATCCTCTACTCCTCGGGCTTATCGATTTGGCAAAAAAGAAACACATTTTTATACTATTTAAAGAATGGCGATTATTCCTATATATATGGTGGGGTGACTCGCTCTCTCCGTTCAGACATACGCTTCAGACCCTTCCCTTTTCAGAGCACGAGAAATTTCTTGCGGGGCGTTTTGGAATCGTTTCAGTATTGTACTTTACAAGACTTTGCTGTGCATTACCAACTCACTATTGAGCTGGTACTGGCTCTTTGGGGTCCTAAAGCTGTTTTTTGTTTGTTTTGGAAGCGCAACATAGCTCTGCAGAGGGCTCCCCTCGTAAGGCAGCCAAATACGACATCTTTTACGTAGCGCTGGTGTGTTCCACTCCATTGGTGAAATAAGCTAGGCCAGATATAATGTAACTGGGCATTCATGTGCCTTGCTACCAGGGCATATAAACACTTAATTCAAGGTGAGGCGCTCCAGGCTGCTTTGCGCCCTCGTGCTTCAATTGGTCAAGGAAATAAACGCAGAGTTACTGATGTGTTCCGTTTTTAAGAGGTTGCGTGCCCCTATTATATCACTTATCCGGTTGTATCCGAATAGGATATCCGAAATCCGGCCCGGCCGAAAATGGCGTTATCTGAATCATCCGAAGATCCGGGGTTTGAAAAAATGGCCTATCCGAATCATCCGATTATCCGGAAAATTGGTGTCGGATCCAATGTCTACTACCTAATAAGGTGCAACAGCTGTGGAGAGGAATACATCTGTGAAAACAGCTCGCCCTTCTACATTGGCGCTAAGGAACACCTGGAAGGAAAGAGCAGATCACGACCATCAACTGCTCTGGGCTGCCACAGCGTAAACGACCATAACTGCGCTGGGTCATTTTCAAAATTCTAGCACGGGAGGCCCATACCGCCGCACGCAAAACCCTGGAAGGGTTCTGGATACAGGCCAAGAGCCCGAGGTTGAATCGGCGAGGGAATGTGGTTATATAACTCGCGAGCTCACCCCTTACATCAGTCTCGCCTTTTAGACAGTTTCACCTTGTGAGGTTTCTCGGGTGTTCTAAATGTGGGTCTGCTGTCACCTCTCTCTGCTGGAAGGGTTGCTGTTTGGGGGTCTTTGAATTTTCGTAAGGTTCGTGGCGATGTTTGGCCTGGTAGCTTCCACATATGTTTGGAATTTTTCAGACTGTGAAGAAGGCGACATCGCCGGAACGATAGTCGTCAATAAAGCGTGTACTATCTCGGTTTCGAGTTCAAGACCACATTAAACAAACTTACTAGACGTTATTATCAATCAGAACGTGAACCTGCTCGGTGACAAATCATCCTCATCATCATCATCATCATCATTATCATCATCATCATCATCATCATTTTAATTAGCGTTTGTCCCGCTTGGTGGCGGGGTCCACTCTTCTGGTGTGGTGACGCCAATTCTCCCGATCAAATGCTTGATCAGGGTGCACACTAGCCATCTTTAAGTCCAAATCCAACGTATCTAGCCAACGTTGCTTCGGGCGTCCCTGGGTTGCTTTCCAGGGACCTCAAGGTTCAGGCCTATCTTCTGGACGGTGTCGTCATTAGCGCGAAGGACGTGGCCGTACCATAGAAGACGAGCTTCGCGCAGCTTCTCGGCTATCGGGACGACACCGAACCTCTGTCGTATGGCGTCGTTGTGAACGCGGTCTAAACGCGTAATAGAGCCGTTTCTTTTCTCGGACTTTTTCTCTCACATCGTCAGTCCACAGCCATGCCTGCCTGTCGACCCAGCGTGGTCCAGGCTTCGTTGTGCCGAGTTCGAGGCGTGCAGCCCGAGTTATCGTATTGGTAGCGTCCTTCCAGGTTTCGTCGACAGTTGTCACTGTCGGCAACCGAATGCGAGAAATAACTGCCGCTTCCTTCTCTTTCAGTCGCCACCATTTGATTCTAGCCGACTCGCACCGCTCGACATGTTTATACCTCGAAGGCGTGATCTTCAGCGAGCAGATCAAAGGACGGTGTTTCGTGGCAACCGCCTCATACGGCACGGTCTTCGAGTATGTGACAAGTCCTTGGTCGCGATGCCTAACAAGGACATAGTCAATCTGCGTTTTAGCATTCCCGCTATAAAACGAGATAAGGTGGGAGTCACGCTTTCGAAATTTGGTGTTCACGATGGTGAGGTCATTGAGTCTGCATACTCAAGCATACGCTCACGATCGGCGTTGCGCGACCCATATCCAAAACCACCATGACAGCTGTAGCCGTCTTTCGATGCTCCGACGTGACCATTAAGGTCACCTGCCACAACAACCATATCTTGTGACGGTACTTCCGCCCTCTTCTCATCAAGCAGGGACCACAACTCGTCCTCGGTTTGCTCGGAACAGCCTGCCTGCGGTGCATACGCAGAAAAGAAATGGCATCGTCGCTCTTCTACGGCGACAACAATCTTCATCAAGCGGTCATAGAAACGTTCTACGCTTGCAATTGCGTCACGGAAACGTTCGGAGACGATTATACTGACACCACTGGTGGTCCTGGGACTTTCACATAGAACGGCCTTGAAACCACGTCCTATGTCCCTTGGCTTGCGGCAGGACCACCTCGTCTCGTGCACCGCACAGAAGTTCACTCTTCTTCGCTTCAGTGCTTCAACCAACTCGCACGAGCGGCCCGTCAACGTACCCACATTCAACGTTGCTACGCGAGTCTTGCCTACGTTACGGGACTTTCGAACTAGCTCAGTTGCCCCCGATGCCGTCGTCGCATCAGGGACCCTCGCATACTTTCCACACTCGCCGATCTCTGCGAGTGCGCGTCGGCTCCCGCAAACGCCGCAGCACTATCTGAAAATCTCTTAAGCGTCATCAACCATGCGATGTGACATGGGTCTTCATAGGCCGGTCTGTCAAAAGGGCCTGTCGCCTGCAATCGAGTGTCCGCGATTAGCTTAGCTTCCCGAGGGAGCAGTTTCCAGTGGCACCACGTGGAGGAACGGACATCGCTACCGCTCGGTGACGAAATATCTAGGAATTTCTGCGAGCACGCTGAGGCTGAGAAGTTATGGCGGAGCATTGTTATATCAAGAGTGGATGAGTTTGCAGAGAGTCTGTCGACTTCTCAGCGGAGATCGGATTCGCGAAGCAAGGTGTTATTCATTCTTGACGTATTGCAGGTCGATTGTGATCCAGCGGCGGTTTATAGGATGGGAAGGCTGAATGCCTCTAAGTCACGCTTAATCGAAGTTGTGCTTTCATGTCATTATTATTGGAGGAAAGCTTTGAAGAATGCGAGGCTTCTGAGCAGTTTCAGCTACGGATACGTCTTTGTGCGGAGACGTATGACCGCAAAAGAAAGGGCGCTGGACTACGAGCTAAGACAGTTAGCCAAAGAAAAAAAGGTGTGACTAAGAGGGAGTGGGTGGTTCACCGCGGACAGCGTAAGCATGTTTCTGAACTTCCTAACGGTGATGCGGGAAGCGCGTTACGGTGCACGGTCAGCCTTCCACTTTCTCCTGTTATTTGTTGAATTTACGTAGCATTGTAAACAAACTGCTACATTTCCATCCTTTCCTGTCATCTGCAAAGCCTGATGTAGTGTGCGTCACTAAAGGCTGGCTAAGTGAAAGGATTACGGATGGGGAAATTTTTTGCGACCTCTCCTATGTAGTCCATTGAGCTGACCGGCGCAGCGGCAGAGGTGACGGAGTATTTTGCGCCATTCCTAAGACCATTAATTCCACTTTGCTGAATTTTGGTTTTTCCGGCAAGGCCGATGCCCCTTGTGTAGAGATCTTCTCGTGTTCAAGTGTCCTAGCTCAAATTCGATTTCTTGTTACCTACCGCCTTGCGAATTCAAGAACACGTGATGATGATCACTTGATCAACGTGCTTTCTTCGTTTGTAGCAGTTTGAGACAGAGCAGTGGTTTTAGGAGGCATTAACATTGGCATGGACTGAAATAATCGAATCCCTCAGAACTCCGCTTCCTCTAACTTTTTATCGTTTTCGAGAACGCAGGCTTCACGCAAATGGTTTTAGAACCGACGCATGAAGGCAACGTTTGGTATAAGATTTTTCAGAACTGGATCTGTTTTTTGGTCGCTCATTATGACGTGCACAATGCTATGCGCACCTTTGAGTGCAATAAATGAATAAATAAATATGCCTAACACCAGTGTAATCGTCTTCGCGTAGCCGGTTTCCTAAAGTTGCCGCAGATTCCCACCACCGAGGCTATTCGCGTTGAGTGAAAGCGTGAGAAGAGACCGCCTCCGCTACAGTGCTCTCAATTCACAGGAAATGTGGGCGAAATCGACCACGTAGGTGAAGTGTGGCAGCTCCAGACGACATCGCACTATCATGTGGGAAAGGCAAGCTGCCGTCAGCTCGCGAGACGGCATTCCATATTGGAATCATCTCTAGGGTTTCCGTAGAAGTAGAATAGTGGCGCATCCTATAAGAGAATGAGTAACGCCGTTCTTTACCCTTTAAAAGGATAAAGGATAAAGGACGACGTTCTTCAATCCCCCTTTAGGATGCGCCACGCGTTCTGTTTCTACGGGATGTCGTGAAGGCGAGTTCAATGCGTACTTGGCCATAATTGCGGTGGCCAGCCGATGAACAAGTCAGCGTTTTATCCTTCCCAGACAAGTCTGGTACCAATTCACCACCCCCGGAGGGATGGAAGGCTTGGTTGGCCTGGGCGGGAAATCCGAACCAGGAACCTGGTATCGGGTGCAGGCGACAGTCGGCGCCTCCTCCGACTGTGCTCCACGCGCCCCCATTGATATACAGATCGAGAACCTAGAAGTGGATCTGCATAGCGGCTTTGGTTTGTTCCAGTAGACGATAGCAAGTGGTCGATGATTTATTGCTCGATCTTGATTCCTTGTTGTAACGCCCCTTCAACGACGCAAAGAGTAAAGTCGGAGTAGGTACCCTTTATTCTTTACCCTTATGTAATTCCGAATTCTCAGTTGTTCATGCAACTTATCATTATCACATAGTTAAATAGTTTCGAATAGGCGTCAAATGCTTGTACGCCCAGCAAAGGAGGTTAAAGGATAATGTTCAGTGTGAATCGATCCTTCTTTAGGATGCTCCTTGCACGCCATTTCTAGAGGATATCAATGACACAGTTTGAATGCGTATTTTGTCTACACAACCTTCAAGACGCAAAGTAAACTTCAGCTAGATTTCCATTTTTGGCAACAAGGCGATAAACTTCATTAGGACACTAGTCGAGAAGTCTCATTATTACATATATAATAGACAGTTTGTCGTTGAGTAGACATTTTTATTTAAATTCAGGTGTTACTATTTTGAAGCCCAAAGCCCGAGGATGTAAATACCGATCGTATGAGGTCAGAATCAACACAAAAAGGTAAGTTCTTCAAAGATTGCTAAGTATGTTTACGGTAAATAACATACCCAAATGTAGAGAGGACTGACAAAGGCGTTTGTGCCAATTCAACCCTTAAGCGAAATGAAAGTTGCTTGCGAGGTACTCGCTTCACTACCCATGGTGAAGTTTATCATCGAGCGGAATAGCCGTTCATCCAACCACAGTCTTCGGTTGTACCTGAGCTTACAAGTCTGCATACGTGGCATCGTCACCCCAAGGGCCGGCTCGAGCAGTCGGCTCATTCGCTCCTAGTGTTCTCCTCCGAACGGTCGTCTGCACACTCAGTTGGGTTCTTCCTGCAAATCCTCTTCTGCTCTTGCCGTTGAGTATATCCTTGAGGGTTACCACTAGTCTACTTAGACCATAGAGTCTTCAGAAGCAGCAGACCAAGCCATTGCGTACTTCTGAGGCCTTACCGCTACTCTACGTAGACCGCAGAGTCTTCACCCGTAGCAGACCAAGCCATTGCGTGCTTCTCTACAGGAGCCTACAAGTCCGCATACGTGGCATCGTCACCCCAAGCATCGGCTCGAGCAGTCGGCTCATTCGCTCCTGATGGTCTCCTAGCGGTCGGTCGTCTCCACACTCAGCTGGCTCCTTTCTGCAAACCCTCTCCTTTTCTTACCGTAGACGATATCCTTGAGCTTCTACCGCTACTCCACTCAGACACAGAGTCTTCAGCAGTACCTGCAGTAAAGCCTACTGATGCCTATGCTTTATCGCCTAGGGTACATAGAGCACAAAGCTTCATCTACCTACAAATTAATCCTAAACATCGATATCATTAATTAGATACTATAATTAGGGTAGCGAAAATCTATTCCTTCTTCCTTTTCACATTTTTGGTTGCAGTGGACATGATTCCAAACACCTTACCGTTTTCTCGACCGCCGTCGTTCAACAGTGAAAGAAAATGAGCAGTAACATATATTATTACTTTTGACTGATGGGTTTTATCCTAAAACACTGTTTACGAAGTTGACAACAACAATCTCGAAAGCAGTAAAATTCTTGAATCCGTGGACAATCTGGAGAGATTTCATGTTAACGACTGAAAGCAAAATGATGTGTATTTCAGGTTTCACGATTTCTCCTTACACTGTTTGTCAGCTAACAATCTGAAGGTTGTGATCCGGAGGAGCGCTGAAGATCTTAGATTTCGATAAGAGAGGTGTATGTGCTTTCAATTCTTCAGTTTCATATACGCAGCAATGTAATCTCAAAAACGAAAACAAAAATTTGGAGCAGTCCTAGCTTGGTGGTACGAAACAAAATGATGAGGTAGCGCTTTTTCTGTCCACACCCCTCTACAAAAAATTCAGAAGTGCATCGAAGCATCACTTGCTTCACATTTTCCTTTTTTGGTGGCTTGAGAAGACCACATAAAATCGAAACATTTCTCGTGGTCTACTGGGAGCCAAATCGGTGCGTTATGGTTCATAAAGGACAAAGTCTGAACGATAAAGGCCGGCATTGATCAATCCCTACCCTAAATTCGTTAATTCCCAATAACATTCTTGACTTTTGCAAACTGAAACTGAATCAGGAGTTCAAGTCTGTGTAGGAGCTCGTCTCTGCGAGCAAATTCAAAACATTTCTTGAAAAAAACCTTCCCACACACTTTTTAAAATCGTTGAAATCTACAAACAACACCTGCACATAGTTACGAAACAATAATGATTGGTCACAAGAAGATATCGTTAAACTTTTTAACCTTTTTACAAACCCTTTTTGAATACTCTGTACTCCTTCAGGCGTGGTTAGCCAACGTTGATCTCCTGCAAAGAGACGAAGCGATCTGATGAGCCAGGAATACGAAGGAAAACTTGTCGAACAGAAGCAGGAAGAAGCTATGGCCGAGAAAGGTGAGCTCCTGTTCAGAAGATGTGTTTTGAAAGTCGCGAACTTAACTCCACAATCCAGTCTGCAAGTTCTTATGAACCGATGGTAAAAGTTAAATGCTGTCGGACAACATTTCAATGTGACTGGGAAGGGTATGATTTGGGTTCACTAGGTGTCTGTCTCGATTACGATAGCATGATCGCCCACTCCGATTACGGTAGGGTGACAGGCTACTGAGCCCAGTTCGGACGAGTTTCCGCAGACGTGTAAAATTGACATTGTGTTTTGCGCCACTGAGCCGGAACTATGGCTTTTATTCGTTTATTTCACTTCTCTCTAACTATCATGCATTTTGAGGTATATATTGCTTGTTACTATAGCTCATTTTCGTCTACTGTTCTGCTGTTTCATCTCTCATATATAAAACGGCTCATGTCGCGAATGTGGACAGCACTGGGAGGTTACATGGCGCCAGCCAGTCTTAACAAATCAGGGTACCAGCCGTATACCAATCCAATGAATATAGATCCCACGGTACATGTCTCGTTTGCTGGTACGCTCATTTGATGCGGTGATTGAGTGGCCCTCCTCCACCTACCACTGCTGCCCGCATTCGCGACATTATGTATTAAAATGGAAAGGTGAACGGTGCTGTTGTCCAACGGTAGCACTTCTCGCCCTGCCTTTTCTTTACGTGAAATCTCGTCAAGCAAACGCACTACACTCGACCACTTTACCGTAATCCGATCCATCATCTACAGTAAGAACGGACACATAATCTAGCACACGCGTATGGTTTGAGCGAAAACTTGGGAAAATGTTTCGAAAGGGAATTCATAGCACAAGAGAGATGTATACAAAGCTGGGAGTAGGATTCTGTAGATTCTAAGTGAGGCCCCGATCTTTTTTCAGTACGAAGAGTGTACGAAGAGTGTCTGTTGATGGCACCGTCACCAGCCCCGAGTCGGTTTGGGGGATTCGGGGACAGCATACAGTTTACGAGGAAATGTCCGACACTTATAGAAAAACCAATGTAGGCAACACAAATTTAGAGAGAGAAGGATTTCGCCAACACGTGCTTGAACCACACCCGACAAAATGTGTCGCTTCGGAGATGAATCTGGCGCTGTCGCCGAAAATGGATGCTCTGGTAGAGACTGCGTCGCCAAAAGAAGTCGCCAAATTGGAAGAACTGCCGCCCAGAGAGGTTCGGCAGCAGGAGCCTGAAAAGGTTCTCAGACTGCAAAATCCGAAGCGACGAAGGACTATCTTCCTAGAGGAGTTGCCACCAGCAGATGTGCCCTTTCTGGAGCAATCAACTCCGAAGAAGGCTGCCGTATTCAAGAAGCTGCTGTCAAAGAACGCCGCCTCAGTGGAAGAGCCTTTTGCAGTGCGCCATGAGCCTGCGGTAGAATCGACGCCAAGAACATCTGCCGTATTCAGAAGGCTGAGGACAAGAACGGCTTCAACATCGGAAAATACGACGCCAGAAAACGTTGCCCCACATGAAGAACCACAATCAGAGAATCCTACCACATTCGAAGGAACTCCGCCAAAACCGATTGCCACACTGAAGAAATTGGCTTTGAAAGTGGTGTCTGCCGTGAGGAAGGTGGTTGATCATGCTCAATCGGGCAAGAGCGGTGACGACAAGGAAGTGGTGGATGACTGTCGCCTGGAACCGGTGATCCCTGAAGCGAAGATGTCTGCGATTTGTGTTGAGGGGAAAGTAGAAGTCAAACAGGATGAGGAGGAGGAGACAAATCGAAACACTAGCGACGAGCACTTAGGTTCCGCTACAGGAAGAGGTTAGTTCTACCTCCTTTCCTTAACAGCATGCGTTGTGACTAAAGTCAGCTTCAGACTTGTGTCCGCCGAGCGAGATGTCGAGAGGAGAGGGTGCTCCTGACGGTCGTGAAATCGCAAATGATCCGGAAATGTTGAAGCGAAACGTTGAAAGTGAAAACGGAAATCCCGCGATGGCAAGAGCAGGTCATCTTCAGACTTTATTGTCTAATGGAGGCGTTCTGAGTGAAATCTGCTTCAGATCCACAGAGAGCAGCAGCGAGCGGGTGTGGTAACCCAGCGTGTGCAACTGACAAGAAAGAGGAGGGAAAGGCAGAAGTGGAAGAGAAAGCTGAGGACACCGACAGCTCTAGTTCTCTGGAGGATGGAGAGATAAGGGACGATCCATCGGGGGCACCCTCTGATCATGAGAGCTGCGACTCATGGCCTGAGAACTACATATATCCTGCAACGTCAAGGTGCCGTGGATACCTAATTGACCCCTTCCTACATTACCGGGCGGGCGCTGGGCAGTCTACGTACAGCAATTCCCGTGACAGTGATACAGGTAGCCATTGTTTACCACCCATTTTATATTAGGTTGGGCCGAAAGTCCTGGCGGTCTTGACTGGCCCACTTCGAACGCTCATAACTTTCTACAAAGTCAATGGATTCAGTCAAAATAGGCACCATTCGGATCAGCACGACTTTTCCATCGCGATACTAGACGATTGATTCCATCAACAAAAAATCTGAGTGGTCGAGATGCGACAAATTCTAGAACGGTTGTTTTTGCGCGGTCCTCATTCGCGAATGCTCTACCTCTGAAAGAGCTTAAAAGGCGGTAGTCGGTTGGCACAAAGTCCGTTGAGTATGGCGGATAAGGAAGATCTTCACTCCTAGTGGTTGAACTTTCATGACTTGCGAAACGTGTGGGCGAGCATTGTCGTGAAGGAGAATGGGACCTCTTCTGTTGACCAATGACGGCTGCAGCCCAAGCATTTTTACATCTTGTCGACTTTGTCACAGTAGGACTGTGCTGTGATGGTTCAGCCTGGTTCCAGAAAGCTGTAGTAGTTCCAGCCAGCCGCCGACCCCACACTTTCCATCGTCTTTTTCTGGTGGGATTTCGGCTTTGGGAGGTGCCTGAGGGGTCTTCGACGTCAACCCACCGTCCTGGTCGCCTTCGGTTATAGTACAGAATTCCCTTTCATCACATCTGACGACTCGATCCAAAAATGGGTCGTTTTGATTCCGGACGGAAGGAAAAGAGCGCGTGTAGCGCAGTCGGAGGAGATACCAGCTGTCGCGTGACCCGATTCCAGGTTCCTGGTTCGGATTTCCCATCCTGGCCAACCAAGCCTTCCACCCTCCGGGGTCGGTGAATTGGCATCAAACTTGTCTGGGAAGGATACAGCGCTGAGTTGTTCATCGGCTGGCCACCGCATGTCATTGTGTGGCCAAATACGCATTCACGTCACCGTCTCGACATCTCGTAGACGTAGAATGCCTGGCGCATCCCAAAAGGGATTGAGTAACGCTGTCCTTTATCGTTTATCCATTGATTCCGAATAAGCAATGAAGAACAGCTTTCGAAACGCGACAGTTTCTGCCGATCACTCTCTAACTGAGGGGTACACACTTCATCAGCTTTTTCACCATTCCCAGGCGTTTCAAACCATCTGTAACTGAATTTTTACTGACCCCTGACTCCGCAGTCGCATGGAATGTTTGAGATGAATTGACTTCCAACAAAGGCCTTCAGATCGTTGTCTTGGATTGCTGCAGGTCTACCGCTTCAGGATGAACCTGCAAGGTTGAAATCTCCAGAACGAAACTTCTTGAATCACCGTTGCACGATCCTTTCTCCAAAACTATTCGACCCCACACATGGTTGACTTGTCGTGCCGTTTTGGCGGTGGACCTACCCAGTTTGAAATTGAAATAGAATGTCGGGATCTATTCTAACCGGAAGGTGCATACAGTGATTTGTGCATCCAGTCCCTTGCTGGAGTTTCTACGGGAGCTTGAGCTGTTGTTCTATGATGCGTGGGCTCTTATTTGAATTAATGGGAAGTATGTTGTGTGGCATGGAATGACATACGAAATAACGGTTGCCCCACCCTCCTCCCCCCCCCCCCCGACTAGGATAGATCCAGAATGTCGTTCGGAATTGCTCTTTCGGGATACTTCGATAAGTCTTCGAAGTGACACAGTTGTTAAAAATAGGTTAAACACAAATCACTCCGTCAGACTGAGCAAAAATTTCCGTAATAGACGTTATATAAAAATGGAATGTAAGTTGAATATTGATTCAGCAGTAAACGAAGGAAAAAAACCGTCAGAACTTTCCGGCCAACGTAATGGCAGTTTAGCTTAGAACATTGTTGCTTTCAGTGTATAATTGCAGCATCGTCCTCTTCTTCAAGTGTAGCTGATACGAGAATACCAGCACGCGCACCTGGTGGATCCAGAGGAGCTTCCTATCCCTCTGAGCAGTTCTACGCTGACCTGGTTGATCGCATGATGAATGTTCGGCTTTCTAGCGCCGCCAGACCCGGTGAGCGGAAGATGAAAGGCATAATCTCACTGAGAAGAGGAGTAACTGCAAATTTCCCTGTATAGATCAGCGTCCGCACTCTATTCCACCAGCGGGAAATAGTCAGATCGACGATTCTCACAGATACGAGTACTCGAGTTGGGTCGAAAGAAAAGTACCGAAAGCAAAGACGGTGAAACCTTCCGATATATATTTCAGAAGAGGTAGGCTTACAACTAATACCAACAATCTACACACTGAGCTGGCTACATTCCTCGAAATTTCAATACGTGTTCCAGCTCCTCCAAGGTACGACTCTGACGTTTCCGACTGAGCTGCTGCGATGTCTGCTAGGAGCGAAACGGTCGGTATTTCGCTCCAATTTTGATCGGTCGAAGAACCGAAAATTTCTGTTTGTTATTTGTCGTTGGAAGACGTTTAGAAATTCGATATCAAATCAGCCTCTGGTTTCAAGCGACTTCAAGACGGAAAAACTGGAATTGAAGGTTTTCACGTGAGGCTTACTCATCATGCAGAATCTTTAGTGGTTAGCCATTGGGGACTCCCTGGTGGTCAGAATAAGAAACAGAAACAGAATAAGAATAAGAAAAGGCAGGAATGTGTGAAACAGAATGGTTTTCTGTATAAGCCGCGCAAGGATTTGAGCACTCTTCGCATTCCACGTCGCACAAGTAGCAACTAAATGGGATAAAACATTTTTACCAAGGGACGTTAAAAAATTAAAGGCGGCGATTACCCTTTTGGGTATGTACGTCTTCAAACAGTGAACTAAAAGTGTAAGCGCACTTCTACGAGTTAGCCACTAGGTGCGAGTTGTATTCCATCCTTTCTCTGCCATGGGTTTCAGATCGACTTTTCTGTTGTAGTATTTGTTTCAATCAGAATCCATTTCAGAGCTCTGCATCTGCAGCGACTTCCGGCTTCACTCTAATGCCTCCTCTTGTCATCGTAGAAAACTAATTATTGAAGTATCTCTTTTTCATGATAACCTCTTCTTCTAACGATCTTCTAATGTTGGGAACGCATTTTTTCTTTCTCCATTTCTAATCATTTCCGTTACCATTTTACTCCAACACAGTTTCCATGAAGAGTTTAGTTATTTTTAGGCGCAGTTGAAAACCTTTCATTCTAAATAGGTGACGTATTCATCCTCATTGCGCGCTCACTCCAGACAGAGTCGTGCATTCTGTCGTGATTTCTGCTTCTGTCATTCAACAACTGCTAATTCATGCTCAATGCTGGTACCCTCTGTCCTTGAATGAAGGTATTCTTCATGTATCGAGACCACTTCTTTCAAAGCGTGCTACCTCTTTCATTCGCCGTTTGTGTCATAAAGGCCATGGTTGTTTAGAAAATGGGGTGATTGTACCTCACGAGTGACTTTCAGCTAGTGCTGGATACGGTTCGTTTGTACGGTCAGAGTTATGCGGGCTCATGCTCTCAGATGTCCTCTACTTCTGCTACCTAATGCTTCACTGGTTGACCTCAAGCTCAGTGCTTTCCCTGCCTAGAAGGCGATATGAGTACCAGTCTTATGCAGTGTTTTGTAGGGATTCTCTCTTCTGCCAAGACGTGTTTTACGCAATTCGATGAACACACTTCTGTCATTCACTTCACTTTCGGTGAAGTACACATTTTTTGTGTGAGTACTCCGAGTGCTCTGTGAGTTTTATGAATCTTCTATGAAGAGGTACTGAAGAGTGTATCTTCCAATACAGTCTTCTTTGAACACGCGGCTCCTTTACGTACTCCGTCGTACTTCGTCGTACAGCTGTTCTATTTATGAATTTGAATAAATTTTTTGTATCTTTTAATGGTAACAAAGGCACTGTTGGTAGTTGTCGTTCTGGTGCCTTCATCACAAACGAAGAAGATTAAGGGAGCAATTGCCTCGCCGGTTGTCATCGAGAGAGTTGTATGCAAATATTCCGTTAAAGTTGCAAAATTCTGTTCATGTAACAAAATCATTAGGTAAAGAGTGGAGATCGCGTGGTTCATAGGCTGCTTGACGTAGGAAGAGAGATGATCTGTGCCAAGGGTGGGCGGGTTAACCGCTATCCGTCATCCGATATCCGGCTTCCGGGGTATTTTGGCCTATCCGTTTTGTTGTTCGTTATCCGGCTTTTAGGCAGGATAATAAACAACAAATTGAGGTTTGGACATGGTGTCGAAGAGTTTACATAGAAGATTCTCTCACAATAAGATAGTGTTCGGGAGCAACAGTAGGAAAAGGACCTGGTAACCTAGATCTTATGAACGTTTCGTGCCCAAGCCAATCTAATCCATCCGAGTCTCTCAGATATACATATGTACATCTGTAATTTGGCGACATACATACTACACACTGGAATGTTTGTTGCCGCAAGTCAATGTGAAGACCAAGTACCAATACAGACTCCCTCCACGACTACAGTTTTGCTAGACATGGAACACCTGACGTAACCCAGGAGGAACTTGTTTGTGATCCATCCTTCCACGTGGACCGCTGTACGATGGATTTAATAGCATGCGGAGAGGGAGTCCTTGGGCATTATTACAGTCTATCACTAACGAAAGTATCCCAGGCTAGCGATAGGCTTTTTTTAACAGAACATTAATCATATACAGCAGCTTAGTTCTGAACACAGTCAGTGTATTCGAGGTGCCGTGGAATATAGTGGGTATAGTCACGAATACAAGCGGTCGTTAACCGGCGCCAGGCAGGACTTTTACCTCAAACTTGGGTAATTAAGCTTTGTCTAATATTATTTACATCAATTTACATATTTGACGAAACTAACATCATAAACCGAACGTGTTAGTGAACGAGATACGAGATGTAGGCAGGAGTGTTGCGAAATAGTGTGTACACGTCTGAAGGAGCAGAGAGTACGCAGTGAAATTCTGGCGGGAGATCGAAGGCAGAGCAAAGGTACCCGATAACCGATTGCGATCAAGAAATGCACTTACTAGAACAGCAAAACTACGACAGCTTTTGGTCTAGTGAAACGAGGTGCGAACCTAGCGCAATGAGGCGCCAATCGTGACTACGTTACTACTCTGAAAGATCTGGATTGGAGATACTGAAAGTCGTTTCAGTATAGATAGAAAGGAGAATAGGTTTAGCACAGATAAATGGAGAAAACGGCATTCGTAACTAACTTCCTATGGCGTCGCTTAAAATACAAGACATAAACGTTAGTTTCGTTCAGTAACTTTTTAAAAAAGAACCCTTTTGAGATCTCCCTCTTATAGAGAACGAACAAACCGATAAGCATAATCGATGGGGAATAGAGGTCGGTGTGAATCATCCCTGTTTAGTGACGCGCCAGGTGTTCAATTTCTACGGGAAGATACAACCCTTTGAATGTGTAGTCGTATACAATAACTTGCAATTACCAGTCTACGGGAAGCAGATGTTCTATTCTTCCCAAATCGTTCCAAGTTTGGTTGCCCTTCGAGTAGAACTGAGCGGTGGTGTATATTAGGTCGTCGGATTATCAATGTCGCCTGCTTTCGATTTGTCATTTCTTTGCTATTGTGAATTCTGTTGAATTAACCTAGCAGTTCATGTTACTAGCGGGAGGAGTGGGAAACGATCCCGTAGTGGAAGGCACGACAGAAGATAGGGTTCGCAGATTATTTTATTGGGAACCGAGAAGATAAGATAAGATAAGAACGTACAGTACATTATACTCTGTAAGTGATGGAGACTTAAACAATTGGATTTACCTACTCACTGTCCAGACGAGACCTACGGTGCCTTAAATCTACTGCTTCCGCCTGGAGACACCCGATGGGCCGGGTCGAGGAGGGCGACGCGTGAGCGTCTGGAAGAGCGGCTTCCACAGAGCCGTCTGCCGCCTATATACAGCTTTCAGCCCTGGATCTCCCGATGTGCAGTAGCAAAGACATGGTGGTGGGAAAGACCTGTGTTAGCGCAAGGTGATGAGGTGCGCTTGGATGCATTGTTACACTTGGTAGTCGAGCAACAAAAGTACCGAGAACGAGTTTGCTTGCTGTACAACTGCAAGCAACGAAGAACTGCTGCAGAATCCCCTCGCATCTTATCTGAAGTATTTGGTTACGAAGTTCCATCACTACTTCAATGCCAGCGATGGCTTCAACGTTTCCGAGACGCTGACGAGAGCCTTGAAGGCGAAGAACATTAACGGCGTCGTGAAGTTGTGGATAGCCAGGAATTAAAGGAAGCTGTCGAGTCGAATCCGACACAAACTACACATGAGCACGCGTAGAGGTTCGGTTGTCGCCATTCTACCATTGCTGTTCGTTTACATGCAGTTGGGAAGTCAAATCGGTGTAGAAAATGAGTAACACATCCGCTCAGCGACACAAACAAGGCAGCACGAGTCGCCATCGCTGGAATTCTCAGCAAAACGAAGAACAGCGATAGCGATAATAGTGGAGATTACCTCTTGTATTGTATTAGGTTGTAACGAATTAAATGGCACTGACTCGCGTCATTTTGTGGCGGGTCTTTACGCGTTTGATCAAGAACAAACCGTAACATGTGGCATATCGTTTAGAAGCGCAAACTTTGCTCTATCGGGGAATACCAAATATTCTATGTAAAAGTGGAAAAACTTTAGAGTTTTATTGACTTTTTTGCAGATGGACAAAAGGGTAATCCGAGGCATTTACTTGCATGAATTCAAGCTGGGCAATATAGCTGCGGAGGCGGACGAAAAGATCAACGCCGCATTCGGTCAAGGATGTTCCACAATTCGGACGGCGTATCGTTGGTATCAGAAGTTCCGGAATGGAGATGAGAGCTTGGAAGAACATGAAGGTCGTGGAAGGCATAGCGATGTTGATGAGGACAAGCTGAGAGATGTGGTAGAGGAGGATCCACACAAAGGTACCCTGGAGATAGCGAAGGCTCTTGGCGTCAGTCACAACACAGCTGCCCGGCATATGAAGGAAATTGGAAAGACCAAAAAGCTGGAAAGATGGGTGCCTCACGAGCTGTCTGAGGAGCAAAGAAACCGACGAAATGAGATCTCGTCCGCACGGCTTCTACGGAACGAAACGGACCCATTCCTTGATCGCATCGTAACCTGTGACGAGAAATGGATAATGTACGACAACAGGCAACGATCGGCACAGTGGGTGGACAGCGATGAGAGCCCCAAGGTTTTTGCGAAGCCGGAATTGCACCAAAAGAAAGTAATGGTGACAGTATGGTGGTGTTCGCTGGGAATTATTCACCACAGCTTCCTCCCTCCCGGTGAATCCATCACGGCAGAGAAGTACTGCATTGAAATTTAAGAAATGATGAAAAAGATGAAGGATATCCGGCCGGCCTTGGTAAACCGAAGGCGAGTTCTCCTTCTGCACGACAATGCTCGTTCCCATGTAGCACGAATGACGTTGCAGAAATTGAATGAGCTGAGCATTGAAACTCTACCACATCCTCCGTTTTTTCCCGACCTCTCCCTAACAGACTACCATTTCTTCAAGCATCTTGGCGACTTCTTGGTAGGGAAAGTATTCAAATACCAACAGAATGCCGAAAGTGCCTTCGAAGATTTCGTCAATTCCAGAACTTCTGATTTTTATGCTACTGGGATAAAAAAGCTTGTGTCACGTTGGCAAAGATGTGAAGAATCAGAAGGTTTTTATTTCGATTAATAAACTTGCCTACAAGCCGAGATATTAACTGTTTAAATTTACAGTGGTTCAGTGCCATTTATTTCGTTACAACCTAATATTAAGCTATGGGCATTCTTTTCTTATAGCGAAATTCCTTTTTGAGCAGAACGACCTTTATAATCCGACAACCTAATAGCACTCCTCATGTGACGCCTCGGCGCAACCGCCAGCTTGAGCAAGGCGATAGGACTCATGGGAAGCAGTAACAAGGACGACATCATTTTAGAAGGTAATGGGCCACAAGGCGAAGCGTGATTAAAATATCCCAACGGACGGTACGAAAACAGCTAAAAGGCGTGTGACTCGTTCCTTATGAAGACAAATGTGACTGAGAGGTGATGAGTCTCACGTCTGACCATGGGTTGGAATTATCAGCCTGCCGACTGTTTCCTCACGGTCAACATGTCTCCATCGCGCACTCTTACTCGCACTTTCATACCATCGCCTGAAACTGCTGTAGTATGAAGCTACAAGTGCTCCGTCACACCTATCGGCGTGCCTCGCACTTGAGCTCTTCGCGCGATGTTGTGGTATCATCAACATCATCAGTATCGATCGATATTGGCCTACCCATTGAAACTTTCCACCTGATGTGAAGCAATCCTTCGGCCATTACACTCGTGTACCTCATCCGATCCGCTAAATCTGGGAGAACATCGATAATATCGATCGATATTAATGGCTTCTCTTGCTGTGAAGGCCTTCCTTCAAGGACCATAATCACTTAACTCCCATCCTAATCGGTTGAGAAAATTGATAATGTAGATCGATATTGAACGTCTACTGAATCGTCATTCAAGTTGGGCAAAGTGTTCGGCACGCCTACTGAATCGTCAGGCACGATGCACAACTACAACCTCTCCCCCCCCCCCCCCCCCCATCCTAACACTTTTCCGCAACACACTCCGCCAGCGCTTCCATCGAGCCTCCATAATTAAGTGACTTCGTTATTTAGAGGGATCCCCAGCTTCTCTCTTCTTTTTGACATCCGTCAGAATTTCATTCTAGAGGGCAATCTGATACCATGGGCTTAAAAATCTTTTCGTGGGGCAAAGATTTGCTCTTGCGCAGCACTGAGCGCCACAAATAAACAGAACTGTCCTAGATTTTTAGGCAAGGATATGAGGCCCTCATATTTTCCGGAACCAAGGAGAAGGGGCTACACTCTCTGAAGCTATCTAAAGAAAGGGTGTCGCCAACCTCCCACCATGTCGAAAACGACTATTTTTGTAGTATTAGTTGGTAAAATGCTTATTTGTGTTGTTGTAAACAGATATTCAGCCATTATGTGCGTTAGTTCTAGCCTTATACAATGTATCAGCTTTAACCATTATGTGCTTCAGCTCTCTGCCTAAATCGATCAATGCCTATGTTGTTGTTCTCAGTGCGCGCCTCGCAGCTATCAGGCGGTCCGATAGGAATGCGTGGAGGCGCTCCTTCTTTTAATGCTTACCGCCGCTCGAGCCGATCGGCTCGTCAGTCAAGTTTCTTCTATTTCTTCCAAGATTTATTCGTTGTCTTTTGTTCAAGTTCGTCAGCCATAATACTCCGATTTCAAGTAGTCAAGTAGTCAAATGGAAGCAAGTTTTTTCCTGAGGTTAGTCTCAAGTTTTTGGGGCTATTTCATCTGTAATATCATTTATTCGTCATCGTTCATTGTAACGCTTGTAAAGTAGTTTAATTACCCAAGTTTGAGGTAAATCTTGCTTCTACCGACTCGTGTACTTCCTAATACAGCGTGACGTGGTTTCATGAGACCATCTAAGTACTCAGGTCGAACGTAGCTAACTGGTCAAGTGCTAGTAAAGTCGGGCTTTGGCCATTACCTCGAACACACACATACCGAATGTCAGAGAGCCACCCTTTTGCGACACATCAGGATTTGAACAGTTTGAACATGGCTTCTCGGGAGAATGACGAATGAATGGCTAATAAAGGCGGTCACCAAGCGACTGGAAGCTTGAGTCCGAACAAAAGGCGATACTTTTAACAGTACCTTGTTTGAATGATTTTTTAAAAAAGTGTTCAGCTAGCAATGTAGAAAGCCTAATTTTTGATGTTCAGTTGTCAAGAAACCCAGCAGAGCAGAGCAAGCTTTCCAGCCATTCTGTACTTACAAGTCTTAGATCGAGTGTAGACTTGCTCCGCCTCCTAGCTTCCATGATACCGTAAGGCCTTGTTTAGTATGCACGCGACGCGCGACGCGATGCATGCGTAGTGGCCAAATTGATCGAGCGACGCGATGGATCAATTCGGCCACTACACATGGCACCGCGTCGCGCGTCGCGCGCACACTAAACAAGGCCTAACAGATGAAATGCCTCTTTCCAGGGAGATGGTAAGATGGTAATAGTGAGTGAAACAAAGTACAGTACATAGAGCAGATCATAAAATGATTTTATCACAGCAAACAGGAATGGTCACTTCCGTTCGCGATGAATTGGAAAATGCTGAGTCGTGGTATCTACAGAGATCGTGATGTGTGTGTGTGCATGTCGTAGCGTTGAGTTCCTCGTCCTAGCAGAGGTTGCACGTTTTAGCGCAGCTTTGCTTTCTTTGGGCTAAGGTGTAGAAGGTATTGCTGCAGAAGCCATTTTTCGCCCAGGTCGCACAGCTGGAAAACAATAGAATAGCCAGGTAACGGGTCGTCGTTTATTCACTGAACTTACTTCGCGTTTGCATCCGTAGACGACGAGCATGAACCGCTGCCAGGAACTAAATTACTGTCAGTTAGTCAGGTGAAATAGTATTGTCGAAAAATGTGCATATGCTAAGCGAAAAATGCCTTTACTGGCCCAGCTGGCCACGCATTTTCGAAGCTGTAAACGTTATTTTAGATACGTGAAAGTCTTCAATTGGAGCCCATGTTGGAACAAGAATTTATTCCCTCTGGTTCAAGACGTCACAATCTGTGTTCTACAATTTTCAAACAAATCTGGTACCAATTTGTCAACCCCAGAAGATTATAAGTCTTTGTAATCCCAAGTGGGAAGCGATCCGCAAAGCTTGATTCGCGGTGCATGCGACAGAAAGCGCCATCTCTGACTGCGCTACTACTGATCCATTGGTCCAATAGCTAATAATTTTTTAACCAACTCTGTATGGAAATAATTTTAATAGAACTCCGCTATCGGGCTGGGCTTATTGAAAAAAAGAGATGGTTATCTTTCATTTATTTTGTGCTACGGATTTCAGATTTCCGATTTTTTTTTGTTTTTATAACAAGTTTCAGAGCCTACCCTCTGCTTTTAAGTTATTTGGCATTTTAGCTGTTTTCTTCAGAAAAAAGAGCACGTATGGTGTAGTAGCGATTGAGGAAGAAGGAAGTATAAACCTGTTACGCCGGCAACTGTAGTGGACGAGGAGCAGTATCCACAAGTTTTCTGGCAATTGACCTGAAATTGTTGAATGTTAAAGCTTCGTTATTTGGTTTTCTTATGTTCTAGCTCTAAATTTTCTTTAAACTCTAGAAAACTGGTGACACGAGGTGCTAACTACAGTTGTGCTTTTGAGAAATTTTATCAAACAAACGAATAAGCCCATAAATTCGATGTCGAAAATTTTCGAGCGAATGACTTAGCGAATTTATTCGCTCATCAATTTTTTCGAATGATCGAAAATCGAATAAGCTCCATTTTTCGTTTATTCGAATATACGAATAGTCGAAGAATTTGTTCGAATCAGGTCCTCCGCTTGAAGATTTGAAATTTATTCGATAATCGAGTAGAAGTATTCGATTTTCGATTCTCGAAGAATGCTGAAGTATTCCATTTTCGAATGATATTCGAATACGGTTACCTTTCAATGTTCGAATTCGAACGACTATTCGAATATCGAGAAATGTGGATTATTCGACTGTTTGAGCAATTATTTGAGTGAATTATTCGAATATTTCCGTTCGAGCACAATTATAATTCTAACCTTAACGAAGGCTTGCATGTCGACTTGTCTGCAGATAGAAGGATCGTTGGCACATTCTACGGCCGTGTCTACGCATCCACCTGAAGCGAGTTGTGGCTCAGGAAACTGGATAGAATACGCACACACAGTGACGCTTACCTGAAAGGCAGAAACCGCAGACATTCGGGCAGTCCTCGGCGAGGATCGTTCTCCAGGTGGCGTCCTTGCACTGACTCTGAGTGACGGTCGAGCACTTCACACGCGGAACTGAATCATTGCGAATGAGGTTGGGAAACGGCTTCAGACACAGCAGGGCTTAGACAACTAACAGTCCACATTGCTGCACTTGTAATCAGGCGACTCGCAGCAGTAACCGCAGCTTTTCGGGCAGCTAGAAATGGCGAGCTGTTTCACCTCTTCACTGATTCCGTTGGCGTCCTATAAGAATGACCGTTCGGATTACCGAAGAAGAAAAAACGTTCAGACGGTTGGTCTGCGTCCTCGTACCGTGTTGCACTTCGCGTCTCTGTCGGTCGCACCGTTCTCGACGACAGCAACACCGAACAGCTTGGTGCACGCAGCTGTTGAGTAGTTGTCGTCACAGACCGTGGCCGTTGGGATGAACTGAAGCGTTGGGAAAGAGTGACGCGTTTGTTATTTCACCGATGGAAAGGCATGCCGTTACTGTTTTTGTTCTCTATGTCTTTTAGAATAATTTCAGTATTGGTCGCTAATGTGGCCTACGTGTAGGAAGGGGGTAACACTAGACCAACCAAGCCAATATTATATGGGCGTGCCTCCTGGAGAAGACGTGTTTGGTCGATGCTCTTAAGTGATTGCGGTTGATTGGCATGCGTCTCCGCCCCCTTGTGTAGGCCACCTTCGCGAGAGCGACGCCTGGCTCTAGTTCTCCCGACAACATGGTAACGAACATTACTGTATTCAATTGTATTGGAATAAAGATTAAGGATTGCCGCAAAGCAGCTTCCTTTAGGAGGAATGCGCTCCGCATTCAATGGCCTGCTTATAGACAAGTCAATGAGTTACACCATACCAGTCAAGGCGATAGACACCCAATCTCTTATCTTAAGTAGAATTAAAACACACCCGGGCCAGACTCAAAATGCTTCCTATTACCCTGCACATAATAAGTAACGTTTCAGCCAACCTTTGTAACCTTTGCAATTGGTAAATAAAAAATTATCGGAGGATTGAAATATGGTTGAATATTTTTGCATATGTGCGTAGCTTTAGAGCAAACCTTTGTGGTAGTTGTACCCCCGTCGGTACAGTTCAAATCTGTGAACGCAGCAGCCGAAGCTGAGGACACCAGTGCGAAGCAGGCGATCACAACACGCATCATGTTTACCTGAAAAGATGAACCGTGTACCAACGTCCTTGGAAATGCATAAAAGGGCTGAGGTCGGCATAGTAAAGCCTTTGACTATGGGTGTATGGGTGTTTGTAGCGCAGCCGGAGGAGGTGCTGGATGTAATATACACTCGATACAGGTTCCTGGTTGGGATTTTCCGCCCAGACAATCCAGGCATTCCATCACTACGGGGTCGGTGAAATGGTGTCGGACTTGTCCGGGAAGGACAGAGCGCTGACTTGTTTATCGGCTGGCCACCGCAAGTCATTGTTTGGCCAAATACGCATTCAAATCCTTATCCTTATTTTGCCTAAGCATTGAATAGTGATGACCAACCAACATTAATAAAACGATAAAGAATAAAGGACGGCGTTACTCAATCCCTTTTGGGATGCGCCACGCATTCTACTTCTACGGGATGTCGTGGAGGCGATTTGAATGCGTATTTGGCCATACTTGCGGTGGCCAGCCGATGAAGAAGTCAGCGCTCTATCCTTCCCAGACAAGTCTGGTACCAATTCACTGACCCCGGAGGGATGGAAGGCTTGGTTGGCCTGGGCGGGAAATCCGAACCAGGAACCTGGTATCGGTTGCATGCGACAGCCGCCACCTCCTCCGACTGCGCTACACGCGCCCAACCAACATTGAAGTTAGTATTATATCCTTTCCATTGAAGTCTTTCAGCAATTTTCCGGCCGCCTGAAGGTGGTTCCTCTGAACTGATCGGGATCCGGATCTAAATTACAGGTGGCGCAGTTTCCTATTAAATCAGCATCTTGAAGCATTTTGAGAGAATAGTAAAAATCAATTTATTTGCGCTACATTTCTTGTATTTCATAAGCAATTCATTCGAATATTGGAGAAGTGCGGTATAAGAAAATCGCTACCGAAGCTTGAGCTCCGTTCTTGCCGCGGGACTCGGTAAAACTTTAGGGAAATCCATATTCCTCTGTATGGAAGTGCAGGCAAGTTACACGCCGGTATTCCCTTTCAAATCGCATTTCCTACCCAAACTGTTGGCTGGCACCTCATGGTAATGGTAAGCGTTGTGTTTGTTTTCCCTAACTGTACCCGTGAAAACCTTCTCGTTTCGGGAAAATCCCTAAGTAGGAGCGTTCCCAGAACAGATTCCTCAACGATTGCCTAGCACTCAACGTTCTTCCCAATTATCCTAGACATACATAATTTTTGTGACTATCTTTTATTTTTGGAACATTGTGGTAACAGCAAAAAAAGTGAAGATATTCATGAATAGGAATGTTTGACATTGTATACCCCCCAAGATTTCTCAAAAATGTCCGTAACAGCATGAAATTTGAAGAGGATTTCTGGGAAAGATACCAGTGTTTTAGTGGAAGTATATGTTCCGGGCTTGAGATCAGCGATAAGCTAAATGATGGAGGTCCGGGAAAGTTCATACAGTCGTTGAATATGGTGAAGCAGTTAATAAATAACGGTGTTGGCAAAAATGACAATATTCCCTAGCTTTCTTAGCACGCAGTAGAAGGTTTTCAAACAGTTGTAGGAAATGAGTAGCACGTGGAGTAGTCAAAAATTGCTCTAATATTGTGAGTTGCCTTCTCCTATAGCCTTCTCCTATAACTCTTTCTCCTATATTTCCCCATAAAGCTGCGTTGCTCACAGCTAACGCTTCAAACTGTCAGAAAGAAAGGATTTTGAATAGCCAAGCCTGCAAGATCAAGGTAGATCACAAACAAGTTTTAACTCGTTTGTGATCTACCATCATCAATCAATATTTACAATTTGGTGCGCTCATTTTTTTGGTGCTTTTTGAGTTGAGTTTGAGTTTTAACTCGTTTGTGATCTACCATCATCTTGCAAGCATGGCTACTCAAAAGGCGTCAAAAATGAGTGCACCAATTTGCAAGTATTGATTACCTAATCCGATCTAGTCTTAGGCCTCGTGCATACTTCCCATCGCCGCGATGGAATCGCGGCGATGAGTTTTGCAGAGCGACGCGAAAGAATTTGAATTTCTCAGCGCTCGTCGCATCGCTCATCGCTCTGCATGGAAGCGCGACGGCGATCCGTCCAGGACCAACGCTAAACACCCCGCGCGGCGCGAAAAAGTATGCCATGCCCGCGATGGGCGCGGGAAGCCATCGCGCATGCCGACCGCCACTGTTGCGGCGGCCGCGTCGAAGTCCTCTTTGACTATTCGGCCGCGTGCGGCGGAATGGCCATGAAATGAGAGCCGCGATGGCATCGCGGCGATGGAAGTATGCCCCCGGCCTAAGATGATGCTAGGTAGTGAATCTTTATCACCTAAGCTCATGGTGTGAAGGTAGAGGATGAGATTTAGAAAATCACCGAGTAGGCGACTCTATGCTGTAGTTGCTCGGTGATTCCTTATAAGGCCAAAATTCATGGAGTAAAATGAGACCGGAGCAGGGATAGTTTGTCCACTGCGGCGTGATTCGGAGTACAGCTTTCTCACTCTTATAAATCATCGCCGAATGATAGTGTCATGCGGCTGTTCAAATACTCTCATGTCCGTTTTTGTTCCGTGACGATTTCGGTGTCAAACAATGGTATAGTCAGTCAGTCCATCACTATGGTTGATTTTTCGCCAATGATCGGCTGCCTGTTTTTCTGGAAAGTTAGAAAAAACTCTACTTAGAAAGAATGAGAATGCTTTACAATGTTCAAAACCACTAGATGGCTATATAGAGGAAATAGGCGCGTTAGTAAATTAACCCTTTTCATGACAGTAGGGTTTCAGTTTCAGTTTCAATCATACTACTAGAAAGTATGCGGCCCCTATCGATGGGTGTGAGCCTGAATCCCTGCACTGCACTCAACATTTGGACGTTTCAGGAACGTTTATTTCAGTCAGTTTTTAGTTTTTCGCTAGATCTTCCTTTGTTACGAGTGCTAGGGCTAAGGTACGAGTGCTTGCAATTTTAAGAATTTGTGTAATTCTTCAAGTGTTTATGTCTTTTACACAACATGAATTTTCAAAGTGATCGACCTCCTTAATGAGGGTTGGGTTTTTTAAGGTTGTTTCAACACAGTTTTTGTAGTCACTCCCTTGTGAGATGTCCAATCTAACCAGTTCTGTGGAAACCATGGTCACCGATGTCTTCTCTACCTTTCTCTGTCTCTGTCTCTCTTCTCTACCTTTTTCTTCTTTTTGAAGTTTCAGCTTTGAAATGGTGCTTAAGTAACACTACAAGTTCTCGTTGAAGTGATCAGCAACTTATTATAAAATGATAAAGTATAAAGGACGGCGTTATTGAATCCCTTTTGGGATGCGCCAGCGCATTCTACTTCTACGGGGTGTCGTGGAGGCCAGTTAAACGCGTATTTGGCCATACACTGACTTGCGGTCGCCAGCCGATGAACAAGTCAGCGCTTTATCCTTCCCGGATAAGCCTGGTACCAATTCACCGACCGCGAAGGGATGGAAGGCTTGGTTGGCCTAGGCGGTAAGTCCGAACCAGGAACCTGGTATCGGTTACAGGCGACAGCCGGCGCCTCCTCCGACTGCGCTACACTCGCCGCCCCCCAACTTATTATACATTGCAATATATACTTTGTTGATTCTCTAAAGTGTCATCTTTCTTTAAGGTTTATTTTAGTTTTCGGGAACAAACGCAGTAAAGGGTTAGTTAAAACGTCCTAGCAAATGGCTGAAGTATCTGACCGTCTTGTCTGCCCAATTGAGCGGATCTTATCTCGACATCCTGGCTACCTGAGGAAAACGGCGGACCCAATTTAAACCAAATTCAAGCGCTTTGCAGCTTTGAGTGATTTGGTGTGAGACTAGTAAGAAAATCAGATTATTTCAAAAATCCTGCTTTTCAGAACAAATACGGACTCGATTCCGAAACCATTGTATTTCCTCAGCTTCATACTTTAACTTACAGCACACTTCCTTTCTTGTTCATTTACTGTCGTCTTTGCATCGATGTTCTGGCCAAAGACATGGCCAGAACTTGCCAATTCTGTAATTCATTCTACCGCTTCAGAAGTCGTCCACAGTTCTGCGCCACGGTTTCAATGTTTAAAGGTCGTCAATGAAGGAGTACGGTGGACGGAAAGCAGGTGTTTCAACAATCGAACACGCGGCGATCGAAGACTGCTCTATACAGCTCGACGCTGCTCCACTTAGCCAACATTCAAAGAGCTGTTCGGTCAACGATCAGCACATATTCAGCCATTGTTGCGAGTCCGACGCGAATCACGAGGTCTTCATAGCTCACCACGACTACGGTAATCCATGCACGGTGGGCAGCCGATTTCTCTGTTTTTTCTTCAGTTTTGCGTCAGGTGGGTGATAATTTATTTCAGATAACTACCTCTACCAAAACTAGTCAACACCAACATATGTAAGTCTGCTTTAAGCCTCACATTTCTGTTCCTCGAAAATTTATTAGAATACAAACCGCTCATGTCTTTTGGTTTTTCGGCAGAACAAACGCAAAAAACCGTCGTTCTCCCATAACTCTCTTCAAAGGGGCCTATTCAAAAAATAAACGTTACTATTCGAATCCAAAGTTGGCGATCTATCAGTGATATGGGTAATAACCAGTGCTTTTAGAAAAAAGTAGATTTGATAACTATAAAATCTGGACCCGGTCGGTGCAATCTTCTCGAGCGATAGGTGGAGTTCACCGCCGTACAGGTTGTAGCGGCCGCCGAATCTGTTCTTTTCCTGGAGGATACCTACACTACTAGATAGACCATTCAGATTGGAATTGTATGGTAACATTTATTTTTTGAATAGTCCACTTTGAAGGGAGTTATGAGAAAGGACGAAAACTACGCTTTTTTGCGTTTACTCCGAACAAAACCAGAAGACAGGAGCGGTATAGTAGATGAGTTTTACGCATTAGGTCAGACCACCAAGTTGGGCCGCAAACAAGAACATCATACAGTTTTAATCATTTTGGTCATATTATTATCTGGTATACTTAGCATATGTTTGACAAAAAACCTGTAACAGTTTTCTAGTTGTAAATATTTGGGCAGGTAGAACTGACAAATCTCAGGAGAAGATTTTTTACACTCTATTATACTCTAGCACACGGTGGGATTACTTTTCAAAAGTTTTCCCAGGAAATTTGAAAGAATAGGATTGTGAAACACCATCTATTCTTGTAAGCCATCTATTCTTGTAGACTGACTGGAGCGAGACTATAATTTTAAAATCCGAAATTTTCATTTTGTGCGGATGAACATAACGGAGTGTTAATTAGAATTAATGATAGGATGTTTTAACACAGTTGCTTAGGCCTGGAGCGGCTGGTAGAGAGGCAATATGTTGTTACAGGATGTTTTGTTGCGATCAAAACTCTTGCGCCAGGCGGGACTCGAACCCGCATCTTCTGCTTTCTGGGCAGCGTTGTTCGCCTTACACCACCGACACTGTTTACCGCACGTAACGATGATACGCACGCACGTAACGTAATGATGGGATGGATAGGAACTCTACGTTCACCATACCAGGTCAAATTTTCAAAAGATTTTCATAATTTTATTTCAGATTCCAATCAGCATGTTCTGTTATAAATAACTAAATTATCTTTTAGATTTCAATACACGTACTATAGAAATACCAAATCGGTGAGTGACTTACAAGCTTCACAGTGGCTCTAGAAGACTAGCTATTCTGAATTCTTTCATGAACCATTTTTCATTTTTGGCTGCGACCTGCTCTTTAAAATGTTACCCCCCCCCCCAAAAAAAAAATCTTGCTTTTTTCTAGTGTGTGAAGAACCAGAGGTCACCATCAACGCTCCATTTGACGAGGTGTTCCGAGAGTACAGATTCAGCAAGCGTCTTCCTTTCCCTTGTGCAACGAGGCGGCTCAGCTAAATATTTTTGATACCTCAAACCATGAGTTAAATTGGGGACAAATTAGTTGGACTATATCGCTCCTGGTCCTCTGAACGATAGCATGTTCTAGACAATGTTTCCTATAATTTCTGGGGTATCAATCGCTACGCTATGCCACTAATTCTGGTCTTTTCATCCAGTTCAGCATACAAATTTCAATTTAATTCAGCTTGAGCGTTTCCGATGTTCAAGCCGTGAAGCTTTACAACACAAAAATATACAAAAATTGTGCTCATGGAATCTCACGGAAAATGGGCTAAACTCTTCAATTTTCGAAAGGTATCTTACATATGTCACACGTATGTATTTACAACTGCATTTCTTTGTCAACGTGAAGGTACCAAAACCTTTCAACGTGTTGAATGTAAAAGTTAGAGAAAGGGAGGGATATTAAAGGCAGAAAAATGATGGCAAGAACCTTCAATCCGATTTATTGTTTAATAAACTCATAATGGCATCTGGGATCCTTCATTCTGGTGTTACTGGAAGGTTAGAACTATGCTATTGCTCCAGGTGTAGCAGTACTAGTTCTTCCGCTTCAACATCGTTTGGGGCATAACACAACACTGGTAGCATAATGGCCGAACTCTGTTTTCTAAGGAGCGTTAACACATCCTATTCCCCATGCAAGGTTTTAGTTCTTCCCGAAAATGAAGAATTTATTTATTTGTTCCTGCAGGCGCATTTTGGAACCGTAAGAACACGTAAGAAAGCAGTCAAAAGTATGAGAATTTTACAGACAAAACTCTACTTACAGACAGATTTTACAGACAACTTAATTAACAGTATGCAGTGCAGCCTAAAAAGGGTTTGCGATTAATAAGATACCTAGGACGAGACGTGGAAGTGTTAGCGAAATTTTCTTCCTAAGCAGTAAGTGGATTGAGATCCATTCGATTCCGATGGGAGAAAGGTCGACATATGTAACTAGAGACTTAACCACGTTCTGAGCAACCTATTTTTCTTCGTTTGTTTTTGAAATGCGCCAAAAGACCATTGGAGTTTTAGGAAAAATATTAAGAAGCACAGTTATCTCTTCGCCGTTTGCTCCACTGTGTTAAATACGTTACTCTAGTTCTCTTGCCCTTCATCATTAGTTAGGTTGGCAAGGACCACCGTATAGCATCTCGTAAGCAGATTTATTGAACTGAATTTCTCCACAAGAATTAATTGTAAAAACGCTAATTTTCCTTATTTGAGCCACATAAGGTTTGTAGGCGCGCACGAGGGCCAGGGGATCATTGATATTCAATGTCGAGCGATTCTTAAAACTGAACAAACTTTCAGAAATAGTTGCCTTAAGGCTATTTCATACATTTAGCGTTTAGCTGTCGTTGATTGTCGTTGTTTGCGCTACTGGAGTAAGTAATAGCGCCATCGCTCACTCTCGCTTTCAGATTTATTAAGCCTTTTGGTTGGAGTGAACTCTATAGGCATTTCAGACGATTCCTAATCCATTCACGTACCCTAAATTCGCTGTGGGTAGGTAGTAGCGCAGTCGGAAGAGTTGTCGACTGGCGCATGCACCCGATTCGAAGCTCTTCGATTTTTCGTCCAGGCCAATGAAGCCTTCAATTATTTCCAAGATCGGTGAGTTGGCATAATATGGTTATGTTTTAAGAATACTCTGATTTAGAATGCGATTTGTAATGCTATACATTGATGCAATAATATTTTAGCATTTTTCTAATAAAACGTTTAAATAGGTTTTTGCAATGCTGGCAACTCCCGACAACATTTCTGCGAAGAAGCCCATTGCCACGACGCTGAATTGTGATCTAAACTTCGTCAAGTGGAACTCAAAACTGCAATACCACGGTGAACACTAGGACGGATTCATTCTACTCTCTTTTCACCTCGTGAACCCCCCCCCCCCTGGCGTCGAGCACGGTACGCGACGAAATTGAACGAGTTGTCGTGGTCCGATGCTTCCGACGTCTACAAACGCTTCCTACAGGGACATGCGGCAAGCATTTGCCCTATTTCAACGTTTCTTGGAGGTGGTATATGAATGTGGTTTCAATGGGACGATCAGCGATAGTTTATACAGAAATCCTGGTCATGTGGATGGTTTCTGGCGTCAGTATTTGTCATCTACAACTTCTTCGGTCAATTTTTACCCGCGATTATGGTTATACTACGGAAAAAGGTCACTATCACCCATTCTAGGAGCAATTGTCCTACAGCAGACTGTTGCCTACCACATTCTGTGGGACCTTAGGTACCTTGCTAGAAATGTGGTCTGGGAACTTAAGCACTGAGAACATTTTGTGCTCCGCGGCTAACCATGCGTCACCGAGCGCACGTCCGCGTTTCAGCGCCACGACGTCGCACGCGGCTAGCGCGCGACATCGCGTTGGAGTTAAGGCCCCACAGAGTTCTGTGGCAGCGCCGCGGCCCTATGCTTAACCACAGGGTAGAGACGCAGAGCTCGCCGCCGGCGGCGTTCCTGCCCTATCCTTAACCATAGCGGCGAGCGGCGTTGCCGCAGAACTCTGTGGGGGCCTTTAGGTCCTGGAGCCTCGCGCGATCGCTATTGGAGCTTATCGTTACAGCGGGTCGCTCGTTGCGTGCACACTAAAAGAACCCTAAGAAAAATATCATCTCAAGTTGGTAAGCGTTAAAAGCACCTCTACAGGGAAGCTGATGACTCGGTATTTTTTTGCCTTCGAATCTATTCCAGCAGTGAGCACCGAGAATTTTAATTTTACATCCAGTGTTCAGAAGACGGACGTTGACCAGATTATTGCTTACAAAATTATATTTGGAATAGCATGCCTTAGACCCAACACGTTCAATATCAGTAACAAACCCACCATCTTTAAGGTAGTACCTGTGCACCTGTGCAATAGCTCTCGCCAGAGTAAGGAAAAGTTAAAGAAATTTCTTTTTGTTAACCCAGTGGGCTCCTAATTTGACAAATTCAGCAAAGTATCATACAGGTGTTAGGCTTTGCATTTTTAAGGCTTTCTTGAAGCAGTACCTTTCGTGATGGACCTCCCATTTATAGCTGGTTTACTAGCTACCTCATTTCTATTGTGTTTTATGAGTGTCATTGTTCATTCCCACTAGTTCTGTTGCATGTGCGCTGTTAGCTTCGTACTGCTATTTTCACATGGATCTTCCAATTGACGACGATGTACCTAAATATGAGCATGTATTCTTGTTACAATTTTGTGTTCTTGCCTGATTTTGACATACAATTGTGTTTTACCTCAGTACGATAATAAACTTTTTGCAACGGAGTAATCACTTTGTCCATCATTCGTTCCATACAAACGATGCAGTTGCTCTAATCCTTAATCGTAGGTTTTGAGGACTGGAGCCTAATAAATACAAAGTGTCACTTTAAACAACAAGGAGTTGGAAGTAGGAAAAGTATCTTTATCTTTACCTTAAGGTCTGGAGATGTTGGAGGTCATTCCAACGCTAGTCACAACAACAACTAGACGTGAAAAAAAACAATTGAAAACTCAACAGAACTGCAACATAGTACATATAGCATGCCATAGAAAACCCGAACAGAAATGCAACATAGTAGTACGGAAAACATGGAAATTAAACTGCAATTGAATAACTATTTTATCAGAAAACCCTTAAGTGTCTACGAGACAAAATCAGTTTTTTTAAGTAGCAAGTAGTCGAGTAGTGGACGTAAATTTAAGCAGAAAGTAGTAGTTTAGTTTCGCTTCGCAAAATCAGGTCAAATCCATCATTTTTTTTTGTTAGGCAAATGCCTAACAGAAAAAACTACTCTTCCACTCTATGCCTTGAACTTCTACTATTCGTCCATTCATAGATGTAAACACGCGGTCACTAGATCTCTACATATTGACTCGTTCATCCTATCGTAGTCCTTTATCAACTGAAGTATTTGAAACAAGTGCTCCGTCACGCCTGTCGGAGTGCCTCGCACTTGCGCGCTTAGTGCGATGTTACACTATCACTAAGCTAAGGACAATCACACCAAGTTAGCTGCTCTACTTGTACAGCTTTTTCCCTACCTAGGAGTACAAAAGGCTCGCAGTACGTACAGTGTATAGTACGATAGGGCGATCTATAGGCTCCTCACTACTGGTCCACTCTTAGTGTCTCCCGTTACTGGTACTGTGCCCTCAATTGCCTCAGGGCCGAAATTCCCAGGCAGGGAAAAGACGTCCGAGTATTTTTCGCTATTTTCGTGTCGTAATTCCTCCCCCCCCCCCATTTTCCCCCTATTTCCCCCCATCCCCCGATTTTTCTCACCGATTTCCCGCCCGCTAATTTCTGCGGCGCCGCCGATCGATGTCTCATCGCTTAGCGCGTTATTATAGAGTATGATAATGTGTATAGAATGTTCTAATTCAAATCACATATGGCATCGTGCTATTGACACGCTTACTAATTAGCGTAGTCATTCTGTAGAGTCTCTTGTAAGTTTGAAATTGAATCAAGCGAGTTCGAAAAATTGCCATACATTCACTACACAGGTGTAGCGATAGACTGATATTGAAGCCCAACAGCAATCCTTACCAGTACGCAAATGTCACACAAAGCGGAGAAAATATGCTACCTCTCGCAGGCGCGACACGCACACACATTGAATACAAAGACGGAAAATTAGCGAGTTTCTTTCTTTATTTATTTCGGGTCGCGAGCAAAGTCGCGTTTCAAAACAACAGTTACAACCAAAGTACAAGTGAACGCTGGAAACAGACAAACAAAACAATGAACAAAAATACACAAAAATATAGAAGCAAAAGTGCCAATATGAAACCCAGTTGGTAAAAAATAGTAAAACATGTAGTTAAACAAGTAAAGAAGCGAAGGTAAGCGACTATTTGGCATGAAAATTAAATCTTCTTAAGCCTTCGATCAAGGTATCTCTTAAATACGCTACTAGGCATTTCTAGTACCTTGTCTTTAATCAAAGGTACAAATAAGCCAAATGTTCTGAACGAGAAGAAATCTGACCTTGTCCTAGTTTTTGCGACCGAGCCGGCAAACTTTAACGTTCTTGCCCTAGTTCTACTGGTGATTACATCAAAAAAGTCGGAGCAGTTAAGTTCAGTTTTCCCTGTAAGAATGTTATGCATCATCATTAAATCGTATTTCGTTCTCCTGCTCTTGAGTGAGGGTAAGCCAAGCTGTTTCGCCCTTTCGATACCGTTAGGCCTATGGTATACTCCCGTCCGCTGCAGCGACGCGGGAGTGCACAGCGACGCGACGGCTCGCGATGCGCGTCGCGAGCCGTCGCCATCGCTGAGGCTGACATAGTTCACGCAGTTCTGCAGACGGAGACTTTTGCAGAATTTTGGCAAACCAGCTTATCCAGTGCAGTGACGAAATCGTGCTTTGTCCATCACATCCACCGTGAGTCCTGTCGTGAATTCGCTGAAGAGCCCAGTTAGACTAACTGAGAACATTGCGCTGCAGGAATGTTTAGACAAATGCAGCCGGGGAGCGGAAGGTATAGGAAAAAAAATCAAATGCCTTAATCGCCGTCGGACACACACCCACTGCACTGCACTGCGACGAGCGATGGGCTGCGACCGCCGTCGCACGGAGGTATGTTTCACTCCCGCGACGCAGAGGTATAACACCCCTCTGCGACGCATCGCGGGAGCGGTGGCGCGTCAACTAACAACCGCGCCCCACTGCGCCGTCCGCCACTGCAGCGAAGATGCGCCGTTGACAGTTGCCCCGCGCCCGTCGCTGGAGCGACGCGGGAGTATACCATAGGCCTTAGGAATGAGAGAGTAATTGAGGCCAAGGCAACGCATAACTACCTTCCGGGTGAAATTGTTTTGTACACATTCAAGTAGGTTAGTTCTGTTTGCATGGGTTGAAAGTAGTAGTTCCATTTTCTATTATGGGACGAACATACGTCTTATAAACCTTTAAAAAAACTTTGCCATTTTTAGTTCTGAGAATTTTGAAAAGAACGTAGAGACGGCGGTTTGCTTTATTTTCTAACACCTGATAATGGGGAGTAAAATCCAATTTTTCGTTGACAAGCTATACCAAGTCTCGCACTTCAACCACTTTTCTTAGACGATCTCAAACAGCATAGTATACCACATTGGAGCCATCATTTCCAATCGCCAGGACTTGATTTTTTTCAGTACAGAGTGGTATTAGGTTGGCAACTAATTTCGTGGACTCTCAAGGGCTTTCAACAAAAGTGTTCATAAACAAATAACAAATAAAAGTTTTCAACCAAAGTAAGATTTGTTGGAACGCGGGACTGCTTCCCATTTATCAGCTTCCTGGCCCATCCCACAGCTGTAGAATTCTTGTGCTTTTGAAGCCAAGAATCCTTCGAGGTGCATTTTGACGAGGTCCACATTAATGAATTGCCCTCCTACCAAGAACTGCTGCAGCGTACTATAAAGGTGCTAGTCACTTGGCGCACAGCCTATGCTGTAAGATGGGAGAGTTAGTCGCTCCCAGCTAAGTCCTTCGATTTTTTGAAGCTCCCGATTCGTGACGTGTGATTTGGCGTTGTCTTGCTGATAGATAAATCCGCTCCTGAAAATCCGTCTGAACCGGTTCCAGCGGAGTTCAGCCTGCGCGCGATCAGGCTGAGAAGAGTAGATTACAGCATTAGTGCTGGAACCGTTCTTGACATGCTTCTAGAAGTAGATGCCTTCTTGACAACACCAAACGGAGGGAACGTAGCGAACCGGACGCCTCAAAAAATAGAAGACTTGACTGGGAGCGTCAAACTCATCCACCTTACAGCCCAGACCTTGCACCGAGTGACTACCACATTTTTAGTTCGGTGCAGCACTTCCTGCTTGGAGGACGATTTATTAATGCGGACCGGGTCAAAATGCACCTCCAAAGATTCTTGGCCTTAAAAGCACAGTAATTCTATGGCCGTGGGATAGACCAGCTACCTGATATATGGGAAGCATTTCTGCGTTCCGAGGAATCTTATTTTAATTGAAGATTGTCAATTGTTATTTGTTAATACTTTTGCTGAAGATTCTTGAGAGTCCACGAAATTAGTTGCCAACCTAATAGTTCCCATTACTTGGACCAGTTGTAGATGGAATCTATCGCAGCCTGCAGGTTAACTCTATCAGCTTAAGATTCGATGGTCTTATATATCTTGATATCGTCGGCGTACATGGTGCAAGTAACAGCGAATAAAGAGAAAATATTTAGGGTTTCGTAAGTGTATTTTAACACGTTGACGACCGCGCAATTTTCGCGCGTCGGGCCCGCGGGACCACGCGTATTGCGCGCGTGTGACACGATATTTCGTCACTCTAGCTTAGCATAAATTGGATTTTCAAACTGCACACCACGAATTGATGTCCGTTCTTAAAATTTTGGTTTTGTTTTTGCAATATTCCCTAAATCTTGTCTTCTCCGCAATGAGCTTCCCTCCTCTCTCCATTTTTATGGTCTAATTGGAAAATAATTCTTTTTATGCGGAACTTAACTGAAGACTGAAAAATTCTACAACTGCCATCAGAAATCGCAACCGACCGCAAGGAATCTAGCTGAGGATTAAGACAAAATGCAGTGAATGCAGCAAATTCTGTTGTTTAGATTGCTTACAAACAACTCTCAGCTGTTGATTGTCGATTGAAGATGTTTCCTGTCTGGACTTTATTTGTGAAGTTGGTCTTCTTAGTGACGTTTGATAACATTCAAAAAGTGGTAGTTTGTGATCATGCCTGTTTGTTACCTTTATTGAATGAAGCCTCAAAAATAACTCTGAAGTTCAATGGATAGCTGATCGATGTCATAATACTTTGGCTCTGATATACTCTATCGTAGCCATGCCACTCGTAACTTATCGTAATCGAGCAAAATTCGAGAAGCGGATATCAGACTCGTGACCAGCCTCTTAAATAACCCCATTCAGGGAGCTTGGACAAAGGTGGTGACAACGCTAGTTATCGATATGGGTGGCAACGGGCGTCATTTACCAAACGGACATCGCCACTATGTTTGGCATCTTAAATAACCTCCCTAGACAAAAGTTGGACGAAGGTAATGCCACTATGATTGAAATAATACTGTCGCGCATCATTGCGCGACACGGTCCCATGAGACTGACTGGCTGTCGCGGACCATTGCGCGACATTGTCGTCAACGTGTTGACAGTGGTGACTAGACCCTTCCTTGTGGGACGCCACTGTAAAATTCATAGACTGGAGAAAAGTCGAGTTGCTGGAATTTTATTCGAAACGTTGATCACTCCTTCAACAAGAAATGTTGGGTCCCGGATTGATAAACGGCCTGTAACGGTGGAACTTTCCGCGAGACCACCATGTAACGCGATTCATCAACACGCGGGGTGGTAGATTTCCAGCGAAAATCGTTGTGACGGTAACCCGGCTGCAGCGTCGGGTAAACGACGTGGCGACGTACAGGTAACACTCCAGCTTAATTTCGGACCCAATGTAGCACGTTGGGCACATTTACAAGATTATTTGGACGTTTACACAGGTGCATTTTGGGGTCTGTTTTCTTTCATAATAGATTTCTCCTTGAAGCACAACCTTTAAATTGAATGTGGTGGCAATGTCAGTGTTCCTCCGCTGGAGTCGGGCGGTCTAGCCTTCCTTACAGCTAGTCAGATCCTGTACATTTATTCGTGTAGCTTGTTGCCTTGTGCGATGTTATGTCGCCCTTGATGATGTGAGCGACGTCCGCGGCGACAGGCACCAGAATTCCAGGTTGCGAAGGTGTAACTGACTCTGGACCAAGGGAAATGAGCGCGACTCGACGTCGTCATACTCATGGACTACGTGCACATCAGAGTATTTGACAGATGCCGAGCTACACGGTTTTCACCAAGTTCCTCATTTAGTTCCTCAGCGCTATGAAAGATGACGTGTGAACGAAGTGAGCACTGAAATTGAGAAGAGTAAAGCACAAACAGCAGTGAGGTGAAATCCTACAAGGCCAATCGCGCGGACCTTTTAGGTGGAACCAAATCAACCATTAAGGCAACATCAGCGCGTTCTGCTGAGCGCAACACATTTGCCAGAGGCCTACACGAATGAGAGCGATCCCGGGCTTCGCAGAGAGCCGAAATACAATGTATGGGCGAAAAGAGCCTTAAAATGGGTCTTGAGAGGAGCATGGAGATTTAGTAGCGTATGATGTTGATTGAAAAGATGTTGCTAACCGATAGTAGCCGCATTAGCGGTACTGTAGACACGATTGACACGTATTAAAATAAAATGCATTATTATAAATCGCAATAACGACCAGGGAATTGGAAATGCAAAGCAATAAAACGAAGATGGTGGTCTAATAGATGTGAGACAGAGGCATGGGCGTCGAGTCCTGGGGCGCTGCTCCACGAGGGATAGGGGGGTCTATTCCTAGTTACGTCGGATTCGGCTTCTGACCTGGTCCACGACGGTTAACTGCGCTCTTTCAGCACGCAGCAAAATCTAAGGGGAACGCCAGAACACAAAAGAACACACGATCTCCACCAATGCCTCGCGTCTACCACGCTCCCCTCTTTCCTCTCCAGCCCATCGTGGTTCTTCTTCGTGCCTTCGCGCTCAAGTCTTCTGACCTGGAACACCCACGAGCGAGATCATCCCGCCCGATGTCTAACACCCGCTTCATCTCTGACCTACAGCGCTCTTCGCTTGAGCGGCGTCCATTCATGGCCCTGGCCATCCGTATCTTTGTCTAACAGATTACCGAATACCGTACCATGCATCCATTCCGCTCACCGCTGACACTTACAACCTAACACTTTTTCGCAAGTGTTTTGTGAGTGCCTCACGAAATCGTGGTAGTGGTAGCGCAGACATTTTTACCCGTCATTGGACGAGCTGATAATGAGCCAACAATGCACTACGGCGGAATATCGGTGTTGCGAGTGACACTGTGACCGAGCGACGCTGCACTCTGTGTGGTGCCTGGTGTGGCTATGGCCAATGAGCAACAGCCGTCAACTTACCGGCACGACATTCTTCACTGCGGCCTTCGTGAATCACAAGTGCCGGTAAGTTTCTGGCAAAGAACCAGTTAGTTAAATCTTTGGTAGCGATATACCGACATCTTCGTTTACGAATCAGTGCCCAGGACTCGAATGTACTGGTTGGTTGGTAATGTAAACGCTGTAAACCCTGTATGTAAACGCTTGAATCCATGACTATGGGAGCAAATACGCATGGAGGAAGGTTGAGGGTTTGGGATCACTCGCACGCAAAAAGGTTGAGTTTTCAAATGACACGATCGAGAAGAATCACGACGAGCACTTCCTACGTTTGCGCTATGAAGAGAATCACACACTGTTAGGTACAGGCACACATTTCAATCACCTAAAAACTCTCTGATAACGTTGATATGCATATCAAGGCTCGCCAAAGGTTAAAATAAAGCTCTTAAGGCGCAGATTGAAAGAACATTAGAGGTTCCTCAACATCAGCCATCAGATGGATGTGACTTCACAATTTCACGCATCAAACCGCAATTATGGCCCATAAACGCATTGATATAATTACGCATAGAATATCGCGACTAAATTGAACTTTGCTGCTGTATCTTAGAATTTGGAAATTATACACTTTTCTGATACTATAATACGATCAATAGAACTCCATGAAGCAGTTGGTGCTCAACATGTGCTTCGTAACGCAAAACATCAAACAACGAAGCGCGCCGTAGACAAAACATCGCCGCAAACCACTCTTAGGATAAAACCATTTCGTTTTCCGTGGAGCTTTCCTTCGTCGTCACCATTACCTCTATAGCACTTTTTTAACTCATTGTTGTTGAGATTAAGCGTTTAACCCATTGACGACCGCGTGGGCCAATTTTGGACCGTGGTTATAAACCTGCTCGCTACGGCTCTCGCTTTTTTCGTAGCTTACGAGTAATCATTAAATATGTTGGATCCTAGCAATGCTACTGCACCGTAGTCCGGCAGTCATTTACTTCTAAGCTCTGATAAAAACAAATAATCAGCACCACACTCTATTCAAGCTGCACAAAGATCGGCACTATTCACAAACAGCTAGTCACACTTTGTAAAAATGGTCAAGCAGAAAAATAAGTAGTTACAGTCCTTGTAAAGTTTTTGAAAACTTCTAGACAAAAATATGTCAAACACCTGTTCCAGCCTTCTCCTATATGTGGCTAACCCTGGGAGAGGGACATTCATTTGGAAGTAGTGTTTCCGCGAGATTCAAGCGTCCGTGTGGTCCCACGCGCCAGACATGCGATTTGCCGCGCGGTCGTCAATGGGTTAAATAGCGAATTAGTTGAACCAGCACTTCTACTGACATCTGCTGGTTACCAGCGCATCAGCCGGGAACCACCAGTGCCGACTAAGACCAGGGACCTCGGAATTCCCATATAGCAGGAATGAAACGTAATATTATATGTTTTCACACTCAACATTCACTCATGTATGTTTAACATTGTCTGTTTAACATGTGCAATATAAAAAATATATTTTTCAAAATTTAGGTTGATTTTGCCACTGTCAAGTTGTTTAACTGTTTACTGTTTAAGATAAAACCTTGCTGTCGAGTGGGTAACTTTATGAAAGCTCCGGCGCCAAACCACAGATGTAATTCCGTCTTGCAAACATTTTTCAATTTTCAGCATCACAAAGCACGAGTCGCCTTCGCGATCGTATGCTCGCAGGGGTCCACCTGAGTCTGCATGTTTTCTAAAGGTATATCATATTGAAATTTTAAAGCGGTTTTTAAACACAGCATTCCTTACTTTATTTAAGGAGCGACACCAACGACGTTTAGCAGCACTGTTATAGAGCAGATTCTCTATTAGTCACTTGAGTCTGTTCAGATGTTTTTAGATAGGTGCGACTTTGTTTGAGATGTGACATTGTTTAAATTCTTTTAACCGTTATCAGGCAAGTACTTTTACCCTTGCCGTAAAATGTTGTTGTAAAGTGTTTGGAGAACTATGATAACAGTCTGTATAAAAACAGACTGGACTTATGTACACGTCAGTGCTTCTGGCTAATAAATCTTCTCTCCACTCTCATCCACACGAACAGCCAATTTATTTTCTATATGCTACATCGTGGCCGCTGGGAAGCATCGGTGCCGTCAAGGAAGAAGCCAAGCTGTTTGAAAAAAAAATCGTGTCGAGGAAAAACCGTTTAGGAAGAGCTTCATCGACTAGGAAAGAAGAAACTGATAAAAAACGCTAAGGAGGAAGACCAAGATGACTTCAACCAACTCCACTCGACAAGATTTCTGACAAGAGTTGCGGGAAAGCTTTCAGCTCTCCCAAAAGAAACTTCAGCAGAAGAGCTACAAGAAGCGGAGGAATCACATGCCAGCAGAGGTCCGAGAAGTTTGCTGGTGCACATAATACAGCTTCACGTCAATATTTCGTAACGATCTAGAAAATCGTTACCAATTAGGCAACCGTGGGCTGCGATTGAAAGATCTAAATTTAATAATAGATCCGTTAGCGCGCTGATTCCAGAATTGGTAACGGCTAAGCTACTGATCACCGTAAAGGAAGATATGCACGTGCTGACAAAGGAAGTAAAGAGTTCAGTTTACACGAATTCAAATACTGTAGTGGAAGGATGCTATCACTGCAGACATGGAGCTATATGTGAGGTAACTAGCACTAGCAATGGGAGACCTACTCTAGCGGAGATACGATGTGGAGATCACTACTTTACAGTACCTTGCTCGAAAAAAGGGAAGAAATCGCAAATAAGATCCAGCTACACGACAGCAAGAGTGGCCATCCAATGCTCAGTCTCATGCGGCTCACGTCCAAGGTACTTTGAAGTCAGTAGCATACTGAAAGGAGTGAAAACCTTTCATGAGTAGTAGAACGAATTGTGAGAGGAGAAGACACAATAAAAGAAGAAGTCGTGCTCTCCGACTACGGCCACATAGTGGTCACGATCGCACCAGGATACAAAATCGCTGCTCTCATAGCTGCAGGATTCGTGGTAGCCGTTCTACTTTGATATGTCTTAATGTGAACCTGCGATGTAAGAATTCCATTGTTTCTTATGCGAACAGCCATTATTGTCAGCGCAATGAGCATAGGAATTATTTTTAAAGTAGTTGCCTTGATGATAAAGAGAAAAAATCAAAAAGAATGCTTGCACAAGACCGTGTTCCGCACCGAAGTGCGGAGAAAGACGTGCGCATGGCGACGGCAACTAGGCGCCCCTGCCAGGCATTGAATTTGCGACTGGCGGGCAGCTCAGAGCTGGCTAAGGGCCAGACGAGGCATGCATTGGGTCAGAAGTTGGCCGCGGAGCAAAACCCCCGCCTTGGAGGTAAATGTCCCCGGACGCGCTGACGGGGTAGCATTTACCTCGACACTTACCTCGTTGAAGACCGTGTTCGTTGAAAAGGAGGCATATCAAACAACTTTGATTTTTTCCGACGATTGACCATTTTTCGTTTATTCAGTTCTAATAGTACGATTCCGATGCCCACTTGAATTCAGATTCAGTATTTCCAACAGAAACATCTTACCTATCTATATCACCATCTCGACTCCCCTGAACGAAAACATCTACGACGCTGCATATAAGCCCGACCACTGAGAAGGGCACCTTCATTGATTTCGGTGCCAGCCGTATTGTCGGCCGACGAGTGATCGTCTCTGCAGGACTCAAGGACCGCCGGAAAAGCCCAAGAAAAAACGATCAGCCGCAGAAAAAGAAGAAAAGTGAAAGGGGCCAGCAAAGAAGAAGGATCCACTGGCAGGATCGTTAGGAATGGAACCGCACTCTCCAGTGGGGACGCCTTCTAGTCACAACCTCCGGAAGAAATTCTGCGATTAAGGAGCTGAAGTCTTCTGAGCGACACAAGAAAAGATCGACGATTTGGGGAAGAACGAAGTGAAGACGAATGTGCACCGCTTACAAGACATCGTTGGATGCGCCGTAGTCCTGGAGAAGATGCTCGAGGAACACCACGACCACGTCAGGCTCAATTCTCAGTCGACAGAACTATCGAAGAGCTGGTGGATCGACTGCTATCTCGCTTGACGTCCAGGACTTCAGCCCACACTCTTAAGGAGGCTACTGAAATAGGGAAGAACGTCCAAATGCAGAACCAACGTCGAGAAGGCCCTGCAACAACACCGTCATGTTGGAGATCAAGGAACTAACGAGGAGTTTCACAAGTTTCAAGGCTGAGGTCAAAGAGAGCTTTAAGGCTGTGGAGCAGAAGCAAAAACTTCTTCCAAAAGTGCTCCTAGTAGTAGAAGAAATGAAGTCTCTACTAGACACCAGCAAGGACCAGGAAGAGAAAACTCCAGCCGAAAAAGAACAAATGCCTAAATACCTGGCTGAGGAGCCGCTGAAGGATAAAGAGCTCTTATGTATAGACGAGGACGTTGTCTTCAAGCAAAAGCATGTCATTGAAAAAGAACTGCAGATAAACGAGGACTACAACGACTAGAAGATTCTCAACGAACTGGCGGCTGCCGTCAACAGAAACCTGTAAAGTCCAGACACGAAATCATCGTCATGAACCATCGAAGTTAGGAAGAAAGGGAAAACACCAGCCTAGAACTATGCAGAAAGTAGAGGACATGCGCAAGGATAATTGCGAAATGGTGGATGAAGAATACTGTTGAGGAAGAAACAACAGGAATTCAACATTGCACCTCAAGACTGATGAAGCGCAAAGGTCGACGTGAGTTGCCCCGTCGCAAGGAGAGCAGCAGTTCGACCAGGACGCATCGCTCGGCGCCAAGGAGATCGTCATTCAGCCCTTCACTAGTCGTAGGGGAGCACAGAAAAGATTCTCTATTAATCTTTTGACTTTCTGGAGATGTTCTTAAATAGGTGAGACATTGTTTAAGGTGTGACATTGTTTAAATACTTTTGTCCATTATAAGATCAGTATGTTTAGCCCTGCCGTAAAATGCTGTTGTAAAATGTTTTGAGTACTATGATAACAGTCTGTATAAAAGCAGACTGGACATATGTCAGTGCTTCTGGCTCTGTTCTGCACGGTCATCCACACGGACAGCCGACCTATCTCCTTTTTACTGGTTGGAAATTTGTACTAATCTCTCCATTGTCTAATGAGAAGAGCATTAATTGGAATCCTTCATGAATACTGCTGTTATTTTTTGGAACCACGGAACAGTTGACAACGTTGCCCAATACTTCTAATTTATTGAATTTTCTCTCCTACGCCTCAGAATGGCACAACAACCTTTCTTATTTGATATGTGGAGAGTGTGAGAAATATGCGAGGGTCCCTCATGTGAGAACCACATCGGAAGCAACTGAGCTATTTCGAAAGACAGCGAATGTGTCATTTCTTCTGTGCGTACGCTCCGCAGACAGGCTTCTCCGAGCGAGCCATGGACGAGTTTCTTACCCTGCTTGATGAGATGACAGCAGAGGTGCCGCCAGAAGACGCTGCTTATTTCCGGTGATCTCAACGACCACGTTGGGATTGTGAAAGATTGTCACAGCTCTCATGGAGGTTTTGAATATGGAGCACGCAACGCTGATCGAATCCTTGAGAATGCCGACTCGCATAACCTTATCTTCGCGAACACCGTATTCCGAAAGTGTGACTCCCATCTAGTGTATTTCTCTAGTGAGAATACTATGACACAGATCTACTTCATCCTTGGTAAGCATCATGATCGAAGGCTGGTTACAGATACGAAGGTAGTGCTGTACGAGACTGTCGCCACACAGCACAGTCCACTGATATGCACTCTTAAGTTCGATCCTTCGAGGCTGAGGCATGTCGAGCGATGCGGTCCACCGAGAATCATGTGGTGGCGGTTGAAGGAAAAGGTTCCAGTTTTTGTCTCTCGTATTGGGTTACCGACGGTAGCAACTGTCGATGAAACATGGAAAGATGCCACCGATACGACTTTACAAGCAGCATGTTTTGAATTAGGCATGACTAAACCTGGCCGCCGCAAGATCGGGAAGGTTGTGGACTATCGACGTAACAGCAAAAATCCGAGAGAAGAAAAGCTTACATCACGCGTTCCTGCGCGATAAGACCGCGCAAAATTGTCGCATGTACCAGGATGCGAAGAACGCGGCAAAGAAGGCCGTAGCCGTTGTAAAAGCCGCTCATTATGAATACCTCAGCGATAAATTCGCGACACGCGATGGTGAACGATATCTTTACCGACTTCCCAAAGCACACCATCGTCAAACCGAGGGCATCGAGAATTTCTTCGGCGTCAACGATGAGAACGGCCATCTGCTGACAAACCGCAAAAGGGCTATGAGACGATGGCATGACTACTTGGAGGGAATCTTATGAGTAGAGTTTGACTATCCGCCTACCCCTTGCTTCCCTCCTACGCACCGTACTGTGCAGAAAATCACTGTGGAGGAGACAGAAGCGGCTTTGAAGAAGATGAAGCCAGGCGAAGCAACGGGCCCTGACGACATATCGGCCAATCTATGGAATAAATTAGGTGAAGATCTACACGTAAAAGTATGTAGATAATTGTTGTATTATTATTATTTATTAAAATTAATATTATTTTCATAGCTCTTTAATAGCATAAATTTCAATGACACTACAATTTTGAACAAAGGACAACAACATCATCTTAAACAACGACAGCTAACAATAACTTTAACATGTTTTGTTTCGCCTCTATCTTCATACAAAACATGTTCATAATTAGTTACCCCAAGGCTCATCAGTGACGAAGGTAACTAATTAATTTAGTTGCTGTTGTACTGTATTGAACGAAATAATTTTTCAAAAATGTGTTTTAACTTGTACTAGCAACTGAATTTTACAATTTTGTGTTGTGTTGTTGTGGTGCAGAAGTTGAGGTGCTGGAACCCTGCTAAGTGGCTAACGAAGTTTTCAGCCATGTTGTTGCGGAGAAAAAGGTACCTGGTAGTTGGAAGGAGAGCAGGACGATTTTAATTTGGAAGAAAAAACGCATTCCTCCGGACTGCACGAATTACCGTCTAAATCGCTTGCTCTCGTACAGCATGAAAAACTTTGGGAGGATTGTGGATGGACATATTCCCAATATCGTTCTGTTTTCCGCCAGTCAATGTGGCTTCGTAGCGGGCTGTGGCACCATCGGTACAATACATGCTGCTCGTTTTCTGGTAGAGAGACATCACGAAAAGCAAAAACCGCTGCTCCTAGCTTTTCTCGACTTTGAGAAAGCATTTGATCGTGTGCCGCATGAGGTCATATCGTGCGCCTTACCACAGCACGATGTTTAAAGAGTAGAGTGCAAGCGCCAGCCGGCACATTGGCGGAGTTTCCTATCCCCGTCGGTGTTCACCAAAGCTCTGCGCTTTCTCTGCTCCTTTTCAGTTCGTAATAGATGCCATTTCGAGAGACCTTCAGAAACCTACCCCCTGAACGCTGCTGTATGCAGATGACGTAATTCTTGCCAGCGAAGAGAAGACCGAACTTGAGCGACAAGCGCACGCTTGGTGCGACCGTTTGGCAACGTTTGAGCTCAAGCTAATCGTCAAAAAAATCCGTCTACTTGACGACGACGTAAACGAGGCAGGGTTCATTGAGATCAATGGCACTGTGCTCGTACAGACGAAAAACTTCAAGTACCTTGGCTCTGAAATCGCAACTGACGATAGTCTGACGTTCGAAGTTAACTCACGGGTTGGCACAGCGTGGTTCAAATGACGACAGGTGACCGACAGAAAGGTACCGGAACGCCTTAAATCGAAGATTTATAGAACCGTCGTCCACCCAGTAGCATGTGTGAAGCTGAGTGCTAACGTGCAACTAAGGATTAAGGTTGTGGCTCGCCTTAACGTAATGGAAACGAAAATTCTGCTCTGGACGAGTTGTTACGCGTCTGGACCGTATTTGCAACAGTGAAATACGTCAGAGGTTTGGTGGCGCTCCAACTACTGAATAGCTACATGAAGCTCACCGTCGCTGGTACGGCCACGTACTTCGCGCTAGTGATGACACCGTTCGGAAGATTGAACTTAATATAGAAGTGCCCGGAAAACGGTCTAAAGGAGGTGACCTTAATATAGAAGTGCCCGGAAAACGGTCTAAAGGACGGCCTAGGCAACGCTGGCTTGATACGTTGCACATATACTTAAAGAAAGCTGGTATCTACCCCAATCAAGCATTTGATCGTGCGTAGTGGAGTCACCATACCAAAAGAGCGGACCCCGCTTCGAAGCAGAACAAACGCTGAAGAAGAGCAAGAAGATACCGGACTCGCAGTGCTGGTCGCCCACTGTCATTCATCACCCATACGTCCCCGTGCACCGATCAAAGCTTAGTTAGTCTACGGCGCCCTTCTGTTCTATCCGGACACATCATCGAAGGAGTTGGTAGATCGGCACCACAGATTGAACTGACCGGCTCCTTGACAGAAGCTTACCGCCTCATGTGATTCATGAAGAACGCAGTGAAAGATGCAGCGCATGCGTCCGACTTCACTTGGCAGCGCGCCAACTCGTTGCCACTAGGTAGTTAGCAATCGAGCGTTACTGCTATTTCAGCACATCGTTCATCCGACGCTTCAGCCGGGTAACCGTTAAAACGTTTTTCACCGGAAGCCTACCACACCGCGCGTTGATGAATAGCGGTATGTGGTTTTGCGGTTTTGCAGTAAGTTCCATCGCTACTGGCCGATAAATCGTTGATGAATCCGGGTCCTGACGTTGACTTTTATTTATTTATTTATTTATTTATTAATTTATTATAAATACACCCATACGGATGTGCCAATTCAATGATTCTAGTAGAGCACGAACAATACTAAGAAACACAAGAGAAAAAAAAACAACTCAATGGTCAGATTTAACAAAGCGGGGGCATTGAGAAAAGAAGGCTCACTATCAGTGAGGATGCGCGGCAAGGGGAGAGAGCCAGAGGAAATGGAGGACAACAACCCACAAACAACATGTTCCCTATAAAATGTAAAATGTTTCATATTCACCTGGCCATGGTTTGTATGAAGTCAAATTGCACCAAGAAACCTGAAGGACTATGCAACACTGCTACTTAGTGCCAACGAAGAAGACTATCACATGCCAGTTATTTGTTAGTACGACAAAATATGTGCCCGATAGAAGTATACGGCAAGCTGTCAGAACTGGTAGTGTTTTTGATAGCCAGCCTGAGGCACTGGATAGATGTAGCAACGAGTGAAGGTCAAGGAAATTCTAGTGCTTTAGACTTCAATGTAGAACCACGGCAAGATGTCTGATTTTGGAAGAAAGTAGGTAGAACATAAAGCTAGTGGGTGGTAAGCCAATCAAACCTCAGCACCCCCACCCCGCGCTCACGCCACCAACAGCATCGCCCTCATGCTCTCTGCCTCCAGGACTGGATAAAATACCGTGAACAAAACAAGAAAACAACACAAGGCACGCGGAGAGGGAAGCTATTTCGTCTGATCAGAAGCAGCCATCGCAATTTGAGGTCCATTACTGCATATATGATCTAAATATCACTTAAGCTAAATGAATTTCTCATAATGCAACAAGAGAGAGGCAAAATGGACACAGACATGAATAGCTCGCTAAAGATAGGAACATCTAGATTTTTACTGCTTTCTTTTTACCATCTTTGTATGAAATGCTTTTTTGTGTCAAATTGTCAGCCATTCGTCTTCAGCTCCACATTACTTCTGTTTATGTTTCTGCCGCCCACAATAAAATCTATTATTATTATTATTATTATTATTATTTTATTAAATAGTGCGCTATGAATATCGGCGGCTATTTTTGCTACGGACAGATGTATTTATTTATTTATGTGCTGTGAATACTCTGCCTTCCCTGCTGTCCTTGTCACTTGCAGCTGGTACAGCTGCAGCTGCCTCTCTTGACTTCGACTAGTTATATGATGAAGATGAATGTTTGAAAACCCGTAGAATGCGTTACAAAATACGCTGCCGTATTCAACGATTGTTAAAATTTTTTTAGAGACAGGATAGAAATGGCAAGTCTTCTGCTTTCTAATAGTCCAAATACTGAATGGGTAATTGGGCCGCAAGTTTTAGTGCGTTTTCCTACTATATATAAAAGAGTAAGCGGTTGTGTCTGTCCTTCCGTCTATCCGTCCGTCTGTCCGTCCGTCTATCCATCCGTCCTTCCATCGGTCCATCCGGCCTTTCGTAGACGTCGAGTGACAGGCGTAAGGGTTGAGACGAGGTGTGACCCACGTCGTGTCGCGTACGTCAGAAGACGTGTCACCGATGTCGCGCAAAGGACGATCGGTTTGAGAAGACGTGTTACCGACGTCGTTTTACAGGCGTCGGGGTTCAGGAGTTGCGTCACCCATGTCGCGCAATCGGTGTCTAGGTTCAGAGGAGGTGTCACCGATGTCGTCCAAGTGGTGTCTGGATTCAGACGACGTGTCACCGATGTCGCGCAAAGGACGATCGGTTTGAGAAGACGTGTTACCGACGTCGTTCTACAGGCGTCGGGGTTCAGGAGTTGCGTCACCCATGTCGCGCAGTGGGTGTCTAGGTTCAGAAGAGGTGTCACCGATGTCGCGGAATGGATGCTTGGGTTAAGAAAGGGTCTCATCGATATCGCGCAAGGGGTGTCCCGGTTCAGACGACATGTCACGGATGGGTGACCAGTGAAGGGGGATCAGTAATGGGGACCAGCAAAGAAGGGTCCAGTAATGGGGGGGGGTAGTGGTGAAGGAGGCTCCAGGACCTTACTCCAACGCGACGTCGCGCGCTAGCCGCGTGCGACTTCGCGGCGCTGAAACGCGGACGTGCGCTCGGTGACGCATGGTTAGCCGCGGAGCACGAAATGTTCTCAGTGTTTAAGCTCCCTGACCACATTTCTAGCAAGGAACTTGAGATCCCACAGAATGTGGTAGGCAACAGTCTGCAGTAGTACAATTGATCCGAGAATGGGAGATAGTGAACTTTTTCCGTAGTATAATCCTCACCACGGGTAAAAATTGACCGAAGAAGTTGTAGATGGCAAATACTGCCGCTAGAAACCATCCACCTGACCAAGATTCCAGTATAAACTGCCGCTGATCGTCCTATTGAAACCACATTCATATACCATCTCCATTGAAATAAGGCGAAGGCATGTCGCATGTCCCTGTAGGAAGCGTTTCTAGCCGTCGTAAGCAACGGACCGCGACAACTCGTCCAATTTCGTCGCGCACCGAGCGCGACGCCAGGGGGGTTCGCGCGGCGTTGGAGTTATGTCTGCGCCCGGGTGAAGGACGGCCAATGAAGAGGGGACCAGTAAAGGGGACCACTGCAGGGGAGGGTCCAGTAATGGGGGGGGGGGGGAGTGGAAAGAAGGAGGACCAGTTAAGAGGGGACCACTAAGAGGGACCACTGCTAGGGAGGGTCCGGTGAGGGTGGACCGGTAACGGGGGGGGGGGAGGAGGGACCAAGGAGGCCCAATGAAGAGGGGACCAGTATAAGGGGGGGGGGGATAGAGAGAGAGAGACGGTAAAAGGGACCAGTGAAGGTGGGACCACTGAAGGAGGGGGTCCAGTGAAGGCAACCAGTAAGGGCGGACCATGATTTTTTTATCAGTATCGTCCAACGGGTGCTTCAGAAGATGTGCTGCTGACGTCGTTACACGTGCGTTGGGGCTCAGCATATGTATCACAGACGATATCAACATGCGTCCGGATTCAGAACACGTGACCCAGACGTCGTACAACGTGCGTCCAGATCCAGAAGTCGTTCCACAGATCATACCTTGCACAGCATTTGTGAGAAGACTTTTTAAAGGCTTCGTTAAGAGTAAGTTGAACGTGAAGAGGATCGAGTACCTAACGACGAACGTTACTGAGCCCAGCTCCATCAAAGTTAACGACATCGAGCTTGCCCGTGCTTCAGTCTTTAAGTACCAGGGACTCAAACTGATGGTGGATGTGAATTCACGGGTGAGCGCAGTAGGTCCAAGTGGCGCTCGTTGACTGCTATGCGACAGGAAGATTCTAGAGCGCTTAAAGTCGAAGATCTACAGAGCAGATCTCCGACCGGTAGTGATGCACGGCGCTGAGTGTTGTGCCTGCTACCAAGGAAGCTGACACGCGCCTCAACGACATGGAGTCGACGATGCTGCGCTGGACAGCTGGAATCACGCGCATAGGCCGCATCCCAAACGATGCAGAAGTTCGGTATCGCGCCGATAGCGGCCAAGATGCGCGAAGCTCGCTTACGATGGTACGGCCACGTTCTTCGTGAGAAAGAAGACAGCGTCCGCAAGATAGGTCTTATCTTCGAGGTATTGGAAAGCGGCCTAGAGGGCGCCCAAGCAGCGCTGGTCTGATACGTTGCATATGGACTTGAAGGTTGCTGATGTTCACCCTGATCTAGCGCTGGATCGGGAGAGGCGGTGTCATGACACCAGAATAGCGGACCCCGTTACAATTCGGGACAAACGCTGAAGAAGAAGAAGAAATAGGAGAAGAATCTTATAATTGGTGGTTGATTCACTGCTTAGACGCTTATTGCTTTATATAAACTCCGTAGGGCTAGGATACAACATTCGCTCGATGTTAAATGTTGGTGCTTGCGTTGCTTGGTCTTATTTTTAGTGCTACAATTTTTACGAACGTCACTCGATTTGAAGACAAGTAAGCAACACATAATTGAGAAAGCTTTTTATTCGAGCAAGTCAGAGTGGTCGTCTCCGCTTGCAATAATTAGAAGGAACGCTGTGTTTACAGATATCGTGGTGTGTGTGGTGGTCTTCAAGTCGTTGTCCTAGCAGAGGCCACATGATCTGGCGCATTGCGCTCTCTTCTGGGCGGTGGTGTAGAAGGTGCTGGTGCAGAAGCCGTTCCTGATCCACGTGGCGCAGCTGTAAGAGAAAATCAAATGTTAAGCCTTAAGCCAGGATAGGTCAGGTCGTTGGGCTTACTTAGCGTTTGCATTGACGGCCGAAGCGCAAGTAACAGAAGTTCCAGCAACTAAATTTTGAATGTCAGATTGTAGCGATAGAGCAAGAATTGGATACTGAATCAGGCAAACCTGTAGTGGTAGAGACCGAAGTAGATGATGTTGTACAGTATCCGCAGGTTCTTTGGCAGTTCAGCTAGGATAGAAACGCTTTTTATTAGATCCTACAGATGGTACTTCTGGAAGTTGAAAGCACAAGTTCTGCTAAAGATCAACCTTGACGAATGACTGCATGTCAACTTGTCTGCAGATAGAAGGATCGTTGGCACAGTCGACAGCCGAGTCGACGCAACCACCTGAAACCGTGAATGGTTTTGACGAATAAGGAAGGTACTGCAACCGTTTCCCACCTGTCAGACAGAAACCGCAGACATTTGGGCAGTCCTCAGCGATGATCGTTCTCCAGGTGGGGTCGTTGCACTGAGTCTGGGTAATGGTCGAGCACTTCACTCGTGGAACTGAACTTCAGGATTGAATACAGGACACGTGAAGGCTACCAAGACGTTGGTCAAAAGACATACAATCTACGTTATCGCAGTTATATGCGGGCGACTCGCAACAGTAGCCGCAGGTTTTCGGGCAAGTCGCTATAGCGAGCTGTTTCACTTCTTCACTGATTCCATTGGCGTCCTAAATAATCGAGTGTAACGAATTTTAAGGAGACGTGAGAGAGTAAATTTGTTGCTCGTACCGTGTTGCATTTCACGTCTCTGTCTGTTGTGCTTCCTGCAATGACTGCTACTCCGAAGAGCATAGTACAAGCCGGAGTTGAGTAGAGGTCGTCACACATCGTAGAGACTCCGGTGAACTGAAAAATGAGTAGCCCATTGGAGCCTTCGTTAAGACTTTCTGCTGCTTAATGGCCCTATTGATCGATCACGTCGCCCGATCAATCAGATGATTATACGCGACATCGTGTCGCTATATAAGGGCTTTAAACGTTTCTTTAATGTTTCTGTAACCTGGCCTCCCATCTCCTTGATCCTGCATATTCACTTAACCTTAGTAATAAGTCTTAAGGTGTCACAAGGGGCAAGAAATTACACAACAATCAGGAAGTCCACAGTTTGCAGTTCATGAGAGTATTTCCTCTTCTTCACCTGTTCTTTCTAGAAGGACAGCACAGCTGTTCTAGTCAATAGATGGAGTGGGGACGTGGAAAAGGAGGGTCAGTATACCGACTACTGTCTTTGTGGTTTTATTTGGTGTTACTATATCTCTGAAACATTGCAAAAATTCTCAAAACTTTCCAAGCGTTCTGATGGAAGGACGTGATACACCTAACCTATGTGCTAAGGAATTTCTGCAATAGTGTCTATTGATACTGGTTTAACTAGCCAATTTTGAATTACAAACTGAGACAAGTATTAAACTTCTAACCTGTCAAGGAAACCCTGGTCTACAGAATATTTCTGCCAAACGACTGCGAAAGCGAATTCTTGTTATTTCTCTTCTTTTTGTTTCCAACTAAGTGCTTGATTCCTTTCCGGTTTTCGAAACAAAGTCAGAGGTAAAGATTTTGCTGAACAGATTTTTCGCAAAGGTCGGCGAAAAGAGCAGTTTTACCATGTGGCTTTCACACATACCGTGAGGCCGTTGGTGCAGTTACCGTCGGTGAACGCCGCTGAAACAGAAGACACCACGGCGAGGGAAGCGATCACAATTCGGAACATTCTCTGGAAACAATATTTAAACAATAGGATAACGGCACTCTCAGCACTGTTACGAGTCTAATGTATAACGAACAGAAAGACTTTCATTCATTCTTTCATGCGCTTCAGAAAGTTTACCATTACGCGATACACACAGGGGTGCATCGTCTATAGCTCATAATTAGTAAGAAGTAAGGATTGAAGCAGAATGTTACGAGAGCTAATCTAGACTTCAGACTGGCTATCTCAATTTTTATCAGGATATGCTTTCCGGTTTTAGGAAGCTTTAGTGGATAGGTGAGAAAACTCGTCTTCTAAAGCCAAAAAGTGAGCGGATGCTCAGATAGCAAGCGCAGATGTATTCTGAATCTGGCTGACCTACATCCTTCCTACAATGGCGGCAAAAGATTGGTGTTTTTTCTCTTCTTGTAAACTTTTCACTAAGCCATCTAGAGGCAATCTCAAGAGAAATTGGAAACGATGCTGAGAGCAGTTTGAGCACTGCAGCATGATTTGTCGTGCTGCTTGTCCACCCTTATAAACCGCTTGCTAATGATAGTCTCCTACACAACTGTTCAAACATCCGAACATGCCCTTTGTTCAGCGATGAATTCAACGTCAAACAATGGTGTAGTCAGATGTTACATTGTTTGCGGAACATTGGCAGACATCCGTGAAAGATCTCAGCTTCTATGTACATAGGAACACAAGCTCAAAAAGAAGACCAAACTCATGGTAAGCCTGAGGCTACTGTAAATGAGTAGAGCATGTTTAATACATGGACTTGCCTCAAATTGTACACCGGTCAACTCTAGCATGGATATCGGTTCCAACATGGATACGCTAACATCATTAATTTCATCAACACATAGAGATGCCAGTTTTATTACATATTAGTAAATAAATCATTTAAGTAAACAATTAAACGGTAATAAATAATAAATAATAATAAATGAATAATGCGAAACATATTCTTGTTTTGCTTTGGCTGATCTTTAGAAGCTAACTTCATTAGCTCTCGCTGTAATTTTTTGAGCTGAATTTTTTTTTGCATAAATTCTGGGCTCACTAAATGTTCTATGATGTTGTATGAAGGATTATGCACTTCTAGTTTACAGTAAGACTACACATTTTACAGAAGCAAATATGAAAGGGGTTGAGAACAAAATTTTTACTTATTTATTGATTTTTTCAAAGCTTCTGTTTCAAAAAACGTGCTATGCAATGTTCGACTACTCTGATCAATTATTTTTGCATCCGCGTTTTTGTACTGTTTGTACTGTTTGTAGGTTTTTTGTGTTAAACGAAATAAAGCAATCTCGGTAGAGATCACCGTTTAATCCTAGTGAATCACCTGTTGCGTTTTTTTAGTAATAATACTCTTTCCAAACCAAAACGGATTGAATGCTTCTAAACCTCTTTGCACTGACGTTGCTCCAGATTCGCTTTAACTTTTCCTTTCTTTTTCCGTCTTGTTTTTTATCACGTATCCCAGTTTTTAGCGTTCCTTATTTTTATTTTTTGTTCAATTTTTCATTTTTTGGTAGTAACGATAGAGGTCACCCCAATCCTTCTCGAGATGATCATTCTACTTCAGCGGGCTGTCATAGAAGCGATATCAATGCGTATTTGGCCATAGAATTACCAGCCTTACGGTGGTCAACCGATGAATAACTCAGCGCTTTATCCTTCCCAGTCTGGTTTGGTTAGCCTTGGAGGGAATCCGAACCAGGAACCCGGAATCGGATGCACACGACAGTTGACGTCTCTTCCGACTGCGCTTCAGGCGCCCACTTTTTCTCGGCTAACCGTTCTGTCCCTTTGTATACTACATTGTCTGTTTCATAAAAGAAGTAATTTAAGGAGTAACGATAAATCTTAATCTCAGTACTAACCTTCCTTTTACAGGAACCTAACTTTTTCACGATCTTGAAAAGATAATGGAGATCATTGCCCTTAATTTTTTTACTGAGAGTCTACCCGGTGATTCGAATTAATCCATTTTCATTGTGCGTCAGATTTCTGTGCTGGACGCTGGCTACGACACATCCGCGTCGGCACGCAAGCAACGATACAAGCCAGCTGAATCAACAGTGGAGTACGGAGCGATCGAAAGGATCGCCAACGCATGACCGGCACTTCGGCAGCACGACGGTGGCCACCGTCAGCATCAGTTCAGCATTTGTTCCTTTTGTGACATACACAATGAGGAATCCACTGCTTGATCCGACTACGGTAAGACTTTGTTCCTTTCTCTATTGCAATACAATACTCTCTTGTTGTGTCCTTCCGCAGAATTTGAACCAAGAGGTATTAAAAGGAAGATTCTCTAGAATGAGATGACGTCCTGTTAAAACGCACTCAAACACTCAAAGTTGTAGACTGCCAGATTGCTTAGTTCACCATAACAAAGAGTCTTCAAGTGAACGGTATTTCACCGGCATTTCAACTATCCTGGCTTAAAACGTCTTCTTCAAATGCCGCTGAAATTCCGTCCGTTCAACTTCATGGAAAAGTTCGTTGGAAATTTAACGGGGCCACGATTCACAACCACGTTAAAAAGGCTTGGACCAGGAATATGTTTCCAATCTGACAAAGAATGGCATTGAATGCCTATTATTGTGCGCGTTTTAACGAAGCTCTTCCCCTTCACAGTATCTTTACTTTGTTAACCAAAGTGCTCGCTTTTCATCCTATGATGAGGAGAAGCACTGTTTCTTAAAACGGCATTCTTTACCAACACCTCAAAGACACTTCTTCTTTCCAACTTTCCAGAAGTCATGTACGTTTCAGAAGTCATACACGTGATACGCTAGAGGCTGAATTCAGTATCCCGCACGAATAAACCTCGTGGAAATTTATTTGCTGGCATTGCTTTTTATGTACGTCTTTTCCAGCTTATGTAGAGCAACGGTGACAGTTGTGACAAGACTAGTTCTGGAAACCTCAGTGATCGAGGTGAACTTTCATTTAAGTGAAAGAGAACTCTTTGCTGTGTGAGGTTCACCAATAGATGACAGGATTTTTGTCCAGTGGTGACCGCCTTGCCTAAGATAGTTCAGCAGGATTTTGAGATAACATTATCGTCAAATTACTTCGCGCGAAGATTTAGCAATGTGACGATTCTACGCAATTAAAAGGATAAAGGATAAAAGACGGCGTTATTTAAATCCTTCTGGGATGCGCCACGCATTCTACTTCTATGGGATGTCATGGAGTCGGTTTGAATGCGTACAGTACCGTCGGTAAACGTTCGCCGAAACGCGGCCGGCGGCGGATTAATCCGCCGTTTCCGCCGCTTTGCCATAACTCCCTTCGACGTCGATTATATCTAATGAAATGCACATTGTCGGATTCAGAAGAGCATGATCTACCCAATATGGTAAGAGCCTTGACAAGATTTTAAAATTTTTTAGTTCAAGATGACCTAGATTAATTGAGCCCGTAATTGTGTTGACCTGCCCCTCATTCGCACCTTAGCCTCGCCTAATTATACCCCCTGGCAGGAACGGATCTGCCCAGTAAAATTTTAAATTTCTTAAATGCTGACGAAAATGTATTTCATGCCAATTTTAGGTTCTGCCTCATCGTGTCGATCCATTTGATATCAAATTTGCCTGGATTAACTCCATTTACGTCGTTCTGTGCATTCTCAACTGCCGATTTTCCCATTTTCGCCAATTATTTACGGTCGTACCATTGTTGTTTGAGGGCCGATTTTTGCTCATCTTTTTGATTATATGGTGTGGATTGCAAATACAGAATTTGGGTTTAATTTGATCAAAAGTAAGATAGTAATCAGATACCAAAGTGGCAGTGCATCGAGGTTTCAAGGAGACACGTCCTGCAGAGGCTACTTCACGCGTGTAGATCTCTGTCTCCACGCAGTGGACCAGTATGGAAGCTGAATATGTGGTCAGACACCATGCAAAGATGCTGCGCCACAAAAATGATAGAGCTGGCAGCTCACGTCTCGCAGTTTCACTCCCTCGAAAACGAGGTTTCGTTCAAATCCGACATTGAAATTCAACACTGACGTCTGTCCAGACCTCGCGGAAGTGTCTCTACCATTTAGCAAACCCATATTTGCAATATCTTTCAAACAAAAAATTCCACTCGACGTCAATCTCGTTTATTACTGGAGACAGGTTCGATACTTGAGCCCAGACTGTTGCTGTAATTGCAGTGACCTGACCAGCCCCACCAAGCATGTCTCTTGGGCATACATCTTTCTTCTCACAATTCACACTAACCCAACTAAGGGTCAGGCCTTAGGTTCGAGAATCAAAGATCGTATTGTGACGTCGTTTTCTTGGGTGGGGGGAGGGGCGTCGCACTCTCTCTTCGTTTATTGTATTTTTTCATAGTTTCTCCTCTACTTCAATGAATTCAATTTTTTTAATTTTGGCAGTCTTGAAATCAGTTTATTGTATTTTTTTTCTTAGTTTCTCTTCTACTTCAAAGAATTCAAATTTTTTAAAATTTTGGCAGTCTTGAAATCAGCTTGGTCAATTTCCGCAGATTCCATGAGATCAGATGTCCATCAGATGTTATGGACATGACACATTTTTCTACCTGAAAAAGCGACATCTGCATTCGAAATCGTACTCTATAACATTTCGATAGTTTCGAAAATTTCGATAATTTTGATATTGCTAGTAATAACTTAAGTGCTTTCCTTACAAATGATTTTTGAACTGCTCTTAAAACAGTAAAAAATAACAAGCTTCTCGGCCGCAAGCCCCGATATGACCTAGGGGCTCGATCACAAATTTCTCGTTGTTTATGAAAACAAAATTGTTTTTCCCTAAAGCAGACAACACATATATAGCTGAAATTTTACCTCAAATAGACTCAAGTTTTGCTTGATATAGATCGAAAAATCGTGGATTTCTAAAGCGATCTTCAATATGATCTGGGGTCTCGATTTTTCTCTATTTGCATTAAAGTTCCCCAAAAATCGAACACCATTGACCGCATAGAAGGTCGCTGCATAACACCTTGATTTTTAATGCTCAAAGCTTTGAAGTTTTTCCTTCGGACATGAGAAAACTGTTACCGTGACAAGTTAACCCTTCGAATAGGACCATCGAAGTCAGGGATTGCGATTGTCTGCACTTAAACTGTCATAAATCGGAGAGCTTTTGGAAAGTCTGAAAAAAAAAACAGTAGCGTATTGAAAATTAGTGTTTAAAAATTAGATAGAAAGTGAACTCTGCAACCTGAAAAAGTTTTAAAAGTGGAATCTTCGATATGATTAGGGGTTAGATTTTTGGCCAAAAATCGACCTAAACTCGAACCCCCTAATCATATCAAAGTTCGTATCGGAGAAGCTTGTTTTTTTCCTGTATGATACTTGGCGCTTGAATTTTTGTGGGGTGCAATTTTGTTTGCTAGTGTTGCTTACTACAGATGGAAGAAAATTATTTCAGTCACAAGCCAATCCTTAGGTTTCGACTCGGTCATGGATTCGAAGAGCGGTTCAAAAAGAAATTTGTAAGGAAACACTCAAGTTATCATTATTAATTTACATTCGATATTTTATAATAGAGTACAAATGGTCAGTGTGGTAGTGAGAAGAGAGAAGTTGCGATTGTACGTCCAAAGGACATGCTTGGCGGGGCAGGTCAGGTCACTGCAATTACAGCAACAGTCTGGACTCCAGTATCGGACTTGTCTCAAGTAATAAATTAGGTCGAGAATTTTTTTTTCAAATGATATTGCAAATATGGGCTTTACTAAATTTTAGTAACTCTTCTACGAGGTGTGGACAGACGTCAGTGTCGAATTTCAATGTCGGATTTGAACGAAACCTCGTTTTCGAGGGAGTGAAACTGCGAGACGTCACTATCATTTTTGTGGCGCAGCATCTTTGCATGGTGTCTGACCACATATTCAGCTTCCATACTGATCCACTGCGTGGAGACAGAGATCTACACGCATGAAGTAGCCTCTGCGGGACTGTCTCCTTGAAACCTCGGTGCACTGCCACTTTGATATCTGATTACTATCTTACTTTTGATCAAAGTAAACCCAAATTCTATATTTGCAATCCACACCTTATAATCAAAAAGATGAGCGAAAATCGGCCTACAAACAACAGTGGTACGACCTAAATAATTGGCGAAAATGGGAAAATCGGCAGTTGAGAATACACAGAACGACGTAAATGGAGTTAATCCAGGAAAATTTGATATCAAATGGATCGACATGATGAGGCAGAACCTAAAATTGGCATGAAATACATTTTCGTCAGCGTTTAAAAATTATAAAATTTCACTGGGCAGATCCATTCCTGCCAGGAGGCATAATTAGGCAAGAGGCGCATTAGGTAAGGCGCGAATGTTGGTTAGGTCAAGACAATTACGGGCTCAATTAATCTAGGTCATCTCGAACTCAAAAATTTTAGAATCTTGTCAAGATTTTTACCGTATTAGGTAGATCATGTTGTTCTGATTCCAACAATGTGCATTTCATTAGATATAATCGACGTTGAAGGGAGTTACGGCAAAGCGGCGGAAACGGCGGATTAATCCGCCGCCGGCCGCGTTTTGGCGAACGTTTACCGACGGTACTGTATTTGGCCGTACAATGACTTGCGGTGGCCAGCCGATGAACAAGTCAGCGCATTATCCTTCCCAGACAAGTCTGGTACCAATTCACCGACCCCGGAGGGAAGAAAGGGGTGGTTGGCTTGGGCGGGAAATCCGAACCAGGAACCTGGTATCGGGTGCAAGCGACAGCCGCAGCCTCCTCCTACTGCGCTCCACGCGCCCCTACGCAATTACCTTAGGTAATTACCCTATGTGTCCACCCTGAATTATCTTACGCATTCCTCCTGTAGCAGGCCACTACAGCCATCTCCAGAGCAGGCACCGTTTTCCTACATACGCGCTCTTTTCCGTGCATTTCACCTGTATCACCTGTCGTCCCGTTGATCATCGACTTGCTCGAGCGGGCGCCAGCAGCGTCTCCATTCGTCCCTGTCGCGTGCCAGAGTGGTCCAATGGATCCTCCTCGCTCGAGGGACACGAAGAGCGTCATATCGGTCGTTCAGGGCTTTCACGAAGAAGTCCGACCAACGCGTTGGTGGGCGTCCTGGTGTTCTTTTGACATCCCGCGGAATCCAATCTGTGACGGCTCTCGTCCAGCGGGTGTCTGCGAATCGCATTACGTGGCCGGCCCACCTAATTTTCGACGACTTGGCCCATGCGACAGCGTCTCTGATCTTCGAACGTCGGCGAAGCTCGGAACTCCGGAGGCCTTCTCTCACTTGCGTGAGTCGTGTCACTCCGAGCATCGTCCTCTCGATTCCACGCTGCGCGACGCTGATCGCGTGTTCATCCTGCTTTCGTATAGCCCAGGTCTCTGAGGCGTATGTTAGGGCAGGAAGAACAGTGGAGTCGAATAGGTGGGCACGGAGTCGGACGTTCTTCGTTTTCTTCACGACTTCTTCGACGCTCTTGAAAGCTCCCCAAGCCGCTCGTTTCCTTCTGCTCAGCTCTGGTGCTAGGTCGTTGGTCATGTTGACTTCGCGACCCAGATACACATAGCTGGAGCATTCGGAGATGTTCGTTACGTTGAGCGAGAATGGGGCATCAGAAACCCATCCGTTCTTCATGAACATCGTCTTCGTAAGATTCAGCTGCAGTCCAACGCTTCCACATACACGATCGAAGTCGGCCAGCATTCGTTCCGCCTGACTGATGCTCAGGCGGAACGAATGCTGGCCGACTCCGTGCATTTACTTTTGAAAATGTTTCCTGTTTGTGGCAAACCTATAAACACAGACAATAAATATTGTCTACAACTGGCAACAAATTTAGAAATTCCAACGCTTTTTCAATTACAAGGTGCTCTGGCAATTCAGCCTACAAAAGACTTCCGCAGTGCTTCTAATCGTCAAAGTTATGCCAATGTTCTTCAGCCAGCCTTATGGTTAGACTTTTGAGAAGGCAGGAGGCACTGTATGTACTGGTTTGACTATCAACAATGCTGGGTAATAATCAATAATGGTGTTGTTCATCTACAGTGTTCTTGCTGAGGTGTCGACCAAGATTGTTAAGAGCCTTATTCTTGGTGAGGGACTTCTCCTTCAGCGGAGCCCAGAATAGTCCGAAACATTAACGGCATAATTCTGAAGCTAAATGTGTAGAATTTTAACAAAATTTAACAAATTTTCAGCTGCCACCATATCGATACCGTTCGGTATTATAAAAATTTTGGCACTCCAGATGATTAGAAATAATAAACTACTTCAGAATTTTGAATTCGTTGACAAATCATAGATGAAGGTAAGCATATGTATGGAGCATGTCCGCTACGGAAGTTTTCTTTTTGTAAATGGATGCTCTTCGTTAATTTGCAACACTTCCGGTTGTAAGGTTTGGTGGACGATAGAGAAGCCTAGTCTTACTTGTAGAAGCTCCATCAATTTCGGTTCCTTACGGTGATGCAAATCGTGATATCCACAGCTTTCGGAAGGGTAGGCCTTCAAGAGTGGAAATAGCTTCGTAAACCCCAACCTTTGCTTCAGGTGTTTTAGAGAGTGTCTACTAATATTGCAGAACGTTTGCAAACTTGAAGTTCCATATAAAAGTGAATCTAAGTGAGATTTGAAGTTTATGAACTTGGTATGCGGGCAACTTCCCTTCACGTCAGCACATGTATCGTTCTAGTACATTATGTAGAAGAGAGTACAACTATAATCTGAATTCAATGAATAGCTCTGGAGCTGTCACAACAGAAATACTAACCTGAACGCGAACACAAGCAGCCCATTTGTCGTTGTAGAGCAGAACATGATCTTATGAATTGTTTGTATTTTGTTAGTTTTAAAAAGGGAGATCTCGAAACTCGGAACACTCCAGATGCATTTGTGCAGGATTCTGGTAGCTAACCCTAGGCTCTCATCTATACTGCATTACAAGAACGAGTACACCGAACTCGTCCCTGAAAATTTCAGTGACGTCTCTAGGATCCATGAGCGGGTTAGTTTGCGGTTAACCAAAGAGGAATAATCAGTTAGAATCTCTTGATGGCAAGCACAGAAGATAGCGCAGACCATTCTGGGAAAGTAAATCTTGAAGCTACATAGGTTTTAAGACGATACATTCAGAAAGTTTCCTTTTTCCGAAGTTTTCTTTTTAGTGTCGTCGGTGTCGTCGGTGCAAAACAGAAGCTGGTGTGAGAATGCTGTAGAACATGGATGAGTGATCAGAAACTCGTCGATTTTCTGTTTCTGTGATGCTGCTGTGAGTTTATGATATTCAATATTTATATTGTTTATGATATTTTCCTATTTATCTTTTTCCTGGTTTAATTACCCAAGTTTGAGGTGCAGCACAGAGGAGCCGAAATCGCTCTAGCCATCAAAGAAAACAAAAGGAAATTTAAGAACAAGAGGAAATTCTGAAGGAAAAAACTCCGCCGGGGAAATTGGATGACCTGAAGCCATATGAGGATCCATACCTCAAGAAACACCCCCTCAGAGAGTGAATCCTATAACAGGGAAGATTTGCGGACCTGCCGGACCAGAGCGAACGCGGTACGGAGACTGAGAGCATAAAGGACGTGTATCAGACTTCTGAATAGTGTTGCTGTTGTTGTTGTTGTTGTTGTGGTCTTTCCATTACTAGGTGTGTACATAACTTTTAGGTTAGTACTAACTCTCTCGATAAGAGCGTCATGAATTAAAGTAAATGCGCACCCGTTTCGATACGGGAAGTCTCACTTTTTCACTCTCACTTTTTCTTATTGTCCCGATTCCAAATTTCCCCAAGCTTACAGTAGTCCCATTACCCCGAGTTTCTAGCGTCTAGCCCCGGCCTCAACTGATGGATTTTCGGTATTCTTTTGGTATATCCGTAGCTGTTTAAACCTTGCTTCCTGCACGGTTCCCGTTTTTATCGCTGTCCCAACATCTTATATGGGAAAGCTATTTCAACCGATTCTACACGAGAGTGAACACGAAGGGGAGGGGTGTAAAGTAAGGAAATAAAGATAAGTGAATAAAAGAAAAAAGAGAGAGTGGGGTAAGGAAAAAAGAGCATAGCATTCCGATGGCCAACTTTTGCCGAAGCAATGCACAAAGGAGAAAAATTACTCTTCTCTTGATGCAAGAATTCTAACAATTTTTACAAAACTTAAGTTCGTGAATTCATCAGGTATTGCAAACCATCGGGCCGCAATTACATAGCTTTAGCCATCACACTAAACAAAGCATTCCCTATCCTAGAGCAGTTTGGAATGCTTAATGGCTGCAAAAGAATCCAGAAAAATACCCCCCCCCCCCACCTCCTCAAAGAGGTCGAGTCTACCGAAAATTGACAGCTTGTTCTAAATCGCTTTATCTAGGCAATTAGCCCACATAGGCAACTCGAAATTCGACGGCTTTACATTGCGAATCAAGAAGGGGCATATTGCAGTGTCCAGAGCCGACTTCGACTTCATTTTGTTCAACTTGCGAGCTGCATCACCTCAAGCAAATTATTCTGGCTGTGTGCTTCTATGTCTTCCTTGTTAGGAGGATAAATGAGATCATAGACCACATAGTTCCATTTTCCCACAGAAGCTCATTAAATTTAGAAGCAGTGTTTGTGCAGGAATGCATGCGTCTACACGTGGACATTGTTTAATCAGCTTTTTTGTTAGCCATGAGACTCGGCGTGGCCGCGAATGTCCGAAGAGCGACTGAGGCTGACTGAGGCAGGTGCTTCACAACATTGCACTATTAGTTAGAGAAGAATTAAGTTGGTAGTCTGTTGCCAGAGCAAGCGTGTACGTAGTCGTCATGTCGATAGAGGAATAAGGTCTTTCTAAATGCTACTGAAATAAACACTGGATCTATTCTAGCCGGTGGGGCAATCCACTTTAATTTATCGGCAACGGTGGCGAAACAGGAAGTACACTTTAATAGTTTACAAAGACAGCGTCATCAACCAGCCTTCAAGAGGACCGCAATTTTTTAGTGAGGAGAGGCCACACAGAACTTACATTTGTTTCGCTTTTCGAGCAACACCCTTTTTCGACCAGGATAGATTCATGGAACGTACCGTTATAGAGTGGCGATCTTTTGAAGTGTGCCTTCGTCTTTAAGGCTACATTTGATACTTGAAGTCAATTCGAATATTATTTCAGCCTCGAGAACTTCTACAGCATTTACGACGATAAAATGCTGGATCGGAATCAGACTTGTCTGTCACCACTTCTACGGCTGACTTCAAGTTACGGATGCGTTATCCATTCATGCAAGACACAGAACATCTGTTTGATACGTGTCACTCGACGTTCAAATGTCGTTAAAGTTGTCGTTACTGGTTTCATCGCCAGACCGTTTGTGTCATTAGATATTATATTTGTAGAGTTGTCGTGGAATAAAAAAATTGTGTCACCGTTTGTGAGGAAAACAATACACCTGGTCCAAATCACTGACATTCGATGGGTTCACTGCTCAAATAGTTTGAAGAAAAGCAAAATTGTTTTTGAGAACGCATACGATTTAGAAATATCGGATCTACACTAGGAGGCCACCGCTACGAAAGCGAACCAAACACAAACAGTATGGTTTTCCCGAACTAGGAAATCCTAGAGAAGACCCACTCGTAGCACAGTTCCCTGTACCACCTTGTATTAGGTTGTCCGGAAAGTTTTTAGACTAATATCAGGGACAATGAATAGTTAATAACTTTATTAACAATCACTATCATTCAACAAAATATTCACCATTATGATCTGTCACATACTGCCATCTTTCCGGTGGAGAGCGAATACCACGAGCGAAGAACTCCAGAGGCTTGGATAGCAAGAAATTGTTGACACCACTTTTGACTTCCTCCCGATTTGCGGACTTTTTTCCAGCTAAGAAAGACTGAAGCGACCGGAAGACGTGGTAGTCACTGGGTGCAACATTACTCGAGTACGGCGGATGGGGTACCAGTTCAACCCCGAGTTCCTCCAATTTCTTCTGCGTATTCTTTGCTGTGTGAGGTCTGGCGTTATCCATGAGAAGAAGAACTTTTCCTCTTCTGGGATTGCGATTACGTAGGATTTCGCTCATTTTCTCCAGCTGAGCGCAGAACACATTCGAGTCTACCATGGAATCGGTAGGAACTAATTCCCAGAATACTGGGCCATTGTTGTCCCACCAGAAGGAAAGCAAATCCTTTTTGTCGTGTTCGGACACTGGGTCACCACGGGCCGCACAACCAGTTGCTATTGGGGTGAAAACCTGTTGCTACGTATATACATATATATACATATATATACATAATATACATATGTATTTATATGTAAATACGTAGTATATACCTACTTATATACGTATGCACATATATATGTAGGTACAAGCTGGATATACGTGGATATATGGCTTCACAAGAATCGGGGGTGCGAAAGCGACTATCCTGCAACACTCTAGCAACAGGAGCCAACCCTTAAACCCACCCACAGGAGTGTCAACGGAGTGCAGGTAATCGCACCGGACCCCCTCACCTGGCCAATCGGCGCAGCCCGCCACTCCCACTGCAACAGTTTTCCACCCCAATAGCAAGTGGTTGTTCGGCCCGGGGCCAGCGAGTGCCAGAGTGATCAGGGAGTTTCGGCTGTGGTTGAGGCAACTCACCGAAGTCCACCCAGTGCTTGCGACGCACCAAATTGTCGCAGACGCAATACTTTTCATCCATTGCGACGATCGAGTCGATCCAAGCAAATTTGCGGCGACGGTTGAGGAGAGAAGTGCAGGCATCAACACGCTTCCGTTTGTCCTGAGGCGTCAAAGCAGGCGGTACGACTCGAGGCTACTTCGCGACTTTGCCTGAAGACCGAAGGGTATCATGTACTGTGGATTTAGGAGTATTTGTAAGGCCTGAAAATTCGCGTACAGAAAAATCAGGTCTAGCACCGCAGGTGGCGAGTACAAGCTGTCTGTTCTGCGTATGTGGTCGACCTGTGCGTCGGGAATTCTCGAGCGATTTGTCACCGTTGTCGCACTTGCGGTACCAATTGAAGCACGTTTCCCGAGAGGGGGCTTGCTCCTTCATTGTCTCATTTAGAAAGCAATGGGCCTCGTCCTCGGATCGGCCGGAGCGGTACTGCAGAAGGAGAGCTGGTCGGTAGAGCATCTTCTTGTCGTCCATTGCGAAGGCGCCACTGAGAACAGGAGACGATATGTTGCTGGTAGTTACATATGCAGGACGTAAAACACAAATTTCCTAAGTCCGGCCCTCTCACAACTTCAGCCGTCAAAGATACGTTGTTACTACGTTACCATGATATTAGTCTAAAAACTTTCCGGACAACCTAATAAAATAATAGGGTGGTGCGGAAATAATGGCCGTTTTGAAGCAACCACTTTGAAATCCTACAACTCGCTCCGAAGGAAAGCTTTTCGGACGAAATAACAGGAATCCCCCTTACAAGATAAGGGATGTCTGTTTGGAACGTGTCTTTTGTACGTTCAAATTTCGTTAAAGTTGTTGTTCTACGAAACATTCATTAACGTATCACCATCCCCATGGTCCTGGTTCGTACCATCTATGATGTTGTCCGGAAAGTTCTCAGCGATTTGAGTGCTTTACTTTGAACTACCATAACTTTTTCAAATCTTATCGGATTTAGTCGAAATAAGCACTGTTCGAAACAACCCACGTTTACACTTTTTCCCAATTCCAGTCACATCAGTCGACTTATTCTATCAGGGAAAAAATTAGATGGTCGAGATCTGACAAAATCCACGAAAGCTGTTTTGGCTTGGTCCTGATTGGAGAAGGTTTTACCAGAGAGGAATTTCTGAAAGTGTTTGGAAAGGTGGTAGTCGATTGGTGAGAGGTTTGGAGAATACCACCGGTGAAGCAGAACTTCAGCCCTTAATTCTTTCAATTTTCGAATAGTGATTTGTGAAACGTGCGGGCGGGCGTTATCGTGCAAAAGAATCGGGCCTCTTCTGTTGACCAATGTTGGCCGAAGTTGACCCAATTTTCAGTGCATTTCGTCGATTTCCTTACAGTAGGACTCTACTGTGAACGATTGGACTGGTGCCAAAAAGTTATAATGGATCACACCAGCTGCGGACCACCAACAGTGACCAATATCTTTTTCTGGTAGGTTCACCTTTAGAAAATGCTTGGGTTCCTCGGCGTCCAACCACTGTCCGGAATGTCTTCTGTTATCACACAGAATCCACTTTTCATCACAAGTGATGATACGATCCAAAACGGGTCAGTTTTGTTGCGTAAAAATAGAGAAAAAGAAATCTCGAAACGTGGTAATTTTTGCCGCTAACTCAACTCGTGGTGCACCCATTTTACGAGCTTTCCACCTTTCAAGCAGTTTTACTGACGTCCAGCTCTTCCGCGATCCCGCGAGCTGTTTGGGATGGTTGAGCGTCAGGCAATTCTTTCAGCCCCGTCGTCCAGTATTGCTCTAGGTTGACCGCTGCGGGAATCGTCTTCAAGGCCAAAATCTCCGGTCCGAAATTTGTTGAACCACTGGCGCACAGTGCTTTCTCCAACACCATTAGTCCCCCACATTTGACTGATTTGTCGAGCTGCCTCGGCTGCGGATTTTCCCAATTTGAAGTTAAAATAAAATACCGTTCGGAATGGCTCCGACATACTTCAATAGATCCTTCTGAAAAGAAGTATAAAGCAACGTTGAAACATAAATTATTTGATGTAGCATTAATGCGCAACGCAATAAAACGCTTTGAGCGAATTATCGACGGACGAATTCGTGACATCGTCCAGCTTTCCAGCAATCAGTGCGGCTTCGTCCGCCCGCCTCCTGATAGAGAAGCATCGCGAGAAACAGAAGCCGGTGCATATCGCCTTCCTCGACTTGCAGAAGGCCTTTGACCGCGTACCGCGTTAAGTGATGTGGTACGCCTTGCGACATCATGGAGTTCCTGAAGAGCTCATCGAGTGGGTGCGAATTCTCTACTCTTGTCCAAAGAGTCGAACTCAAGCTGCAGCTGGAACCTCGGTGGAGTTTCCCATCTCTGTCGGGGTACACCAGGGCTTCCCCCACTCCTCTACGTTATCGTCATGGATGCCATCACACGAGATCTTCAGAACCCCGTCCCTTGAACGTTGCTTTTTGCTGATGACATAGTGCTCGCTAGCGAAGATAAAGATGAACTCGAGCGAGAGGTGCAAGCTTGGTGTGATCGCTTGGAGCGGTTTGGACTCAAATTGAACGTGAAGAAGACCGAATATCTAACGACGGACGTTACTGAGTCCAGCTCCATCAAGGTTAACGGCATCGAGCTCCCACGCACTTCGGTCTTTAAGCACCTGGGATCAGCAGTCGCGTCTGACGGCAAACTGATGGTCGAAGTGAATTCACGCTTGAGTGCAGCTTGGTCCATGTGGCGCTCGTTGACTGGGGTGCTCTGCGATAGGAAGATACCGGAGCGCTTGAAGTCGAAGATACACAGAGCAGTCGTCCGGCCAGTATGTTCGGCGCTGAGTGTTGGCCTGCCACTAAGGAAGTTGAAACGCGCCTCAGCGTCATGGAGACGAAGATGCTGCGCTGGACGGCTGGAGTCACGCGCATGGACCGCATTCGAAAATGCTATTCGGCATAAGTTCGGCGTCACACCGATAGCGGACAAGATGCGCGAAACTCGCTTGCGATGGTACGGCCACGTTCTGCGTGGGAAAGAAGACAGCGTCCGCAAGATAGGCCTTGAGTTGGAAGTGTCAGGAAAGCGGCCTAGAGGACACCCGAAGCAGCGTTGGTCCGATACTTTACACATGGACATGAAAGTAACTGGCGTCCACCTTGATGAAGCACAGGATCGAGAAAGGTGGCTTCATGACACCAGATAAGCGGACCCCGCTACGAAGCTGGACAAACGCTGAAGGAGAAGAAGAAGAAGAAGAAGAAGAAGAAGAAGAAGAAGAAGGAGGAGAAGAAGAAGAAGAAGAAGAAGAAGAAGAAGAAGAAGAAGAAGAAGAAGAAGAAGAAGAAGAGTGGAAGCCGCTCAACAGTCTCCTCGAAAACATTACTTTCGCTCGCAGGAAATACTATAATATAAAGTCATTCAGACAATATTTAAAACAAGATAACAGTATCGGTTGACCAAATAACCGATCGACTATCAATTCTTTTCCAGAATTGATCCTTCGGAGACGGAAGCGCACTAAACCGGGGCAATGGACAAGCCTTACATCAATTGTTTTGAGGATCTTACATTTCTCTATTCCATATAATAAACCAGACTAGTTATTCCTTCTTTAAGGAAGGTCGAAAGGTCATCAAACCGTCATGTCCAAGGCGTTTTATAAATAGATAGGTTAATAACGGATAGAGGTGAACGACGGTATCAGTCACTGTTTTAGTGCGCCACGTATTTCACTTCCGCGTGATATGCTCACAACAGGACAGCGTTCATCCAATGAGAAAAAGCGTCCAGATTTCGGATGCTCGACACTCATTTAAGTGAGTGAGAAGGAATGCATCCAAAAACTGCGATGCGAAGGACAGAACAAAAATTTCCGAATGTTTTTATCACAGTAAAACGGATTAGTCAGGTCCATTCACTTTGATGTAGAATTTGCTGTGTCGTGCTATTCTACGGAGGCCCTAGTGTGTGTGTGTGTGTGTGTTTGTGCTGCGATCTTCATGTCGTTCTTCTAGCAGAGGTTGCAGGATTTGGCGCAGTACGCCTTCCTCTGAGCCAGAGTGTAGAACGTGTTGGTGCAGAAGCCGTTCTTGATCCATGTGGCACAGCTGTAAACACGACAGATGAGAGGTTCTACAAGTGATCAGACTTATTTCGCTTACTTGGCGTTGGCGTTAACAGCATACAGACAAGTTGCAGAAGAACTGGCGACTAAATTGAATTTTCAGTTAAAAAATAACCCAAGAAATGATTCTAGTCAAACCTGTTGTGGTCGTAGTGGTGGCGCAGTATCCACACGTCCTCTGGCAGTACACCTGCAAATGAAACCCTTCTCTTCACTATTGATTTTTCACAACTTTTTTCCCGAAATGCTCTTGAAATTGTTACGTGAAAATAAAGTATCGTAAAGCACTGCTGTGTTAAAGATAGTTCTGGAACTACACTCATTTTACGGCGGGTAAATGAGCACCCCAGTTTCACGACTGGGCGAAAATCCTTTCACCCATCGGTAAATATCATAGTAGCTGCCCTTCCACTTCAACCAAAGAATTCCCTCAGCTGACCACGAGGGTTTTCTGAATCACCCCAGCCACAGCTGCGTCCACAAGTTTCCGTTTGATGAGGGAATCGTTTGAGAACGTTAGCCGATGGATAGGGATCACAACGTGTAAGGGCATGTTCAGACTTCGCGACGGGAGCGAACGTCGTCCAGGTAAATCATACGAATCGATTATTGCTGGGCGATCACTCAGCACCATTCGATCCGTATGCATTGCACTAGCGACCCAGTCGCTCCCGTCGCGAAGTATGAACAGGGTCTAAGCAGATCAATTTGACATTATCGATCGATCTTATCGAAAACTGAAGAAAGTAGGATATTAGGGGTTGGAACCACATAAATTTGTTGAAATAGCGTCATACTTCTCAACAGGTAAACAGCGTCGATCGACGATCAATATCAATCGATTTTGTCGACATCTGTATCGAATTGACAGTTTGAGGTGTGAGTCGCGTAAATATATTGGCCAGTCGAGAAGGATCACAGAAAGTGGCCAGCAGGACAATTACTAGGGTAGAGCTATGGGCTATTAGGCTGTCTGCTGTCTGGCAGCTAGATAAAAATTAATTTTTTAAAAAGTGGACCTTTACGAAAGCCTGCATGTCGACTTGTCTGCATATGGAAGGATCGTTAGCGCACTCAATAGCCGTGTCGACGCATCCACCTGGAACAGCCTAGGGTTTAGAAGCAGAGAGAAGGCAAGAGCTACCATTCCTGACCTGCGAGGCAGAAGCCGCAGGCACTCGGACAATCCTGAGCAATGATCGTTCTCCAGGTAGGATCCCTGCACTGCGCCTGCGTGATGGTGGAGCACTTCACTCGCGGATCTGAATCGATGGGTATTTGCCACGAGCAAACCATCGGAAGACCTTGCTGACGACTGACAGTCCACGTTGCTGCACTTGTAATCAGCTGTCTCGCAGCAGTAGCCGCAACTTTTCGGGCAAACGGAGATGGCGAGCTGCTTGACCTCCTCACTGATTCCGTTGGCGTCCTGGAAAACTGGAAATTAGGAGAAGAGCCGAAAAACAAGTTAAACGTTAATCTGGCGATGAGGTCGTTCGTACCGTGTTGCACTTCACGTCCCTGTCCGTTCCGCCTCCAGCAATGGCAGCAACACCGAAGATCATCGTGCACGCCGCCGTCGAGTACTTGTCATCGCAGACTGTCGCCACTCCAACGAACTGAAAACGCCAGCTTCTAGAATTTATGGAGATAAAGGCCAGAGGAGCAGCCCTAATTCGGGTAATTCTTTCCTTCCCTACCCACCAGCTCCTTCGCTTGAAGCTGCATGAATGCCTTGATGGAACAGTACAGCTACAGGGCTCTTGAACCCAGGATCCTGCCAAACGTCTGCTTCTCTTAACCTTCTATCCTCCACCAAATAACGTTAGTTTTTCTCATCACTCCCTCTAACAAAACTACCGAATCAGGTAGTTCGCCTCTTTATGAATGGGAGAATATGAAGAGGACACCTGCTCCTTCATGCACATGGAACCGGTCCCAAGTTCGGATTAAGCAGAAATAAAGCAATTTCACTCTCTGATAACAATTACTTAGCTTCAGACGGACATAGCGCTGCCTCTGACCTACCAGCTGACCCCACAGTACTTACAGTCTATTGGGTTGGACAAACTCGCACCCAAAATGCCTCCACCAGCACATACGTATGCTCATGTTGCATAAGAATATTTGGGGAATCAAAGCGGCACAGTTAGTCAGTCTTTTCCCGCCACGACGGCGCGTTAGGGTTAAAGATGTCACCCCGCCCTACACCATACTCCGTAAAAGTCGAATGCGTAGCGCATCCTCAAACGTATTGATCGAAGCGGACCTCGACAGCTGTATCCTCTTAAAGCGGCTGAGGCAGTGACACAGCTTATATTTCAACGTTTTTCCTACTATTTTTCCCTACTGCATTTGTTATAGCGAAAATGCTAATGAGACTACAGTAGCCCACCAACTGGTGAAGTAAGAAACTCTATATGAAGGACGTTATGGTGCCTTTGCCCTCAAATAGTGGTAATTCATCAACTTTACTGCTAATGTGCTAGGTCATTGGTTATATGGGAAGGAAATCTTAGTACCAGTCGTGAAAGTAGCCTAAATGGGGAAGCGAGAAGGCTTCAGCCAATCACAAACATTCATATCACTATCGCTTCTCGCCTCCCATGCTGGCCACATTAGCGACTAGCACCATAATCATCATGCGATTCTCGTTTTTTTGCGAGAAAAAGCTGGCTGTACATAGTTTGGACGAGGTTTATCGTCGCAAAGGAACGAGGGCGATGATCAGTGTAAAGCGAGGATCTATCCTAGTCTGGAGGGACCAACCATATGGTTACAGTTGTATCAGCAGTATCACGCCACATGGCTGCCTCACTTGAATTTTCCCAAAAGCCATCAAAAAGCCAATATTAGGGGGCAACAAGTGTAGCCCTTCGACAGGTTCAAGGTAGGGAATGGAGGGTAAAAATACAACGTGCTCCCTCCGACTAAGATTGATCCTAACGCAATACACGCAAGTGTGAATAATTCTCCATAGATCTAGAACCCATCGAGCACGGGGCTCAGAGAAGCTACCGCTGAGACCAAGTCGTCAAAGATTAGGTGGGCAGATGGAGTTCGCTGCTCATCCGTTGGGTGAATGTCGTCACTGACCGGAGTATAGGCTCACACCTCCTCCACTTCGAGCGCCCTCCAATTTCTTCGTCAAGGCCTGAACGATGGATTTCACGCTCTTTTTCGTACCGATTAGTGCAGATTTGAACTTAAATGCTCTGAACCAACACCCATCTATCTTTCAAGATGTAGGAGCCGACGACGGTGTAGAAGAAGACCGCCTTTTGTTATAAAGCTTCCCTAAAACAGAGCAGAAGGCAAGTTATCAGTATGCACGAAATTTGCTAAAATATAGGGTATGCTGCGCTGAAATTGAGTAGGCGTGGCATGAGCTAGTAAGTGATGCCTAAAGGCCGCCACAGACTTCTGCGGCGCCGCTCGGCGGCGCCGCTGGAGGCGAGCTCTGCGTCTCTGCCCTATGGTTAAGCATAGGGCAGCGGCGCCGCCGAGCTGCGCCGCAGAAGTCTGTGGCGGCCTTAAGGTTGAACAAATAAAATTTTAAAAGGCCGTATTGGAGCTACGGCACTCGTTTTTGAATAGATTTTTTGCTGGCCCATTAACAGAAACTAAGAAATTACTGAATGTCCATAGATGCGTAGCTTTAGAGCAAACCTTTGTGGTAGTTGTACCCCCATCGGTGCAGTTCAGATCAGTGAACACCACAGCTGACACCGACGAAACCAATGCAAAGCAGGCGATGGCGACGCACAGCATTTTTTACCTAAATAATGCGTATTAATAGCTTTTTGGATACATTTCACGAGTGCACATGTTCAGTGGAATTTTTCGAAAATCATCAAGTAATTGATTGATTGATTAAACGAGCTGCATGTACGTACATCGTGCAGGTCGCCACTTGTTTCGGAAATTTTTTTCTTTAAGAAACTTGTTCTTGTTCTAGTTTTTTTTAAAATAAAGTTGTACTCGTTTTTAATGCACAATTGCACAAACGCGGAATTGCACAAATTCTTTTTTTTTCTCACAAGACTCTGCAGTTTTGTTAAAAAAGTCAGCTGCAAAATTGGAGTTAAGATAGATAAATAGCACAGTGGTTTACTTAGGGAGTCAAGCATAGAAAAGTTCATTGGTGAAAATTAGCACTCCGTTTGAAATTCTTCAAAATCGCGAATGATTTCCTTAGCGGTCAGTTTTGAAATAGTGTCCTACACATTTTATCCGTAAAAAGCCAAAAATTTTTTAGACTGTTAGAATTTTTAGAGTTACGGTAAGAATTTTTTAGACTGTCCACAGAAAGAAGCCGATGTTCTGTTGCAGAGAAGAGAGAGAGCTGATGTGACGACTACCGGAAGTGAGAGCCATCGCCCTTATAAGCTGTTTCCGAGTGTCATTCACGCCTGTTTAAACATTCCAAACAATTTGCTCCCGTAGGATTTTGACTTTTGGACAAACAGATGTAGACGATACGTGAGATCCGTTTGTTTAGTGTGTGACATGACACGATGGCACTGCGAATTCAGAAAAATTAATTCTTCTCGCAAATGTAGGATACTTTTGCGCTTCCGGGTAGGAGAACGCGGCCCACATTTCGCTAAAAATAGTAAATGGAATACATGCCCATGTCAGTAAATCTTTGGATAGGCCGCTTTATTTTCCAATTTAATGCTGTTGTGTGCAAAAAACTACTTTGAACACCGGGTGGTCTCAAGAAGCCAGAACGGGGATTACTTCAGATGAAGTATATAATTCTTAGATTAATCAAGGCACTAGAACGTTTAGCGAACCATTAACAGCAAAACTATCGTAGCCGAACCAGGCGTAAAAAACTATGTGATGCATTCTCACCCTCGTTTTGCCTACAGTACTCTAATGTTCAGTCCCCGTCGGCTATCACCACATTTGCCGACTGAAATTCATTCTGTTTACCGTTCTTTTCAACGGTAGTGCAATTATAATACGCTCTTTCTGGCTACGTTTTCTCGGGTAAAGAACCGACCTCATTATCGCGCTCTGCGACGTATTCTAGTGATCTCTTACTTTTTAGAAGTTTGTCGGGACTAATCGTAAGCAAAATTGGCTAAATTCTGTCCATATAGAGCCTCGTCATCGTCTTCTTGAGATTCTCAAGAAGAAGTTACACCTATCACATTTTACCCTATTCCCACCACCCCCCCCCCCCCATCTCCTGGGGCAAGTGTTTTGTCTGCAATTAAACATCTATCTAATCGCTTATAACTTCATTAGGGGCGATAACAGCTGCCTAGGTTTCAACAAGCATGAACTGTTTCTAGTAGGGCCTCCAGTCCAACATGTACCATGCGGTACTAGCTGTGAAGCCGAGCTTCAGGACGTAACTCCAACGCGACGCCGCGGCGCAGAAAGGCCCGGTTTATACTTCATCGCGGCGCGACGCGATGGCCACGCAATGAGGCCAAATTGATCGATCGCGTCGCACAGTCAATACGGCCACTATACGTGGCGTCGCGTCGCGCCGCGACGAAGTATAAACGGGGCCAAACGCGGACGTGCGCTCGGTGATGCACGATTAGCCGCGGAGCAGGGAATCTCGCCAATGTTCGAGATCCACGACTCACGATCAATCAGTATGATCAATAACGACGATAAAAGGTATTCGCTTTGGTAGAGAGGAATGTAGTTGCATCGGAAATGACTTACCTCCGTTTACTATAGGGGTGGAACACACCAGTGCTGCAACAAATCCAGTTTCATACATCACCAACCGTTGTGTATGGTTGTCCTATTGGTAACCCCCCCCACCCGATCATATTTGCGGCAAACTCTATAAATGTGATACTCATTGCTCAAAATGACGAGGCCCCGGCCGATAAAAAGCTGGGCTGTTGTGGACGCATAAGTAAGAGAGCAATGTTCTTCCAAACTCGGAAGTTCCAATCTATTAAAGCATTACATCAGATCTCCTCCCAGTTTCTTCAGCCTGCACGTTCTCCCAATGATTGTGCGCATTACGCCTCTAGCTCTCCCTGTCGGGAGCATTCGGACCGCGACAACTCGCCCATTTTCGTCTTGCACCGTGCGCGACGCCAGGGGGATTCGCGCGGCGTTGGAGTTATGCCTGTCCCGGGTGAAGACGCATCGCGGGAGTGCGGGAACGCGCCGCTACGTCTACTGTAATCATGGCACGTAATGAGGCGCCGGCTCAGCCTCACAGGAGGGGTCTCTCGTTAAACGTACTCAAGAAAACAAGGACGGACGAGTTTTCTCGCGGTAATGCAATCATGCGCCCTGATACAGATCATGCATTTATCGGCCTTTAAAGAAGTGGTAACGACCTCGATGAACTTTCTAAAAAGAGGAAAACGGCTCGAAGTTCTTTCTGCTCGCCATTTCCGACCGAAAATGGTGTATGTAACATCTGGGCTGCTTCCGGATCCTTCCTTAACCTGGAATGCGCCAGTCCACGGCGTTGGTGCATACCACGTCCCAGCAGACGACTCCTCGAGAGCTGACATTGAGCCAATGTCTTCAGAAGTATGAAACGATGTTGTCGCTTCCGCGGCCGTACGCGGGGGTGGATAAGTGCTGAATCCCGTTGCTTTCCTTTCCTTGTTTCCTCGCAACGCCAGCCGCAATTCTCTAGACGTTGGAGTAAGTGTCCTAGAGCCTCCGAAAACTTGTCCATACTTTATACCTTTAATGGCAAGTCAGACAGGGCACATGATTGGCTGTCGCGATTTGGCTAGGATCAACAGCCCGTTCCCGCAGCAACGCTGTACATCTTCGCGACATGTACCTTCTATGCTGATATCGGCGACCGTCTCATCCCGATTTTACGGGTGAACAATGGTAGGCTACTAGGATGTCACGGATGTTACATGCAATCCAACAGGCCGGTGGTGTAATGCTTACCATCCTGCCAGGAAAGTAGAAACTGCAGCTTGAATCCTACCTGGCGCAAGTTTTTTGTTCGCAACTAAACTTTCGTCTAACAACTTATAACCTCGGTAGCAACCGATTTAGGTTTTCAACAAACATGTGAGAGCTACTTCATTGTTGCTGCATTTTCCATGATGGAGAAGGCTGTTAAGACTTCACGGATTTCCCTCTTTTTCTGAGGATGGAGTGCTGTCTGCTAAAACTAAACTGCAATATAAGTAGCAAGAGTCTTGAAATCAGTTGATAAAGGACATTCTTGTGAAACTTGTCTTCTTCTTATCACCTGCCGGAAATCTTTTTTTTTTGGCGTAGAGAACACCTACGACCACTTCAAGGAGCTACTGCCCATGGATGTGTCGATGTAGATATGCTCGTCAACCCCGGTTTTAGGCGGACAACGTCGATCTGCAAATGGCCTGATCTGGGTCCATAGGAAATGATGCGATCTGATGTAGACCCCTTGTTGACTAAAAGAGTTTATGAAAAAATGACTTTAAAAGTTATATTTATAGTTGGAACTAAGTTGTAACTATTAACTCTTTTTTAGAGTTCGTTTTCAGGTGCTGGTATACAAGTGATTGGGCATTGCAGCTTGCGCTGATGGGTAAGATCCTGTCCACTGCTTCTGGAACAGATTCACCTGCTTGACCTAATCTTGTTGCAGTCTGACCTCATCTGTTTCTAAGCTTCTTCAACAGGAGAATGTTGCAGGGCGTAGCGTAATTTTTCGTGTTCAACACGGCGACCGACGGGTGAAGAACCGGGGAACTCATTGGTAAGGAAAAAACATTAGAGCTGAATTATTTATTCTTTTATTTACACGAATACAAACACATTCGTACGCCATCTGTATAAGAAGGGATCACTAGACGAGCAAAACAAATACAATCTACACATTATCTAGCTGAAAAAGTAAATGATGAACAATGTCTAGGCCCTAGTTTATACTTGCGCCGCCACGCGGCGCGGAACCACGATCGACATAGATATCGATTTTTCGCGCCGCCCGGTCGATATCTATCAGGACGATCCTGCCGCGCAGCGCAGCGGCGTAAGGCCTTTGTCATACCATCGCTCACACCGAGCGGCGCCTAATGATAGGCTCTCATATCGATCGAGAGAAGCGATGGAATCGATATGGGTGCATATCATTAGGCGTCGCTCGGGGTGAGCGATGGTATGACAAAGGCCTAAGTATAAGCTACGGCTAAGGCATCAGTACATACGTTACGGATTCAGATATAATTTCAGAAATTTTTTTAAATGCTTACAATAGTGGTGTTACATTAATTTAGTTAGTTAAGTAAACAGTTGGCAAGCTGCATTTCTAACGAAGTGTTTGGGTCCAATATTGGTCTACTGTAGCACGTGGTAACGTGGCAACGTGGCATTGCAACGCGAACGTTTTTTTAACGTCTGTTTGGTTACGGTGGTTACCGGGAAATGCCGCACGAAACACCATTGTGTGAATGGCTGGTTGGCTCTGAACGAAGTCGAACTTCGAACGACCGATTGTTGCGTATCACATCGCCGATTTCGAACGGCTGCCTCATAGACTTCGATTCATTCTCTTAGGCATTTGTCCGATCCATTTTCTTCTATTTTTCTGCCCACAGATTGGAATTGTGCGCGCTTTTCGAAATGAGATCGTTACGCTGCGGAATTGGGGAGGAAAACTGTCACGTGTCCGAGACAGCTGCTTCAACAACGTGACATGCTCTCGATCAAAGACTTCATCGGTTCAGAGTTTACATGGGCTAACACAGCTAGCATCCGGAGGGCTGGTTGGTCGACAGTCTGAAACGGAATTAGAGCTACACAGATACACACATTCACTTAAGATAAGGCAGATTCCTTTAAATCTCCTGGTTTTTGAAGGTGAGAGCGTTGTCTGGGGATCTTTTTTTTAATTTGGATACACTTTTACGACGGACAGAATTCTTTTTCAGATCTTGAAGGCTTACGTGTAATTTATTAGGTTGTCCCATAAGTCCCCGCCGTTTTTTTTTCAACGATTCACTGCAGATTTCGCTGGTGGTCTCTTGAATAGCGCTGCGTTCTTGCTTTCGAAAGAGAATGATTCTCTATCAGAACTTGTATTGCATTTCTTTTTTCATCATGAATGTTTTCAATTTTTAGGTCGTTGAAGTGAAAAGTGAAAAAGTAGCCATTTGCGCACTTATTCTCTCCGCTCAGGTTTATAATTTTTCGCGCAGCTTTTAACAGCATTTGGAAGAAAATGTTCTGTGCTACAAGAATATGTGCCCAATGCAATACAGCGAAATTCACAAAATTCATGATGAAAAAAGAAATGCAATACAAGTTCTGATAGAGAATCATTCTCTTTCGAAAGCAAGAACGCAGCGCTATTCAAGAGACCACCAGCGAAATCTGCAGTGAATCGTTGAAAAAAAAAAACGGCGGGGACTTATGGGACAACCTAATCTCCTAATATTTGTATGTTCTAAACCTTTAAAAAGCAGAAAACAATCTACGCGGCTATTTTGTTATACACTACATAATTTCTGACTTTCTGGCTTATCGCGCTTTAAAACAAATTTAAATTTTTCTCAAAAAGTAAAACTTTATTCAATTATATTTTGCATTTGAACAGTTGAACTGAAATTTTCAAAAAACTTATAATAAATTTTACATGAGTAAAAAATTATTCTGAGCACAGAAGAGCTTGCAGTTTAATCTGCAAGGTAATTTTTGGTAGACAACGCCTTGATTTCAAAAGTCTTAGCTTAGTTTAGAAAGTGTCCAACGTGAGTGTCCAATTAGACGTGAAAAGTCTCCACTTTGAAGAGAAAATGGTATAATAGCAGGGTTCAACATTAATCATAGGCCAACCTAATAACGGTGTTGAGTATGTCCAAATACTCAAATCGCCTTCGCAGTATTCCGTAGCGGTAAATTATGTGGCACATTATATGAATAAACTCATTATCAGACTTTCAGCCTTGCGCCCTTTCTCATTCGAGCCGTGCACTCGTTTCTTATGACACCTTTTAGGTCAAACCTGTCGTTATTTGTCGACCACAGTTGTCACGGTGTTCATCCAATCAGAGAAAAGCTGTCAGATTTCGAATACTTGACATTCAGACGAGCGAGTGAGAAGAAATGCTTCCAAAAACCGCAACGTGAAGAACAGAACAAAGATTTCCGAATGTTTTTATCACAGTAAAACGGATTAGTCAGGTCCATTCACTTTGATGTGGAATATGCTGTGTCGTGCTATTCTACGGAGGCCCTAGTGTGTGTGTGCTGCGATCTTCATGCCGTTCTTCTAGCACAGGTTGCAGGATTTGGCGCAGTACGCCTTCCTCTGAGCCAGCGTGTAGAACGTGTTGGTGCAGAAGCCGTTCTTGATCCATGTTGCGCAACTGTAAACACGGCAGAATTATTAGGTTCTAGGAGTGATCAGGCTTATCTCGCTTACTTGGCGTTCGCGTCAACAGCATACAGGCATGTCGCATAAGAACTGGCAACTAAATCGATTTTTCAGTTTAAAAAAATGACTCAGGAAACGCCTATTCTAGTCAAACCTGTTGTGGTCGTGGTGGTGGCGCAGTATCCACACGTCCTCTGGCAGTACACCTGCAATTGAAACTTTTCCCTTCACGTTTGGTTTTTTTCACAACTCTTCTCCCGAAATGCTCTTGATAATTGAGGCGTGTGGGATGATGAAGCGCTGCTGTGCCGAGGATAATTCGGAGACTACTTGTGGGTTAAAACGAGTAAATGGGTAAATGAGGGGACAAAAATTATGCCACCTATCGGCGAATGTTATCTAAAAGTAGTTATTTTTCCACTTCATCGAAAGCATTCTCGTAGCTAGGTTTCGGAATCGTTCAAACTTCAATTGTCCCACATAAGCACTCAGTCTTGATGCAACTATGTATAGAAGAGCTAGTGTCTATCCGAATTTTCAACCGTGATAAAATTTGGGTCGAACTCATATCTCAATGGACGTTATCCACCTCTAGGCAGAGTTTGATTAGAGGAGAGGGGTGTGTGATGGCTTCGCTACAGTGTTGATGGGGGACCGGACCTTCGCATCGATCGATTTTTGTCAATTTTCACGAGAAGTGGAAAGGATTTGAAAGCGCTGACGGATGAATGGTAATCACAACAAATATCAACTAAACTTGTCGCTATTTATGGATGTTATCGATTTCTGTTGAAAGTACGACAACACTAACTAGGGAAAGGTTTCGATCTCCCGTGGAACTTCAAGGGTAGACCAGGGTTGTTAGAAAGAGCTCGGAATACTGATTACGAATATAGATGTCAAAATTGCAAAATAGAATTCCTGATCGAGTTGTAACCTGTCAAAGTTGAGAGAGCCGGACTGCAGGCTGGCCGTGCAAAAGAGCTGGCGCGAGATCGTTGAAGGATGGGGGCTCCGCCGTTGTGCAGGGGTAGTGCTCCCGCTCGTCAGTCCAGAATTACAGTTAGTTTTTGCTGAACGCTTTATTAATTCCCTGAAAAACAGGTGTGAAAACGCGTGCGCAACAATCATCAATTCCTATAACAACCCACTAGATGTGCCTTGGTGGCGCACTCGGTAGGAGTGCCGCCTCATAGGACCACGCCGGCGGGCTTTTGAGTACGAGTCCAGGTACTGCCAATGCTTTTGCCCATGTTGGTTCGTTGTTATTACGCTTTCTCATGATCTTGGCCAACAACATGTTCAGATGAGAACGACATTTTTAGCACACTTATGTACCGATATGGCCCGGGTTCATAATATTCAACCGTAGGGTACACATTTGTGTGGGCAGTTATGGTAGCAATGGTGATATGGTATGATATGGTGACCGAGCAGATACCATCGCTAAAACCTAGTACGTATACAGACGCAAATAGACAGCCTTAGTTTATTGCAAGCAGTGATGGCCTAAAATTGACTCCTGTGATCATGAGAAAACGTAGCAACAACAAGCTAGTATGTGCAAAAATACTGGCGGTACGCGGGCTCGAACTCAAAAGCCCACACAGGTGCGCTCCTATAAGGCGGCACTCCTACCGACTGCCCCACCGAGGCACCTCTCGTGGGGTGTAGTATGGGTTGGCTATTGTTGCGCACACGTCTTCAGACTTCTTTTTCAGGTCTTTAAAAAAGCATTCAGCGAAAACTAACTGTGGTTCTGGACTCCGCTCACAGCGCCCTGCATCATATCAAAGTAGCATCACAAAAGCTCACCATGAATTCGGAATCTTTCCTTGTAAGCTTCTCGCGAGAACAACTGATTTCACTGAAGCGCCATTTTGTCAGTGCGGTGCGGAATCCTCGATGGGTATGCGGATAAACCTACGACGATCGTCGAGTATTTTCCGCTCACTGATGTACCCACGACGTGAAGGGTAAGGTTTATCATGAATGCCTCATCGTGGGTACGTCTTACCCCTATACCCCGCATACCCGCTGGTATAAGCGATGATGAATCCTGCCCCAGAATATGGGCCATCGAATCTATGTTGTAAACATTTACTGGGCGTTCTTCTGTTCTCCGTAATTTGAGGAACGTTATCAAAAAACGGCGGAAAAGGCGCTTTTCCGCCGAAAGACCAAAAGATACCACCAAAGGCTACAGCTATTGTATTTGTCCAATGAAGAATCGATGTAGTGGAGCTCGTCAATTCCTCGTTTAGTCGGACAGCGCCAATGCGCTCACAGATTGCGAGGTTCTTGGTCCAAAGGAAGCAATGCAGAGTCGATTCCTGCCTAATGCGGAATCTTTCTTCGCTAACAGAGTTTATTGCAGAAATGACTTTGGAAGTTGTAAAGTCTTTTTAGCATATAGTGTTCGTCCTTGGATGCTGATACCCAAGCGAGTGACTGTGGAATTCGGCTTTGATGCATAAAAACCCGTCCACTACTGCTGGATCAGATTCAACTGTTCGACGTTATTTTGGTGTTGACTAACCTCTTCACCGGTTTCCTAAATTTCTTTGACAGGACAGTGCTACATAGCAGAGCCTTGGTATTCATTTTCACGAATTTAGAAACATGACAAAGACTAGGAAAAATCATAAAGGATGGAATTAAATTACTATAGAAAGTGGTTGATGAAGGAAAGACATTTGAGTTGAAAAGGTGGTTGTACACCAAATTAGATAAAAAACAGGCGTGCTGGATGTCTAACAAAGCGTCTGGGCCGGATATCGAGTACTGTGTGCATTATAACGCGGACATTTTTCACGTATAGATTTGGTTACGGTGGCTGAAGCAAATGGCGCGTTAAAGGACCCTGTTGTCTTTTACGGCAAGCGGCGGGCGATCGGCGGCAGAACTCGTGAGGCGTGCCGCGGAAAGCGAAGGAGGCACTGTATTCCTTCTAGTCACGGCCTATTGCTGCTATTCGCTTTCCCGCCTTCCGTTTGCGCCTAGTCCATCCCTGCCGCGGTCGGCTAGAGCGCAGAGAGACAGAACGCCGCGGCGGCAATAATGACTCGCATCATTACTGCCGCTGCCGCACTCCGCCGCCGCCGCCGATTGGCGCAAAAGGGTGCGGCTGCGGCATAGAACCGCAGTAAAGCTATCGCACCAGTTTGTAAAAATGCTTTGAGGCAAGAATTTCTGTGGCGAAGTTTTCACTTGCTTTTTTGTACAAAAGGAGCCAAAATTTTATACTGAACAACTGCAAGTGTTTCTAACATTTTTGGCGTTCATGGAAGAAAGCAAGAAATGTGTAAAGCACGTTGCTCACACACTGCCCTGGTGTTCACTCAAAGTTCCATGGGAGATGAAAACTCTTTCCCAGTAGGGATATAATAAAGGATGAAGGATAAAGAACGACGTTACTCAATCCCCCTTAGGATGCGCCACGCATTCTACTTCTACGGGATGTCGTAGAGGCGAGTTGAAGTCGCGTATTTGGCCATACAATGATTTGCGGTGGCCAGCCGATGAACAAGTCAGCACTTTATCCTTCCCAGACAAGTCTGGTACCAATTCACCGACTCCGGAGGGATGGAAGGCTTGGTTGCCCAGGGCGGGAAATCCGTACCAGGAACTTGGTATCGGGTGCAGACGACAGCCGGCGTCTCCTCCGATTGCGCCCTAGTAAGAGTGGAAAAAACCACATTAGCTCGTTGGGATAGGAACACGCTTCACAACAGGTTAAAAGGGTCGATCGGCGATCATTATCAATAGATTTTGTCGATATTTGTCTCAAGTTGCCAGTTTGAGGTGTGGGTCGCGTAAATGTTGGCCAGTCGAGAAGATTCACAGAAAGGGCACACTCATATAGGCTCTTACCAATTGCTAGGGTAGAGCTGTGGGTCATTAGGCTGTCTGACAGCTGGGGAAAAATTGATTTTGTTAAAAATGGACCTTTACAAAGGCCTGCATGTCGACTTGTCTGCATATAGAAGGATCGTTGGCGCACTCAATAGCAGTGTCGACACATCCACCTGGAACAGCCTAGGGTTTAGAAGCAGAGAGAAGGCAATCGTTGCCATTTCTTACCTGCCAGACAGAAGCCGCAGGCACTCGGACAATCCTGAGCAATGATCGTTCTCCAGGTAGGATCCCTGCACTGCGCCTGCGTGATGGTGGAGCACTTCACTCGCGGATCTGAATCGATGGGTATTTGTTACGTGCAAGCCATCGGAAGACCTTCCTGACGACTGACAGTTTACGTTGCTGCACTTGTATTCAGGTGTCAAACAGCAGTAGCCGCAGGCTTTCGGGCAGGTGGAGATGGCGAGTTGCTTGACTTCCTCACTGATTCCGTTGGCGTCCTGGAAAACTGGGAGGTAGGAGGCGAACAGTAGAACGAATTAAATACTAATCTGGTGATGAGCTCGTTCGTACCGTGTTGCACTTCACGTCCCTGTCCGTTCCGCCGCCGGCAATGGCAGCAACACCGAAGATCATCGTGCAGGCAGCCGTTGAGTACTTGTCATCGCAGACTGTCGCCACTCCAACGAACTGAAAACGCCGGCTTCTAGAATTTCTGGAGATAGAGGCCGGGTGCAGCCTTTTCTTCAGGGGAACAGTCGCCATTGAGGCAATTCTTTCTTTCCAGATCCTTCGCTTGAAACTGCACGAAAGCCTCGATACCACAGTACAGGTACTGGGTTCTCGATAAAACCGACAAAGATCTGCCCCCTTTCAATCTAGGAAGTTTCACCAAAAACTGCTAGTTTTTTCATCACCTTCACCAACAAAGCTACTGATTCCAATAGTTCGCCTCTTAACGTGTGGGAGAGCATGAAGAATGCGCCAGCTCTCCCATGCATACGGAACCGATACCAGGGTTGGTTTTAGCAGAAGTTCGTGCCTTTCGTCTCTCCGAAGTAGGTGAACTGTTTCCAGAACATTCATTCGAATACAGAGCGCTGTCTATCGTACCGGCAATGAAAGAAAATTGCAAAAAAAAATCAAGAGGGCTGCTTTAAGAAGCCTTGGAGGCATCTACATCGTCGGTGCGTTAGGGCTAGGGATTTCATACTCCTCGGGGCAGTGTGAATTCCCTAGCACTAACGCACCGACGATGTAGATGCCTTCAAGACTGGAAGTAGAATGCGTGGCACATCCCGTGCAGGAATTGAGTAATACCATAACTATTGTAAGCCCTTGAAGCTGCCCACGATTTGCTGAAGAAAAACGTACAAGTTCGGGACGCTTTGGTTATTTGCCTTCGAGTGCTTCGGACTCATTTACTACACTGCTTATACTGCTAAGGACCAGCACTACTAAGGTGTGTAAGAAAGAAGTCATAGCACTATTCGTTAACGTGGTACATATACATGTGGAGGCGGAAAAGCGCCACCAAATCACAACCAATCAGAGCTCCCGGTTGTTTTCGCTTTCGCATGATGGCCACATTAACGACTAGCATCGAAACCATCATGCGATCCTCCATTTTTGCAAGAGACAACGTGACCGTACATAAGCCACGTGATGTTCGTCGTCACATAACAAATAGAGAGGTTGGCGACGATACATGTAGGTCCTCCGGTATTCTAGAGCCCATCGAACTCAACGCCTTGAGAAGCTATCGCTTGGGTGAATTCGTCGGAGATTATGTGTGCCGATGCAATTCGCTGCTCATCTATTGGGTTAATATAGCAACTGACTGGACTATCCGCCATGTTCAGAAACTCGATAGCCGGGCTTCTTGCTCATAGCGCTGAACGATGTATTTCACTTTCGCTTTTTTCGTGCACACTATAGTTGTGCTCTCGCAAAATTTTCGAATACTCGAATGGTTTCGAATACCCGCAATTTTCGAGCATTCGAATTTTTTAATACATTCGAAAAACGCGATTCTTCAAACATTCGAATTCGAATACATTCGAAAAACGCGATTCTTTAAACATTCGATTTCGAATAAAAGGATAAAGGATAAAGGACGGCGTTACTCAATCCCTTCTGGGATGCGCCAGCGCATTCTACTTCTACGGGATGTCGTGGAGGCGACATGAATGCGTATTTGGCCATACAATGACTTGCGGTGGCCAGCCGATGAACAAGTCAGCGCTTTATCCTTCCCAGACAAGTCTGGTACCAATTCACCGACCCCGGAGGGATGGAAGGCTTGGTTGGCCTGGGCGGGAAATCCGAACCAGGAACCTGGTATCGGGTGCACGCGACAGTCGCGCCTCCTCCAACTGCGCTACACCCGCCCTTCGATTTCGAATACATTCGAAAAACTCGATTTTTTGAACACTCGAATTCGAATACATTCGAAAAACGCGATTTTTTGAATAATCGTATTCGAGTATTCAAATTCGAATGAAAATCATTCGAATACCTATTCGAGTAGGTCATTCGAGCACAATTATAGTGCATACCAAGCAACGCGGTCTCGAGCTGAACTCCTCTGAACCCACACCCGTCTGCGTTTACTAAAGTAGGGGCCGAGAACGGTGTACAAGAGGTCTTTCTCTTGTCAAAGAACGGTGTACAAGAGGTCTTTCTCTTGTCAAAAAGTTTTTCCGAAGCAGTGCAAAACTTAGAGTTGTAATATGGACAAAACTCGCTGAAATACGGTACCCTATGCTAAAATTGAATGGCAAGGACATAAGCTATGCAGGAAGTGAGAGTTGAGCTACAACTTTCCCCAGAGTCACCAGTCACAGGATAGCGTGGAAGGCTATGAAACCCGCTTTTAGGCTAATAATCGGTACGACTTTTAACTGGATAAATATCCATACACATGTAGTTTTAAAGCAAACCTTCGTGGTAGTTGTACCCCCGTCGGTGCAGTTCAGATCAGTGAACACAACGGCTGACACCGACGATACCAGAGCGAAGCAGGCGATGGCGACACGCAGCATTTTTTACCTAAACAATATATTTTAATGACTATTTTTGAGAAGTGGCGGATCTATCCTAGTCGGAAGGGGCACCGTTGAGTGTCAGTTTCGTATGTCATTCCATGCCCACAAATATGTCCCCTGAACGCATATAAAACCCCTCGCTTGAAGGGACAGAAGCTGAAGCTCTTGTAGAAAGTTAAGCAAAAGACTGGAGAAGCAAATTATTATATGCCCCCTCCCGACTAGGATAGACTCGATTTGTCGTGTTCTGAGACAGTTTCTCCAAAAGCAGCATGCAATCATTGATCGTTGATTGAACGAATTTAACATGAGAAACAGTTATTTTGCAAAATTTTTCAAACTTATTACTTAATTAGTGAGGCGCTGTGATCTACACAGAGAGTGGGCTTAAGGAAATTTTTATCAAGTAGGTTATAGTTTTGTCGTCCCTGTCGCGTGGGTTAAGTTGTCGAAAATTAGGTGGGCCGGCCACGTAATGCGCTTAGCAGACACCAGCTGGACGAGAGCCGTTACCGACTGGATTCCGCGGGATGTCAAGAAAACACCGGGACGTCCACCAACGCGTTGGTCGGACTTCTTCGTGAAAGCCCTAAACGACCGATATGACGCTCTTCGTGTCCCTCGAGCGAGGAGGATCCATTGGACCACTCTGGCACGCGACAGGGACGAATGGAGACGCTGCTGGCGCCCGCTCGAGCAAGTCGATGATCAACGGGACGACAGGTGATTCAGGTGATACAAGTTATAGTTCATTGGTGAGAGGCTAGATCTCTTTGTTAGAAGTTCCTCAAAACCGCAAGTTATTTCCTTAAAGATCTTGTTTAAAAAATACTGTTCAACACACCTCATACAAAAAGTTTTAAACGTTTTTAGTTTAGAAATAAATTTTTCTTATTAGAATTTTTAAAATTAAGACTTGAGACGACAGAAAGTTTAGAATTTTTTTAAACTGTTCATAGAAGGAAGCGAAAGTTCTACTATAGAGAACGGCGAGCGAATGGCTTGGGTACTGGAGTTGGGAAAGACCGTCCTTATAAGTTGTCTCCGGCCGCCACTCACACCTGTTTAAACATTCCAAACAATTTGTTCCGGGACGATTTTGACTTCTGGCCAAACAGATGTGGGCGTTGTCTGATGGCCGTTTGGTTAGCGTATGAAACGACCCAATTAAATTGAGAAAAAGCCCTCGACCTCTTTCGAAAACTCTAATCCGAGCGGTCATGTAAGAATTGTTGAAATATTAACCAGGGAAGGGTCTCAGGCGTAGGTCTGAACGAGAAAAATGGATAGTACTACGAGAATCTCCACCTTTCATACAGTAGAATTACATGCTTCGTTTTTGCTGAGTCCTTGAGCCAAAAGAGCTACGGGCCTTCGAAGGTGGTGAAGGTGCTAGACCAGATGTTCGACTCCCGTGCTATGCACTATTTTTGTATTTCTTCATAACCGCTGCCTCCTTCACAAGTTTTCTTCCTACACATCTCCTACACATTTATTTCACTCTAAATTGTCATAGAGGTCAGATTCGCGATCAACACCCTATTCATTCATGATTAACACTCCATGACCTAGACTGCCTAGTTACCCGTATCCGCTGTAACCTGTCGTGATCGGCATAAATTTTTAAAAACGAATGTCAGATTCGTGATCAGCACACCAAATTATTTCCCTCGGTGAGGTTTGGGCCAAAAACTTTTTTCAACCTCTCCTCGACCTCTGGAGTCGTGAAAGTATAATAGTGCCTTAACACATTTGCTTAAGCCTGGAGCGGCTGGTAGAGAGGCAATATGTTGTTACAGGATGTTTTGTTGCGATCAAAATTCTTGCGCCAGGCGGGACTCGAACTCACATCTTCTGCTTTCCGGGCAGCGATGTTCGCCTTACACCACCGGCGCTGTTTGAACGCACGTGCGGGTGCGAAGATGCGGGTTCGAGTCCCGCCTGGCGCAAGAGTTTTGATCGCAACAAAACATCCTGTAACAACATATAGCCTCTCTACCAGCCGCTCCAGGCTTAAGCAAATGTGTTAAAGCATTGTTACTAGTAAGGTCTTCAGCTTAACCGGTTCCATGCTGATATCAGCGGCCGGCCCATCCCCGTATCACGGGTGGGTGCTGACAGACCTGGAGGATATCGCGGATGTTACGTGCTTTCAAACAGCGCCGGTGGTATAAGGCGAACATCGCTGCCTGGAAAGCAGAAGATGCCGGTTCGAGTCCCGCCTGGCGCAAGAGTTTTGATCGCAACAAAACATCCTGTAACAACATACATATATGTAATAGTGCCTTCATGGCGGTTTAAATCAGCTCACTTCCTACACATCTCCTACACATTTATTCCACTCTAAATTGTCAAATAAGGGTTTACTGTGAGCTGTGGTTCACCCACTCCCAGTTTCTAAATTGTACGAGGTTTTATGTTTTTCAGCGAATGTTAAACAGTGACCTCACAGAAGGCATGGGTTACAGCAGGTGCGGATGACTAGGGCTGTCGAGGTCTATTTTGCCCAGACTTCTCCTTGGGGGTTATTCGGGGGGCTGATCACGAATCTCACATTCGCTTTTGAAAGAAATTTCGGCTGATTATTTATTTATTTATTTATTTATTTATTTATTTATAACTGCACCTTAAGTGCGCTCAAACGAGGAGATAACGAACAAGTAATCTTTTACAACTGCAACAATCTAACGCGGAACAACAATGAGAAACGTAGTATCACTATGCGCTGCATTCTGTAATTTTTCAGTGTTGTCCGGCCATTCAAAAGCTCATGTACAAGGAGCCTGAACCAATAGGTAGTCGTAGCGTGAGAATATAGTAGTAAGTAATTTAATTACTCACAGTTACGTAATTGTTTTATAATTATTTTTGTTCTGGTATATCGGTGCAGAGGTTGGTTAGGCAACCAGTATAGCTATGGCATGATTCCGATTGAATAGGGAAATCACTTTCGAGCAGCTTATAAGAAGGAAGCACCTGGGAGTCCGGTCTTAATTCCGGTCATACCCAGGCCTTGGTTACAGCATTAGGGTTGGTTACAGCAGGTACTGGTGGCTAGGCTGTCCAGGTCATAGGGTGGGATCACGAATCTGGCCCTTTTGATAAATTAGAGTGAAATAAATGTGTAGGAGATGTGCAGGAACCAAATTGGTGAAGGAGGCAGCGGTCATGAAAAATGCAAAAATATTGTACACAACGGGAGTCGAACATGTGGTCTATGATCTTTGAAGCAGCCACGTACCCTGCTGAGCCATCATCTCGCTTGCCGCAAAGGCAATCGCCGCGACCCATAACAGCGCGCGCACGCATGCACATGGGCACGTGTTGACGGTGCGCTACTGTACCCCCGCCTTCGAGGGCCGTAGCTCTTTTGGTTCAAGGAATCAGCAAAAACGAGACATGTTTTTCTACTATATCGAGAGTGGAGATTCTCGCAGTACTACCCATTTCTCCCGTTCAGACCTACGCCTAAGACGATTCCCTGGTAAGCTAATTTGAGCTTGATGAGATCGGAAGTCCTTGCTAGGTGGAAGCACGCGTATGTAACACTTTTTTCCAAGAAGTCGCCATAAAACGATCCCAGGAATTATCGACCAGATAGCACTACTTCAATGTTTGCAAGAACATTCGAAACGATCCTCAAGAAGCACACCGTAATGTATCTTGAATCCCATAATGTAATCTGCAGAGACCAACATGGATTTATGACTTTTCAAAGGCTTCCGATAAAGTTCCAGTGGAAAAGTTAAAGCCTAAAATGAAAGCAGTAGGAATTCATCCGGTGTGGGATAAGCATCGAATGATCTGCTCGATGAAGTGGGGGGTACGCCCTATAAATTTTAGAAATGTTGATTCGATGAGCTCTATTCAGAATGTACCTTTGGGGGTAAGTATCTCCAGCGATGGGATGGCTCCGTCATGCCGACCAGGGGTGCACATTTAACGGTTAACGATTTAACGAATTTAACGAATTAACGGCATTTTTCGCTAAAATCTGGCTTAACGACTTAACGGAAATTTTTAGGAATTTAACGGAATTTCTAACGGTTTTTCTCACAGTTAGTTTCTCACATTTACCCTCAGTATTCTCTAATGTTGCAGATCTCGTCCACCCGATTAGGACTGTTACTGGAAAACTATTGAAATCAGCAAGAATATTTTGATGTTTTTATCAATTCAATTCGTTTTGAATTTTTAGAAATAATACATTTTGGGGCACGTGTAGCGCAGTCGGAGGAGGTGCTGGCTGCCGTGTGCACCCTATTTAAGGTTGCTGGTCCTTCCTTGGGATTTCCCGCCCAGGCCAACCAAGCCTTCGATCCCTCTGGGGTTGGTGAATTGGTAGCGAACTTGCCTGGGAAGGATAGAGCGCTGATTTCTTCATCGGCTGGCCACGGCAAGTCATTCTCTCCAGGGTATCCCGTAGAAGTAGAATGAGCGGCGTATCCCAACAGGGATTGAGAATCGCCATCCTTTATCCTTATTCTTTAATATACTTTGGAGCTAGAAATTTCTTCGCCGAGTCCCCAAGCAGGTCAACGAATTCACGAAGATACTGGTCTAACCTCGTAAGGTATGCCTATTCTCACCTGGCGCTGCTCATCTCAATACTTTTGCCTACCTGAAGCAGTCGATACGGAGCGAATGCTTTTGGTCGCTCGACGTATTCGACGTATTTTAAGCTATTTTACAAAAACGCTAATAACAAAAACTTGGAAAGCTACGTTCCCTGAACGTAACACGAAGACGGCGTGTCACACCTCGGCAGTGTGGGACCGTGTGACACGACGCCGTATCATTGTCCCGACGTTGCAAAAATATGATTGGTCCCACGCACCAGGCACTCGAAAATTGTGCGTTCGTCAACGTGTTAACAATCCACTGATGGGGGTTTTTACTGTACTTTTTTTGATTCTTTCTGTACTTAATGGGCTGGTGCCTGCACGGAGATTGCACATGTTCGTAGAACAGTCTAACAAAAGAACTAGGAAAGGGTGGAACTCCGAGTACCTGCCCGATCGCACATTTCAGGAAGCCTTACCGATGATCATCTTGCCTTGAATGGTAATTCCATAGTTGTTCTTATTCTATACCCTGTAGACAATTTGTAGCTGAGGGCTTGTTTATTTTTCTGTGTTTGTTGATGTTGATCTGTTTATTTTACATTGCAGTGTTACACTCCGTTCCTTGAACGTTAGCTGTGGACCTCTCGAAGTTGCAGGTTTTCCATATTTTTTTCTGTTGAAATAATGGTTTGCAGCTAAATGTATTTTTAACGAAATTTAACGAAAATTTTCCGTTAAAAAATTCCGCTAAAAAAATTTAACGCCCAGAATTTCGTGTGCATCCCTGGTGCCGACCAGGGACCGGATTCATCAAGCAGTGGGTATAGATAGAGATACCGTAAGGCCCCGTTTATACTTCCGACGCCGAGCGATGCGACGCCATGTGAAGTGGCCAAATTGATCGATCGCGTCGCCTCAATCAATATGGCCACAATGCGTGTCGCCGCTAGGCGTCGAAGTATAAACGGGGCCTAAGCGAGTCGTACCCACCACCGGCAGTGGGTACTGGGCACGACTAGTATTCAAGAAAGGAATCAAGGGTATGATAGCACTAACAACGAAAGGTTCCAAACTCATGGTGAGCTTTTGCGATGCTGTTTTGACAGGATGTAGGGCCGTGTGAGCGGAGTCCAGAACTACAGTTAGTTTTTGCTGAACGCTTTTTTAAGTCCCTGAAAAACAGATGTGAAAACGTGTGCGCAACAATCATCAATTCCTATAACAACCCACTAGATGTGCCTTGGTGGCGCACTCGGTAGGAGTGCCGCCTCATAGGACCACGCCGGCGGGCTTTTGAGTACGAGTCCACGTACTGCCAATGCTTTTGCCCATGTTGGTTCGTTGTTATTACGCTTTCTTATGATCTTGGCCAACAACATGTTCAGATGAGAACGACATTTTTAGCACACTTATGTACCGATATGGCCCGGGTTCATAAAATTCAACAGTAGGGTACGTATATTTGTGGGCAGTTATGACAGCAATGGTGATATGGTATGATATGGTGACGGAGCAGATACCATCGCTGAAAACCTAGTACGTTTACAGACGCAAATAGACAGCCTTAGTTTATTGCAAGCAGTGATGGTCTAAAATTGACTCCTGTGCTCATGAGAAAACGTAGTGACAACAAGCTAATATGTGCAAAAATACTGGCGGTACGTGGACTCGAACTCAAAAGCCCGCATCGCTGTGCTTCTATGAGGCGGCACTCCTACCGACTGCCCCACAGAGGCACATCTCGTGGGGTGTAATATGGGTTGGCTGTTGTTGCGCACACGTCTTCAGGCTTCTTTTTCAGGTCTTTAAAAAAGCATTCAGCGAAAACTAACTGTGGTTCTGGACTCCGATCACAGCGCCCTGCATCATGTCAAAATAGCATCACAAAAGCTCACCATGAGTTCGGAACCTTTCCTTGTAAGCTTCTCGCGAGAAGAACTGATTTTACTGAAGCGCCATTTTGTCAGTGCGGTGCGGAATCCTCGATGGGTGTGCGGATATACCTACGACGATCGTCGAGTATTTTCCACTCACTGATGTATCCACCACGTGAAGGGTAAAGTTTACCATGAATGCCTCATCGTGGGTACGTCTTACCCCTATACCCCGCATACCCGCTGGTATAAGCGATGATGAATCCTGCCCCAGAATATGCACAATCGAATCAATGTTGTAAACATTTACTGGGCGTTCTGTTCTCCGTAATTTGAGGAACGTTATCAAAAAACGGCGGAAAAGGCGCTTTTCCGCCGAAAGACCAAAAGATACCACCAGAAGGCTGCAGCTATTGTATTTGTCCAGTGATGAATCGATGTAATGGGGTCGTCAATTCCTCGTTTAGTCGGACAGCGCCAATGCGCACACAGATCGCGAGGTTCTTGGTCCAAAGGAAGCAATGCAGAGTCAATTCCTGTCTAATGCGGAATTTTTCTTTGCTAGCAGAAGCTATTGCAGAAATAGCATTGGAAATTGTATTTTTCTTAGCATGTAGAGCACATTGTCAATTGCTGGTACGCAAGTGACTGTGGAAATTGACTCTGATGAAGATTCCGTTCACTGGTGCTGGAACAGATGCACCAGTTTGATGTTATTTTGGTGCTGACAGACCTCTTCACCGATTTCTTAAATTTCTTCGACAGGATAGTGCTACAGGACACAGACTTAGTATTCATGTTCAATACCTAGGACCGCTACGAAGACTAGGAAAAGATTACCAAGGATGGAATTAAAATGCCATCGAAAGTGATTGATGAAGGAAACACATTCGAGTTGAAAAGTGATTATACATCAATTTAGATTTAAAAAATAGGCGTGCTGAATGTCTAGCAGTGTGTCTAGGCCGAATAGCGGAATTCTGTGTGCATTATAACACGGACATTTTTCACGTATAGATCTGCTTTCGGTGCTTACACAGCAAAGAGCGCGATAATCTGTTCATAGTCCGTGGCTTGAGCGACGGCAGCGATAGAGTCACTTGTGCAAGGCGTCATCGATTGATGCCAAGTGATCACCCGCAAAAATCGATATGTGTGATTTACCAGAGCGACCAGACGGCGGCCTATGAACAAGCCCTAAATATGCCTACACGAGTGGCTGACTCGCTGAAGTGTTATGCTTTATTTGAAAGCTTGTTTCATAGCGATCATTCTAAGCCATGACCCAACAGTAACGTTGTTGAAACCATTCCTCTGTAGTGAAAAAGTGCGTGATTTCATTTTTAAGCAACAACCCAGCTACGGGGATCAAACACATTCAGGAAGTCACCAGCAAGTTCACTCCCGAAATTTTCTGATTTTTCTTGATTTTTTCGGAGTTTTCTGCAAACGATGTCGTTGTGGTGCAGAACGGTCGCGGAATACGGTCGTGTATCCGAGACAGCTGTTTCAACAACCTGACATGCTTGCGACCAAAGGCTTTTCCGGTGCGGAATTTACATGGGATAACACAGGGCTGATCGGTCAACGACTGAAACGGAATCAGGATTGCACCGATTGCCACGCCGATGCATTTTATCTTCTACACAGCTTTATCCAAAGTTAGGCAGGTTCTATACCTTTTGCTTCCTGAAACGGAGCAAGCTACTCTGAAAACCATTTTTCCTTTAAGTCCATATGGACTTCGCCTTTTACATATTTACCACAGCGACAATGCTGTTGTAGGTTCTTTAAGTGCTATGGGTCTAAAAGTGCGTGCATCCAAAAGAAACTAAAGGATGCTCTCTTTGTCAGCCACGTTTTGTGCCACCCGAGGTTTTTAGGCTGATCTTTATTTAGCAGGACCTATGTGCACCGCATAACTTCTTTTTATTCACTTTGAAAAATGGCTCTTGAAGAGAAAAGCCAGTAGTGTTTGATAACCATTCCTGCAGTAATTACCAGATGCTCCTACTGATAAGCAGGGTGTCTAAAAAAATGTATACACTGTTTGAAGGTGATAACCTTGCTCACAGTAAAGATACTGAAAAACTTAAAGAATCGTATGAAATCTTGAGAAAACAGAAATTCCCTGCCATATAAGGGTATGGAATGCGCCATGCACTCGTCTAAAATTTTGCAGTATGCACTCGATTGATTGTGTTGAATACTTGAATACTTGTTTTAATTTCTTCACAGAGTGGCCGCCTTGATTGATTTGGGCTTTTTAAGGTTTAAAACTTAAAAGCACACTACGACTTGCGAAAAATGTACGGTATCCTAAAAAATGCAGGTATTGTTTGATAGGTTCTAACAATGCTGCGTGAAGCTTTTGAAGAGATTTGAGACTCGTACGAAAGCACAGGATAGCGAGATTTCAGTAACGTGCAAATAGTCAAGATTGCGTCATGCCCATGCTTGAAACCTTGTATCTCATACTCGCTTGATTGTGCATGAGATGAATGCTTATTTCAATCTTATTACTATGTACTTGGCCAGATTAACCTGTGCATTTTCAAAGACTGATTCTGTCGACTGATGAAGCAACACTCAAGCTGAATGGAGAGATTAATCGGTATAATTATAGCTAATGGGTGAGGGAAAACGTTTAGAAAGCACAGCATAGGTTAATCTGGCCACTTACTAACAAGAATGTGGCATTCATTCAGCCTATGGACAATCATTCGAGTCTGAAATGAAAGGTTTCGGGAGGGAGCATGGCGCAATCTTGACTATTTGAACACCACAAAGTATCTGCTATCCCGTGTTTTCATATGAATCTCAAACTTCTTCAAAAGCTTCACTACCGTCCATGTTAGAACCTTTCAAACCGTACCTGCATTTTTGGGATACCCTGAATTTTTCGCAAGCTGCAGGATGTTTTGAGGTTTTAAGCCCTATTAGAAGCACGTTCAATCTAGGCGGGCCACTTTGTGAAGAAATTATAGCAAGTATTTAAGCGAAACACAATCAGTTGAGTGTAAAATAGAATACAAGGTTTCAGACGAGTGCATAGCGCATTCCATACCTTTCATACGTCAGAATATTTCTATTTTCTTAAGCTCTCATATGTATCCTCAAACTCTTCGGCACTTTTACTGTGAGCAAAGTTATCACCTCTCAAAAAGTGTGTCCTTTTTTTGAGACACTCTGTACATTCAGTTCGGTAGACGCAGTGCGTGACTCGCTTTAACATTTGCAGAAACAAAGATGATAATGTCATAATAACACGCAATGTATGCGTAGTGGAAAATATTAGGTTGTCCCATAAGTCTTCGCCGTTTTTTTCAACGATTCACTGCAGATTTCGCCGGCGGTCTCTTGCATAGCGCTGCAAAGCTTTCGAAAGAAAATTATTTACTCTATCAGAACCTTTATCGCATTTCTTTTTTCATCATGAATTTTGTCAATTTTTAGGTCGTGGAAGTGAAAAGTGAAAAAGTGAAAAAGTGAAAAAGTAGCCATTTGCGCACTTGTTCTCTCCGCTTAGGTTTGTAATTTTCTGCGCAGTTTTTATAACATTTGGAAGACAATGTTCTGTACTACAAGAATATGTGTTGGTACTATTTGCTCATTTGTCCTTTATTGATTTTTAGGTCATCAAATTGGGACGTCCGAAGGAGGATGGTTATTTCTGCCGACAGCTCCTGCTCTGTGGTTGCATTTTTTGGGTTGGTGTTACAAGTCATTCGGAAGAAAATGTCCTGTTCTATAAGAGTGTTGTGTTGCGCTTATTGATTTCTGTTGGATATCAACAAAATGCCAAAAAGGGAAAAATCGTCTTCACCAACAACTCCTTGTCCTTCTTCAGTTGTTGATATTCGACAGAAATCAGCGTGAGCCAATAAACGTGACACAAATTCTTACTGAGAAAGACATTCTCTTCCAAACGACATATAACACCAAGCAAAAAAGTCCAACAACAGAACCGGAGTTTTGGTAAAAATTCGGACCCGAAACTCGGAATTTCCAATTTGATGGCCTAAAAGTCAAGAACGGACAAGTGAAAAAATAGGACCAACACATATTCTTGTAGTACAGTGTAGTACAGTCTTTCAAATGCTATAAAAAACTGCGCAAAAATTTACAAACCTAGGCGGAGAGAACAAGTGCGCAAATGGCTACTTTTTCACTTTTCACTTCAACGTCCTAAAAATTGACAAAATTCATGATGAAAAAAGAAATGCAATACATGCTCTGATAGAGCAAATCATTTTCTTTCGAAAGCTGTGCAGCGCTATGCAAGAGACCGCCGGCGAAACCTGCAGTGAATCGTTGAAAAAAACGGCGGGGACTTATGGGACAACCTAATATTACATAGTAGTGATAATCGTCCTCTGCAGTACGTTTTGAACAAACAGGTTGGAGAAGGTTGGAGAAGCTGTTTCTAGTGTGCGTTTCATGAGCATAAGTAGTCCCACTTCCTATTTTGGGTGGATAATTTTTGTTCGAATAAGTTGCTGAATTATGCGTTGAAAGGGGGTCTACATACGTGCGCCCAACGGCTGATGGAGGGCTCCCCCACCAAGTCTGGTGGGGCTCCGCCCCCAAACGCAGCCGAACTAAATGAACCCGACAGGCCAGCACCCATAAAAAAACGGCTCACATCGTGCAGATGCAAGATGCAAATAATGACTCAGGAAGTGGAGATGCTCGACCTCTTCAGAGCATTTAAGGCTCGACAAGGACGCAGTTCCTAGACCGGCGAGTGTCACCCATCGTCGCCTTTCCATTCTTCTAGGCGTCTTCTTCGTCTCCGAGAGCCGCCATGCTGAACCTGATAATCCCAGCCACCGTCTGCTCAGTGATCACGCTCGGCTTCATTTGTGGTTCCCTCTTCACTGAGCGTGAGTACGCAGAAAGAACAACGAATAGTAGGATGCAAAAACCGAAAATAAGCATTATTCCTATGAAATGCCCCTCAGTTTACCAGGCTGTCCAATAATTTTTGTCCGAAAATTTCACCATTTTTAATTTTTTCAACTTTATTGAAAAACAAGTCTAATCAACGATATAATCACCACAGTTACCACAACAATGGCCCATCGATTGGGCAGGTCGCCGATGCCCTTCGCCCAGAACTCCGGGGGCTGCGACTCGAAGAAGTCCGCGATGTCGGATTTGAGGTTGTCGTAGTTGGTGAATTTTCTTCCGGTCAAATGGTGCTTCAGCGGGCGGAACAAGTGGTAGTCGGAGGGGGCGAGGTCCGGGGAACACGGCGGATGGGCAACCGTCTCCCAACCGAGCGTCGCCCACTTCTGCTGGGTCTCCTTCGCCATGTGGGGGCGCGCGTTGTCGTGCAGCAGATGGACCGAGGTCCGTCGGGGACGCTTTTCTTGGATGGCGGCGGCTAGTTTCTCGAACTGGTCAGTGTAGATGGAGGCGGTGACCGTCCTGCCTTGCGGGAGCAGCTCGAAGTACAGCATGCCCTTGGCGTCGCACCAGCAGCAGAGCATGATCTTCAGCGGGTGTTCCCTGTCCTCGAGGCTCGTGTCGCCGCTCTCGCAACGATTGAACCAGCGCCTGACTGTGCGTTGGGACACTGCATCCTCCTTGCACGCTCTGCTGATGTTGGCGACCGCGGTGCCCGTGTCGTTGCCCAGCAGCCACTCGTAGTACACGAACGTACGAATTCGACCTTGGTCCATTTTAGCTTGTACTGGTAGCTAGACGCGGCGACTGCGCCTTATATACCCCTAGCGTGGAACTCAGGAAAACCTTCTAGAAGGTTTTTACACTTGCCTGATATTATAGCACATCTAAGGAAAATTATAGAATTTTGAAATTTTTCGGACAGGAATTATTGGACAGCCTGGTACTTTCATTCGATTCCCTGATGGCATGCGGGTGGTAGTGCAGTCGGAGTAGGAGCCGCCCACCGCGTGGCTTCGCATCCCAATCCTGCCAAAGTCAGTTAATTGATGATTCATCTATTACGTCCCTCTAATATTTTTAAACTTTACTGGTAGGGACCTCGATTCATCTATGGGTTTTTGGGTTTCAAGCAACCAAATATTTCAAGCGCATGAGCTCTTATATAGAAAACAGCTACTGAACTATTAAAACCTTCCTTGATTCTTTGCATAGGTTAAAAGCATAACCAGTGTAGCAAAAAATTATGAAGGAGAAAAGGTCAGCATGAGTCAAGGGGATGCGCCACGCATTCTGCTATACATGGTACCGTGGAGGCGATTTGAATGCGAACATGACCTATATAATCACTTACAGTGGCCGCTAGATGGATAGGTCAGTGCTGTTTCCAGTCAATTTTGGTATTACATTAAGGAAAACATAGTAGCTTAGAACAGTAACTAGAACAGAACAGAACAGTAACTGTTTTCACAATATGAACATTTGTGGATAAAAGGTTTCGCTTCCCAGTGCATCCATAGAAGATTAGCGAGTCTCCCACGGATATTTTCTTTCCAAAATTGGTAGAAAACACGATAGTAAACGGAATAAAGGGAGCAGTCCAATGAGTGTCACTGAGAGGTAAGAACAAGTTCATAATCCAGTTTTTTTTTTATCTGAAAGGATAAAGGATAAAGAAGGTTTTGATCACTCCTTTTTGAGTTGAATCCGTGTCTGGTCTATACAATGGCTTCCGTTGGCCAGCCGTTAGACAAGTCAGTGTTGTATCCTTCTCCGACAGGTCTGGCACCAATACACCGACCCCGGAGAGATGGATGGCTTAGTTAGCCTAGGCGGGAAGTCCGAACCAGGAAGCTTGTGTCGGGTGCACGCGACAGCCGGCACTTCCTCCGACTGCGGAACACCCTAGTTTTTCCCTAGTTTTTTATTTAGAGGAAGATTTATCCTTTAGAACACATTTTCAATTTCAGCATCATGACGTCCGAAGTGCCCAAAAGATGGAAGCACGCTTTCGTTACGCCTATTTCTAAAAAGTCTCCGTTGAGCGATCCGAAAAACTATCGTCCTATAAGTATTACTTCAGTGTTTGCCAGGACCTTCGAAAAAATTATCAAAAAAACATATCATAGCACATATAGAGAACCACAAGGTGATTTCAGATAACCAATTTGGTTTTTTGCAAGGAAGATCTGTAGAAACATCAATGCTCACGTCTCTTAATGATTGGACCGAAGCCATGGAAAAGAAAAATAGGATAGATGTGGTATATCTAGACTTTTCGAAGGCTTTCGATAAGGTCCCAGTTCCCAAATTATTGCACAAAATGGACATGGTTGGTATTCATCCTATGATAACCGAATGGACTCGCGATTTCCTTACTGGGAGAACATACCAGGTCAAGGTCGAAGGAGCAATATCCTCCATGTTCAACGCTTGCACTGGTGTTCCACAGGGAGGAGTGCTCTCACCCCTTATTTTCCTTCTGTACACTTATGAGCTTCCAGATACTATCGCCGGATTGGGGGTGACTTGCAAAATGTACGCTTATGATATAAAAATGTACAAAACAATCAAGGAAAACGAAGATACTCACAGCATCCAAGCGGCACTTGACTACATAGGTAGTTGGGCTAAGCGGTGTGAACTCCTGCTTGCACGGGAGAAATCCTTCTGCTTACCTATTGGGGCGAGTAATACGGAAAGATTACCTGTTTATAAATTACTAGACACTGATCTCAGAGTGGTTGAGGATGTTCGAGACTTGGGTTTCCTAATAAACAAGAAGCTCAGTTTTGATGAGCATCACAATTCTGTGGTAAAAATTGCGAACTTTCGCACATATAATCTCTTCAAGGTTCTTAAAAGTAAAAATCCAGGGGCGCTTCTGCGAGCCTACGTAACATTCGTACGCCCCGTAGTTGAGTCTGGAACGACAGTTTTCAGTCCTACCAAGAAGAGGGATATCGACATGCTGGAAAGCGTTCAAAATAATTTCACACGAAAATTAATAATGCGGTGCTTTGGCTTAAATTACTCGCTCATCCCAAACGAATGAGAAAGAAATAGGATGCTCGGTCTAAAACCCCTGGTATATAGAAGGAAGGTTGCTGACCTGAAAGTGCTTTTTAAGATTCTCACTGGAAAACTTCACATAAACCCTTCTCAATTTTTCCGAGGCAAAGTAATAAGGACAAGAAGAGTTAAACTCCGCCTACATGTTCCCGTTGCAAGGACCACGGCAAGGTCTACATTTTTGACATACAGAAACTTACGCGAGCTCAACTTGCTGCTTGCGGACAATGAGCACCTTCTATCCTTACTTTTGCGTAAATTCCATAAGTTTCTGTTAACTAAGTTATTGTAGTAGTTGCTTTCACAGGTAGATCTTCTTCTGTATCTTACAGCTCTTGTTTTATGTTCTGTGTTCTACACTACGGTCCCAAGCTCGCTCGGTCCATCTGCACCGCGTGTGTTATGTGATTGCCCACAACACACTGAATTAGACGGCGTCGTCCAAAAATCGCCCTCCAACTGCATTCCCCGATCAGCGGGAGCCCGCAGCTGGGTTCTGCGCTCTTCGAGCGCAGAACTAGGCTGGGGAAGGGACTCCAGGGTGGGTGCGATCCAAGCTGCTCGTGTGGAAACTGCTTTCGCCGCTCAGGGGGAGTCCGCAGCTGGATTCTGCGCTCTTCGAACGCAGATTCAGGCTAGGGAAGGGACTCCAGGGTGGGTGCCATCCAAGCTGCTCGTGTGGAAACCGCTTTCGTCGCTCAGGGGGAAGTCTGCAGCCGGGTTCTGCAGAGGCATACAGCTGGGAAATGAGCAGAAAACGCCTGAAAATTGTGTAGACGTTAAAACCCCTGAACCCCATCCAGCCAGTTGAATGAAATGCAAAAACACCAACATGCTTAGGAACCGAACCTCCGACCTCCAAGCCTGGACCCGCCCCTCTACCCACTGCGCCACGACAAATCTGGCAGCTAGGGCACCGCGGGCACACATATGACCAATGCGCATCGATTGAATGCCAACGTCGGCGCTAACGCAGCTCACGTGTGCTGAGGTGCATTTCTAGGGCGGTGTCGTCAAATGCGGTGTTTGTGTGCATTCACACAACACACGCGGTGCTGCTGGACCGAGCGAGTTTGGGATCTTACAGTGTTCTACTGCTTTTCCGGTACTGCTTTAATTATTTTCCTTAATCTTTCCACGTGTGTGAGCCAGCTATGAATAAATAAATAAATAAATAAATAAATAAATAAATAAATAAATAAATTTAATTAGTGATGTAGGGCATGCTGCCAGGTAAACACCCTTAATTAAACTAGCCGTCAAAAATCATTCCAAAATTAAGGACAATTAGGTAAAGGACTGCGATAATATACTTTAAAAAAGCAAATTGGAACCTGAGCGATCAACTATTGCACTCGCCTAAATCTGCTTCCGTATGTATAATAAAACTTAGTGCTGTTCTCGGTACACTCTTAGAAATCTGACTGTAATTCTTTAAATGAGTTACCCTTCTTCGGTGAATAAAGTTAGCTAGAATCTTCTTCCTGCACCTAATTTGTTCAGTACCACTAACAGACTTGACATTACAGACTGGACCGATGTCAATCTACTTGGCCAGACAGTCTCATCGAGCGGCATCTATCCGTGGAACTGTGTAGCTGAAAATGCATGCGCTACACTGTTTTGGAATGTGAGTGAAGAGAGCAGAAGTTGTTGATTTTTTTCTGCAACGAATGCTGGTAAGACGTCTTCGTTTTAGGTTGCCGATATCTGGTCGATAATGTTCTTCCTAGTGATGCTGACAGCGTGGATTCTTCAAATTCTCGCCATTCTTGCTGCCATCTCAACCCTGTGAGGCTAGCTCTTCACTGTTTGGCTTGATTCCACGTTCGACGAACTCGGCCTTTTTAATAGAAATCGTAAAATGAGCAACTGGCCCTCAGCTAACAGGTGAGCAGCTGCTCTACACAAATGTTGAGCTGTTCTGGACCCTCGAGCAAACAACAACTAGGTCCGAATTATCTTGCTGAATGGCAAAGATAAAAGTAGAACTATTTTGAAATTTTGGACAAATTTCGTTTTGAACGATTATTTTCCTTAAATAAACCATCAGCTTATAACTGTAGAGAGTTGTATTTTTTTGAACAACGCTTTTGTAGAACTGCTTTGTTCTATACGGTTTCCTCGATTTCTAGAGCTATATGCAGCTCATATAGATCAACTTTACAAAATGTTTTGAAGAGTGTGGGGAGCGAACCACATTCGCCTATCTCCAATCTGATGCGGTGTAGATGCGAATTTATAAACTCTGTTGGTAGTTGAAGTTCGCAACAACTGACTAGCATTAGCTTACCCTAACGAGCAGCATTAATAGACGGCTCGAAGGAAGGAGGCTGCAGTTCTTATGCAGTTTCCCTCAGATACAGTTCTATTACGTTATAAGGCCTTTGAAGGGACCATTAGAACGGGAATTGCATCCTAACCGATGCTGCCATTCTTACATGTTTTAGGCGCAGGTTTACCTAAAATCACACACACACACACACACACACACACACACACACACACACACACACACACACACACACACACACACACACACACACACACACACACACACACACACACACACACACACACACACACACACACACACACACACACACACACACACACACACACACACACACACACACACACACACACACACACACACACACACACACACACACACACACACACACACACACATACACACACACACACACACGCACACACACACACACACACACAACTGAATTGCAGAGGAAGATGCAACCATGAAGACATGAAGGTATAGAATACCAGACGTTCAACGGCCTACCGGCCGCCAAACGTCTGGTTGGGGCTTCGCCCCGGAGAATGGAACACCCCGAACGTCTTATTCTCCTCTTCAGGCCTTCTCTCATTCATAAAAAAACTGGTTTTGCTATATAGAATGGTATAGCGGAATAGGGCAAAACAGGTCCATCACCTTCACTGGACTCCCCTTAAATGGTCCCTTATCACTGGCTCCCCTTTATTGTCAGCCCTTTTCCAGTTCACCCTTCAGTGGTTCCCCTCCTCCTTCGTCGGCCCCTACCACTGCTCCCACCTTCACTGGACCTCCCTTTTCTGCTCCCCTCTTCGCTGGTCATCTTATCCTTCACCGATGTCCATTACTGGTCCCACCCTCACTGGTCCCCCTTTTATTCATCAACCCTTTTCCGGTCCCCCTTCACTGGACTCCTTACCCGTTCACCGTGTCCCATCGCTGGTACCTTCCTCACCGGTCCCCCTTCACCTGGTCCCCTCTTCACTGGTCAACATTCTACCGGTCTCCCTTCACGGACCTCTCCCCCTCCTTCACCGGTCCACCATTCACTGGACCACTCACCCCTCCCCCCCCCCCCCTTCTCCGGTCCCCATTACTGGTTCCTTCCTCACCGGTCCCATCTTCACTGGATCCCTCCCCCTCCTTCACCGGTTCCCCCTTCACTGGATCCCTCCCTCACCGGTCCCCATTGCTGGTCCAACTTCACTGGTCCCTCCTTTATTGGTCAACCCTTTACCGGTCTACAGGAACCATATCCTTCACCGGTCCCTCATTACTGGTCCCACCTTCACTGGTAACACGTCGTCTGAATCCGGAACCTTCGCGCGACATCGGTGACACTTCTTCTGAACCCAGACACCTGATGAACAACGTCGGTGACATGTGTTCTCAACCCGAACGTGCTTTGCGCGACATCGGTGACACGTCGTCTGAATCCGGACAGGCCTTTCGCGACATCGCTGACGCCTCTTCTGAACCCAGGCACCTGATGAACGACGTCGGTGACGTCTTCTCAAGCCGGACCTGCACACGTCGTCTGAATCCGAACACCCCTTGCGCGACATCGGCGACACCTCTTCTCAACCTGAACGTTCTTTGCGCGACATTGGTGACATGTCGTCTGAACATGGACGCCTGTCGACAACTACAACAGTTGACAACTGGTGGCAACTATAACCCCGCCCCCCCCCCCCCCCTTCCCCATACTTCCTCCCAACACACTCCTTCAGCACTTCTGTGCAAACAAACACACCCACAAACACACGCACTCATCCACAGACAAACGACCGTTCTCGCTTATATATAGTAGGATCTTCAGGTCTTAAAATCTGCCCCTATCCTTAAAGGTACTCTTAGGTGTTGTATGAGAAGTATGTGTGAGGATAATGAACACTAGATGTGATCAATAAAAAACCGAGTAAGCAAAACGTTTTGTCCCGATCAAAACGCTTGTATTAGGTGGGACTCAAACCCACACCCGGGAAGCTGACGTAGTTAGTGGAGACCATCGAACCCGTACCCGGGTACGATGCTAGCCAATATCACTAACACTGTTTGATCATGTTGGATGTTACGTGCGGTCAAACAGCGCCGGTGGTGTAGGGCGAACATCGCTGCCCGGAAAGCAGAAGATGCGGGTTCGAGTTCCGCCTGGCGCAAGAGTTTTGATCGCAACAAAATATCCTGTAACAGCATATAGCCTCTCTTCCAGCCGCTCCAGGCTTAAGCAAATGTGTTAGAACACTGTTTGATCACACACAACATCCGCGAATTCTTCGATGCAATGGACTGTCCGCACTGACCCTTGATGTCGATGTTCTGTGCTATCAAACATCAATAAGGATAAGGATAAAGGACGGCGTTACTCAATCCCTTCTGGGATGCGCCAGCGCATTCTACTTCTACGGGATGTCGTGGAGGCGACATGAATGCGTATTTGGCCATACAATGACTTGCGGTGGCCAGCCGATGAACAAGTCAGCGCTCTATCCTTCCCAGACAAGTCTGGTACCAATTCACCGACCCCGGAGGGAAGGAAGGCTTGGTTGGCCTGGGCGGGAAATCCGAACCAGGAACCTGGTATCGGGTGCACGCGACAGTCGCGCCTCCTCTGACTGCGCTACACGCGCCCAAACAAACATCAATATCAAACGAAAATAAGATGAAAACATCCAACGAAGGTATAACGGCTGGCATTCTGCCCGGAAAGCACAGTGTGCTTGTTCGTGTCACATATGGTGCAAGTTTTGATCGCAAAGGAACAGCCTATAATCGCAATACCGGCCTTAATGATTGGTTTTTGGGAGGAAAATCGATAAAAAACGCCTTTTCCGTCCCTTTTTGATAGCACTCTTCAAATCGCGTGCTTTGAAAAATAAATTCAATAAAATTCTATATATATTATGTTCTAATATCTCTATATATTATATATTCGACTAACTCGTTTCCGATTGCATCATGGCAGCATCCGACTATACAAGGATAATAAATAAATAAATAAATACTTTACTTACTTTGATACTTTGATGGTCCTTTTGTCGGCTGGAGGTCTTCTCAGCGGGTACCACAACCCTTCCAGACCGCTTGATCTCTGGCTGCTTGCATCCAGTGAGGCAGACTCCGCTCTTTGAAAGATCTTGACAATGAGTCTGCCCATCGCGTTGGCGGTCGTCCCAGTGGTCTCTTATGGTCTCTCGGGAGCCATTCTGTGACACGGAGACTCCATCTGTCGTCCTATCGTCGAAGCAGGTGTCCGGCCCAGCAATATTTGGACTTCTTCATGTACTGCAGCGGGTCTGCTAATTGCGACTTCTCCCGTAGCTCCGAGCTTCGTAGGCCTTCTAGCCATTGCTGACGAAGGCTTGTCCTCAGAAGACATCTCTCCAGTGCACGATGCGTGGTTTGCATTGCTCTGGCGATTGTTTTGTTGTCGGGCCAGGTTTCCGTCGCGTAACACATCGCAGGCAGTACAGAGGCGTTGAATATCGAGGCCCTGAGTCCGGGATCCTTGACCTGATCGCTGACTTCGCGAATCGAACTGAAGGCTGCCCATGCTGCGCGTCTCCTGCGGGCGATTTCAGGAGCGAGGTCGTTATCCATGTTCAGCTCTCTTCCCAGATAGACGTAGGAGTCGACCTATTGTAGAGCGACTCCATTTAACCTTACGAGTCCGTACCTGCCACATTGAGCTCGTTCAGCATCTCCTCGACTTTTGCCGTGCTGGTAGAGATGAGAACAATAAATAAATAAATAAATAAATAAATTCGACACTTGGGTTTAGCATCGAATAATCTATCCGACAAAGAGAAAAAGTCCAGTAAATATAAAAAAGTTAATCTGATGGCCCATTACCATAATGCGAGTTTTGGGTGAATTGTCTCCAGTCACGGAGGGGTGCGCCGCGTTGAAGAAAACCTAGGCCATCAAATCACCATTTTTATTATTTTCTCGGCGATGTTCTACTTATCGGATAGGCCATTCGATGCCAATTCCAAGTATCGAATTCATTTTTCAAAGCTCGCAATTTGAACAGCGCTATAGAAATGCGGCGGAAAAGGCGTTTTTTTCGATTTTTCTGTTCAAAGGCCAGACAGTAAGGCTGCTAGTGTAGCTTCTATTTCAGCTGCTATGGGCTTAGAACAAATGTGTTGAGCATGGCTTTGAGTAAACTGAGCTTGAACTAACATTTTCTGTCGTTCCTGATGGAGGAAATCTTCCATCATACGGCAACACCTGATCGCAACCGTGTGTTGCCTTAGCCCTAGTTTATACTTGCGCCGCCACGCGGCGCGACACCACGATCGCCATAGATATCGATTTTTCGCGCCGCCCGGTCGATATCTATCCCAACCATCATGCCGCGCCGCGCAGCGGCGCAAGTATATACTAGGGCTTACACTGTGCTGGAGACTGACTATGAACATTTTCTGCACCACAAACCCACGAAGAACGGGAAAAACTTCGATACGCATCTATACATTGTCATACATACTGGTACCGCTCGTGACCGTGAACGAGACAATGGAACGTCGAACTCGATCTTAATCGCAGTCAGAACTTTGCTTGCCCTCAGTTTCTGTGTGGGACCAGAATTGAGCTCTGGTCGAGCTATAACCTGAGTCATTTTAGACGCAGAGTCAGATCCGAATTTGGTGGGAGTAACCTTGTGTCCGACGGGTCTTTACCGGAGCTGATATCTATCGGCGTAAAGGTAAGCTGACTGGTTCCTGAGAAAATCTACGTTAAATCGAGAGTCGCGTCTTATCCTGAGGCTATTGAACGGGAGAGGGCGGTACTGTGGAATTCTGGCGATCAGAAGCGTCACACTAAACCTGCTTCACTAGTTTATCCAGAACAGAGAAGACATCACATTCAGGTTCCTTGCAAGTCACCGACGGCACTCTACACATGGGCTCACCGGCATACAGCTCTTTGTTAGTGTTCTCCTTTTTCTCGTCCTCGCCACCTATGGAGTTGAATACAACAGAGATACAGGTATGACTGTTCTGAAGGCATCATTAGAAAAAATTGGATCTTTGAATTTGAAAACGGGAGAAAGGGGGATAATTACGGTTAAAGGGGGTTAAAAGAATAGGAGAAATGGGGTTAAAGCTCCATTATGTGTCAGGGTGTCTAAAACTTGTCAGAAAATCTTCTGCATGCCAGTGCTTGAGACTTGGAGTTGTGACTGTTCCCTGGAACAAGCATTAAGCAAACATCAGACGCGGACAGCGCAGTCGGTTAGGGCGCCTGTACTCCCCTGCACTTCGAGCAATTTTCGTGTTCTCGACCAACAGACCATTGGAGTTTTCCACCCATCCAAGGTTGTCTGCATGCCAAGGAAGGTCTAATGTTGGTCTGTCATCTATCAAATGATGTCAGTGTATGGTCCAAATAGGAGTTTAAGTTGCCTCCAGCATTTACTGGGGACTCAAAATCCGTGAAGAACCGCACAAAAAGATAAATAGACAGCGACATTCAATATCTACCTTTCGTGATGTATTAGGTTGTCTCATAAGTCCCCGCCTTTTCCTCAACGGTTAATTGCGGATTTCGCCGGGAGTTTCTTTCATAGCTCTATAAAGGTTGCGAAAGAGAATAATTTGCTACATCAGAGGATGTATTGCGTTTCTTTTTTCATCCTGAATTTTGCCATTTTTAGGTCGTTAAAGTGAAAAGTGAAAAAGTGAAAAAGTAGCCATCTGCGCAGTTGCTTTCCTCGCTTAGGTTTGAAGTTTTTTGCGCAGCTTTTTATAGCATTTGGAATAAAATGATCTGTACTACAAGAATGCGTGTTGACGCTATTTGCTCATTTGTTTTTTATTGATTTTTAGGTCTCCAAATTAGGACGTCCGGCTTTTCCGTCCGAATTTTTACCGAAACTCCTGTTCTGTGGTTGGACTTTTTGGGGTTGGTGTTATATGTCGTCTGGAAGAGGATGTCTTGCTCAGTAAGAATTTGTGTCGCGTTTATTTGCTCATGCTGATTTCTATCGAATATCGACAACTGAACAAGGAGAAGAAGTTGTTGGTTGACGTTGACGATGATATGTCTCTTTTTGGAATTTTGTTGATATTCTACAGAAATCAGATGAGCCAGTTAACGCAACACGAATTCTTATTGAGCAAGACATTCTCTTTCGACCGACATATAACACCAAGCAAAAAAGTCCTAACACAGAGCAGGAGCTGTTGGTAAAAATAACCACCCTCCTTCGGACGTCCCAATTTGATGACCTAAAAATCAATAAATGACAAATGAGCAAATAGAACCAACACGTATTCTTGTAGTACAGAACATTGTCTTCCAAATGCTAGCGGAGAGAAGCAACTGCCGCAGATGGCCACTTTTCACTTTTTCACTTTTCACTTTAACGACCTAAAAATTGACAAAATCCAGGATGAAAAAAGAAGTGTAATACACGTTTTGATAGAGCCAATCATTTTCTTTCGAATGCTGTATAGCGCTATGCAAGAGACTGCCGTCAAAATCCGCAATGAATCGTTGAATAAACGGCGGGGACTTATGGGACAACCTAATATGTGTGGTGTGTTTCGTGGTTAACAACTCTAAACGCACTCTTCAAATTCAGGCACCAGTAACCGCCTAGAAAATGTTAAAAATGATTAGGATAGTGAATAAAGGATGGAGTTAATCGGCCCCTTCATGAAATGCACCATGGATTCTACCTACACGGGAGTCGTGGAGGTAACTTGAATGGCCTATTTGGCCTATACATATAATAACTTTCGCGGCCAGCTAATAGAGAGTCCAATGTTTCGTTCTTCCTAGACAAATCTGGTACCAGTTCGTCTACCCCAAAGGAATTGAAGGCTTAGTGTGCTGTGCGAGAAATCCGAATCAGGAACGTGGAATCGGGTGCATGAGAGAGAACACGGCGCCTCCCTCGGATTGCCTTTTTTTATAATGATTAACACATTGACGACAGTATGAACCGCCGGCGGCTCATAACTTTTCGCGCTATTTTTTTGTTTTGCTGTCTGCCGTCGTTTTTATATAGATGCTTTTTCTGTTCGCTAATCACCTGCGCTAGAAGAACGTTCAGCAGGAATAAGCAAGAAAATGTCGTTGCTTTCATTAGATATACCGAATTGAGAAATCTTACTAAGGAGGAGGCCAGTTCAGCAATAAAATGAATTCAAGTCAGTGTTCTTTGCCCAAAATTCGCCCAAAGAGGTTATTTGGGGTGCTGATCACGAATCTGACATCCATTTTCGAAATTTCGGAAAATTACGGTACGTCACGGTTTTTCACAAAATTTCGAAGACCGATGCTAGTTTCGAGATATGCACCCCAAACAACCACCATAGACGAAGTTCGGGCAAAACCGGTGACCATGACTCCAACAGCCTTACTCACTCGTACCTACCGTATGTAGCCTACCGTAGTTGGCCGAAATTTTGAAAACGGATGTTAGATTCGTGATCAGCAGCCCAAATAACCCAAATTGATGAAGCTTGGGCGTAGAAGACAGACTTGAATCGAATTGATTGTGGAATTACTATCCTTCCTAGAAATTTTTTAATTTCGACATATGCAATGAAAGCGACGACAATTTTCTCGCTTATTCCTGTCGGAACGTTTCCTATCACAGTTGCGATTGTCGTCAATGCGTTAACGGAAATTATTAGACAACAGTGAAAGATTATGTTTAGGTGTAATGCTTCTACAGAAGAAAGACAATAATCAATAGTAATCGTGCATTTAGTAGATCTCCTTTTAGGATAAAGGATAAGGATAAAGTACGGCGTTACTCAATCCCTTCTGGGATGCGCCAGCGCATTCTACTTCTACGGGATGTCGTGGAGGCGACATGAATGCATATTTGGCCACACAATGACTTGCGGTGGCCAGCCGATGAACAAGTCAGCGCTTTATCCTTCCCAGACAAGTCTGGTACCAGTTCACCGACCCCGGAGGGATGGAAGGCTTGGTTGGCCTGGGCGGGAAATCCGAACCAGGCACCTGGTATCGGGTGCACGCGACGGATCTCCTTTTACCTACTCTCAATTCAACATTTCATTGCTTTCCCAGCGAACGATTAACGAAATAAATCGTTTCAATGTGGGCAATTCTTCAGACACTGTACGAGTTCTGAGACACCCCATAATATGTGGAAGTGCTAAACTAAGCCCGATTCTTCCCCATCCTGTCTGGCAAATGTCGACGGAATGGCTTTACACTTTACCACCACTGCTAGAATCTGCCCAGATAACCGATTTCTTGTGGAAATCGCGCAAATGTGGGGACCGGGTTAACAGTCCTCAAATAGAGAGTATCGATCGTTCAGTATATATCGATCCATGCCATCGATTTCTGGGGCAAAGTCCCATGAACACTGGTTGATCATATGCTGCCAACATAGAGATACTGAGATTATGGTTCTATGATAGCACCAAAAATTAATTGCTATGGAACTTTGAATGTAAGTAACCCAGCTATTTTTACACAGCTCCTATATCTTTATACAGGGTGCGCCAAAATAATGGCGACAAGGTATTCAATTCGCCGACAGAGAAAATGCGGTACTTTCGAAAAACCAACAATGCGATAATGTTTATCAGTCTATTGTAAACTATATGCAACATTGAGATTCGAAGATATCTCCATCGGCGTCGATACAGACTTTGAGGCGCTTCGGGAAAGCATCGACGTCGGCACGCAAGTAAGGGGCGTTGAGCTTATCCCACGCCTTCCTTCAAAGGATCCACGGGGCGGTGAGGTTTCCCGAAGGCTTTGGCTTCCAGAGATAACCAGACCGTGCAATCCATCGGATTCAGATCCGTAGAGTTAGCTGGCCACTCGTGGAAGCCGATGAATTGCGGAAAGTTGCCTTTGCACCAGTCTTGCAGCATTCTTGCTCTGTTAGCTGGAACTCCTCCCTGTTTGAAGGTCCAGGAGGGTGCACGTGGGTCTTCTTGTAGGCCTTAAGTCCCAGTTTACTGAAGATTCTTCTCAACGACGTCTCTATGGTCACCATTTTTCCCGACAACCGGCGGACCGAGCGCGCCGGCTCCCTCCGAATCCATTCACTTACCTTCCTAATGTTGTCCGTAGTTGTCACAGATACGTGTCTTTCCCGTCCGGATCCATCATTCTCGGTTTCTAGGTCTTCTTAGCGTCTGATGGACCTGATCATAATATTTTGATGAACTCCAAGGCGGTGGTGAATGTAGCGTGCCGAGAAGCCTTGACGGTAAAGCTCAATGATTTAAGAACGGTGGCACGAACGCTTCACTATCTTGAAAAACGACTTATTGTTATATTTGACTGAGATAAGCATAAACTAATTGACTCAATAAAAACAATAAGAGCACGAAAAAAAGCAGACGCTCCGAATAAAAGGTCAAATTGTCTGCGTATGTGCTGTCGCCATAATTTTGGCGCACCCTGTACTATACTTTAGCTCTTTCAATATCCTCCAAACCAAATTATAAGAGATACTCTGTACATTTCAGCGCCGTGGAACATTGTTGGAGTAATTGTTGGAGTCACGTTGACGGTGAGTAGCTAGTAGAAGAACGTTGATCTTTTTTAATTGTAAGCTCATGTGTTCCAGCTCGGAATCTCGTACTGGCTCCTGGCTGTAGCATGCTTCTGCTCGCTTGTTACGCTGGCTCTGAGCGGCACTGCCTCGAAGAAAATAAGGCATCACGACTGCGACTCCATACATGTCATTGTCAAGCACTAGAGGTAGCTCCGTGAAAATCACCTACACCACTCCAAAAACAAGCCTGAGGTTTAACTCATTTACTTGTAGAGCAGGTCATTTATTCATATAATTGAAAAGGGCAGTAGATTTAATCCCTCCTTGTTTTTCTACTTTTCGACGCAAAGGGGGGTCGACTTCTATGTTACTAGTAGACTGTATTGAGTGACTGTGTTTTCCTCTGATGTAGCATATCTTATGTAACTGTATCATATCTTATGTAGCATGTTCAATAAATAAATAAATATTCCTGTAAAATAATTTATTGTAATTTTGCCTGCAAAACAGTGAACACTTTGTTCTTCTAAATCGAAGGAAGAATACCCGGCCAACTTCCAAGAATTTCTGCAGAAAACAAAAGTCCGACGCCAAACAGCTAAATTCAACCGCAGATGTAGACTGAATTTTCTGGACAGCATTCGCCTGTATCACATCTTGTCCCTTTGACCACGAATTGCTGGACGAGCGCCAGTAGCATCTCCATGTCGTATTCATGTCGCATGCCAAATTGCTCCAGTGGATTCTCAACGTTCGAGGAACACGACGACGAGCCTCACATCGTTCATTCAGGGCTTTCAAAACAAAGATTGTGTAGGAAAAGTGTGTTTAGAGAATGTTGCATAAGAGAAGTACACGGAAATAAGATCGGCTATAGGAGCTTTCAGGACCATCGAAAAAGTAGCGAAGAAGGCGAAAACGTACCCTCCTATTCAACTCCATCGTTCTTTCAGCATTAATATGCTATATGTATAGCAAGTGCTGCGACACGCCTAACGGCGTGTCTCGCACTTGCCCGCTTCGCGGGGTGATACAGTTAGGTTTTTTCTCAGGAACTACTCTTGTACAAAGAAAGATGTGCGCTTCAAAAAAAATTATTCATAACGCAACGAAAATGGTTTAATACTCCATGTTCGACTTTCAATAAATCTCGGCATAGTGAATATGTCGTTCTGAGTTCGAGTGCGTCAGCTAGCCAAGATAGCACAGGTTTATTCGGCTAACGTTTCGGCCTTACCGTCTTCGTCGGAGCGAGGAAAGCCAGAAACGTGTAAAATTATCCCACCAAGCACCACTTCAAATTGAGAAAACAAATTCAAGGACCGTGTGGACCAGAAAAAGAGCCATGCAACCGAGGCTAGAAGGCTCATCTAGAAGTGCAGAGAAGGACCCGTTGGAGTCGCCCACAGACCAAATGACTGGTAGGTGACCCAGAAGCCGTGCCGCGGCCCCTGACCTGAGACGCGCGTTACCGTTCTTGGCGGCATTTGTCTTTCTGAGAACGCGCTCGCAGTCCTTGACTTGGGTCCAAGTTTCTCACCTAGTCAATCAATTCGCCCTTTTCTCATGCGCAACGTTCTCGGATCACTGCAGGCTCTGCAGGACAATCTGCGTCTTACTAGGGAAGGGTTTCGACCTCCCATGGAACTTCAAGATGAGACCAGGATCATTAGAAAGAGCTCGGAATGCTGATTACGAATATGGGTGTTAAAATTGCAAAATGCAATTCCTGAGCGAGTTATGGCCTGCCGAATGCGACGGGCCTCACCACAGGCAGGCCGTGCGATGCACCTGGCGCGAGAATGGTGAGCCATCGGGGCTCCGTAAGAGGGGACCGCCAGCTGCGGCAGTGGCATAGGGGTAGTGCTCCTCCTCGTCAGGTGCGACGTCGTTGGTTCGGTCTCCACTGGTGGCCTTTTTCTGCACACCATAATTTATCTTCGAAATGATCTTTTGTTCTGAATTATGACACGTTTTTGATTAAAAAAAAAACTACCATACACGTTTGTTTTTTTTTGGAAAACTACCATACACGTTTGTAAAAATGCTTGAAGGCAAGAAACTGGTATGGTCAAATTTTTATTTACTATTTTGCGCAAGTAGAGTTCAAATCATATATTGAACAACATAGGTGTTTCTAACAACCTTGGCATTCGTGGAACAAAGCAAAAAGTGTGCGAAGCAAAAAGGGAAGTGGTAAGCGCAGGATGAGGAAGGACAAAATGTCGCTAATCCACTGCACTTTTGACTGATCGGGAAGCTCAAAATGTCGTTGATCTACTGCTTTTTCTTCACTCACTATGTCCTTTTCACCAGCAAAGATGGTGTCCATTCTTCTTGCTGAATTTGGGGTGCCAGATGACAACGATGCACCAACTCGTGAAGAGAAGATCGCTAGAAGGTTCGCAGCTATTCTACGTGACGGTGCGGCAGCTTCAGTTGATGTGGAAACGGAGGAAAATTTGAAATTTTCAAATTCAACCTCTAGACGTTTTTTCTTCGTTCCGATGAAAATCGTTATGAAAAGGGTCAGGTCGTTTGCTATGGCAAATAGCGTGGAGTTCAACATGACCCAGAGAGACAACCTACTGAAGGTTCTATCGCAGATCTACCGTATGTTTTGTGCCCCTAGGTTCTCAAACTTTTTAAAATGCTCGTGGCATAAGGCAGGGTACATCGATGATCATCCAGGTGTGTTTGTTACTCCTGGTGAATATTTGTTTGATCTTGCTACAATTGACTGTTTTGCTGCTGGTTGTAGAGAGGCTGCATGTATAAGATGTGCAGTGTGTGAGCAACATGTCTGCTTCGCACATTTTTTGCCTTGTTCCACGAATGCCAAGGTTGTTAGAAACACCTCTAGTTGTTCAATATATGATTTGTACTCTACTTGCGCAAAATAGTAAATAAAAATTTGACCATGCCAGTTTCTTGCCTTCAAGCATTTTTACAAGGGTGTATGGTAGTTTTCCTGCTATTTAATCAAGTACGTGTCATAATTCAGAACAAAAGATCATTTCGAAGATAAATTATAGTGTGCAAAAAAACAGGCAGCAGTGGGGACCGAACCAACGACGCCGCACCTGACAAGGAGGAGCACTACCCCTACGCCACCGCCGCAGCTGGCGGTCCCCTCTTAGGCCTCTGTTATACTCTCGCGGGAGCATCCGCGGAACGTCCGCGGACCAATGGTGCACGGCGGAGGCGGGCGTGGCGGACCGCGACGAGTGGCCCGGTACGGGGTCCCGATGCGATTTCTGCCCATCCGCGGAAGCTCCCGCGGGAGTATAACAGGGGCCTTACGGATCCCCGATGACTCACCATCCTCGCGCCAGGTGCATCGCACGGCCTGTCTGTGGTGAGGCCCGTCGCACTCGGCAGGCCATCACTCGCTCAGGAATTTCATTTTGCAATTTTAACACCCATATTCGTAATCAGCATTCCGAGCTCTTTCTAATGATCCTGGTCTCATTTTGAAGTTCCATGGGAGGTCGAAACCCTTCCCTAGTTAGAGCAAACCGTGAGATGAGAGGAGAGGGCCAACAATGATCGACAGAACCTGCACTCCCCGTTATCCCTTGTCCTTAACCCCTTTTCAAACCCCAAGACCCCAACCCTTCAATAGATACCAAGTTCCGCCTGTTTTCAACAGCATTGCTTAGCACTATTAAGGCTCACACCAAAAAGCGCAATAACTGTAACCTCACTAAGGCACAAAGGCAAGGGCTGAAAGAGATACAAGATCTCTCGAAAAGCGGCTCCCTGAAAGTCTCCATCAGCGACAAACGTGAAGAGTTTGTTGTGATGTCGCAAGCATTAGACGCTGCTATAACGCAGCTACATTTGCAAGATCGTTCTCTTTATCGCCCTGCAACAGCTAAGGAGTACAGCAAGGAATGCCGGAAGTTAAACAGGGTATGGATTCAAACGGGTCAATCCGTATCGCTTCCTAAGGCGGTCACTGCCCGTCTTAGGTGCGACCTTCCCGTCTGTCTGGTTCTTTATATACTTGTCAAGACCCATAAACTTTCGCCCAATGGTCTTTCGTCCAACAATCCTTCCGATTTCAAAGTTCGTCCCATAATCAGTAATATAGGGGGTCCCACGGATAGGATTTCTTGGTTCCTTAACCTCATTCTCTCACAATTGCTTCAATTTATCCCCGCCCATCTTACTAACACAAATATGTTTCTTGACAAGTTACGGGAATCTAGATTCAGACGTAATCACGTCATGGAGTCGTTTGACGTTACCTCCCTGTATACCAACGTCTCAAATGACGATGCAGTGCAAGCAATATGTGATCTCCTTACTGAGCACCGCACGGATATTAACACTTACGGTCTCTCAGTACAAAACATCATGGACCTACTAAAGCAATGCCTAGGTTGCTCCATCTTTAGGTGGGCGGGTAACTATTATAAACAAATTAGAGGACTCGCTATGGGCCAGAGGTTAGCGCCAACGGTGGCCATTGCTTTCATGAGCAGGATAGAACAACCCGTCCTAGAGCGGCGTCCGACCATGTACATACGTGCGGTACATAGACGACTGTTTCGTCGTTTGTTCCACACGTACAACTAAATAAATAAATAAATAAATAAATAAATAAATAAATAAATAAATAAATAAATAAATAAATAAATAAATAAACAACTATTTTAATAATGTTTGTCAGTGTTTGGAGAGAGACGATGTCTATCTAAAAGTGTGAAGCCTTCACAGCAGCCGCATATGTGAAAAAGATTAGACTCGACTTTCATCGTCACATTCGTTCCCACAGAATAGTTCACGCCAGACTACTGGTTGTTTGTTTTATTCCTCCAGAATGTTAGTCGAAGTTTTGTGAGAGTTTCTGAATCTAATAAGCAGAATGAGTAATATGATAGGTAATTTGAAATGAATTCAGGAACATGTTCAAGCACAGATACAGTGCTTCAACTCTACGTTCAACAAAATGTATAGGCCTGTGAAGGTTATGTGAGCGCGATGAGTGCAGTCGAGACGTCGGTGTTCATCTGGCACGTAGCCCATCTTGGGTTGCTTCTAGCTCACTTTGTCCATAACTCGGAAAAAAGTGACCACATATTATAGTGAGGTTCCCTTTTCTGAAGGAGATAGGATTCCTGAAGAAGGAGGATTTGAAGGAAAATATGGGTCCCTTTCTGTCTCCCCTTCTACGAGCATCTGTTGGGCTACTCTGGCACGCGACAGGAAGGAACCATGATGTACGTTGTTCGTTTTTGCTGATGTACGTTTGCACAATCCACTATCGATTTAACGATAGTTGTGTGATAGAAGTGGTTTTCAGTGAGTGCCCGTAGATGGTGAATGGTGAATCAATTTCACTTGGATCAAATTGGCACCCATACCAATCCAGTCACTTACTTCCGTGGCCTATCATTGGTACTGCACATCTTTCACCGATCAACTATGTACTGACATTTCTACCGACCCTCCTTTAAATTTCACGTAAGTAGGATGTGTGGCGCACGCCAAAACCATTGACCAACGTCAACCTCAACCTTGTATCGCTCAAGTTTTTTTTTCAAAGGAAATGTAGGGCTCAACAGTTTTCTGAACGTGTCACCCTGTTTGCCGTGGCAGTTGTCGGTCTCTTAGTTGCTTAGTCTAAATTTGGACTAGCGCCGTATTCATCGAATATTTGCACAACACTAGCGCCGTCGTGAGCCGAACACCTGAATATTGTATCACAACCTGCTGTTCTAACAGTGCCAGAAGAAGCGAGTTGAGCGAAGACCTTGTCAAGAACATCCCTCCTTCAGAACGTGATGAAGCATCGTGAGATTCGCAACAGAACAAATTGAACCCGATGAGCCGGCACCTAGAAAAAAATGACTCACAGCATGCAAATGCAAATAATGACTCAGGAAGTGGTGATGCCATTTGTCCGACCTCTTCAGCGCATTTAAGGCTCGACAAGGACGGCAGTTCCTGGACCCACGAGTGTCACCCGTCGTCACATATTCATATTTCTTCTATTCAGGCTTATTCTTCGCCTTCGAGAGCTGACATGCAGAAGCTGTTGATTGGAGCCACTGTCTGCGTGGTGGTCACGTTCGTCTTCATTTGCGTTTGCCTCTTCACTGAACGTGAGTACACGGAAAGAACAACGAATAGTAGGAATGTAGAAATCGAAATGAAGGACTATTCCTATGAAATGCCTCCATTCTACTCTCATTCGATTCTCTGATCGAGGACGCGCGGTAGTGCAGTCGGAGGAGGTGCCTGCTATCGAGTTTGCCCCGAATCCAGGTTCTTGGTTCGCATCCCGCCTAGGTCAACCAATCTTTTCATCCCTCCAAAGTTAGTAAATTACCGACTCACCTATTGCATTTTTTCACTGTTTTTTCAACATTGCCGGAAGGTGATTCGCGGTGGCATCTATGGGTTTTGGTTCAGTATGCGTGCTATCAACGAAATCTTTCATCTGCTGAAGTTCTTATATAGAAAACAGCTACTGATCTATTAGGGAGGGGGCAAAAGTAATGAGACACCCCATGCCGTGTCCATATATCTCGTGGCTGAAGTCTGGTTTCGTGCTTATCGTATTTCTATGTTTGTATGCTACCTACTGAAGGCCACCTGAGAACTTACCACTTCCGCCCTTTCCAGAATCATGCCAAAACCACAGTCTGTCTCATGCCGAAACCCCGGTCTGACGAGTCGACCTGTGTCGCGCAAAACTCGCCCAATTCCCAACCCCGAGCAGCCTGGGCTCAATATTCACGCAAGATGAGAAGTACGTCTTCTACCTTAACCTTGCCAAGCAGCGAGTCTGGGTGAGGCCTGGTGACCTGTTGCCGACCTTCGTTCGGCGAGATGTTCACGGCGAGAAGCACCTTTGGAGCTTTTGGATCTGCGCCCATTGATCGGTTTACCGGAAGCTGTTTCTCAAGAGCACTACGATGAACTCCAAGACCATGGTGAACGAAATAGAAAATCTGGGCCGGCGACTCGCTCTTATTCATTCGCAGCGCTTCAAGAAGGTTCTCCTCTTCGACAACGCCGCACCCCATCGGGCAAAAGTGACCACCGATAAGCTTGGCCATCTGGGCTACGTTCACATGCCTCACCCATCGTATTCGCCGGACATCTCTCTATGCAACTACCACTACTTCTTGAGCCTACAGGATTTCCTGGTCGGAAGGGACACAAGAACCCAAGAAGTGCTTGACAACCATATCGAGCAGTTGATCAACACCAGGCCCAAGCAGTTCTGGAAGGATGGGATCAGGAAGTTGGCTGAGCGATGGCAGCAAGGTCATTGCCCTTAATGGCAAATACATTCCTCAGCATCGTTGAGTTGTAAATATTGTAAATGAGTTATAAAGAGATAAAGATTTTTCAATTTGTCTCATTACTTTTGCCCCCCCCCCTAACATTCCAACCTTCCTTAATTCCATGCACAGAATAAAAGCGTAATCAATGTTGTAGCAGGAAATGAAAGGAAAGAAGGTCAGCAGTAGTTAAGGGGATGCGCCACGCGTTCTAGATGATCCCGTGGAGACGATCTGAATGAGTAGTAGTTGACCTATACAATCACCGGTAGATGGACAAGTTGTTGTTCTTCTTAGTCAATTTTTCTACATTGAGGAAAGCATGGAAGCTTATAGCAGAGCAGTAACTGTTTTTATATATGAACATTTGTGAATAAAAGGTTTCGTTGCCTAGTGCGGGTTGTGAACCCGAGATCCATGGGGTACGGTCACCCGCCCCCTGCTGGGTGGAGGGGGGGGGGGGGCGTGTGATCTTCCTCTCATCCTCCTTGCTCACTCATCACCAACCCCCTAGGCTTCACCGTAAGTCTAAGACCGCCTTACGAAACCTTTGACCCACAAAACAAAAGTCAGAACAACGGCTGTATCTCCTGACGCCACGCCCCCAGCAGGGGCCGCTGTACCTCCTGTCGCGCTGCCGAAATCCATGGACGAATCGCGAGTCTCCCTCGAATATTTCTTCAAAAAATAGAAGCAAATACAGTGGTTGAATAAAAGAAAAGGATCAGGTCATTGAGCTTCACTAAGATGTAGGAACAGGCCATAAATCAGTTTTTTATTTTAAAGGATAAAGGATAAAGAACGGCCTTAATTAGTCTGTTTTGGTATGCGTTGCGCATTCTTTTTCGACAAGGTATCGTGAGGACTGTTTGAGTCCGTATGTGGCCTATGGCCGCGTGTAGCGCAATCGGAGGAGGTGCCGGCTGTCGCGTGCACTTGATAGCAGGATCCTGGTTCGGATTTCCCGCCCAGGCCAACCAAACCTTCTATCCCTCCGAGGTCGGTGAATTGGTACCAAACGTGTCTGGGAAGGATAAAGCGCTGACTTGTTCATTGGCTGACCACCGCAAGTCATTCTATGGCCAAATACGCATTCAAACCGCCTTCACGACATCCCGTAGAAGTAGAATGCGTGGCGCATAGCACAAGGGTTTAAGCAACGCCGTCCTTTATCGTTTATCCTTTATCTGGCCTCTACATTCAATGACCTGCAGTGATCGAGCGATGGACGTGTCAGTGTTTTATCCTTTCTAGACAAGTCCGGTACCAATTCACCCATCGCGGAGGGATGGAAGGCTTGCTAAGCCAAGGCAGGACATCCGAACGAAGAACCTATTATCGGATGCATGCGAGGGCCAGCGCCTCCTCCGACTGCGCTCCACGCGTCCTAGCTTTTCATTTAGAGCATCACTTGATTAGTGACGTACACATTTGCCAAGTAAACTGCCTTAAGTAATTAACCGTAAAAAATCATTTTTCAAATAAGAGACGTTTAGACAAAACGCATAGTTCATCAGACAATTGCGATGTACGACGCACTTTGCTTCCATAAAGTACCGTGAAGGCGATGATAATATGTATTTGGGTGATACAATATTAACCTACTCGAGAAAACCGTTAGAAAATTCTGTCTTTTTTCCTTCCCCGACAATTTTTGTACCAAAATGTCGAAAAATTCTGAGTTTTCCCTTTTCCACTCAAGTTTGCTACTAAAACACCGAACCTGGAGTTATTCCTCTGAGTGGACCCGAACCTAGAACCTCAACTCGTTACGTATACACGCGACAATCTGGCGCGTCTTCCGACTGCCCTACTTCTCCCTATCAATTCAGTGTAACGGAACATATTCTAACGTTTTCATTGCATGAGCAATTCCTTCCTAAGCCTTTAGCTGTGTATTGCACTGACCTAAATAGGTTTCTTTAAGTGAAACCTAGTGCAGACCTTAGTGCACCCTTAGAAATGTGACTGATGTTCTCCCAATGAATTCCCTTTCCTCTTAAAAGAATAGCCAGAATTCTCTTCCTTCAACTATTTTGTCGAGCATCAGTGAAGGCTCGACATTACAGAATGGACCGAGGTCACTCTACTTGGCAGTGTGATCGCATCGAGCGGCGTGTATCCATGGGGATGTGTTTCTGAAGGCTCATGCGGTTTACTGTTCTGGGATGTAGGTGAAGAAAGTGGAGGTCGTTCATTTGTCCTGTAAAAAATGCCACCAAAACGACATCGTTCTAGGTAGCTGACGGCTGGTCGATTATGTTCTTCATAGTGATGCTGCTCGCCTGGATCTTTCAATTTTTCGCCGTTATTGCCGCCACCGCAACCTTGTGAGTCCAACGCCTTCTTATTTGACTTGGTTCCACGTTCGGTGAATTCGGCCTTTTCGAGAGAGATCGTAAAATGAGTCACTGGCCTTCGGCAAACAGATGAGCAGGCGCTCCACACAATTTCTTGAGCTGTTCTGGATTCTAGAGCAAACATCAACTATGCGGGTCTGCATGAACTTCCTGGATGATAGATTTGGAATTTTTATGGAATTTGGGGCCATATTTTATTTCATGACTTGTATACAGCGCAGTCAGAGGAGGTGACGGTTGTCGTTTGCACCCGATGCCAGGTTCTTGATTCGGTCTTCCCGCCTAGGCCAACCAAGCCTTCCATTCCAGGGGTCGATGAATTGGTACCGGACTTGCCTGGGAAGGATAAAGCGCTGACTTGTTTATTGGTTGGCCACCGCAGCTCATTGCATAGCGAAAACGCACTCAAATCGCTTCAACGGTAGTAGAATTAGAATGCGTGACACACCCAAAACGGATTGAATAACGCCGTCCTTTATGCTTGTTATCCTCAATTTTATTTCAAACGGTTATTTTCTTAAAATAAACCTGAAAAATCTCTTACAGTAGAGGGCTGGAGTTTTATGAGAATTTTTTGAACGACACTCGTTCAGAACAACTTTCCCTTCCCAGTTTCCTCAATATCTAGGACATGTATACGTAGCTTTGATATTCAGAGTGCGGCGGACAAACTCAGACAAACTAGATTTTCTCTTTTCAAAAAAAAATTATTCACACAAAATACGAAAAAAGTAGAAAATTCCTCGACATCCATAAAGAGATATCTCAGTTAAATAAGAGAGCAACGTTACTCGATATATCCCCCGTCCCATCAGGATTGCCTCGAGTACGTACCAGTTTAAAGAGGCCTTCGAGACGTAAGACCAGCCCGCCATGGCTGAAGCTGATGCGACACTATGGTGGTAATGGGTTGATAGAAAAATCTTGAAACACTTAACGCTACTTCCTGTTAAATTTGTTAAATCTCTTACAATATTGATTTTGTGTGGTGAGGTCACAGTACATACATTCTCGAAGCTTCCTCAAGAAAAGCTTACTATATAAGGCCTCGTCGAGTACGAATACAGCAGCAATGTCAACGATAAGCAGCAGCATGCTACGACCTATCCTCTACTACGAATTTCATCAAGGCCATTCCGGAAAGACTGCAACTTCCAACACCTGCGCTGCATTCAAAAAGGAAGTCATTCACTATTCCACAGTGGCCCTTTGGTATCAGCGCTTCAAGGCTGGAGATATCTCTCTCGAAGGTTGACCTCGTTCTGGACGTCCCTCTGTTGGATTCAGGCATGCTTTACTGGGAGTTGGTGGTAGTGAGACCATAGTCACAGCATCTGTCTACGCTACCCAGCTCCAGAGCTTGGCCGACGCCATGTGCCGGAAACGTCCAGAACGGGAAGATGTCTACCTGCTGCACGACAACGCGCGTCCTCATGTCGCAAAACTGAGTCGAGAGAGAATCCAAGAGTTAGGCTGGGAAGTTCTGCTCCATTCACCGTACTCTCCAGACCTCGCTCCTTCTGACTACCTCCTGTTCAGAGCTCTGAAGTAGCATCTTCGTGATAGAGATCCCGATGATCGACGTCAAGTGGAAATGGAGGTTTCTGAATTCTTTTCCTCACAGCCCTCGGAATTCTGGCGGGAAGGAACTGAAAGGCGGCCTGAAAGATGGGGCAGGACCTTAGACTTGGATGGAGAATATATCGTGGACCGGGTTTTTCTTTTAGCAAATAGGGACAAATTTGAATATTGTTGTGCTAGTGTTGCAAGACTTTTCGTCAAAATAAGAGTATCATAGCTGCCTGCTAAATTCATGAGCTCAATTTCCGTCGAAGTTGGTGGATTTCTTGCTGTCCGCCTCTTCACTGGCACAAACAAATGATGAGAGTAGTTTTTTTGCACGTTCCTGCATTGACTCAGCAGAAGTTGGCCATGAGAATGCTATAATTCCCACCCTTTCTTACTTAATGTGTTCATGCACTAAATCCCTTTCTTATACTTTGTTATTATTTCCTTTAAGCATTTACGTTTTTTTCCAACGCCGGTTTTCTTTGCTCTTTTTTCATCTCTTGTTATCTTGTGACTTCACTGGCACAAACAAATGAAAAAATGAAATGAAACTTTATAACATGTTTTTGAATAGTTTTTGGAGCGAAGCACATTCTCCTCCTATCAACCTAATGCAGTGTATGCAAACTCAATACTTCTATTGGCAGCTGAAGTTCGTGACAACTGACTGACATGCACTTCAGCTAACGAATCTGTACATATAGACAGCCTGAAGAAGCGCCACTGCAATTATTGTGCACTTTGCCTTAAATGTTGTGAAACTCTGGTTGTTCAGGACACAGAAAATTCTGGACATTGAACCTTCTGCACTACTGTTTATATCCAGTGCATAAAAGATTTTATGTTCAGATTCCTCGCGAGACACCGAAGGCACTGTGCATACGGGTTCTCAGGCATACAGCTGCTTGTTAGTGTTCTCCTCTTTTTTATCCTCGTCACCTATGGAATAGAGTACGACAGATATACAGGTAAGACTGCTTCTTCATAAAGTTTAGTCCTGACGGTGATCTGGAATCACAAATCTGAAAATGCCGGTAAGGGCACAATCAGAAGCTAGAATCTCCTCCACGTCTCTATACAGTAGCTTCTAAAGTTTCTCACAAATCTGTAGCTCACCAGTGCTCGAAGCTTGGTGGCGCGACTATCTCTCATAAACGAGCTAACACTATCCAATTATTAGCAGCGGACAGAGCAGTCGGTTAGGGCGAAGACACTCTTCTGCACTTGGACAATGTTCGGTTCCTCAGGCCACCAAAACAGTAGATCTTCCGCTCATTTGAAGTTGACTACATAATGGGGAAGGGTAAACACTGGCCTGTCGCCCTTCGGATGCCGAATATCGTTGCATAGTTGAAATTGCCTTCCCAAATTCCGTTGAGGAGGAATGAGTGGCACTTCCCATAAAAAGTTAAACTAACGGCGACATTCAGTATTTACCTTCATCCTATATTGTTCACTACTCCATACGCATTCTTGAAATGCAGACACTAGTAACCCCTCAGAAACCCTTAAAAATTATTAGGATAGTAAATAAAGGATGGAATTCAACCAGTCCCTCATGAGATGCACCATGCATCCTACTTGTACGAGCGCTTAAAGGTGAATTGCCTCTACAGAAGTGAGACGATAGACCCATCAATAATAGTCGTGTATTTAGTAATTCTATTTTTAGCAACAGTTAAAGCAGCATTGCAATACTTCGTCAGAGAACGATCTAGAAAATAGTTCCTCTCAATGTGGGCAATTGTTCAGCCACATTATGACTTCAGGGACATCGTACAATATATAATAGAGCTAAACTAAACCCCCGTTTTCCCCCTGACTGTCTGGACCTTGTCGACGGAAAGGCTCTACATCTTTTCCAGCATTGTCGGAGTCTGCTCATTTATGGAATTCGGGCAAAACGTTGGCCGATGGACACGCCCCATAATAAGTAAATATAATCGATCGTTTTATAACTATTGATCCATGAGATCGACTTCTGCTACAAAGTCTCAACCAACAGTGGTTAAGCAAAGATGACAACACAAGGATATCTACGTTAGATTTCTGTTCTAGTACCAAAGAATTATAATGACTGTGGAATTTTGATTAAAGTCGTCCTGGGAGGGGTGCGTTCCCTACACGATCCTGTCCGCCGCCCTCCCTCTTCCCGCCCTGCCCGCGCCGTTCTATTTGGATGAGTTTGAGCCGCGCGAAAACCACGGCAGCGCGACAGGAGGTACATCCGCCCCCTGCTAGGGGGCGTGACGTCAGGAGGTACACCGCTGTTCTGCGGACCGGAAACTTTTGTTTGCGTGTCAAAAGTTTCGTAGGGCAGCCGTTAGACTCTTGGTGAGGCCTAGGGGGTTGGGGGTGGGTGAGCAAGGAGGATGAGAGGACGCCCCCTAAGCAGGGGCGGGTGTACCTCCTGACCGTCCCCCGAAAACCACGGTGCAGTTCACGGATTTGTTAATTGGCGTGACGTCGTCCAAAAAACTAACCGCTGATAGGAGACTATTGGAAAGCGTAATCTTATGAGCAAGGCCGAAGTCATTTTGAATCGGTTCGGTTGTGGAGACAGTTGAGGGCAGGAGAACTCGCTGTTCTCTATAGATTCCTCAAATTTTCGCCACAACTAGACACTATGGGTGATTCCGGTCAGGAGAGGGGGGTCTCTACATTGAAGGCCTATCTGAAATTATGCGTACAGCAGGCTCACCATCCTCTCTTTTTAAAGAATCATACAATTCTTCTAGTTTGAGGAACTTTCTAGCAGATGATTGTGGCGTTGTCATAAGATATCTTGTTAAAATGCTGCTGTCGTTGTCAGAAAACGCGAACGACGTCTTAGTACTGAACAGTGTGGCGGGATTTGAGCCTTGGCGCTGCAGTTGAAAGTTCCCATCAGATATAGTGAACAAAATTCTGGTTGTTGTCTCAGGAATGAAATCTGCTCACGATAGAGCTGCCAGGTCAAGGGAAGTGATTAGCAACGCGATACCTCCATGCTATAGTTGTGCTGTCGAAGTTTTTTCGAATATTCTAGAGGTTTCGAATGCTCACAATTTTCAAGTATTCGAATTCGATTATATTCGAAAAATCTGGTTTTTCTGAATACTCGAATTCGAATGCATTCGAAAAACGCGATTCTTTGGGCATTCGAATTCGAATGTTTGAACTTGAATGAAAGTCATTCGGATGACCTATTCGAATAGGTCATTCGAGCATAACTACACTTCATTTGACAGCGGAAACCCTGAAACCTCGTCCACGATGAACGCTGTGCGCGCCCCCCGCTCCGCCCCTTTCTGAGGGCTGTGTTGAACGCCTCTTCGCCAAGTCATCCTAACAATTTTTACGCAGCCTCCTTACCTTCACGCTATACTTTACACTCTTTTATTCTCTTCCGAACCCAAATATAAGAGAGACTCTGCGTATTTCAGACACAGAGCTGTTAAACATTGCTGGATTCACTTCGTCGGTGAGTAGGAATATCTCGAGAAGTATATTCATCTTCTTGAATCGTATATTTATGTATTCCAGCTCGGAGCCTCGTACTGGCTCCTATTTGTAGCGTGTGTCTTCTCGCTCGTTACGGTGGCTCTAATCGGCACCGCCTCGAAAAAAATACGGCACCACGACTGCAACTACTGAGAGAGTGTTTTCCGGATTTGGCAAAATTCCCCTGTGTATATTCCTGTAAAATAAATTATTGTAATTTTGTCTTGATTAAATTGAAAAGATTGAATGCAAGGAATAGCTGTTCTTTTATACCGAAGGAGGGATGCTCGACCGAAATCCTAGATTTTTTGCCGAAAACTGAAGTCTGATTGCATCTTACTAGGGATGCGTTTCGACCTCCCATGGAACTTCAAGTTGAGAACAGGATCACTCGAAAGAGCTCAGAGCGCTGATTATGAATATGGGTGTCAAAATTGCAAATTGAAGCACCTGAGCGAATTATGGGCTGCCGAAATCGGGGGCCTTACCACAGGCTGGCTGTGCGACACACCGGGCGCGAGTGTGGAGAGTCATCGGGGCCATGGGTGCACACAGAATTCTGTGCGTTAAATTTTTTTGACGAAATTTTTTAACGGAAAATTTTCGTTAAGTTTCCGGTAAATCGTTAAATTTCGTTAAAAATACAAAATAGATGCAAACCCTTATTTCAAGTGAAAAAATCAAGGAAAGCGTATAGGTTTCCACTTCAAGAGTTCAACAGCTAACGTTCAAGGAATGGAGTGCAACACTGCAATGTAATACAAACAATTCAAGACCAACAAACGTAGAAAAATAAACAAGCCTTCAGTAACAAATTATCTACAGGATGTGGAATAAGAACAGCTATGGAATTATCATAGAAGATGATCACCGACAAGGCATCTTAAAATGTACGATCAGGCAGAATCCGGAGTTCCCCCCTTTCCTAGTTCTTTGCGAAACTGTTTTCTCTGACTGTTCTACGATATATAATCTACAATTTCGATTCAGGCACAGGCCACTAAGTACAAAAAGATCAAATAAAGATACAATTAAAAGCCAGTCAGTGGAATATTTCCACGTTATCGGACGCACGATTTTCGAGTGCCCGATGCGAAGGACCATCCATTTTTTTGCAACGTCATGGCCATGACACGGCATCGTGTCGCACGTCCCACACTGCTGAATAGGTGTGACACATCGTTAATGTGTTAACGTCCAGGAAAAGTAGCCTCCCAAATTTTTGTTATTAGCGCTTTTCTAAAATCGTTTAACATACGTCCAGCGGCCTAAAAAATATACTTTCCGTCTCGGCTGTTCCAGGTGGCGGGCAAAAGTATTCTGGGATAAGTAGCGCCAGGTGAGGATAAGCATATCTTACGAGGAGGTTAGACAAGCATCTTTGTGGAATCGTTGACGTGCTTGGGGGCTCAGCGAGAAAAATACTAGCTCCAAAAGGCAATAAAGGATAAGGATAAAGGACGGCGTTACTCAACCCATTTTGGGATGCACCACACATTCCACTTCTATGAGATCCGGAGGCGATTTGAATGCGTGTTTGGCCTATACCTACTTGCGGTGACGAGCCGATGAACAAGTCAGCGCTTTATTCTCCCAGACAAGTATGTACTGATGGAAGGCTTGGTTTGCTGGGGCGGGAAATCCAAACCAGGAGCCTAGTATCGGGTGACAGCCGGCACCTCCTCCGACTTCGCTACACGCGCCCCAAAATGCATTATTTCCAACAATTCGAAACAAATTCATGAAAACACCAAAATGTTCTTGCCAGTTTCAATACTTTTTCAGGAACAATCCTAATCGGGAGGGTGAGACCCCAATCGTGAAGACAGAAGGTAACGTGATAAAATCACTGAGTAGAAAGTCCGTTAAAAATTCCGTTAAATTTCTAAAAATTTCCGTTAGGTCGTTAACCCAGATTTTAACGAGAAATGCCGTTAATTCGTTAAATTCGTTAAGTCGTTAAACGTTAAATGTGCACCCCTGATCGGGGCTCCGTAAGAAGACTCCCCAGCTGCGCGGTGGCGCAGGGGTAGTGCTCACGCTCGTGGGGTGCGACGTCGCTGGTTCGGTTTCCGTTGCTGTCGGTTCTTTGCAAATCATAAGTTGTCTTCAAGATGACCTTTTGTTCTGAATTATGACAAGTGTTTGATTAAATAGCCGGAAAAAACTACTATACACGTTTGTAAAAATGCTTGAAGGCAAAAACTGCCATGGTGACATTTTAATTTACTATTTTGCACAAATAGAGTCCACATCTTATATTGAATAACTAGAGGTATCTCTAACAACCTTGGCATTCGTGGAACAAAGCAAAATATGTGTGAAGCAAAAGGTAAGTGGAGTGTATGATGAGGACGAACAAAATGTCGTTGATCTACTGCTTTTTCTTCACTCACTATGTCCTTTTCACCAGGAAAGGTAATGTCCGTACTTCTCGCTGAATTTGGGGTGCCAAACGACAACGATGCACCAACTCGTGTGGAGAAGATTATCACTAGAAGGTTTGCAGCTATTCTACTTGACGGTGCTGCAGCTTAAGCTGATTTCGAAACGGATGAAAATTTGGGATCAGATGTGTCTACTGATGACGAGTCCGATTGGGACCATTGCGATGACGCGGCGAGGAAAACGCGTGCACCACCCATGAGAATGTCATTCACTTTGATATCATAGCCGTTCTAATTTGTCCCTCTACCGTGTTGTTCATATTTCTACGTTCTATAACATGAACTGGCCGATCAAGTCAATAAATGGCATCTTTCATATATGTTTATTGTTGTTTATTGTTTTCAGTGGTTTTGTAGCATTTCGTAGACCTTATGCATAAACTGAACTTCTAATCGGCTGTATGATGCCTCGAAGAAACAGCGGGCAAAACGCATACTCGTATGGTTTATTAGACCCAACGATTAGCTCCCTGGCTCGCGAATTTCAGTAGCTTCGTGCAGAATTCGAATTTCTATTGGCAATTTCCGAGCAGCATCACGAACTTTGAAACGACAAATAGTGGAAATGATTATCGGCGCCGAAAAATGACTCATAAGGTCCAAACGCTGTCAGTGTCTTAGTGAATAGTGACGCAGGTGTCAGAATTCAAAGCTCGATATAAGCACAGTTTATGGACAAAGCGTTGCACGTCCGTCGGCACCTACCCTTCCCTATTTCAGCTTGTTCTTCTTCGTAGTCGAGGTCGACCTTCAATGTTGAGACTGATATTTACTTGCACTGTCTGCGCAACGTTGACGTTCGTCTTCGTGAGCATATGCATGTTCACTCAAGGTCAGTGTAGAATGCTGTGCAGACTATATTTCAGGTCAAACTGTTCCATCTCGCGTTAGAAATTCTATTTCCGTGGAGAAACAACGGGATGTGCTGCCTTTATAATGAGTTGAAGAGACATCAAGAACTCTACGTTTTTGGCTCTTCGTTGTCTTTTTAAGAGTACAAAGTTGGTTAGGGTAGCCAAGCCAATCCCAAAAGCGTTTCATGAAATCCTTCATCGGTAGAGCTGCTCCAAACAAAATACAGTAGGATGTTTCGTCCTCTACTAAAAGCTCGCCACTAAACCTTACAAGGAAAGGTTCCCAACTCAAGGTGAGCATTTGCGATGCTATTTTGATGTAGCGCCGTGTGGGCGGAATCCAGAAGTACAGTTAGTTTCCGCTGAACGCTTCTTTAAAGACCTGAAAAAGAGGTGTGAAACGTGTTCGCATCACTCGTCAACCCCTGTGACACCCCACAAGATGCGCCTCGGTGGCGCGTCGGTAATAGTGCCACCTCATCGGAGCAAACCAATGGGTTTTTGAGTTCGAATCCGCGCACTGCTAATTTTTTGCACATATTAGTCTGCTGTTATTGCGCTTTCTCATAGGTTGTATGATCATAGGAGTCAATTTTAGACCATCAATGCTCACAAAAAGCAAGCTGTCTATTTGCGTCTTGCTTATGCTTATCGTTATGTTTATTTAAGCCAACAACAAACAACAAAGTTGACAAGCGAAACACGTAGCGAAACAATGGCTGGCTATCACCCGTATCACCTGTCGTCTCTTTGACCATCGACTTGTTCGAGCGGGCGCCAGCAGCGTCCCATCCGTCCCTCTCGCGTGCCATAGTGCTCCAATGGATCCTCCTCGCTTGAGGGACGCGAAGAGGGTCATATCGGTCGTTCAGGGCTTTCACGAAGAAGTCCGACCAACGCATTGGTGGGCGTCCCGGTGTTCTCTTGACATCCCGCGGAATCCAGTCGGTAACGGCTCTCGTCCAGCGCATTACGTGGCCGGCCCACCTAATTTTCGACAACTTGGCCCACGCGACAGCGTCTCTGATCTTCGAACGTCGGCGAAGCTCGGAACTCCGGAGGCCTTCTCTCACTTGCGTGAGTCGTGTCACTCCGAGCATCGTCCTCTCGATTCCACGCTGCGTGACGCTGATCGCGTGTTCATCCTGCTTTCGTATAGCCCAGGTCTCTGAGGCGCATGTTAGGGCAGGAAGAACAGTGGAGTCGAATAGGTGGGCACGTAGTCGGACGTTCTTCGTCTTCTTCGCGATTTCTTCGACGCTCTTGAAAGGTCCCTAAGCCGCTCGTTTCCTCCTGCTCAGCTTTTGCGCTAGGTCGTTGGCCATGTTGACTTCGCGACCCAGATAGACGTAGCTGGAGCATTCGGAGATGTTCATTTTGCTGAGTGAGAATGGGGCATCAGAAATTTGTTCGTTCCTCATGAACATCGTCTTTGTAAGATTCAGCTGCAGTCCAACGTTCCCACATACACTACCGTGTTTGGTTGGCTATACAACAAGAAATGAAGGGTGTGTACATGTACATATAGTATAGGGTGTATGAAGGCATATGTTATATCCAAAACAAATCTGTTAGCTGAGAAAAGCCCAAGATTTAAATTCATTGCTCATCAATGTTTAGTCATTGATGAGCAATGAATTTAAATCGAAGATGATGTAATGTAGAAGTAATGTAGAAGTCAATTCAAATCAGTTTCATTAAGCCTCAGGTGGCTGGTATCGAGGTAGTAAGCTGTCACAACGATGTTTTGTTGCGATCAAAACTTCTAGCGCCAGGCGGGACTCGAACCCGCACCTCCCTCTGACCGGGCGGGAATGCTCTACGCCTTTACACCACCGGCGCCGTTTGATCGAACGCAACATCCACACCTCGTGGGACCGATCAGCACCCACCCGAATCCGGGATGATCTGGCCGCTGATATCAGCATGGAACCAATTAAGCTGATGGTCTTGATAGAAACAATTCAAATCAGTTTCATTAAGCCTCAGGTGGCTGGTATCGAGGTAGTAAGCTGTCACAACGATGTTTTGTTGCGATCAAAACTTCTAGCGCCAGGCGGGACTCGAACCCGCACCTCCCTCTGACCGGGCGGGAATGCTCTACGCCTTTACACCACCGGCGCCGTTTGATCGAACGCAACATCCACACCTCGTGGGACCGATCAGCACCCACCCGAATCCGGGATGATCTGGCCGCTGATATCAGCATGGAACCAATTAAGCTGATGGTCTTGATAGAAACAATTCAAATCAGTTTCATTAAGCCTCAGGTGGCTGGTATCGAGGTAGTAAGCTGTCACAACGATGTTTTGTTGCGATCGAAACTTCTAGCGCCAGGCGGGACTCGAACCCGCACCTCCCTCTGACCGGGCGGGAATGCTCTACGCCTTTACACCACCGGCGCCGTTTAATGTAGAAGTCATTTCCATGGAAAATTATGAGATGACGTATTATCTTTCCTCCTCATACTTAGGTTAACTACAACTAGACTGTGTGCGAACTGTTGGAACGCAATAAAAGAGCGGTTTTGCAAAAACCAGTCAAGTTAAAGCGTGGTATGTATGAAATTCGAACATTACGTACCACTCTCGAGCTTGGCAAGTCACACCTAAGCGTAGGGATATAGCCTTTCGAACTTAGGCGAGGCCGTGCTTCTCTCAGTGACAGCCTTTGTCGCTTCTATAACTTCAGACGGGTTGACCATAAAAACCGCAACTATTGGTAGACTGATAAGTTTTCGGAATGTTTTTGGTCAATGTATTGTCTTCTTCACCATCCAGCTTACCATTCAGTACACAGTAAATTGCATGATATTACTGAGAAAAAAGGAGATGACTTCACGTATCGAGAGAGGAGAGATGAGAAATAACTGGATTCAGACAAAGCAAGACTTTCCACTTGCGCCTCTATATGTGCTAGTTCTTTTTTTCGTGTTTGGCAGTTGGCTACGTCGAGGTTCACCCAGGACCCTTCTCTTCACCCAAGGATTATGCATTCAACCAAGAAGAAGTGGTTATTCCTTGCCAGGGAGAAGATTGTTCCCCACTGGCTTTTGTGAGATGCTGCTGGTGTGACAAACGCTTGTGTTCTACTCGTTTCATAGTTTGTACCATAGCTGTTGACTAAAAGGGAAGAGCAAGACAGGGCTTTTTATTTCCAGAGAAATAACATGGTGCAGATACGCATCGTGGAAAAACTTGCGCATATGATGGCGGAAATAAACAACCTTGGTTTGTTGTAAGCATTGATGGTCTAAAATTGACTCGGGTAATCAAGGAAAAGGGTAATAACATCAAAGTATTATGTGTCAAAATATTCGCAGTACGCGGACTCCATTTTAATAACCCGCCGATGTGCTTCTATGAGGCAGCACTCTTACCGACTGCACCACAGAGGCATATCTCGTGGGGTGCCGTAGAGGCAAATGAGTGTTGCGCACAAGCCTTCACATATCTTATTCAGGTCTTTAAAAAGGCGCTCAGCAAAAACTAAATGTAATTCTGGACTCTGCTCACACGGTCCTACATCCTATCAAAATACCGTCGCAAAAGCTCACCTTGAGTTTGAAACCTTTCCTTGTTAGAAACAAAAAAAAAAAAAATCCAAAAAGCCTCCCTTTTCAGTACAAATTTATTTACTGCACGCCTTGCAGAAAAACTAATATCCACATCTTGCAATCTGCACTTCCTGCCGAGTTTCGCCACTCTCCAGTTTAAGGTTGTGCGAGGCTGTTGCACCAGTTTTCATTCTTCTTTCAAACAATGTCCACTTTGCTGTGAAGACATCAATCAACAAAATAAACCGCGCCACAACAATGTATGTCCAACACCCTGCTATACCATCAATTCTAGAGGTCCAGGACTCTAGAGGCTGCGTGTCAAAGAAGCTCGAAATCCCACTCTTCGGTTCGGTCCAATTTTTCCCTCGAATATGCCGCTTCTGTGCTCGAAAAAAGTGGCAGTTCGATGGAGAAAATGTGTGAGAATAAGTTATGACAGAAGTTACCAATGACTGCAGTTGTATTTTAAAAAAGTCACACAAAGTCGGTTGAACTAAAGCGACATAGTCAGTTTTTCAATTTTTCTTGAGACGAATTTCGTCATACGCATGCCAGTTTCTAAAGTGGAAAAGAAGGCCGGAGCAGTCATTTCTTTGCACAGCGCTCCTCCTTGTACACGTATCCCATGAAAACCACCCCATTCCTTACGCAATGTTCTCTTTTCGGCTTTCTTGAGGGTGGTTTGCCACACCAGAGCAAGTTTATCTGCAATGGGTGGTTAATGTTTTAAATCACATTTCTTCGAAAAAATAAAAATTAAAAAGTTTAAGTTTCTAAGGAAATTGAAACATCCATTGCCAGAACGTGTAAGAAAGTCATACTTTAAGATCGATGTTGTCTTATTGAGCTGGTAGCCAAAGTTGTTATCACATTTCTTTGACTCGGCTAACGTTTCGGCGACCTCGCCTTCATCAGAGCCTGAAAAAGTGAAAAGAACTAAAAGAACTGGCACCCTTCGTCGAGCTCTGCGGATTTTGATCTATCTGGTCTGATCCCCAGGGTATTTAAGTCGGGTTGTCCTGCGGGGTAGACTCATTCACCCACGTTCAAGTCCAGCTTCGGGTGACTGGTGGTCCTTCTCGGCATCCACCTATAAGGTCAGTCGTTCCTTCTTAACTGTCATGTTGGATCTTGCCGCTATCTCTCCTTAAGATTAGTACTCTGTAGGATGAAATGGTGTTTGTAAGGGCAGTTTTATAAGGGTTTTTCGACTTTTCAGGCTCTTACGAAGGCGAGGTCGCCGAAACGTAAGCCGAGTCAAATAAATGTGACAACAACTTTGGATACCAGCTCAATAAGACAACATCGATCTGAAGTCAATATGCCAAGGTTTATTGAAAGTCGAACTTGGATATACGTTAAGAGTTGAACCAATGTATAGAAGAATAGCGTTCTGAAACGCTTGCCAACCACAGTTTCAGCTGGGAACGCTTCGGAAGCGGTTTACTTTGTTTGTATCCTGGTCTTGTTCCGGCTGTTTTTTTTCTTCAATAGGATGACGACAAGGCGGCTACAAATAGCGCTGCTGCAGTTGCTAATATTAGATCGTTGCATATGAAATGACCGATTTTGCTATACCTCAAGCTCTGGTCGACTTTTCATGGCTATCAATGTTCGCATTTCAGACATTGCTTAGTTTCTGAAAGCATAGGATCTCCGCTTTCACACAGTCTACAGCGTTTAATACATAATCGCCTCTTGCCGAGTTTTTGACGTCGTTTTAACAGCACGAATCAACGTGCTATTCGGTTGCTCTACTCATATAAATGGAAAATTGGACACAGCGTGGCCGCAGCTCGTAACATCAACGCTGCATTTGGGAAGGATATCGCTAAGGGACGTCCAATTCGCCACTGGTTTGAAAGTTTCGATCTGGAGATGAAAATCTCGAAGATGAAGACCGAGGTGGGCCCATCACTCTTGAACGACGACCAACTCAAAGCCATGGTGGAAGCGGATCCGCGTGAAACTGTGAGAGAGCCAGCACAGCATTTCAGCTTCGACGGCAGCACCATCAGTCGCCACTGAAATGCGATCGGAAAAGTAAAGAAATTGGATAAATGAATCTCGCACAAACTGGCCGCCGGGCAGACGGTGAAGCACACTCTTGTATTTCGTTGATGCTGCGCCATCTAAGGGAGCCTTTACTAGACACGATCGTGAGAATAAGCGGATCCTTTTTGACAATTGTCGTCGCTCTGCACAATGGCTGGACAAGAATGAGGGTTCCAAGGAGATGCCGAAACCAAGTCTCCATCCAAAAAAGGCCAACGTGACCGTGCGGTGGATAAGGGATCGTTTAGTGTGCACGCGACACGCGATGCGATGTTATGATAGGCTTCCATATCGATCGCGCGACGCGATCAATCGATATATAAGGCTATCATAACATCGCGTCGCGCGTCGCGTGACACTAAACGACCCCTAACGACTAGTATAGCCAGTATAGCCCATTGCAAGTTTTTGAAGACTGGAGAGACTATCATAGCGGAGAAGTACGGGCCGAATTTGAAGTGATGCCCCAGAAGTTAAGTGAAAAACAGCCAGCTTTGGTCAGTCGAAGAGGCCCAATCCTACTCCTGCACTTTTCAAAAATTGTTGTGTAGAAACTGGACGAAGTGGGGTGGGAAACTCTGCTATCTACATCCAGTACTTTCAACGGATCTGTCCCCTACCGATGATCATTTTTTCAAGCATTTAGATCTCCTTTTTAGATGGAGGTGAAAGATTGAATGTCTAGCTACTCTCGCATTGGGGAAAGTGTACTAATTGTAACGGTGTTTATTTTGATCAATAAAATTGCTTTCTCGCAAAGTTATGACCTGTCAAAGTTCCAAGTCAAAATTGGTCATTTCATATGCAACGACCTAATATGTATAATTCCTTTTATTTAGATCAAAAATGTCAATTTCTATTCTTCTGTGCTTACCAGGTTTATTACAGGGTGAACCAAAATAATGTGGACAAGATTTCTTCGTCGTAATTATAAAACAACCAACAATTCGAGAAAACGTCAATTAAATTAAAGGATAAAAAAGGATAAAGGACGGCGTTACTCAATCCCTTCTGGGATGCGCCAGCGCATTCTACTTCTACGGGATGTCGTGGAGGCGGCATAAATGCGTATTTGGCCATACAATAACTTGCGGTGGCCAGCCGATGGACAAGTCAGCGCTTTGTCCTTGCCAGACAAGTCTGGTACCAATTCACCGACCCCGGAGGGATGGAAGGCTTGGTTGGCCTGGGCGGGAAATCCGAACCAGGAACCTGGTATCGGGTGCACGCGGCAGTCGCGCCTCCACCGACTGCGCTACACGCGCCCCAATTAAATTACAACAATACAAACATTAGGGCACATCATGTGCAAGTGGTTTCGAAGTGGCCTCCCTTGGAGCGGATGCAGAGGGCCAAACGTTTCGCGAATTTTTCGGCGATGGGCCGCAGGTCATCACGAGACAACCGTTCCCACTCCTGGCGCAAGGATTCCTTCAGCGACTCGAGACTGCAGTGGCGTTTGACGCCGACCTAAACCTCTAAAATGCCCCGCACACCGTAGTCCATCGGATTCAAATCCGGAGAATACGGCGGCCATTCCGAAGGCGTGATGAAGTCGGGGAAATTGACCTTGCACCACGCCTGCGTACTCTTCGCACTACGTGCGGGAGCAGTGTCCTGTTGGAACGTCCAGCGGGCATCACCGAAGTGCTGGTGGGCCCAAGAAAGAACTACGGACTCAAGAACTGTCCTGCTGGTACACATCTTCGTCGATTTTCACTCCTTTATCCAGGAAAACCAGGGGTCTTGCCGCTGGCGCAGATTCCGCCCGAATCCATGGTAGATTGTGGGTTTTGGACGATAGAAGAGGTGCTTGTAGCCGCTGTAGACCACACCCTACCATTTTGGTGATTGTGCGCCTGCTCCACGGTGAACAGCTTCTCATCCGTGAACAGAATCTGTTCCCAAGTAGGACCTGCGGCCCATCGTCGAAAAATTCGCGAAACGTTTGGCCCTCTGCATCCGCTCCAAGGGAGGTCACTGCAAAACCACTTGAACATGACGTACCCTAATGTCTGTTGTGTTGTAATCTAGTTGACGTTTTCTCGAATTGTTGGTGGTTTTATAATTATGGCGAAAAAATCTTGTCCACGTTATTTTGGTTCACCTGTAAAAGTGATTTTTTGAAACGTTAATTGTCTTGTGGAAACCTGGGCATGGACGATACAAACTAACAAAAAATACCCCAGGCCTCAAGGGAGGAAGCTAAACGCCTAGGTTTCTCCTTTCTCTATCACTTAAGTTTCAGTATGCACATGACTGGAGTTTCAGAATGGACCTATGCACAAGCATCAAGCATGGCCGTCAGAAGAAGCGCATCACGGGGGATCTTTCCGTGGAATTGTATATCTGACGGCTCGTGCAATGTGAAATTTTGGAAAGTGAGTTGAGAAGCCAGCTTCAGTTGACAAATTCTCCGAACAATCAGAATAGAATTGGAGTCCGTTCCAGATAGAGAATGAATGGACAATTGTATGCTTCGTTCTGGTGCTGTTGGCATGGGTTATCCAGTTTTTCGGAATTATTTTTGGCATCACAGCTATGTGAGTCAAGTGCTTTGCTTCACGCCACTTGTTCCACGTCAACTGGAAGCTAGCAATCCTTCTGGTGTGATCCCTGCCTTCACGAGAAAAACTGCAACAGATTCCCCAGTCCGGGAAAAGCGGGATTGAGACAATGTCAAATCCTACTATATAGGATGTCTCAAAAATTTTATACACTGTTTGGAAGGTGACAAGTTCGCGTGTTAGTCTTGGTACTATAAAATTTACAAGGTCGTATAAAGGCCTAAGAATTTAGATTTATTTGAGGTTTGAGGAGTATGGGTTGCGCCATGCACTCGTATAAAACATCGAGTTTTAAACTCGATTGATTGTGTTTAGCTTGCATTAGTCAAACCTTCTTTACAAAGCGGCCATATTGATTGCTTTGCGCTTCTTTCAACGTTTCATACTTAAAAGAACATTATGGCTTGCGAAAAATACAGGGTATCCTAAAAGGCAGATAAGAGTTGAAAGGTTCTAACGTTGCTGGTATGTTTATGTTTATGTTTATGTTTATTTAAGCCAAGAGCAAACAACAAAGCCGACAAGTGAAACACGCAACAACTCTATGATTGGCTATACAACTAAAAAAGAAGGCATGTTATACAGAAACAAATCTTCTGTTAGCTGAGAAAAGCCCTTGATTTGGATTCTTCCATATCATTGTTAAGCCATTGTTTCCGTAGGAATAATTTTATCCAAATTTATGAAAAGGTATATTATCTTTCTTCCTCATACTCAGGCTAACTACAATTTGACAGCGTACGAACGTATTGCTGGAGGGCAAATAAGAGCTTAAAAAAAAAACTATAAAAAAACTGCATAGCATGAAGCGGTTTTGCAAAAACCAGCCAAGTTATAGCGTGGTATGTACGTGGTACGTTGGTAGTAAAGCTTTAAAAGATTTTTGAGACTCAGGATAAGTGAGACTTCTATGGCGTTCAAATAGTCAGGATTGCGCCATGTCCCCGTCTAAAACGTTGCGTTTCAGACTCGACTGATTGGTGAGGAACTGCACGCATGAATCAGTTTTGCGGCAAATCTAGTCTGCACTTCGACGATGTTTTCAAACTTCCACTAGCACTTCGGGAAACTTCTTTTCCTCGAAGCCTGGCGTGACTCCTGTTATGGGCTCAGATATGTAGAAGGCGTTATTAGAGCGATAGCAAGAGCAATAATTTTAGGAATCAATAAATCACATGTCACGTGTTTTTCACGTGATTGTAAAGTTCTAAAAGTTAAAAAAGCACAGTGCAGGTTAATGTGGTCAATTAATAGCTAGATTGTGACAATCATTCAGCCAATGCACAATTAATCGTGTTTGAAATACAAGGTTTCATGCGGGGACATAGCGCAATCTGGACTATTTGCCACAGAAATCTCGTTGTCCTACACTTGCATATGAATCTCAAACATCTTCAAAACCTTCACTGGCAGCAATGTTGTAACCTTGTGATTGAAAGCGGGTTCTAGAAAGTTGCCACACTCATGTGGAAAGGATAAGCCACTAATGTCTCGGTATATGTTGCGAAGACGGGCAGCATTGCGTGATGGAAACGTCCCATCCAATCGGACCGCATTGAATAAGCATGTCATTCAGAAAGGGCGTGTACAGTCAGTACCCTGATCAGCTGGCGTATGCTCGGTCTGTGCTCTGGTTATTATTGGCTTTCACCTACCAATGCTGCTCACATTCGCGACATGTACCAATACCAATGTTTCTTTCGGTTTTCATTGTGCTTTATAGGGCTGAGCAAATTGGTATAAAAGTACGATAAAATCGAGCGCGTAGCTTTCCAAGAAAAGGTCGAAATGATCTTGACAGTTTTGATCTCTATTTCCGGTGGTGTGATTAAGTTTATCATATTCGCTCTATCTAATCCGCTTACAATGCTGCAGGTTCTCGGAGAGGAAACGGAACAGGCGAAGGGTAGCCTGAGCGAGCGCAGGGAGTTATTAAATAGTAGAGCAATATTATAAAGTATTCGAAATCTTACAAGTGCAGGCTTGAGCAGGAAACTGGCGCACTGGTCAGTGGTGGAACGATTTTTTTAATTTTTAGTTTCGACAGCGAATTTTTCGCAGTTGTTTTTGCTAATTCCAAGACTAATAGGCAAGCTAAAAATTGGTAGTAAGTTAGAAATTTAATGAATATTCAAACGATGCAAGCTTTCTGTTGGGATGCCATGCATAGGCTTAAGTATAGTTTTTGAATTTACAATTTTTTGACTTTTCTGAAACGTGTTTAGTTCGCTTTGCTTACTAGCGAGAAGCCGTGAAAAAAGAGATAGTTTGGTGAGAAAACTGTTCAGCTTAAGCTGAAAATAACACAACAGTAAATAAATATTGAATCACATCTGATTAACATTAGCAGAAAAAGTTTCAGGAAATTTATTTGTACTGCACTACAGTTCAGGTGACTCTTAGGGGTCGTTTAGTGTGCGCGCGACGCGCGACGCGATGCATGTGTTGTGGCCAATTTGATCGAACGACGCGATTGATCAATTCGGCCATGGTATCGCGTCGCTCGTCGCGCGCACCCTAAACGACCCCTTACGATTTACGGCTTACGAAATTTCGAATTTCATTTACGCACACCCCTGGTCCCCAGAAAGGAACCATATCGTTTACAACTTCGAAGAAACGTTTGCCCAGTAGAAATTCCATTCAAAGGCATATAGTTATTTAAAGCCAAGATTTTTTGTTGAGAAATCTATAAATCCAGCAGTTTAAAAAAATTTCAAAAAAGAAAAAGGAGCAGATAAGAAGAAAAACTTACCTTTCAGGTTGCTCACAAAATACCGACGCGTTTCCATACATCTATTCTCTGCTGCACAGACCTTCGTCAGTGTCTTCCTTGCAGTTATTTTTGCCATAGATGTAATAATATACATCAGAAGCCCTGGAGAATACATCAGAAACGCAGGTGACTCGCTCCGCTTATAAGAATTGCTTGGACAAACATTAAGAACTGGTATATTCACTGACAAAAAGCATTCCGAAATTGAAACCGTAAAATTCGAAGAAGCACTCAGGAATGGTTCTAATTTTGTTTTCTACATTAAAAATTACAACGATTTGAACAGCGCGAACTCACAGTTGCAAAGCATTCTGTGACATGTAATAATTATGCAAGACAAACATTTCTAGAGAAATACATAGAATAAAAGGCTACGCGTCTAGTGTTCGATTCATACTCCAGTCGTTGTGCTCCGCTTCGTAATGCAATTTTGTTCAATTGTGTAACGCGCTAGCACTTGCAACAATCAATAATGACAACTACCATTATTGATTAGGCCGCGCGACCTAATCGATATTGACATTTCTCATTATATATGACGCGCCGCGGCGATTGGAGTAAAAACGGAGCCCACCACGAGGTTGACTGCGGCCTGTGGTTTTCTGCGAGCAACTGCTACTAATGGCTTCCCGAGTTCTCGTTTTGCTCCAGTGGTACGACAAATCTTTAATGGTCACTAACAATGCCTGATCCTATCACACGAAAACGGCGAGTGACGATATGGTGAAACTTCATCACAATCACCTGGCTTTCCCAACCTTTTTCACATGATCTTATTGTTAGTCCTCACCATTCGTTTCGAGGTCTTGAGACCTAGGGCCGAGCAAATCCAGAAAATCTTCAGAAAGTCAGGTCTGCAATTGATGTGCGGATTTTTTCCGTTGTTCCTTTTGGAAAATGGCATAGATGTACTGCACGATCGATGGAGAAACAGGTGATAGGGAAGGAAGGCTGGCATCTCGTACCCACCTGACATTTTTAGTACTTTTAGTCATGTCTTGAATGATTTGAAAATTCTCAACACTTCCCTGACATCCTATTAGTTTACTCTGCTGCCATCAGTTTAATTCTGGCAAAAAAAAAATAATGCGACTACCCTCGCGTGCAGGTCTACACATCAATGATTTCCCAGGCAGGCTGCACCATGTTGTGTTTTACCAGGAAACTATCTAAACGGTATATATCCATTATCAGCTGTTTGAAACATGCTTTAAAAATTTGTTAGGTACAGTATCTAAACGGTATTTCGGAACGGCCTAAATGTTCTATCTGGGCAGAATCGCCTCTCTCTGGGAAACAACAAAATGGAAATATCTAGAATCCAATACATCTTTGCGCAGAGTTGGGAACGACGGAGGTTGATTTGGTTGATGGTGGCGAAGTTATTTTAGGAAGTGCAAAAAGGGGAAATCACAAGGGAATCGAACCACAAACCTCTCCGTCTCAGCACGCCGCTTCTCTACCCGTTGCACCACCACTGTTCGCCCGTCAGCCAATCTGAGCCCGTCCTCCGCGCGAATGCAGAGGGCTTACGCCGCCAACGGTCCAAATTCTGTCGTCCCTAACTCTGCGAAAAGTTGTGTTGGAGTCAAGATACCTGCAGTTTGCTTATTACGAGTGAGAGGCGACTCTGTCCATATACAACTCTTGGGCCGTTTCGACTTACTGTTCAGATAGTCTCCTGGTTAGTCCAATCTTCTAAAATTACCGATTGACTTGCTACATACACATGCACGTTCGCACTTACCGTTGTAAGTCTAACGTATTACGTGCCTTTTTTACGAAATTTACTACATGTTTACTAGCAGTGTTTATTGCTGAATAGCATTGTTTCCCCAGTAACGTACTCCGAAGGAACTGCGCTTGTTTCAGGGCGTGATATGTACGTGCTCAAAGAGGTCAGCCTATCGGTGAGCAACTAGCACAGCGATTTTCTAGTGTAAGATTTCATGTTTCAGCCCGGACTTTCGTACTGGTTCTTGTTCGCGGCAACAGCTCTTTCATTCTTCACGGCCGTTGTCGTTTGCATAGTCGTCAAAAACATCCGACTCGATAACTACCGGAGGAGTGCTCATTAATATGGTGCTATGAGCTTTTGCATTTGTCAATGTGTTCTTTTAGATAATAAACTATTTACTCGAAAAACTAAGCACGCTTTACGACACAGTACAATATGCTTGATACACAAACCAGTACTCATTAGGTTATCAAGAGCTAAAGCTCCACGTGAAGACCAACGAAAAAGAAACAACGCAAAACAACAAATCTGGGTAAAATTTACCATTCTAACTGGTTCAATAAAGAGTAACAAGAAGGAAAAACAATGAACATCGCTCTAAAATGAACTATACAACTAGAAGGAAGACAAAGCCAGGAGGAACAAAGCCAGAGATCTGCTTGAACATTTCATTTTCATTCAATTTAATTTCATTTATTCCTGCAAACAAGAATATAGCAGAGAACGGAGTGTAAGTGGTGGTAGCTCATTTTTCGCGTAAGAAACGCCACCAAAAACGACATCGTTCTAAGTTGCTGACGGCTGGTCGATTATGTTCCTCACAGTGATGCTGCTCGCATGGATCTTTCAACTTTCGCCTTTATTGCCGCCACCGCAACCTTGTGAGACCAACGCTCCCTTTTTTGGCTTGATTCCGTGTTCGGTGAATTCGGCCTTTTCGAGATAGATCGTAAAATGAGTGATTAGCCTTCGGCAAACAGATGAGGAGGCGCATCACATAATTTCTTGAGCTGTTCTGGATTCTCGACCAACATCATGCATAACCTTCCTGGGCACATTTGGAATTTCTCTGGAATTTGCTACCATATTTTAATTCATGGCGTGTAACGCAGTCGGAGGAGGTGACGGCTGAAGCGTGCACCCGCTACTAGGTTCTTGATTCGGACTTCCCACCCAGGCCAACCAAGCCTTCTATTTCTCAGGGGTCGATGAAATGGTACCAGACTTGTCTGGGAAGGACAATGCGTGGACGTGTTCATCGGCTGGCCACCGCAGGTCATTCCATGGCCAAATTCGCATTCAAATCGCCTCCACGATAGTAAAAGTACAATGCGTGGCGCACCCCAAAACGGATTGGGTAACGCCGTTCTTAATGCTTTTTATAATTTATTTTATTTCCAGCGGTTATTTTCCTTAAATGAATCTCAACAATATTTCAGTGTGTTCTTCTGGCAACAAGGTTTTTTAGGTGCAGACTTTATTATTGGCTTGACGTTTCGACGTTGTCGTTGTTCTCAGAAACTTAAAAGTAGCTCAAGGCGTTACACTGGTGTTCTACCCGGCCAAGCGCTCCACCCGCGCTATCATTTTCTGACCTGGATGAAACTATTCTATACTATTCTGTCTAGGGCAAAGTCCGCGCTTTGTGCAAAATATGGCAGTGTTGGGTGCACATTCCGATAGCACTCATGTTGTTGCTAGCAACTCGCACGTGAACTACCGCTCCAGTAACACTCAAGCTCAAAGGGACGATCGTCAAACAGCATTGAAGGTCGCTGTTGTCAGCAACACTCAGTTTTCAACAAATGCGCTTCAATTTTTCTGCCTCGGACCGTCTTTCTCACCTACTCAGAATACAGTTGCCTAACCTCCGTAGAGTTGTGGGAAGCCTGCATTAACTTAGAAATCTACTTTGCTACAAACATGGTCTTGAAAACAGCCCGTTACCCAATATCGCATATCAGACACCCGTTCCACACGTACCTTTTTCGCGCAGTCAATACAAACAACCCACTGCTCTGGCCGAAGTTAAGATGAGTTAAGATGCGAAGTTTATCATCATGTATACAGGGTGCGTAAAAAGTATTGATGCAGTAAATGGTGGTTGTGGAAATAGTAATGCGCAATAAGTTTTAAAATATTCACTTGAGAAATATTTATTTATTTATTTAAATACGTCTCAGGGACGTGCCAGAAATGCAAGACGAAGAATGTAACAGAAATATGCCGGGTGACCAAATTACGAGTCCAGAAAGAAAAAAAGTGAGAAAAAAGTTAACAAATTTCCAACAGACAGGTAGTTACGGCGACGCTTAGAAACAAAACGGAAATCAAATCAGAAATACGAGGACCAATCCACACGGGTTGAGAGGACAAGTGTAATTAGACAACCAAACGTAAGCAGGGCCGGAGGAGGCTACAACACATACATTCTTGCCGGTAGTCTAAATTTAACCACCATATCCATCTCTTAGGCAAAACTCCTTAAGATCAAATGAGCATGAGAATATTATTGAGGCAGCGAAGCTTGCTCGTCCGCGTCAGCCAGCTATGACGCCCTTGGGTAGGTACCGGAGCTTCGGCACATGGGTACGCTGGCCGCCCCATGGAACCGGCAACCAGGACAAGAACCCCGCAGCATCAAACTCACAAAAATTGTGAAAATGGACAACTATCAAAGCACAAGAGCCCAGATTTGGTTAAAAATATGCTGGTTCTCACAACCCACGTGGACTAGAGAGTAGGCTATGCAGTACATGACGAGGAAGAGTACGTGAGAACATGCGACAAGTAAAAAAACTTAACTTGGCTATGTGTATAAAAAATAAACTCGTAGAACATACAACAAAATCAGTAATGAGAGAGAAAAAAATCACTATGTTAATAATAGACCACATAAGGCACTTAATATGAAGTCGGCTGTTCCTGACATATTGAAACCATGAAAATATGGAAAATGATCTTGCAAACACGAAAGAATAACTCGTAGTTGACATCGGCTCCTTTACTGAGAATACAGGAGCGAAAACTACGAAAAAATTCATGAGCACGCGCCGCAAGTACTCGCTTGGATTTCGTCCCGTGCTTTTAACAGGGTAGCCTTGTGCTACTGGTCACTTCTGCTGAAAGTAGCCCAGACCTCATTCTCCAAAATCGCCTAAAAAGAGTAATCCAGCAGATTCATGTTTAAGCTGTGCTCGTCTGAGAAGCTGTCTACACCTGCGCGCGTTATCTGTTTACCGTTATGGGACAGAGAGTGATAATTTTGGATTCGAACGTTATCGTGCTTGGACATCTTGTAATCATCATCTGTTATGACAAAGCCGCGGCTGAAGTTTGGGTTGCTGACCTCTTTCCTCACCAACCGTTTCGAACAGCGCCTAATTTTCTTGTTAAGGAAGCGATCAGCTGTCTGGGTAACAGACAAAAAAGGGCCACCGTAACGGTGACGATCATGTTTCTTCAGTTTTTTCGTGAGTGTTTTTTTTTGAGCACAATACAGACAACTAAAATAACACACAAAAACCTAGAGGGGTACAAAGAGAAGCTGGAGTTGGAACAAAAACTAGGTGCGTCAATACTTTTTACGCACCCTGTACTAGCTGCTGAGAGCGTTGGGTTTTCACCAGACTGTAGAAAACAGGACAAATTGGATTGTAAGTTTGAGTCTACATAGGAATTTCTCGCCAATTCGAGCAGATCTTCCTATACTCATCCAAACGCGGTTAAGTCGTTTACACCGTGACAAGCTCTCCACTAACGATCTGCAGTCTATTTCAGCGGATACTTACAAAATAAGGTCAATTATCAGTTATATAGGAGGTTCAACTGATCGAATTTCGTAGTTTCTTAACAGCATTGTGTACCAGTTGTTGAGCATGGTACCGTCCCACCTGACTAACACGAAGCATTTTCTTGAAGTTCTGCACAGATCACGTCTGGAAGAAAATTGTGTAGTCGAGTCATTTGACGTTACTTCACTTTATACCAACGTCCAAAACGATCAAGCTCTTCAAGCATTATCGGAAATGCTTGATGGACATGGCAACAACTTGCAAACATTTAGATTTAATAGAGTGCAAATTTTGTCTCTGACCAAGGAATGTTTGTGCTGTAATAATTTCAAATGGTCAGGACAATATTTCTCGCAAATTAGAGAGATACTCATGGGTCAACGTTTAGCTCCAGTACCTGCTGTCTACTTTATGAGCAGAATTGAAAAACCTGTACTGGAACGGCTGTCTTTAATGTACTGCATACATATAGATGACTGCTTTATTATAACATCAATACAGTCCGAGATGGAGTTTCCGCATAATGAACGAGCAATCGCAGTACATAAAACTCACACGAGAAGTCCCACGAAACGCTGGCTTCCCTATCTCAACGCCTAAGTTAAAGTATCCAATGCCATGGTGAGCGTAAAGTGGTATCATAAAGGAAGTTCCAAGATATCCTGCTTCTGCACATCCATCTGCAGTGAAACGCGCTGTAGTGGGAAATATGTTTAGGACGGCAGCTACTGTGTGCAAAGAAGATATTGGAAGGCGTGAATTTCTGCTATTAGCTTCACAAATAGCTGCATAAAACGGATGTACGACACCATTTCAGCGCCACCAAAGAAGTCCGAGGGGTCGGGACGTTGTGCACTCCCATAAGATTTACCTATGCCTTCCCTTTCTCTCCGATGAGTTCACTGCTGCCATAAGAAGGTGCATTCGCCAAGCTCAGCTGCAAGAGGATGTCGTCTTGGTCAACATTCCTGGCGCCAACCTAAAAAATCAGCTTGTAAGCAATCGACTGTATGACAGACAGTGCACATCAGAGAATTGTATAGTTTACCCCAATCCTATTCAGAACTGCAGAGTGCGTAAAAAGTGAGGCAATCTACGAGAATAAATGTAAGGCATGTAGTAGCATTTATATTGGGGAGACCGGGAGGCCACTAGGAGTTCGCTTCAAAGAACACCCAATTGGTAAACGACTATGCAAAGTCTTAACACTTCTTGGTAAGCATAGAGTAGAGGTGCATGGAAGCAACGACTATGATGTCGAGTGCAGGGTGTTGACGTTCGAGACAGAGATTTCTTCTAGCGCTCGAAGAATTCTGGATGTCCAGCAATGAACAACCGCAACGAAATTTTAGCCATGACAAACGATCTCCTCCCGTTCCCACTGCTCTGCGAGCTATGAAAATGACCAGTAGGGGGGCACACTGTCCTCGATATTATAGCAATATGAGAACTGTGTAGTGTGTCCATTCGCTACTCATTATTGCTGACCTAGGGTGATAGCGCAACGCGCTGCACACCAACGGTGGAACACTGCGTAAGTTGATTCATAATTCGGGGTTTTTGGAGTGTGTTTTCAACGCATGTGGAGCGGCCGGGCAGAACACCAGTCTAACACCTCGAGCTCATCTGAGGACGACGACAACGTCGAAACGTCAGGCCAATAATAAAGCTTCCACCTAGAATCTTCGTTGGCAGAAGAACACACTGAAATTTACATCATGAGAATGCCGAGGTTTCAGATGAGAGAACATGGAGTTTACTGAACCCCAAAAGCTTTTCACTGTAGAGGGTTGGAGTTTTAATCAGAATTTTTTGAACAGCGTCCTTGCTGAACTGCTTGCTGTGCTCCTTTTCCACAGTCTCTTGGATTTCCATCGCTATATGTATGTACATATCGGGTTGTCACATAAGTTCTGTCCGATTTTCGACGGCAACTTTACGATGTGACATCTCAGCAGAAAATAAAGTTTATTAGTCAACGTAAAAACCCTTACAATCAGTGCACAACTGCCAAAAATATACAAGAGCATTAATTCTATTTCGGAAGAAATCTGAATTCCTAGAAGCAATGAAACATTTAGAGGCAATTTCGATATCTGCTGTTTTGGAAACGTTTTTATCCCTGAGGAAACCATCGAAGTGTTTGAAAAGATGAAAGTCCGTCGGAACTAGGTCCGGCGAATAAGCGGAATGCGGGAAAACTTCATTCCTCAACGAATTTAATTTTTGGATGGTCAGATGCTATACATGCTGACAGGCGCTGTTATGAAGAAAGATCGGTCCTCTTCGATTCACCAGTGCAGGACGCATTTCAAGCGACCTTTGGTGAACCACGTCTAATTCAGGACAGTACCTCTCCGCCGTAATGGCTTCACCAGGCTTCAAGAAACCGTAGTGGATAGTGGATAGTACCAGTTGTAGCTCACCAGACAGTGAGCATGACCTTCCTCGGATGGAGACTAGGTTTGGGAAAGTGTTTCGGTGGTTCTTCCTTATCCAACCATTGCGCTGATCTTCTTCGATTGTTGTACACAATCCATTTTTTGTCACAGGTAATTAGGTACCTGGTCAAGAAACAGATCGCTTTCGCTCCTTATAATAAGTGAAGAACAGATCTCCAGACGACATCGGCTGCTCCTCAGTGAGTTCATGGGGCACCCACTTATCCTGCTTTTTCACCTTGCCTATAGGGCTCTAAGTGCTTAGAAATGGTCACACAACTGACCTGAAGCTTTCTCTCTACCTCACGCACCGTCCTCCGTGGATGGGGTTCTATCCTTTCTTTCAAATGTCCCTTATCACATTTTGGTGGTCGTTCTTAACGGTCTCCGTCTTCGAGATCCAAATCTCCAAAACGGAACTTCTGATACCATCTGCACATAGGGCGTTTGTTAGCGGAGTCCTACCCCCCATGCCATCCTGATGTTTTGAGTTGTCTCGCTCACACAGTGGCCAAGATTGAGCTCTTGAAGCATTATTACCCGAAGTGCATTTTTTCTATGGGTTCGTCTTCTTCTTCTTCTTCTTCAGCGTTTGTCCCGCATCGTAGCGGGGTCCGCTATTCTGGTGTTATGACGCCACCTTTAACGATCCAGCGCTAGATCAGGGTAAACACCAATAATCTTCAAGTCCGCATGTAACGTATCTAACCAGCGCTGCTTCGGGCGCCCTCTAGGCCGCTTTCCTATTACCTCGAAGTTAAGGCCTATCTTGCGGACGCTGTCTTCCTTTCCACGCAGAACGTGGCCGTACCATCGCAAGCGAGCTTCGCGCATCTTGTCAGCTATCGGCGCGACACCGAACTTCTGCCGAATAGCATCGTTTCGGATGCGGTCCATGCGCGTGACTCCAGCCGTCCAGCGCAGCATCTTCGTCTCCATGACGCTGAGGCGCGCTTCAACTTCCTTGGTCGCAGACCAACACTCAGCGCCGTACATCGCTACTGGCCGGATGACTGCTCTGTATATCTTCGACTGCAAGCGCTCCGGTATCTTCCTATCGCAGAGCACCCCAGTCAACGAGCGCCACCTGGACCAAGCTTCACTCACGCGTGAATTCACTTCAGTCATCAGATTGCTATCGGATGCTACTGCTGATCCCAGGTACTTAAAGACCGCAGTGCGTGGAAACTCGATGCCGTAAACCTTGATGGAGCTGGACTCAATAAAGTCCGTCGTTAGATATTCGGTCTTCTTCAATTTGACTCAAAACCGCTCCAAGTGATCACACCAAGCTTCACCTCTCGCTCGAGTTCATCTTTATCTTCGCTAGCGAGCATCACGTCATCAGCATAAGCAACGTCAAAGGGACGGGGTTCTGAAGATCTCGTGTGATGGCATCCATGACGACAACAAAGAGGAGTGGGGAAAGCGCAGAACACTGATGTACCCCGACAGAAATGGGAAACTCCATCGAGATTCCAGCTGCAGCTTGAACTCGACTCTTTGGACAAGAGTAGAAAATTCGCTCCCACTCTATGAGCTCTTCAGGAACTCCATGATGTCGCAAGGCGTACCATATCACTTCACGCGGTACGCGGTCAAAGGCCTTCTCCAAGTCGAGGAAGGCGATATGCACTGGCTTCTGTTTCTCGCGATGCTTTTCTATCAGGAGGCGGGCGGCGTGTATGGCATCAACGGTGCCACAGCCAGCCACGAAGCCGCACTGATTGCTGGAAAGCTGGACGATGTCCCGAATTCGTCTATCGACAATTCGCTCAAAGATCTTCATGCTGTGCGAAAGCAAGCGAATCGGACGGTAATTGGAGCAGTCTGCAGGACTGCCCTTCTTCTTCCAAATCGGGATCGTCGTACTTTGGCGCCAACACTCAGGCACCTTTTTCTCCGCCACATCCTGATTAAAGAACTTCGCCAACCACTCAGCAGGGTACGAGTACTTGGACTTCCACAAATCAGCTGCCACGTCATCGGGCCCAGTCGCTTTGCCTGGCCCCATCTTCTTCAAAGCCGCTTCAATCTCCTCCACGGTGATCTTCTGAAAGGGGCCGTGAGTTGGAGCCGTTGAAGGGATGGCTGGATGAGGGAACCCTACCGTAGAGATTTCCTCAAAGTAATCGCGCCATCGCTTCAATGCCTTCTTGCGGTCCGTAAGGAGATGGCCGTTCTCATCATTGATGCCGAAGAACTTCTCGATGTCCTCGGTCTGGCGATGGCGATTCTTTGCAAGTCGGTACAGATACCGCTCACCATCGCGAGTCTCGAGCTTATCGTTAACATCTCCATAATGAGTGGCTTTCGCAACAGCCACGGCCTTCTTTGCAGCTTTCTTCGCTTCTTGGTACTTCCGCCAGTTATCGGCTGTCGTTTCGCCGAGAAACACGTGATATAGCGTCTTCTTCTCTCGACTTTGGCTTTCAGGTCATCTGTCCACAGCCAGGCCTGCTTGTCGACCTTCCTTCGTCCAGGCTTCGTGATGCCGAGCTCCGACCGTGCGGCGTGACGAATCGCGTCGGTGGCCTTCTCCCAAGTTTCGTCGATAGTTGTCACTGTCGGTAACCGCACGCGAGAAATCACAGCTGCTTCCTTCTCTTTCATTCGCCACCACTTGATTCTTGGTGCACCGCATCGCTCGACCTGCTTCAGCCTCGGAGGGGCGATCTTTAAAGTACAGATCAGCGGTCGATGCTGTGGGGCGACCGTCTCATACGGCACGACCTTCGCGTCTGTGACAAGACTTCGGTCTCGATCCTTCACAAGGACAAAGTCTATCCGAGTCCCGGTGTTCCCGCTATAGAACGAGATGAGGTGGGAATCGCGTTTGCGAAATACGGTGTTCACTATGGCGAGGTTGTGCGATTCCGCATATTCAAGGATACGCTCACCATCTGCGTTACGCGACCCGTAACCGAACCCATCATGACAGCCGTACCCGTCTTTCGTCGTGCCGACGTGCCCGTTGAGGTTACCAGCGACTATGATGACATCTTTCGACGGTACCTCTGCTGTCTTCTCATCAAGCAGGCTCCAAAACTCCTCCTTGGCTTGATCCGAGCAGCCAGTCTGCGGAGCATACGCAGAGGAGAAGTGATACAGTCGCTCCTTCGCGGCGACAACGATCCTCATCAATCGATCGTCAAAGCGCTCGACGCTTACAATCGAGTCACGAAATCGTTCGGAGACGATTATTCCGACACCACTGGTGGTTCTGGGACTTCCACATAGAACGGCCTTGAAGCCTCGTCCTATGTCCCTTGACTTGCGGCAGAACCACCTCGTCTCCTGCACCGCACAGAAATCAACTCTTCTACGCTCCAGTGCTTCAACCAACTCGCACGAGCGGCCCGTCAACGTACCCACATTCAGCGTAGCCGCGCGGGTCCTGCTTACCTTACGGGACTTTCGGACTAACTCAGTTGCCCCCCGATGCCGTCCTCGCATCAGGGACCATCGCATACTTTTCACACTCGCCGGGCTTTGCGAGTGCGCGTCGGCTCCCGCGGACGCCGTAGCACTATCTCGATAAACCTGAACAGTCATACACCATGTGATGTGACATGGGTCTTCGTAGGCCGGCCTGTCACAAGGGCCTGTCGCCTGCAATCGAATGTCCGCGATCGGCTTAGCTCGCAGAGCGAACAGTTTCCAGTGGCACCACGTGGAGGATCGGACATCGCCACCTCTATGGGTTCGTCTAGCACCTTAAATGATGCAATGTCCACGACTTTTTAAAAACGGTATACCGGTTTTTTATAGTACGAAACAAGCGCTACAAAACGGCATACAATTATGTACAATTAGTTTCTCTATTCATGAAAAAAAAACACAAAATAACGCCTATCGGAATCGGTACAGAACTTATGTGACAACTTAATAGCTCGTAAACAAGGTGTGGTGTTTATATCCGGATAAACTAAACTTTCTCTTGTTAAATAAATTAAATAACGATGAAACAGATTTTTTTTAGCACACAAACGGAGGAATATCTCGAGAGTAAAATAACTCAATATATCTCCCGCCAGCCGCAACGACCGCCTGCATTCATGGACTGAAGCGATCGCACGCTGTCTTTAAAACAGCGCTGTCCTAGTTTGTGAATGCTGATCAATAGCGGTGCGAAGAGATGTGGCAGTAGAGTGCTTCCTCTTGCTAGCGACCCATTCAACTACGCTGCAGGCGTGATACTCCAGGAGACTCAAATCCGGGCGACTCGGCTGCCAGAGCACCTTACAAGGGAGGTCAATAAACGTCCCGTGGCAGTTTTAAAAGTGACCTATTGAGGGCTGTACGGCACTGTATGGGAAGCATCGTAGTGGTTTTCAAATTTCCTGCGGACATCTGGGCAGGTCAAAAATTGCAAAAAACTGTTGCACTTCAGTGCGGGCCGATAAAACAAAACTGGCGCCTGGATCCGCCATGTCGTGATTAAAATCTAACCTGCAAAAGGTTTGGGGCTGGAACAGTTGCGCAATTACAGCGATTTCTCAATTTGCTGGTTAGCGATACAGTAACCGAGGTGGAACATTAGGGTGCGCCGCTCACCACCAACGCAGCAGCAACTGGATGGCCGAGTGGCTGTCGGGGGTTCGGATGCGGAGGTTGCGCTGGTGCATTGCTGGCCTTGCTCGATCCATTTTTGTCGATGTAAAGTGTATCTTGACCACGATGGTGTACCATGCTGACATTAGAACATTAGAACTGAGAGATTAGAACATAATACGTAGTTCGATTGGTCATGGAGGAGAGCACGCGACTTTTCTTTGCCTACAAAATAGATAACTTCACAATTCCAAAGATCGAGGAAAAATATTTTTATTTTAATTTTCTTTATTATTTTTATTATTTATTTATTATTTATATTCATATTTTAATCAATTATTTAATTAATATATTTGTTTGATTTTTTTGACCCCTCTTCGATCTCAGGAGAGAAAGTGTAACAGTATCAAACTGTCTTCTTCATGCTCAACCGTCCATATTGCTGGTGATCTCACGGCCGTCACATACAGCAACCTTCTCACTGTTGCGAGAAGACGTGATACCACCCACATCATCGTCGTCGTCCGGCAAGCAGTCTAAATCCTGCCCTTTGTTAAAGTCAATCTAGCATTACGAATTAGAGAACGCCAATGCAATAAACATCAATCCCTTCTTGAGATGCGCCACGCATCCCACTTGTGCCAGACATCGTGGAGAACGTTTGAATGGTCATTTCACCTACATATATATTGGCTTGCGATGGGAAGCTGATGAAACAGTCAGTGTTTTATTCTTCTCAAACAATCCTGAAGCCAACTCACCGACGCCAAAAGGATGGAAGGCTTGGTTGTACTTGGGGGGGGGGGGGCAAATCCGAGCTATGAACCTCACATCGGGTGCACGCACAGCTGGCGCCTTTTTCGACCGTGCCTGCTCCCATTTGGAATTGATTATCGGGAAACAAATAACAAAAAATTTCTGTTGAGGGTGTAACGCTTTTAAAGAAGTGAGACGACAATCAATAATAATTGTGTATTTGGTGGTTCTATTTTTACCTACAGTTAATGCAACATTGCAATGCTCTGCCGGAGAACGATTTTTTTAATAAGAAATGTGGCCAATTGTGTAGTCACAATATGACTTCTGAGACATCCTATCCTACAATTTATAAAAGAACTAAGCTGAACCACCACCCACCTTGCCTGTCTGCCCGGTGTCGACGGAACAGTGCTGGCTGTAGATCTTTACCAGCATTGTCAGAATCTACCCATTTGATGAAGTCGGGCAGAATATACTGGCCGATGGACAGCAAGAGGACAACACAGGAATGCTTACGTTACGTTTTCGACAGAGCTGTTGAACATTGCCGGAATCCCCTCGTCGGTTGGTAGGAATATGTATCTCAAAAAGTATATTCCTCTTCTTGAACCGTATATTTATGTATTCCAGCTCGGAGCCTCGTACTGGCTCCTATTTGTAGCGTGTGTCTTCTCGCTCGTTACGGTGGCTCTAATCGGCACCGCCTCGAAAAAAATACGGCACCACGACTGCAACTACTGAGAGAATGCTTTCCAGAGTGGGCAAAATTCCCTAGTGTATGTTCCTGTGAAACAAATTATTGTGATTTTGTCTTTATCAAATTGAAAAGACTGAATGCAAGGAATAGCTGTTCTTCCAAACCGCAGAAGGGATTCCCTGCCAAATTCCTAGAGTTTCTGCCGAAAACAGAAGTCTGACCTCTGACCGCATGTTAGAGTTCCATCTCCGACGCCAAGAAACAATGTTCAACCGCCGAGGTGGACTGAATTTTTGAAAAGTATTCACCTGTGTCACTTGGTCAATCGTCGTTCCGTTGATCACGGAGTTGGTAGAGAGGGCGCCAGCAGCGTCTCCATCTGTCCCTGTATTCTGCCAAAATGCTCCAGTGATTCCTCGTCGCCTTGGGGACACGACGAGCCTCATATCATTCGATCAGTGTTTTCAAATAAATATTATGTAGGAGAAGTGTCTTTGAAAATATTATCCAAGAAACGTATTAACGTCATTGGTCCATGTATGGAAACGGACTGTGAGGAGCCTGTAGCCTTTATACGCTGCTCGTATTGTGCCCAGTGGTGCTTCATGCACCTTGAACCTGTGTATCACTGATATAGAACATTTCTACATCATCACATTGAATACCGCAGCACTCAGCAGGAAGATTAGACATAAAAACGTCTGAAAATGGTGTAGACGTCAGAATCCCCAACTCTCAACAAGTCAGTCGAAATGCAAAAATGCAGAGCGCACACGAACCAAACCGCAACCTTCCTCGTATGAAGCAACCCCACCTCCACTTCGCTACGAGCCGCTTGCCGGCAGAGGCATCGCGGGCGTACAAAACCCCCAAAATCGTGATGTACCGTATTCCATTGTGACTTCAAGGATCCCCTACTCCTTGGGTTTAACGACTTGGTAATAGTAACTGAGAGGTGAGCATTATCCCTATATGACTCGCTCCCCCGTTCAGAAATACGCTTCAGACCCTTCTCATGTGAGAGAAGATCTCCGTATTTCCGATCTTCTTCGTACATAGTTTGAGAGCCAGAAACGCTCTCGCATGGGATGAATACTATACTTCGGACCGAATCGAATAATTTCGAATGAATATTCGAATAAATTCGAATATTCGAATATTCATTATTCGAATATTCGGTGAGGTCCAAAATTCGAATATATTCATTATTCGAATATTCGATGAGGCCAAAAATTCGAAAATATTCATTATTCGAATATTCGCTGAGGCCCAAAATTCGAATATATTTGTTATTCGAATATTCGACAAGGTCCAAAATTCGAATATATTCGTTACTCGACTATTCGACGTGCCCCAAAATTCGAATATATTCGAATATATTCGACGCTACTGAGATAGACTACTGGGAGTCAGTTTTTGCGCCTTCTGGATATAACTCGCCTAAAGTCAAGTATATGAAAAACCAAGGATATATTTGAGCTCAGCAGCTCGAGCTATATCGTTTGGTATACATATTTCATATGGAGCCATGAAATTATTCGAGATTGGAAACATGTTTAATTACCCAAGCGAAGGCCGACCAATGGACTTGAGGAACATGAACGATGCGGCCAAGGTCGACCTCTGTCGAAAGTACTTCATCGACCATCGTCGGTTTGTTTGGTCTACCGTTGGTGTGGCTTAGGAACACATTCTGGTTCCCTGGTTAAGGCTTTCTTCGACCGCAATCACCGGCCACCAATACCAATCGGAAGTATGTCACGCTGAGTGCCAAGGAGCGATCTTCTGGTTAATAGTAATATGTGTCTGGGAGACCATCTTTCAGTCGTACCGTTCGAAAAGTGTCGCATGGGCGGACTATTTGACATTCATCTTCTCAGTCGGAAGGGTATAGACTGGCTGCGATCTCACCACAAATCGCAGCATCATTCGTCCTTCTCAAAATCCTTTTCTGTGATTCACTTGTAGGAGACCTTATTTCTCAGCTTAACGACGAAGTGTTTCCTCACTCAATTGTTGTTTTTTTCTTGTCCGGGTTTGTAACATAAAACATCATATACATATTAGCATAATGCCTTTAAATAACATGTCGTTTTTGAGATTACGTTTAGTTCTGTATTTGCTTTACGAGGGTCATTAGAAGCCGTAGAATATCTACATTTTGAACCAAAGTATTCTTTATTGATAAATTTTGTGGCTAGAAGCCGTAGAATGTTTACAATTTCAATCAAAGTATTCGCTATTGACAAATTTTGTGGCACTATTTCAGTTGTACGATACGGTCGGAATTCATTAAGATTACAAGAGTTTGGATTTGAAAATTGAAGACACGATCTTACAGAAGAATTTAGAAAAGGCATTTAGCCTAGGGCTCAATTTGACTTTCATTTCAAATACATCTGTCGTATACTTCGGATCGAATAATTTCGAACGAATAAATTCGAATATTCGTTATTCGAATATTCGGTGAGGCCCAAAATTCGAAAATATTCATTATTCGAATATTCGACGACGCCCAAAATGCGAATATATTCATTATTCGAATATTCGACAAGGTCCAAAATTCGAATATATTCATTATTCGAATATTCGACAAGGTCCAAAATTCGAATATATTCATTATTCGATTATTCGGTTTTTCGTGAAACCGAATATATTCGATTATTCGTTTATTCGAAAATTTTTTGGAAGGACACAAGTATGATAAATACCCGCAAATTAGGTGGGCCGACGTTACATGATGGGTGTCTCCGACTTCCGCTGAACGAGGCCACTAACTGGATCGCGATGTCCAGCGATGTCAGAAGAACGCCAGGACGCTCACCAACGAGTCGATCGAACTTTTTTGTCAAGACCATAAATAAATAAATAAACGCCCGGAACGACCGATGTGACGCTCGTGTCCCTCGAGCGAGGGGTGTATTGGATCACTGTGGCACGCGCCAAGGACGCAGGGAGAAGTTGCTCGTACCAGCTCAAGCGACTCGACGTCCAACGTGACGAGAGGTGGCAAGTGTTATTTAAGAAAAGGTGCTCAGGTAATAATGTTCACATAGATCTGGACCATTGTCTGCCGGGGTAATCTAATGATGGATTTTTCGCCAGCAACGAACGACTTAGTCTACACTTGAGCAACTTTTTCTGCTGTAAGGGCGAAGGAAAGGTTCTTATTCGAGAAAAGCGCTTTAGATCTTGACCGTGTAGATTTTGTTTTGGCTCTTCTTTCGATTTCTTCAAGATTAAAAAAAGCGTTTAATTTGTTCCTCTCCCCGTGTTGTTTATATTTCTACATCGTGTAACACGATCTGGCCAATTAATTCAATAAATAATGCCTTTCAGATGACAGAAGCAGACGGCAGAACACATATTCGTTTGGCTTATTAGGACCCGTTAATTCTTCGACGCCGAGCGACTCGACGGCATGCATAATGGCCAAATTGATCGCGTTGCCCGATCAATATGGCCACAATACGTGGCGTCGCGTCGCTCGGCGTCGACGTATAAACGGGCCCTTGAACGTAACGGCTAGTTCCTTAGCTGGCGACTTTGAGCAATTTCGTGCAGAAATCGCGTTTCTTCTGGCAGGCTTCTTTTCGCTGAAGCGTCATGAACTTTGAAACGAGAAATAATGAAAATGATGGTCGACGGCAAGAATGACTCATAATGTTCGAACGTTCTCAGTGTCTTAGAAAATGGTGACACAGCAGTCAACAGAATTCAAAGCTGGTTATAAGCGCAGTTCGTGGGCAAAGTGTCGCTGGTTCGTCAGTGCATCCTTCCCTCTTTCAGCTTGTTCTTTTTCGTAATCTAAGCATGCATTCAATGATGAGACTGCTTATTGCGTCCACTGTCTGCGCAATGTTGACGCTCTTCTTGCTGAGTTTGTGCATTTCCACTCAAGGTCAGTATATAATGCTGTGCAGAAAATATTCCAGGATAAACAATTTTTTCACCATGCGTTAAAAATCCTGTTTTAATTTCTTTCTCTACCACTTATGGTCCCCACACACTTCTGCGTCAACGCCGCTATGGTTCAGGATAGGGCAGGGACGCCGCCGGCGGTGAGCTCTGCGCCCCTGCCCTATGGCCTATGTCATACCATCGCTCACACCGAGCGAAGCCTAATGATAGGCTCCAATATCGACTCATCGCCTCGAGCGATCGATATGGGGGCTTATCGTTAGGCTTCGCTCTGGGTGAGCGGTGGTATGACATAGGCCTATGATTAAGGATAGGGCAGCGGCAACACCGCAGAAGTGTGCGGGGGCCTTTAGGCTGCGACGTGTATATAACTAGAGTTTCAGAGTGGACCTATGCACCAACATCAAAAATGCCTGTCAGCATAAACGGATCGCGAGAGTCAATTCCGTGGAAATGCGTATTTGACGGCTCGTGTAAATTGAAATTCTGGAAAGTGAGTTGAAAAGCTAGCTTCAGTGGACAAATGCTTTGAACAACGAAAATAGGATTGGACTCCATTCCAGATGGAGAGTGAATGGTTAACTGCATGCTCCGTCCTGATGCCGCTGGCATTGGCCATCCAGTTCATCGGAATTATTCTTGGCATCACAGCTTTGTTAGTCAAATGTTTTGCTTCACGCCACTTGCCTACGTCAACGGGAAGCTAGCAATTGTTCTGGTGTGATCCTCGTCTTCACGAGAAAAACAGCAAAATATTCCCCAGTCTGGAAAAACGGAACTGAGACCTTGGGCAAATCACCACCTATATATAAAAGAGTTTGTCCGTGGAGTGATCTAACCGAAGTGAGCTACGCCGCATCATCCACAGCGAGGGCGGTCGAATAATCTAACCGAAGTGAGGTACGTCGCATCAACCACAGCGAGGGCGGTCGAATGATCTAACCTATGTGAGATATCACCACTATCACCATCGCCATTGCCACCCTATATACAAAAGAGTTTGTCCGTCGAGTGATCTAACCTAAGTGAGATACGCCGCATTATCCACAGCGAGGGTGGTCGATAATCTAACCTGAATGAGGTACCCCTCATCATCTACAGCGTGGGCAAAATTTGCTATTGAACGCGGGATTTTGTTGCAGCAGGAGAAACGCAGCCCTTTACTGCTTAACACAACAGCATCTATGCGCGTTCCTGAGTGTCCATATTCAGAAGCCGACTTCGTGCCATTAGCATGAAAAGGCTACTAAAGGGGTAAGAGTAGAAGGGAGACTTTGAGGGTGGAGAACCGACAGTGTTCAGGAGGCAGCGACCAGGAGGAGCATCGGGATGGTCGATGGGGGGAACAAGGAAGCAAGCCAGGAGGTGGCACCAAGAAGCGTTTAGGCAATATGTAGGGATCACTAGGGAGTTACCAATCAGGGGAGGGGACAGTAAGGAGGATCAGCAAGGGGATCCATTACCATTAAGAGAGACCGGATTTGGAGGATGTGACACCTATGTCACACAATGGGCGTTCGTTCGCCGTTGTCGTGTCGTGAGCGTGGGAGGCCTACTTAATTGGGGCAGAGTAGTAGTAAAGATCCCGAGGGGGGGGGGGGGGGGGAGGAGGAGGAGCAGCCTACCTGGAAGAAGAGACCTGGAAGGGAACCAGGATGGGGAACCAAAAAGAAGGGCTCCGTAAGGGAATTCATACGGAGAGCAAGGAATCTGCCATACGCATAGCCTCTTCATGCTCGACACAGCGGCGACTGCGCGCGCTTCTGAACTTCTCGATCCAGAAGACGTGCCCACTGCGTCGGGCAGCAATGATTCCTGATTTTGAATACGTATCACCGACCGCGCCGTGAGCATGGGAAGACCACTAAGGGGGTGGTGGAGAAGGGCGGTAAGGGGACCTCTATGGTGGACCAGGAGAGCGACCAGGAAGGAAAGAAAGAACCTGGAGGAGCGGCCAGGACGGGGAAACTAGCAAGAGGAGACCTGTATGTGTCAATAGTGGAAACAAAGAAGTGGGCCAGGAGTTGGGACCAGGAAGGAAAGAAAGAACCTGGAGGAGCGGCCAGGACGGGGAAACTAGCAAGAAGAGACCTGTATGTGTCAATAGTGGAAACAAAGAAGTGGGCCAGGAGTTGGGACCAGGAAGGTGGGGACTAAAGAAGGGTAGAGAAGACCAGTAAACGCGGATAAGTAATTAGATCCAGTAAGAAGAAGCGAGTGAGGGGAACCTGGCTTCGGAAGGCATGTCAACGACAACTTGAAACGCTAGCTGTTGGGCATGAGAACGATTGCGGAGGAACAACCTGAGGGATAGAAGTACTGCGCAGCACAAACCAGTGACATTACTGGCCGGTCAGGAAAGAATGTCTATGATGAAGGTACCGAAATGGTGAAGTGCTTGATGCCGATAAAATACGCACCAAGTCTTAGATGCTAGCGAATTTTATGTTTTACAAAAACTACTTTCCACTCAGTCAGTGATGCTACAAAGTCGCGCGAAGCGCGCAAGTGCGAGACACGCCGTTAGGCGTGTCGGAGCACTTGTATTACATATTGCGCTTCAGCTTTGGAAAACCGAAAATGGGGGACCCTTAACACTTTACAAGTGCTCCGTCACGCCTACCGGTGTGCGTCGCACTTGCGGTCGTCGCGTGATGTTGCAGTATCAGCTAAGGGTAATCACATCAAGCTACATAGCTGCTCCACTTGTGCAGGTTTCTTCCCTTCCTAGCACTACAAAATGTAATATTTGAGAACCCTATTATGTTCCAACCTTGCCCTACCTTTCTTATGATCAGGAGAGTAGTTCTGCGGTATGGAGCCATTCAGACCTCCTCCCCCACGGGAGGCGGCAGGGATACTCAAAATGACGCGTGCGGTCGCGCTAGCGTGCGTCTTCCCGGCCGGGGTCGGGCTGCCGCGCTGGTGAAGAGGACGAGATTCACGCAAACGCGCGAGGCGAACTGGAGCGCAAAAGCATGCCGACAACCTCAACTGCACTGTTTTTGCCGACCCAAAAGTGAGAAGGCAGTTGAATGCCGAACAGGACAGATGTAAATTGGCGAAGGTTGATTGATCAGAAAGATCAAAAAGTAGTAGATAGACTGATCGACAAAAAGAGAAATTGCGTGGCGACTTAATCACGAGAAGACACCGAGGGGCAAACGATTTTTTGCAAGTTTCGCGCAGCACGTTTCAAATGGGAGAAAGAATTATTGCCACTTTTAAATTAAATTGTTTATTGAATAAGAGGATTCAAGTGCATCAAGCTTCGTCCTCCAGGGTGATGCGTTCAGAAAGGTACAATGTGTTCTTTGGAGCTAAATGTATTCAAAATTATTGAAACTGAGGAAACCATATTGACGATAACTCCTTGCTTTTCTTTTTCATAACCTAAGCATGAGTTAATATTGCGTATCATCATTTATTACATGGAGAATCCATGTGAAAGTTGCCGAACAAACTAACAGACACAAACAAGGCGTACACAGCACTAGTACGAAGTGAAAAAAAAGAAACGCATGAACAAAAAAAAAGAAAAGAATAAAAGACAAATCAACACAACAAAAGTGAGATGGACGGCAAACCAATTTTATGAATTGGAATAAATTGGAGGTCTAGCAGGAGAGGTACTTGTCCAAGAAGGCTTCAAAAGGAGATAGTTTAACAGGTATAAGATGCTTTTGCTGAGTTCGTCAAATTGGGAGCCAGCTCGGTTAACAAAAAAGCGCTTCGTTACATTTTTTTTACTCCGGCAAGAGCTAATCTGCGAGTGCAACCCCTAGCGGTAGAGCTCCCAAAACAGAACAACGTGTTAGGTTTTAAACGTGCAAATCCAAATATCCTACTACAGTACCGGACGCGTCTTCTGAATAGACGCCGAAAAAACCGCACTTTTGCGGTTTTTGCGTCTTTTTGCTATAACTCACCCAAAGGTCATCCACTTGAAAAACGAAGAATACATTTGAGCTCAGGAGATCGAGCTCTATCGTTTGGTATATACATTTCATATGGAAGATCAAAAATGGCCAAAATTGAAAACTTGCGCTCCATTGAGAAGGCCGGCCGCGGACGAGTTGTCGGCCGCAAGGCGTCAAAAACCGTTGCATGGTCACAATTCCTCTAATATGAGGTTTCTTGAGAAAAGGTTGGTACCGTTCGATTCGTCTCCTCGAGATCTACACAACCATATATACAGCTTCGCCAAACCACCGCATTTTCGCAGTGGGTGGTCAAAAATGACGGGGGCAGACTTTTTGCTATTGGAGAAGCTTATATTCCAGGACTTGTATGCTCAAGGAGCTCCTCAAGATGGCGTAAAGTGCTTTGTAATGCCAGGCATCCTCCGAGAGTGCGCCGTGAACAATGCATATGGGATCGAACCTTTCAATCGAGGGGGGGGGGACAGTTTGTAGAGTGAGCATTTAGGGAGCTTTATGAGAAATTCTCAGCTGCCCTACTCAGGAATTGCTGTACTCTGTTCCGGCGAGACTTAGGAGTGCGCCGGGAGCAATGCATATAGAATCGAACCTATCAATCGAGTGGGGCAACCGCTCGCAGATTGCACGCGCGGGCGTTTTCAGAGCGTAGTAACTCTGTCAAATTCGAATCGTTTCGGCTGCAACTCCTGGATCTTGTAGTCAGTAGAACGGTTTAGTAGTATGCTGAAGTAGAGCGAGGTAGCTTAGGAAGAGGCAATGTTAAAGGGGTGCGAATATGAAGGTGAGGCTTGTGTGACGTATTTTTTTCGATTTCGGTGGACCACTGCGGGAAGACGCGGTAAGCTAAAAACCTCAAAACGCGTAGGCGAACAGGCCGTTTAGGATACTTTACGATTACATGCTCAGAGCACCTCAGCTGCCTAAACTGCCTTAGCTTCAGCTGCCAGTTTGAAGGGGCAGACGATAGCAGTTAGAGTTTCTTGCGCTCTTACTCGGCCAACATTGAGTTTTCGACACTCGCAATGGTACCACTCTGTTCACCATGAAAAGCGCTATCGAACGGTTCCAATTTCGACCGATTTCGGGAACATCGATTTTTTGACGGTTTCCCATCGAGGACGAGGCCGCTCGAGACGCGGCAGGCGGACGGTGACGTCATCGAAAACCGATATCTTCAAATTGTGCCATGCTTGACACCATTCGATAGAGCTTCTCATGCTGAATTGAAAGGTGTTATCAAGAGCAGACAGAACGGTAATCTGGGCGAGTAAGAGCGAGGAGAACATCGACCGTTGTTGTGCTAAACTGCACGCGCGGGCGTGTTCGGAGCGCGATAACTCTGTCAGCTTCAAATCTTTCTGGCTGGAACGTGTGAATTCCGTAGGCAGTAATATGGTCTAGTAGCGCGCTGAAACACAGCAATGTAGCTTATGACTAGACCAAGTTACAGTTCTGCGAAGATGCAGGTGAGGCTTGTGTGACACGACTTTTTCAGATTTCGGTCGACCGCTGCGGGTACACTAGGCGAGCTAACGGCATGCGAACTCGCGGACGATCAAAACAGCGAAGGCGCTTTACGATGATCTGCTCCTAACCCTCCAGCTGCCTAAACTGCCTTAGCCCCATCTGCCATTTTAGAGCGGCGGACGGCAGCGGTGAAATTTCTTCCGCCCTTACTCGCCCATGTCCGAGTTTTCGAGCCCCAGCCAGGGTACCATTCTGTTCAGCTCGAAAAGCCCTATCGAACGGTATCAATTTAGACCAATTTCGGGAAAATTCATTTTTTGACAATTTCCCTCGGGACGAGGGCGCTCTTCGTAGGGCCTGCCCGGACGATGACGTCATCGAAAGTCGGCGATTTCGAAATTTCCCAAATTTTCTTGTCCAAACTTCGTCCAAAAGCGTCTAGGGGGTTATTTGGGACGCTGATTACGAATCCAACGTCCGTTTTTGAAAATTCTGCCGATTTCGATAGGTTTTGGATTTTCTTCTGGATAAATGAGGATGGCCGAGTCAGGAACACCGATTTTGCTCAAACCTCGTCCAAGGGCAGGATTATTGAGGGGCCAAATACGGTGCCGAAGTCCATTTGGCTGATTATGGCAGGAGACCACCCATACCGATAACTGAAGGTGGTCAGTGATCCTGACCCTACCAAGGTCAAATGGCTGTAACATGCTCAAATCGGCAGGATTTTCAAAAACGGACGTTGGATTCGTGATCAGCGCCCCAAATAACCCCTAAACGATTTTGAACGAAGTTTGGGCAAGAAAATTTGGCCAATTTCGAAATCGTCGACTTTCGATGACGTCATCGTTCGGGCAGGCTCAGCGAAGAGCGATCTCGACCTCGAGGGAAACTGTGAAAAAATCAATTTTCCCGGAATTGGCCGAGATTGATACCGTTCGATAGAGCATTTCAAGCTGAGCAGAACGGTGCCATCTGGTGCTTCAAAACCTCAAATTTGGGCGAGTAAGGGCGGAAGAAACTTCGCCGCTGCCCTCCGCATCTCCAAAATGGCAGCTGGGACTAATGCAGGTTAGGCAGATGAGGAGCTATGGGCACTTCATCGTAAAGCAGCTTAACTGCTTTGACAGCCTACGCATTCGTAGGCAATTAGCTGATCGCGCGTCTCCACAGTGGTCGACTGAAATCGGAAAAAATCGTGCCACACAAGGTTTACCTACATTTTCGCACCGCAGTAACTTTGTCCATTCATAGGCTAAATTGCTATGTTTCAGCGCGCTTCTTGAACTTTTTACTGCTTACAAAATCCACAGGTCGCAGCCGAAAAGATTCAAACGTGACAGAGTTATTGCGCTCAGAACACGCCCGTGCGTCCAATTTAGCACAACAACGGTCTATGTTCTCCGTGTTCTTTCTCGCCCAGATAACAGTTCTCGCGACTCATAAACACCGTTCAATTCAGCACGAAAAGCTCTATGAAACGGTATCAAGTTCGACCCATTTCGGAAACATCGATTTTCGATGACGTCATCGTTCGTCTGGCGCGGCCGTCTTCGATGAGAAATTGTCAAAAAATGAATTTTCCCGAAATTGGTCTAAATTGATACCGTTCGATAGGGCTTTTCGAGCTGAACAGAATGGTACCCTGGCTGGGGCTCGAAAACTCGGACATGGGCGAGTAAGGGCGGAAGAAATTTCACCGCTGCCGTCCGCCGCTCTAAAATGGCAGATGGGGCTAAGGCAGTTTAGGCAGCTGGAGGGTTAGGAGCAGATCATCGTAAAGCGCCTTCGCTGTTTTGATCGTCCGCGAGTTCGCATGCCGTTAGCTCGCCTAGTGTACCCGCAGCGGTCGACCGAAATCTGAAAAAGTCGTGTCACACAAGCCTCACCTGCATCTTCGCAGAACTGTAACTTGGTCTAGTCATAAGCTACATTGCTGTGTTTCAGCGCGCTACTAGACCATATTACTGCCTACGGAATTCACACGTTCCAGCCAGAAAGATTTGAAGCTGACAGAGTTATCGCGCTCCGAACACGCCCGCGCGTGCAGTTTAGCACAACAACGGTCGATGTTCTCCTCGCTCTTACTCGCCCAGATTACCGTTCTGTCTGCTCTTGATAACACCTTTCAATTCAGCATGAGAAGCTCTATCGAATGGTGTCAAGCATGGCACAATTTGAAGATATCGGTTTTCGATGACGTCACCGTCCGCCTGCCGCGTCTCGAGCGGCCTCGTCCTCGATGGGAAACCGTCAAAAAATCGATGTTCCCGAAATCGGTCGAAATTGGAACCGTTCGATAGCGCTTTTCATGGTGAACAGAGTGGTACCATTGCGAGTGTCGAAAACTCAATGTTGGCCGAGTAAGAGCGCAAGAAACTCTAACTGCTATCGTCTGCCCCTTCAAACTGGCAGCTGAAGCTAAGGCAGTTTAGGCAGCTGAGGTGCTCTGAGCATGTAATCGTAAAGTATCCTAAACGGCCTGTTCGCCTACGCGTTTTGAGGTTTTTAGCTTACCGCGTCTTCCCGCAGTGGTCCACCGAAATCGAAAAAAATACGTCACACAAGCCTCACCTTCATATTCGCACCCCTTTAACATTGCCTCTTCCTAAGCTACCTCGCTCTACTTCAGCATACTACTAAACCGTTCTACTGACTACAAGATCCAGGAGTTGCAGCCGAAACGATTCGAATTTGACAGAGTTACTACGCTCTGAAAACGCCCGCGCGTGCAATCTGCGAGCGGTTGCCCCACTCGATTGATAGGTTCGATTCTATATGCATTGCTCCCGGCGCACTCCTAAGTCTCGCCGGAACAGAGTACAGCAATTCCTGAGTAGGGCAGCTGAGAATTCCTCATAAAGCTCCCTAAATGCTCACTCTACAAACTGTCCCCCCCCTCGATTGAAAGGTTCGATCCCATTTGCATTGTTCACGGCGCACTCTCGGAGGATGCCTGGCATTACAAAGCACTTTACGCCATCTTGAGGAGCTCCTTGAGCATACAAGTCCTGGAATATAAGCTTCTCCAATAGCAAAAAGTCTGCCCCCGTCATTTTTGACCACCCACTGCGAAAATGCGGTGGTTTGGCGAAGCTGTATATATGGTTGTGTAGATCTCGAGGAGACGAATCGAACGGTACCAACCTTTTCTCAAGAAACCTCATATTAGAGGAATTGTGACCATGCAACGGTTTTTGACGCCTTGCGGCCGACAACTCGTCCGCGGCCGGCCTTCTCAATGGAGCGCAAGTTTTCAATTTTGGCCATTTTTGATCTTCCATATGAAATGTATATACCAAACGATAGAGCTCGATCTCCTGAGCTCAAATGTATTCTTCGTTTTTCAAGTGGATGACCTTTGGGTGAGTTATAGCAAAAAGACGCAAAAACCGCAAAAGTGCGGTTTTTTCGGCGTCTATTCAAAAGACGCGTCCGGTACTGTATATATAAGCGAGAACGGTCGTTTGTCTGTGGATGAGTGAGTTTGTTTGTGTGTGTGTTTGTTTGCACAGAAGTGCTGGGGGAGTGTGTTGGGAGGAAGTGTGGGGAAGGGGGGGGGGTTGTAGTTTTCACCAGTTGTTAACTGTTGTGTAATAGTTGTCGACAGGCGTCCATGTTCAGACGACATGTCACCAATGTCGCGCAAAGGACGTTCAGGTTGAGAAGAGGTATCACCGATGTCGCGCAAGGGGTGTTCGGATTCAGTCGACGTGTCACTGATGTCGCGCAAAGCAGGTTCGTCCTGAGAAGACATGCCACCGACGTCGCTCATTAGGTGACTGGATTCAGAAGAAGTGTCACCATTGTCGCGAAAGGCCTTCCAGATTCAGATGCCGTGTCACTGATGTCGCGCGAAGCACGTTCGGGTTGAGAACACATGTCATCGACGTTGTTCAAGAGGGTCCGGGTTCGGAAGAGGTGTCACCGATGTCGCGCGAGGATTCCGGATTCAGACGACGTGTTACCAGTGAAGGTGGGACCAGTAATGGGAGACCGGTGAAGGATGGGGTTCCAGTAAGGGGAACCGATAAAGGGTTGACCAATAAAGGAGGGACCAGTGGAGGTGGGATCAACAATGGGACCTGTGAGGGGGGGGGGGGGGGGGAGAGATCCAGTGGAGGGGAACCGGTGAAGGAGGGGAGAGGGGTCCAGTGAAGAGGGACCGGCAAAGGAGGGGAGGGGTCCAGTGAAGATGAGACCGGTAGAATGTTGACCAGTGATGAGGGGATCAGGAGAAGGGGGGTCCAGTGAGGGTGGGACCAGTAATGGGGATCGGTGAAGGATAGGATGACCAGCGAAGAGGGGACCAGTAAAGGGAGGTGGGAGCAGTAGTAGGGACTGACGAAGGGGGATGGGGGACCAGTGAAGGTGAACCGGAAAAGGGCTGACAATAAAGGGGAACCAGTGATAAGGGGCCAGTTAAGGGGTACAGTGAAGGCGATGGACCTGCTTTGCCCTATTCCGCTATACCATTCTATATAGCAAAACCAGTTTTTTTAATGAATGAGAGAAGACCTAAAGAGGAGAAGAAGACGTTCGGGGTGTTCTATTCTGACACTTCAACGGCAAATCCCCAACCAGAAGTTTGGCGGCCGGTAGGCTGTTGAACGTCTGGTAGCTTTATAGACCATAATGTAGTCAAACTTCCGCCTCCTTGACGCTAGGGACTGTAAGCCAAAATTAAGATTTCTCGACTCACTATTTGGAATAGAATCATAGTTAAACCCTAGCGATCTAGCTATCAGCTTCCTTGTGAAGTTGCGCGTGCTTGCGCTGCGACAAAGTAAGCACTTCTGAGAATGAATTTCGTCTAAAGAACCCAGTAGCACCCCCCCCCCAAGACTACAACTGCATATATTTGTATTTAACATTTAACACACGTGAGAACTGCAAATGTCTGAGTAGATAGCGAAATTATTCGTCCAGCGGCAGATGACGTTGACAATTCTCTCAAAGCCTTACGAGAGTTTTACGAATTTACGTTTCTTGCAAGCTTGGATTAGTAACAGATTCAAATATCGAATGCAAAGAAAATTTTTCCCCAAAACACCCGTGAGAATATTCTTTAAATAATTTAAAAATAAAATAAAATGTCCACTCTGGTTGCAGTACCTCTCTGTGAGACTATACAATGTGGTAGAGTACACAGGAACTGTAGATCTGCCGATAAGACGTGAACTCCGGGCCTCTTGAGCCAAGTATTCTTCCTCCTGGCCCTCGAATAGGAGGTTTCACCATCAGTGAATATGCTAAATCTTCTCCTAACCAACTTCGCTCTAATTACACCAAATTCCCTCAGTTCAAAATATAGTTTTTCATGTGATTTGTGGTTTCTTAGAAGCAAAATTCAGAGTGTACGAAAGACTCGATAACGCCATTTTTTCTCAATCACCTAACATCATGATCCCTTTACTTCAGTAGCGTACTCTCACCCAATCACAAGCTGCAACCTTTCCTCCTAAGACTTCTTGTGAGTAAATTATAAGCTAGTTCTTGCTCTGACGGTCCCTATCTCTATCACTCCTCCGCTCATTTGTTGTAGTTTAGGAGCGTTCCACTGTTCCGTTTTCCTTGCGTTAGCTGCCTAGATACACTGGGACCCAAGCTCACGCTCGAGCGCCCCGAGGGCGCACAGAATAACTCGTACGTACTCCTGCTACGGCTAGAGGCGGCTCTGGCTGCAGCGCCGCACGCGACCGCACGCGTGGCTGCGGTTGAGTATCTCGCAGCCTCTCCCACCACTACGGCTCAACATCAGCATCATCTCCAGACGGTTCAGTTCACCCACCCTGATCAGGTGAATCTGGGAGAAAATCGATAATATCGGTCGATATTGATTCGTTCTGAGTTTACTTTCGTGTACAGCGACCTCGATTACCTCCAGGGCTGAATCTTCGGACCGCCTGAACGACAGCCACGACGACTGACAGCCACAAAAATCAATAATTCGGTAAATATTGATCGACACTTCGAAAAGAACTTCAGATTCGTGTTCAACGCCCTCGATTACCCCAGGGCTAAAGTCCACGACTCCAAATAGACATCTGGGTACTTTTCGCTAATTTCGCGCCCTGTAATTTCCTCCTCCCCTTTTCCCCCTATTTTACGACTAATCGTTTAGCGGATTTTTATATCATATGCTTATTAATTACAAATAAATAATAAAACAAAAGAAGCACAGAAAAGAAAGGAAGAAAAAAGGAGGAAAAATAATTATGGAAGTATGCAATTCTATACACCTTCGAAGAATTTTTTTCGTGCGTTTGAATGTTCGAAAATCAAAAAATCGCTTTATTCGGCCGCTCGAGTACTGCAAAATTTTAAAAACCCACACATCCTTTCGTTTGATCATTTTAAAACTTAAAAATTGATTCAGTTCGTTCTTTTACTTGAAACATAATAGAAATACCTGCTGTACTTGTCGGTGGCCCGCAGCTCACCTTTATTTGTCAACTAACTGTACTCATGCATGTGGAGGTATTCCAAATTTTCCAAAAAAAAGTTCTCTGGAAAAAATGGGTTGTTTATAGGTGACCTGTGCAAGGTTTTTTTTTCTTAAACTAATGCACACAGTTCCAGAAGGTAACTTTGTCGTTTGCAACTGCGGATAAGCGTCGGTCTAGCAGAATTCTCATCATACTCTACAATAACGCGTTAAGCAATGAGTCAGCTATCAATCGGCGCCGTTTCAGAAATTGGACATAAAATAGAGGGAAATTTGATGGAAAGTGGTGGGAAAATGGGGTAAATTACAAAAATAGCGGAAAATACCCAGACGTCTTCTACCTGCTTGGAAACTTCAGCCGTGGAAGTAATCAAGGTCGCCGAACACGAATCTGACATTTGTTTTTGTTGTATCGATCGCCGTCAATCGATATTGATTAAATTATCGATTTTTTGTGGATGTCGTTCAGGCGGCCCGAAACTTCAGCTTTGGGGTAGTCGAGGTCGCTGAACACGAATCTGGAGTTCTTTTTTGTTGTATCGGTCGCCATCAATCGATATTGATCAAATTATCGATTTTCTGTGGATTTCGGTGTCGTTTCGATTGGTCGATTGGCGAAAATAGGGGAAATTGCAGGAGCAAAAATAGCGGAAAATATCCAGACGTACTCTACGTGACTGGGGATTCAGAAGACGTGCCGAAGACGTCAATAAACGTGCCTGGGATTCAGAAGACGTGTAGAACACGTCGAACAACGTGCTTGGGGATTCAGTAACATCGTCCGCTAAGGAGGAGGGGGGGGGGGGCAGTAGTGGGGGCCCAGTTTCAGAAAGGGGACCAGTTATGGGGACCAGTACTAGTAATGGGGCACGAGTTCCACTAAAGGGGGACCAGTAGTGGGGAACAGTTCCGGTAAGGGAGAAAGGGGGCAGTATCCAGTAGGAGGGACCAATATTAGTAATATGGGACCAGGCCAGAGAGGGGTGGAAAGAAATTTCCGTCCAGCATAGTATTAGGAGCGGTGGGAATCTTGCGTCTGACAAAAAGGCTTTTCGTCGTGTTTCCAAAATTAAGCACACGCTTAGCACTTATCCAAAATGTCGATTTTTGCCTGAGGTTGACCGTTTGAGGACTAGGAGCGAAGGTGCCTGCAGTCAACGTGGCGCTAGAGTGAAGTGGGGGACCGTGCTTTAGGACATGGGGGGGGGGGGTGGTGGTCGAAGAACTTACCGGACGAAGGTACTGATTAGCACAAGCATCGACATCACTCAACCGTCTGAAGATGTTGAGCGTAGTGGTAGGGGGGGGGGGTTGGGCCTGGACTGCTTCAAACCGCCAAACTACTCTCCTGGAGTCAGGTTCATCAATCGCTTGCCAGCCGATAACGGTGAAAAGTACCGCGAAACCTGATGCTAATGAATCTCGGTATCTGGGGTTTGGCGGTACTTTTCACCGTTACCGGCCGATAAGCGGCTGATAAACCTGGCCCTGATCTTAAGGAAGGTAAAGCAGGGTTGGAACGTAATAAGCTGCATAAACAGAGCAGCTTGCTAGATGTGATTGCCCTCAGCTTAGTGATACTGCAACATCGCGCTCAAGTGCGAGGCACACCGGTAGGCGTGACGGAGTACTTGTTCAAAGATATGCACATCAGCGACATGCAATTATTTACTCCCAAGATTTCCTGCTGAGATTTCTCAAAACTCAGCAGTTTAAAGTGTTTTCAAGAGAAACAAAGAAACATGTAGATAAGAAAAGAAAAACTTTCCTTCCAGGTTGCTCACAAAATGCCGACGAGCTAGCGTTTATCTATTCTCCGCTGCTCAGATACTCGTCAGTGTCATCCTTGTGTTTGTCTTTATCGTACATGAAATAGAATACTTCAGAAATTCGAAAGAACACGGCGTTGAAGCAGGTGACTCGTTCCGCTGATTGGACTTGCTTATACCAACATTAAAGGCTGAAATATTCACTGACCAAAAGCTTTCTGAAATTGAAGCCGCAAATTATGTGAAGCTCTCCAAGAATGGCTCCCAATTTGTTTTCTATACTAAAAGATGCAGTATTCTGAAAAAATTGAAATTACAGTTGCAAAACGATCAATGATATACAATTACTTGAGACCAACATTTGTGGAGATTTGCCACAGAATAAAACGTTACCTGTCTAGTGTTCGCCTCGCCGCGCTTATTTCATTACATTACATTACAAAATTTTAGAGGAGGTTTTATGCACGAACAACCAACGAAGTTGACCTAGTATACAGAGTAAGGAAAATAGGAAAACCTAACTATTCATACTTTCCCTTGTTTTTTTTTCCATTGGTTTCATAGTTGTTTTCTAAACATTCGTCAGACTTTCGCTTTCTCTTTTTAAGCAATGCATTATTATTAAGGTGTCTGGAGGTTAGGGTGTCTGGTGTCCGTTATATTGTGCGAGAAAATGCAGGCATACTTAAAATGGGGAAAAAGGGAAAAAGGTACATCCAGAAGTATTTGATAGTATTCACCGACCAACTCTGGATGCCTTCTCCTCGACCTTTACCGTTTTCGTTGCTCCTCAGCTCTAGTCCAGAATAAGTTACTGTAACCAATAGAGAGCTCCACCCCTCCCCCACCTGCTTTTGATGGAACGTTCGCTTTCCCAAACGGCATTTTAACCTCGATGAAGCGCAACTCCGTCCAGAGACATAGACGCTGATAAAGCCTTTTGATCCTGACATCCTCGTTCTTTCAACGGTGCCCAGTTCTAGCCTTACGCATGAAAAGTTATGGGTTCTAAAGCTTAAGGTATATGGAGAGGACAACATCTATGTGCGGCTGCACTGTCCGTCAAATTCTCCTCAGATGTGGCTTTCCGGCAGTGTGCCATGAAGTTGTTTCAAGGCTTCTAACTAGCAGAGGTGTCGACTGAGAAACGAATTGTGTCAGATACCTTTAAACCGTGAGCGGACCACAAGTTCATCATAAACAGACAATTCCATTGGTTACCACTGGATCAGAAAGCATAGCCAGTTCCAAAGCGATGTGAACACGCCAAGAAGTGCACGTCTTTGGCGCCGTGTTTACTCCAGCCGTCGCGCAGCACGTTATAATGCAATTTTGTTCACTTGTGTAGCATAACAGTACCTGCTACAGTAATAATGAGAACTACCATTATTGATTAGGCCACGCGGCCTAACCGATAGTGACATTTATCAAGTGACGCGCCGCGGCGACTGGAGTATAAACGGAGCCTATTGCGATCGGAAGGGATTACGCTGGCGGAGAGCTGTTCCCGACACGGCCATTAGAAAGTGGTGGAGCATGGAACACACCGAGCGTTCATCGCGGACGAGGATTCCGGGTGCGATCGCGTATAAACACCCCCCCCCCCCGTGCAATCGATTCGGTAAGGTGGAGCGCGCTTGCGCACACCGCACATCGTCCGCTGCTGGACAGCGTTTCTAAACGTTTCTGAACGTCGGGATTCAGAAGACGCGCAGTCGATGTCGTCTAACTTTCCTGGGGATAAGGAAGGGACTCCAGGATGGGTGCTATCCAAGCTGCTCGTGTAGAAACTGCTTCTGTCGCTCAGGAAGAGCCCGCAGCTGGGTTCTGCGTCCGAAGAGGGCATACAGCTGGAAAATGCGCAGAAAACGCCAGCAAATTGAGTAAACGTCAAAACCCCTCAAATCTCAAATGGTCGAAAGATGAAATGCAACAATGCCACAACGCAGAAGACCCGAACCGCCGACCCCAATCGCGTGAAGTGACGCCACTACCCACTGCGCCCCGAGCCGCTTGGCTTCCATGCCATTGCGAGCGTACAAGAGCATACGAGAGAAGCAGTGCGCAGCTTCCGCGCTTCATCGCCAACACCCGACCGAATCCATTGCACGGGGGGGGGGGGGGTATTTTTAAACGAGATCGCCTACTACGATATTTTCGCTGACAGCAGCATTGTGGTGTCTACGGAACCTCTGCTAGCCAAGCAAATCCAGAAAATCAAGTCTGCTGCTGATGAACGGTTTTTTCGCATCTCTTCTCTTTCTGGAAGGCGATCTAGATGTTCTGCGTAATCGAATGAGAGACGAGTGGCTAACAAGGGAACTGTCTGAACGGTACGCCGGAACGGCAAGAACGAGTACAACAGGGAGAATAGGGATAGGGATATAGGGAGAATCTCCGTCCCCCGAAACAAATATTTTGTTTTTGCCGAATAACAGGGGGCAAACGAGTAAGAGGGTGTAATGGCTAAGGATCCGCAGAGCGAACTCTTCAGGGCAGCGCAAGATCCCGGTGTCGTGGACTTGGTGGCGCAGTGGTAGAGGAGCTGTCTGATGTTCGTGAGCTCGAGGGTTCGGTTCCCATGCAACGTTCCGTTTTTGCACTTTTACCATAGTATCAAATTTCCCTAGAGATTTCCATATCTGAACTTGTGTTTGGCATCACACTTCCTGCCCAGTGGTACTCCGCTGCAGCCCAAGCCTGGAATACAGTCCACTTTCCCCAGTTCTTAAACTTGTGTAGTATAACAATTCTAGTATAGCCAAATCTTTTCCTCCGAAACGATCTGTCCTCCCGAAAACGTGATAGTTCCTTCACTGGTTAGTGGTGTCGTGACTCCGGCACATCCTCGTCTGGTTGGAACTCTTGGTCCTCTTCTTCCACTACCTCCAACTTCTCCACTTCGTCGATTTCCAGCTGTCGCAGTTCAAAATCCCGTAGGATCCTTGCTATCCTTTCCGCCAGCTTCATCTCGTTTCTCGAAGGGAGAGCATTCAGTGGAGATCCGCACTTCAGTGTCAGTAGGTGAATGACCAATCGAGGGTTAGCAAACATTGTAGAGTCAGTGTTGGCGGCAGCAGCTTGTTATAACCTCGCGACTTTGTAAGCATAACAGAGGCGATAATATTGATCGAGGGGGTAGGTCAAGTTGAAGATCATGTGGTCCCCTCCTGTGAGTACACCGGTGACACTCACCTAACCGACTTTAATAAATTGCATTTGAAGCATTTTCCTGGCATTCTGCCGCTGTTTCATGTTGTTCCTGTGCCAAAATTTCTTACATTGACAATGAGAACAATTTATTGGAGTAAAAGTTTTATACAAAATCGCATTTGGCATATTTCGGGCATTGCTGGTGAATTACGAGATGTCGACAAATAATAAGTAATAAAAACATCTAACCGTAGCAAACTCCAAAAACAAGTTCAGATATGGAAATCTCTATGGAAATCCGATACTATGGTAAAAGCGCAAAAACGCGACGTAGCATGGGAACCGAATCCTAGACCTCACAAACATGAGTGGTGCCCTCTACCACTGCGCCACCCAGCCCACGGGACCGGGATCATGCGCTGCCGTTATGAGCTCGCACTGCGGACCCTCGTACTCGTTTGCCCCAAGGATTCCGCGAAAACAAAACATGTTCTGTTACCATTTGGAGGACGGGGATTCTCCCTATAGCATTCGTTCTCGCCGTTCCGGCGTACCGTTCAGACAGTTTCCTTGTAAGGAAGAAAGGCTGGTATCTTGATTACTGACCTGAGATTTGGTTTTGTGTATTTACTAATGTTTTGAAGGTACTAATTAAAAGCTCCAACTCCACCGACACGACTTCGATCAAAAAAATTTTTTTCGCTAAAACTTCTTCTAGGGGGGGGATTATTTGGGGTGCTGCTTGTGTCTAAAAATGACCAAAACTGCCTAAAATGCGGAGGAATAAAAAGGCAAGGAGAGTATGCCTCAAGGCATAATCTACTAAAAAACGAGGTTAGCAGAGATACAATGACGCAACCTGATCCCAAAAATTGAACACTGCCGCTTTTCGATCCCCAAATTGCCTCTTCCAGAGGAACTCGCTCAAAAAGTCTATATCTGCGGTTGTTGATACCGTACTTCCGCTCAATGAACCGATCACTTACCCACACCAACCTCTACCTGCCGTCACCTGCAGAAACTTTAAGAATGTAGTCCTGTGCCTTTCTGCATTTATATTATTCAGCCGAATCGTGAAAATGGATGTCAGATTCGTGGTCAGCACCCCGAATAACCCCCTAGACGAAGTTTCAGCGAAAAATTTTCTTTCGACCGAAGTCGCAGCTCGGTAGAGTCGCAACTTTTAACTAGTGCCGTTTTTAATGAACTGAAAATATTTAAAACTTTCCTGATACCCTATCAGCTTAACTCCGCCGTATTGTTGCTATTAATTTATCTAATTGTGACTGAAAAAATCGCGCGGCTATCCCCACGTGTAGGTCTACATCCACTGACCTTCCAGACAGACTTCTATCTGCACACAGATGTGTTTTACTCTAATTTTCTAAGATTTCTACATTTCCTGTGACATACCTTCAAACTTCCCAAACCTATTTCTACGTATTGCGTGTCCTTTTTATGTATTTTATTTTGTATCTTCTAATGTTTATTGCTAAATAACCTTGTTTTCCCAATAACATATCCCCGAGGAACTGCGCTTGTTTTAGGTCGTCATACGTATGTGCTTAAAGAGGAAAGCATGACGGTGAGCAGCTATGCTTCTACGACTTTCTATTGTAAAATTTGACGTTTCAGCGAGGCTCTTGGCACTGGGTCTTGTTCGTGGACACAGCCCTCTCGGTCGTCACGACCGTTATCATTTCCACGGTCGCCAAAAGAATTCGACAGAATGACGGCCACATTTGAAGAAGTGTTCTTCATTATGGCTCTGCTTGCTTTTACATTTGTCAAGGTGCACTTCTAAACAATAAACTTTTTACACGTCAAACTAAACAGGCTTTTAGATACAATGCAATATGTTTTTTTACAGACACTAATATTTATTAGGTTATCTTTAGCTAAAGTAAACAATGTGAAGGCCGAAATATGTAAATTAAAACAGCGCACAATAAATAACAATCTAGGTAAAATCGGTCACTCCGACTAGGTTAATAAAGATTAACAAGAAAAAGCATTGACCATCGCTTTAACATAAGCTGTGAACTATTAGGTTGGTGAAAAAGTCTTGCACCAAAAATTTTGAAAATTTTCCAAGATTTAACACGAACTTCCAAGGACTGTTTGGTGCCACGTATTTGTAGCACAGATATTCTAGAATATTTCGCATACGCTGCAAGTTGCCTCTGAGGGCATATAAATACTACGATTGCTGTGAAAGCTGACTAACTCCGTGACTCGGATAAGGCTTCGCGACTGACGATCGCTCAGTCTCTCCTTGTTCGTTTTCGTAATACGGACTTTCTCGAGAATGTCGTCACGGGAGATGAATCCTGGGTCTTCCTCGTTAACCATACTCGGAAGGCTCAGCGGCTCCCTCAAGGAAAACCACAAGGTCAAGGCGGACATTCACCAGAGGAAGGTAATGCTGTGCTGTTGATGGGATTCTCGAGGAACGCTCTATCGCGAGCTTCCTGGCGACTGCACCGCAGTGACAGCTAGCATCTACGTTACACGGCTGCAGAAGCTGAGCGAGGCCATGTCGCGAAACGGTGAGGGCGGAGGAATGTTTACCTTCTTCACGGCGATGTTCGCCCCCCACGTGGAAAGGTCGTCTCGCCAGAAGTTGCAGGAGTTTAGGCGGGAGGTACTGCCCCACCCACCGTATTCGACAGATCTTGCGCCATCGGAGTACCACCTCTTTCGAGCTCTCAAGCAACACCTAAGGCATAGGTGCTTCAACGACCGAACCGAACTGGAATCCGAGATGGCGCACTTCTTCGAGTCACAGCTGACTTCATTCTGGAAGAAAGGATTTCATGATCTCCCCGTCAGATGGCAGAAGGTTGTGGATGTAAATGGTAACTACCTTGTAGATTAAAGTCGCTAACAAGAAAAGAAAAAAAAGAAAGAAAGAAAAAGAAACAATAAAGTTTCGAAAAAAAGATGTGGTGCAAGACTTTTTCAACAATCTAATATTACGTTGTAAGAAAAGTGTTCCGCCTCTCACTTTGGCGTTCCGCCAAATTTTTGAAAAGTGTTCTGGAACCTCCCAATAACGCGTAGATAGGCTACCTATGACCTACATTTACCGCTATTGTCGTCATATTCCGAATGGCAGAGAAAATCGTCTCGACTGGAACAAGTTCGAATTCTTCTATTTTACGACTTCAGGAGGCAAAGCACTGGAAAAGCCGTGAAGGATAACATATGTCGAACGTTGGGTCCTACCACTGTCTCCCACTACACAGCAAAAGTATAGCTCCGGATGTTCAGAAGCGGAGACATTTGCTTGGAGGGTCAAACACGGCCTGGAAGGCCAGTTGCAGTGAATGAAGAACTCCATCTGGAGCTGTTCACACCACGATAGCTCAACACCGTGGCCAAGACGACTAGATTTGATGCATGGATACCGCATGAACTTAGCGGCCACCAGCTACAGGTACGTCAGGATGCGTGCATGAGCTTCTTGACTTTACGGCGGAATTTTGCTTGGCTGGAGAACCTGGTCACTGGCGACGAATAATGAGTGGTCTACGTTAAGCACAAAAGCGTAAGAGGTTCAGTCGCGGCGAACGCGGAGAATTCCCACGTCTCCTCAGTGGCTCCTCAAAATATAAATGAAAAACCAAACTGGCAACTAGCGGAAGCTTCAGTTAGGTAGTAAAAAGTTCCATCAAACAGAACGTATGGATTCCAAGACCTTCAATCCCTTTAGTTTAATCCAAAAATAATGTCGGTCTTTGATACTCCTCCTTCAACTGTCTGTATTTTGAAAGTTTAAGGCCCTCTAGAAAGTTTTGCTATACTTTCTGATAGCGCAGGTTTTGCTCTATCAAAAACTTAAATGACATTGAAAAGGACATGAAAATCCGTAGTTCTTGCAATGCTTTTTCCGACCTGGACCGTGCGACATTGCAAGGTTTGCGTTTGAAAAGCTTCGGATTTAATCCATCCGCATTTGGGATGCGCCACACACTCTATTTTTGTGGGATATCGTGGAGGCACGTTGAACGCTTATTTGGCCAATGAACTGCGCTGGCCATCTAACAGACTGTTAATAACTCTGCTATCAAGTAGGCGACCCCGAAGCAATCGTAGCGCTGCATGGCCTGGGCGGGGCCACTCAGTCTACTACTGTTGTTACTTCTTTGATCACGTGAGCAGGCTGAGTCCTGGAACGTGTCGTCCTGCGTAGCGCGTAGTCTTAACACATTATCAACGCTTATCGCTCGTTAAATTTCGCAGCGCTTAGGCGATAAGTGTGCGTGTGCTGTGGTGTGTTACTGTCAGCGGCGACGACGGCTTTTTATTCGCACCGCTTGGATCTCTGCCACACGCCGACGTTGAATGTCCAGCGCGGAACCTCCTGAAAATAAGGACGATGGCGGCATTGACGCTTTCGACGACGAAGGTACCGTGCTTCATTTAATTTTGCTAATTAAATGAAGAAAAAATGATAAATCAAGAGCAGAAAATATAAAAAAGGAACTTTTTAAATTTGTCGCTTTTCTGCGGACAAACCTTTTTGTGAAACATCTTCCCATTAGCGTTAAAAATTTTTTCGGTGGAGCATCATTTTCTTTATTATTTACGTTAATTACTACGATGTATTTATTTATCGTGCGTGTATAGGAGGAGGTCATATCTGTAGTCCTCATCGTCATAAAAACATAAAAATTACAGAAAAATCTTGATAAATATTAAAAGTGCGTGCAGTTTCTTTGAAAGCGAGAATGGAAATAATAAAGATTTTTTATACGTATTGGCTTAAAAAACGTGCGAATAGTAAAGCATAATCAAAATTCTGCTCAGAATTACAAGTGTATGGATTTGATTCCTTTATCCACCACTTCAGGGATGGTGTAGCGCAGTTGGAGGAGGTGTCAGCTATGTATCGCGTACACCCGATACTAGGTTCCTTGTTCGGATTTTTCGCCCAAGCCAATCAAGCCTTTTTTCCCTCGGGGGTCGGTGACTTGTTACCAGAGTCGTCTGGAAACGATAAAGCGCTGACTTGTGCACCGGCTGGGTGACAAGGAAAGTGGACATCACAGTGGGGGTACACCAAGGGTCGGCTCTGAGGCCGTTCCTCTTCCTGCTGACGCTTGACTCTATAGTGAAGCACTTTGAGGAAGGCCCTCTCAGAACGATCCTCTACGCGGACGACATCGCCCTAGTAGCCGACAACCAGGAGGAGCTGGAGGAGAAGGTGTAGCTGTGGCAGAGAGCCCTCGCAGACAACGGCCTACGGCTGAACGTGAAGAAGACGAAGTTCATCAGCTCTGAGCAGTGCGCTGGATCGATCCTAGACTGCCAAGGGGAAACGATCGAAAAGGTGGAGGAATTCCGCTACCTCGGAAGTGACCTATCCGAGGAAGGAAGTGTGGACCAGGCGGTCAGGGGACGGATAAACGCAGCCTAGCTCAAGTGGAGGGAGCTCCACAGGGATCCTCTGCGACCGTAGGTGCTCCAGGACGCTCAAAGGCAAGCTCTATAGAACAGTTGTGAGACCTGCCCTCCTCTACGGCAGTGAGTGCTGGGCCCTGGGTAAGGCACAGGAGCGGCAACTGCACGCGGCGGAGATGAGGATGCTGAGGTGGGCATATGGATGGACCCGTCGGGACGGGGTGCGAAACGAGGATCTTAGGGCTGTGATGACGACAGCCCCGATCCAGCTGAAGATGAGGGAGCAGCGCCTGAGGTGGTATGGACACGTCCTCAGAAGATCAGAGGATCACCCCATAAGGTTGGCCCTAGATTTCGAGGCACCCGGAAAGCGTCCGAGAGGAGCCCCAAGGAAAAGGTAGAAGGACGTCATCAGGAGAGATCTCGCCGAAGTCGGCGCCACGGCAGATGACGCCCTTGATAGGGGACAGATCCCAAGAACAGCGGACCCTGCGACTGCGCGGGACTAAACGCTTAGGAGAAGGAGAAGAGGAAGACTTTTTAGAGAAAAGGGTTTTAGAGGAATAGGGAAATGGTTTGCTTAAGAATGACTAGAGAAATCAGCGTACAAGTCAACTTTATGCCCGACATGGGAAGGGATGAAAGCGCCAGCCATTCACAATCAACGGATAGTATAGATGGACCAATAGTGAGTACCTCGTCTTCCACACCTCTGTCCTGTGATAGTGCAGAACCCAGCTGTAATGACAGACGGTTACAGATGCCGAATAGACAGCTTATTTGTGTTCAAATTGGTTATAAAATAATGTCTGCAGGACAACTCAAGAAGTCGGTAAAAAATACATATCTAACAGTATAATATATGGCAGTAAAAATAGGTAGGTGTAAATAACATTAAATAAAATAATATTACTATCTATTAAGTCCTATTAGGGGGGGGGGGCAAAAGTAATGAAACACCCCATGCCGTGTCCATATATCTCGTGACTGCAGTCTGGTTTCGTCCTTATCGTATTTGTATGTTTGTATGCTACCTACTGAAGGCCACCTGAGAAGTTACCACTTCCGCCCTTTCCAGAAGCATGCCAAAACCCCAGTCTGTCTCATCCCGAAATCCCTGCCTGACGAGTCGACCTGTGTCGCGCAAATCTCTCCCGATTCCCAACCCCGAGCAGCCTGGACTCAATATTCACGCAAGATGAGAAGTACGTCTTCTACCTTAACCCTGCCAAGCAGCGAGTCTGGGTGAAGCCTGTTGACCCGTTACCGACCTTAGTTCGGCGAGACGGCGAGAAGCACCTTTGGAGCTTTTGGAGCCCATGGATCGATTTACCGGAAGCTGTTTCCCAAGAGCACTACGATGAACTCCAAGGCCACGGTGAACGAAATAGAAGAGATGGGCCGGCGACTCGCTCTTATTCATTCGCAGCGCTTCAAGAAGGTTCTCCTCTTCAACAACGCCGCACCCCATCGGGAACAAGTAACCACGGATAAGCTTGGCCAGCTGGGCTACGTTCACATGCCTCATCCACCGTATTTGCCGGACATCTCTCTATGCGACAACCACTACTTCTTGGGCCTACTGGACTTCCTGGTCGGAAGGGACACATGAACCCAAGCAGTGCTTGACAACCATATCGAGCAGTTGATCAACACCAGGCCCAAGCAGTTCTGGAAGGATGGGATAAGGAAGTTGGCTGAGCGATGGCAGCAAGGTCATTGCCCTTAATGGCAAATACATTCCTCAGCATCGTTGAGTTGTAAATGAGTGATAAAGAGATAAAGATTTTTTTCAATTTGTCTCATTACTCTTGCCCCCCCCCCTAATATTATTAGGGCAGTAGTAAATAATATTAAGATAGCAATAACAATAATAGAAGCTATCATAACAATGACAAGAACGAAGGGCTGTGTTAATAAATGTAATTGAGGTATACGCCACGCAGTTTACTTTTGCGGGATACCATGGAGCCAATTTGTGCGGTCTAAACAGTGACTTGCACTGGTGAGCTGATGGACAAGTCAGTGTTTAGCTCTTTCCATAGAGATCTGGTACCAATTCGCAGCCCTGCAGGAGTGAAAGTATCGGCTGGCCTGGGCGTGACCCCAACGAGAGTCCTTCAGCTTAGCTAATCGCACCCTTGGAATGGATGTATAAGGAAGGAATATAAACTGGATGACCAGAAAGCCTCATCTGCCTTAACAACCACAGTCTAATGTTCGATCACTGAACTTGCTTTCTTAAAGCTGTTTCTTTCTCTATCTATTCCAGATTACGACGAAGATGAGGAGGAGCCCATTCAGAACATCTACCTTCACATTTGCAATGAGGAAGGCAGAGAGTTCGCTGGCGTCACTACGTTCCACGGAATGGTGGGTCCTTCAAAAGATGTGTTATAGTGTCGGTGATAAATATAGAATGACTCACGTCAATGACTTTTAATGTCAGCTTCCGCACATTCCAATAGCTAAAAGTGGAAGCGAAATGATTGTCCTTTTATCAAACTCACTGTATGTAGGATGCAGAACAGACGGAGAATGCTTACTCATTCAAAAAAATTTTTTTCTGCTATAACGTACGGCAAAGAATTCTAGTCCATAACTTACAACAGAGCGTGTGCATCTTAGCTTTATTTTAGATACGTATTTTCACGTCAAGAACATGGACGTCATTGATATTCTGGGTGCTTGTCGTCACTTCTTGTTTGGTGTTCTTCATGATATTTGTAAGTATTAAATTAATAGTTGGAATTTGTTATTATTCTCAACCCACACACTATTTAGTATACTTCATAAAAAAAGAATTTTCTAAACCTATAACTAATACTTTGTCAATACATGTATGAGTGCTTTGAGTAGAATTTTAGAATCTCTCCTAGTCGGAGGAAGGCACGTAGTGTTTCAACCCTTCATTTCATCCCTTGAATTTGTCTCAGATCTTAAGCTACTAGCAGGTGGTACGGCACCCTCATACGAACAAAAAGGATATAGTGTTGTGTCATGGGATGCAAGACACAAATGTCACACCAACGTTGCCCTCCCGACTAGGATAGATCCGAATATTATGACTACTATCCCGAATCATGGTCTCAGGTGTTAATCCTTGTGCATTTGCACTACATTGAGATTGTTGTGATCAACTAAATCAATGAATGACGGCCAACCTTGTTAGATGATAGCGTGCTTGAAGGCGCAGAGGATGAGAGCTTCGGCGACCGCGTGCACCCGGAATTGATATTGTTGGCTCCGTTTGCGCTCAAGCCATTTTACCTCTCCCCTATCAGGAACGGCCATTCTCGCGTGACAAGGAAAAAACCGCAGAATTTTCCATCGGCTGGCCTTCTGAAGTCATGTATGTATAGCTGCAGTGGAAAGAGTCCCAGACTCATCCTCGCTATCGCTGCACTTCATCATTATCCTACCATATCCTGTTTAAGCCTCAATCAGGGCAATGTATCGATAAAAATCGATCGACAACTGTGTTATAACTACCATTTGTGAGCCAAGAACTGCTGAGCTACGGTATGTTGCATGTCTGGACAGAAATTCTGGACTAGTTGGGGAGCATAACTCACTACTTAACATTAAAGAATATCGTTGGAAAATGCACTGTTTGGCACTGTTTCGCCCTCAAATTTGGCTACTCAGCTGCTGATATTGGTTGATGCTTACACTGAGGTATAATAGGATTATAAGGAACTGAACGTGGTGGAAATGTCTCGATCGGTATTGCTAGTATCAATTTCTTGAATATAAGAACAGTGAAGAAGAATGTTTTGTTGCGATCAAAACTCTTGCGCCAGGCGGGACTCGAACCCTTCGCGGATGTTACGTGCGGTCAAACAGCGACGGTGGTGTAAGGCGAACATCGATGCCCGGAAAGCAGAAGATGCGGGTTCGAGTCTCGCCTGGCGCAAGAGTTTTGATTGCAACAAAACATCCTGTAACAGCATATGGCCTCTCTACCAGCCGCTCCAGGCTTAAGCAAATGTGATAAAACAGTGAAGAAGAATTTTTGCGTCAATGAATCGTTCATTGAATATGTTTCACACATTCGTCTTCTACGACATGTCGCGGAGGCACTTCGAATGCGTATGTACCCTATAAAATGACTTGCGGTGGCCAGCCAATAGACATAGCATTGTTTCATCCTTCTCATACAAATCCGGAACCTATTACCTACCCCGAAGAGACGGAGAAGGCTTCGTTGGCTGGGTGGGAAAGCCGAACCAAGGACCTGGAATCGGGAGCACGTGACGGTTGGCGCCTCCTCTGACTGCGCTACCACGCGGCCAACGCGCCCAATTCTTAATGTTCTCTCTCGAAAATCGTGTTAAGCTAATATTCAATGAGCGATTTTCAGAGTGGAAATATTCTTACTAACTATGCCAATGCAAATACATTTCTGAGACGTTACACTGAGATGAATAACGTCGAAGATCTACTCGTGTCAATTTGTGGATCTCAGGAGTGAGCAGTTGGAATTGATATCAGAAGTACATATAAGTTACCAATTAAGTAGTATGACGAGCCGCCTAAATTTCAGTTTGGTTAGTCAACATATTCACGCAGTCCCTTCCATTTATTCTGTACATAGAAAAGGAGAATGCATCGAAATTGGAGCCCGAATGCACCAACGTCGATTATCTGTTGTTTATTCTGAAGGTGATTTTAGCAAGAACTTCAATATCTTCATCCTTTTCGATTTGTGCATCTGCTTTTATGTGATTATTTTCAAATTATTCGTTTGTAAATAGTTACAAGGCTTCTTCAGACATTACGTCGTCTGTGCTTCATGTGACGTTCTCGAACTCCGTGGCTGAACTCCATCATCCAATTTTCTTAAGAAGCCGGCATCATCATCGAATATTCGTGAAAGCAACTCAAGTGGGCAAGTGTGTGACTTACTCTCTTTAAAGCAGCATAAAAGAAAAATGTGGAAAATTCACGTCTACCACATAGGTCATATTCAACAGCCTCCTTTCTGTTTGATTCAGAGCTACTGTTTAGATTTCACGTTTGAACACCACTCGAGCTCCGTGCGTAAACGATTTCTCCGATCTTCTATGGATTAGGAATGGACAGTGGTTCGCGCAGAAATTCAGACGATACACGCTTGAGGTCCGCTTTCAGGGGTTTTGGGGAATTGTTTGAAAGATTCAGACGACACAACCTCGAGTTACTTTCTTACCTGCGACAGGTTCTAAAAATCTAAATGTAGATAGTAGGTAAAGGTAAATAGAGCTGTCTTTCGGATGTGTCTTTAAGACACATCTCTGAGCGGTCCACCAGTTCGCCTCCAGCACATTCAGATGGAAAGCAGTTTAATTTTAATTCAAAGAAAATGAAAGTTACCCTTGTCTCTTGCAGAGGTACCCTAATTTGTATATTCCTTGTATGTTTTACATATACCGCATATTTATATTTTTACGTCAAATTGGGCACTTTTCAATTTAAATTGACCAAATGGACATTCATTGTTAAAATCAAACAGAACATTTTCCAAATCAAACGGATCGTCTTCTAACTGCTAGAAATTTTCTGAAAACTAAAAAATTTCTTAGCTGAAGGCTAGAGGTTACAGTAATCTCTTGTTCAAGCAAAATTTATTATGAATTTCTTTGACGGTTTACTTGCCCACACAAGGGATCACATTGTTTGAAATACTACAAAAAATTACTTTTTTTGCAAAAAATAACGACTTAGACATTATCTATAGGCGCAAAAAATTTAGGGTCAAAAAAAGAGATTGCGCCATGTACCCGTCCAAGACCTCGTGTTTTTTCATTTATATGAGTAGGCTTACACCCTTGTCAAAGATACAAAAAAAAAACAGTTGTAGGAAGCACACATGTCCTTAGTTTTCAATTTTAACTACTTCACTCAGTTTACCAGTGATACGTGAAGTGTGCGATTGAGTACTGTTTAATGCAAATCTTTTTTCGGTGTATCTGCAGCTTCTGTTGCGGTAACTATAAGTATTTCCTTTAAGGCATGTGAGAAAATGCAAGTCGTGGAATGGTCACTGAGAACCAGCGATTGCGTTCCACCAATGCTCAACAGACCTGAGTGGGTACCTGAGTGTGTGGATCAGACCATTCCACTGGATGGATCACTGCAAAGAGGTACGCATTATTCCCCTTCTAAGGTAATTGTTACACTTGTTAGGCCTATGGTATACTCCCGTCCGCTGCCGCGACGCGGGAGTGCACAGCGACGCGATGGCTCGCGATGCGCGTCGCGAGCCGTCGCCGTCGCTGAGGCTGACATAGTTCACGCAGTTCTGCAGACGGAGACTTTTGCAGAATTTTAGCGAATCAGCTGATTCAGTGCATTTTTCCCCGGATTCCTTGTTTTCTCAGCCTTTTCGTTCGTGATTTCGCGTTTTTCCCGTTTCATCGCCTTCTGATCCGTATGCCGTCGTGGGGTTGTTGCTTTCAATGGTATTTCCTAGATGTCGTGTTTTGCAAAGGGGGTTTCCGTCATGCCTGTGTCGACTCATGCATTTCTTTTGTTCCTCATGCAATCCACAGGCACGGAAACCCATGTTTCTGTGCTCGACACGACACGTGAGGCTTCTCGTGACGTGTCCAGCACGGAAACGTCCCAGCTGTGGCCCAATTTTTCAAAAGTGGTGTTTTACAAGGGAGGTTTCATGCCTGTGTCCTGTGACTTGTCCGGCACAAAAATGTGGATTTCTGTGCCGTCGAGGAGGTTCACAGGCGAAAAAAATGTGAGAACGGCACAAAAGAGGGGGAAAACGGCCTAGAAAAACATCTCATCCGAAAAGCAGCCGTTCGTTTGGCACATTTCTGTGCCGGACATGTCAGCAGAACCTCCCTGTGACTTGTCCATCACAGAAATGTGGATTTCTGTGCCGTCGAAGAGGTTCACAGGCGAAAAAAATGCGAGAATCGGCACAAAAGAGAGGGAAAACGGCCTAGAAAAACATCTCATCCGAAAAGCAGCCGTTCAAGCCGTCGAAAAAACCCAAAATGACTCTAGCCACGACGAAATCTCTACGAGAAGAACAACGGAGACATCACATGACCACCCAAAATCACCAGACGTGTGTTGAAATTGCTATGGTATGGTCACGAACCAAGGAAGTGTCGAAATAAGTGAGTGGAAGTGCATAGAAAAGGGCATGACAAGCGCTCCCCCCTCCGCGACCATCGCAGCCCGTCGCACGGGAGTATGTTTCACTCCCGCGACGCGGAGGTATAATACCCCTCTGCGACGCATCGCGAGAGCGATGGCGCGTCAACTGACAACCGCGCCCCACTGCGCCGTCCGCCACTGCAGCGAAGGCGCGCCGTTGACAGTTGCCCCGCGCCCATCGATGGAGCGACGCGGGAGTATACCATAGGCCTTACACTTGGCGTCTGCCACATTCAAATGTTTCTGCATTGTGCACTTGATTCCGGTCCTTGCCTCCTTGTGCAGAGAAAAAGGTCTCAAAATCAGTGCGTACACTTAACCTGTGAGCCCTAGTTTATACTCGCGCCGCCAGGCGGCGCGGCACCACGACCGCCATAGCTATCGATTTTTCGCGCCGCCTGGTCGACACATATCCCGTCCATCGTGCCACGCCGCGCAGCGGCGCAAGTGTAAACTAGGGCTGACGGAATAAGACGCAAGCGCGAGTGACCTAGCTGTCTAGGTGATAACCCTCGCATATGGGGTACACATTGGGTTCGATCGAAAATTTCCGGACTTTGGGATGATTCGCATGTATATTGTCGCCCAAGCCGTGGCGAAGGCGTTGGCATGTGGGCGGAGATCCATTGCGGTTCATTGAGATTGCGACACTCCCAAGGGCAGAAAGAAGATGCTACAATACGGTGTTTTGCCCTTTCGCATCCTCTCCACTGAAAGCTAGTAATTCACGTTTTTTAAGAAGATAGATATAGATACCGACATACTAAAGCTATCTGAGAAAGCTACAGTGTCTGATTACTTGAAACAGCTTACAGGAAATATACCAACTATCCGACTAAACTAACATTACAGATTACAGGATACGGCTTAGAGACATATACAACTAAGCAAATACACTAACATCACTAAGGAATACCATACAATACAAGCCAGTTAACAAGCTTTTACACAGAATTCCACGATGTCTATACGGAGAAATAGCTGCTCTCTATGATCACGTCGTGTTCCTGTGCATTGCCGAACGGGGTAGAGTCTGTAGTTGAGCTGCGGTGTCATCGCTGACGTTGACGTCTCGTACTAGTCTTCGTCTTCTTCTTTTTAGCGATGACACCGAAAGTTATGTTTTAGCGTTTTACCCATTTAGTTTTACCTTTGATTTTGAGTCTTTTTTGAGTTAGAATAGTTTTAGAAGTGCTGCTGTTTAACACAATAGTCACTGATCTTTTATTCGCTTTTTCCTTTTCACCTTAGCTCTCAAGGTGGGTCCGCAGGCACGTCACATGCTGCGACAGCGGTCAACCCTACGGTGGTTTTGCGCTGTTGTGCAACCATCATGCCTGCCATCATGGGACCATATTTGTTGTCGCCCAAGCCATGGCAAAGCATTGGCATGTGGGCGGAGATCCATAGCGGTTTATCGAGATCGCGACACCTGCTATGTGTAAGCTTTTGCTATTTTTATTTTGTTAGCCTGACAAATTATTTCAAGTTTGCCGTCAATTTCACTGTTTGTATTGCTCTGTCTTACCTCACATCGATTCAGTGCAATTTTATTGATTACGAGAGAAAATGCCCGGCAGCGCGACAGGAGGTACACCCGCCCCTGCTGAGAGGCGTGGCGTTAGGAGGTACACCGCTGTTCTGCGGACCGCAAACTTTTGTTTTGCATGTCAAAGGCTTCGTAAGGCAGCCGCTAGTCTCTTGATGAAGTCTAGGGAGTGGAGGTGGGTGAGCAAGGGGGATAAGAGGAAGATCGCACGCCCCCCAGCAGGGGGGCGGGTGTACCTCATGACCGTCCCCCAAAATGCTCGAACCGCTCCGTGTCTGTTCCGATGCGAAAAAATGCCGGCTGTCAGGGGAGAAAATGCCCGAGCCAGGGGAGAAAATATCTGCGACCTTTCAACGGTCGTCGATAGCGCGATTAAACCCGTTCAAGAAGACACATGGTGGTCATGTGAGCAAGAGTGATACGGTATTTTCTCATTCCGTCCTGGATAGGGCGTGTCAAAGGCGTGACAACTGGAGTCGTGAGAATATCTCATCCGCATACTCAGAAAGAGCGATGTGGTCATTTTCTATCACTTGAAGTTCACTAAATGCCATGCCAACCCACACCATCAAAGCTTAAAGCTCAAACCCACACCACCTTCTCAAAAAGGGTATGGTCATCTATTGCTGTATTTGAACTTGACCGCATGATTGAGGGCAGTGATACAAATGCACCTGAAGAGGAAGAACAACAATGATGTTTCCGTCTATCTATGCTGTGGCTGCGCCACTCTGAAGACAAGAGGATGATTGCGTATTGTTGCAATGTGACGTTGTAATCATGCATTTTAGTTCAGAGAGACTAGCTTCATGACGAATCCTCTTCATGGTCACTATTGTCAGCCCAGGAGCTCCACAGAAGTTTCTATGAAGCACAAGATAGTTAGGAATTGTTCCAAGTGCGCGATGCACCTACGTCTACATCAATATGTACTCGAATGCAATTGGTACAAGCCATTGGTAAACCAGAATACATGAGAGAGTAAAAATTGAAAGCGCTGTTCATTAAAAATATTGTTACTGTGGCGCATTTTGACAATGCTGAAACAAAAACCGTCGCTAGTGTATTGTTCAATTAGTACGAAATGATACCATGACAATTTCTGAACACAATGTCTTTGGAACGCAACTTGTTCGGAGAGGCTGAACCCTAGTGTCTTAGGAGATGTTAGGTACATATTTCGAAACCTCTTTGCTTCTAAAATATTTCTTCCTCCGGAACACCGCTGGTACTGCAAATGGTTTCCGTGTTTTTTATTGACGCTTCTCTTAGTGCAGAAATCTTCTTTTGAGTTAGATTGAGAAACTTGCTTTGTTTTTTTCTTCTTCAGGGATTTCCACATAACTGCAGAAAGAATTTACATATGAGAATACACGGCTTGTTGCCACATAAAAGGCTTTACAAAAAAACTTGAAATGACGCCGTTCTAAGCGTTTTATTTGCCATAAAATAAACAAAATTTACTGTGTAATACGTTAACACAAATCTGTCGAGCTCTCTTGTTTTGAAAGAGTATTTTTCGTGTGCGAATCTTTTTTCGATCCACTTCTTATTGAAGCTGAAATTTGATTGAAACGTAACGTAAATGAGATTAGCGATATACTAGTTAACGATGCAACCAGCTAATACTCTTCAAATGAACGGTTTCCCAACAGTTTCAAATTTACTCCGAGTTTCCTTAATGGCGTTTACCGCCTACAGCTGTTTGTTTTATCATCGAAGTTTTGCTAGTTATCACATCACAATATTCTGGTGTGTACGTTCTTTCTATACTATAACGAATATACTCTACCTTCTAGTGTGCTGCTCTTTGGCCCAGCATTCTCCTTCACGGTTGCGGGCATTTTCTCCGCACGTAGAGCACACCGTGAGATTCAGGCATTTTCTCCGTAGACCAATTTTGTTAAGATGACGTTTCGACCCTATCTCCCTCTTCGTCGAAAGCTAGAAACGTGCAAAATTACCCCACCAAGGACCATTTGAAACTCAAAGATCGCAATGCATCACGCACAAGAAAAGAATCATGCAATCGATGCAAGAATGCTCGTCTAGATGTGCAGTGAAAGAGTCACCCACAGACCAAATGACTAATAGGTGACCCAGAAGACGTGTCGCAGCCCGTGACAGGAGATCAGAATCCACAGATCAAAGAATGGGCGAACTCGTTAGCTATGGCTAGGTGCTCATCTTTTATGTTCATATTGAGACCTTTGCGGTGTATCCAAAACGCCTCCAATGCCTTGGATGCAGGTATTTCTTTTTTAATGCCCAGCCATAGCAAACGAATAAACGCCTGCAAACAAAGGTACGCTGTGTAGCGTGGGGAAAAGATCTGATTAACCAAAATCTGACATAGTGTTCTCTGTTTTGTTTGCGATTTGCAAACTGTTATCTAGACAAACTTTTCCAGTCTACCATCTGCTATTTTCAAAACGAAATTTCGGAATAATATGTATGTAATGTGGTCAATTTCCGCCTGCCAGCCTTATTGTTTTCGTTCCAGAATTTCCGTGTCATCCACCGTGCTCTTCACTGGAATGGAGATCGACTATATCAGATTTACGTACCTCAAAGGGCTTCAAAATATCCGTTGAATTCAGCAAAAGGAAGGAAGTCCTAGTGGAAGTGCGAAAAATGGGCATCACTGATGTGCTGTGTACGTTATTAACGGAAATATGCTGAAGTAGTTCTTCAACAGCTCAAATTAAGCGTTCATCGGCGGCGGCACATCGCTGTTCCTCGGCTGCAGCTGCGTCACCCTGATGGAGACGTTCATTTTTCTATTGAAACTTGTGCTGCAGTCAGTGAATAAAGAGTCGTACGACGGCATCGAAACAGAAAGCGGTAGGTTCTCTCCGTTTTCGTTTCTGAATACTTTCAGATGAATGATCTCGAAAACAAGTAATTTCGCTCAGTCGTGCTAACAGATAAAGTTGCGGAAGCATCCTTAAGGTGAATTTAACGCCTTTGAAGAGGAGGAGTGCCTCGAAATATAAAAGGATAAAGGACGGCGTTACTCAATCCCTTCTGGGATGCGCCAGCGCATTCTTCTACGGGATATCGTGGAGGCGACATGAATGCGTATTTGGCCATACAATGACTTGCGATGGCCAGCCGATGAACAAGTCAGCGCTTTATCCTTCTCAGACAAGTCTCTTATCAATTCACCGACCCCGGAGGGATGGAAGGCTTGGTTGGCCTGGGCGGGAAATCCGAACCAGTAACCTGGTATCTGGTGCACGCGACAGTCGCGCCTCCTCCGACTGCGCTAAACGCGCCCCTCGGAACATAAGCCGCCTGGAAATAAAGATCCACTGCAAGAAAAAACCTCGAGAGGCTCAGAGCATTTTCTGACATCAGTTAGTACAAATTCCTAAGTTCTATTAAGAGAGAAGCAGAAGACTTTAAAAATTGAAAGAAAAGCCAAAAAAGAAGAATTTAAGCTCTTCAGACAATCAGGCAGATTACGAGCATAGTTGCTAGAAGGGTGAGGATAAAGGTCGGCGTTAATCAATTTCTTCCTCAGATGCGCCACGCATTCTACTTCTACGGGATATGGTGGAGGCTATTTAAACACGTATACAAAGACTTTGTCTGGCCACACGATGCTCTAGTCAGTGTATAGTGGTTCTCAGGTAAGGCTGGTACCAATTTTTCAACCACAGGGGAGTGGAGCGATTGGTTGGCTTGGGCGGGACCATTACCAAGAATCTGGAATTGGGGTGCACCTGACAGACGGCGCGTTTTAAGGTCGCGACACTACATACGCGCCCTTGCTAGGGACCTTAAGTGTTCCTTCACATGTATTACCTGTCGTCCCGTTGATCATCGAGTTGCTCGAGCGGGCGCCAGCAGCGTCTCCATTCGTCCCTCTCGCGTGCCAGAGTGCTCCAGTGGTTCCTCCTCGCACGAGGGACACGAAGAGCGTCCTGACGCTCGTTCAGGGCTTTCACGAAGAAGTCCGACTAACGCGGTGATGGGCGTCCTGGTGTTCTCTTGACATCCCGCGAAATCCGGTCAGCGACGGCTCTCATCCAGCGGGTGTCTGCAAAGCGCATTACGTGGCCAGCCCATGTAATTTTCAAGGGTTACTTAGGACCCTGAAACGACCGCCAAGTCCTTGTCTGTTGCCTTGTTGAAAATGAGTAAAAATTAAGAATTCTGTCACTGACTTCGGAGTTTCAGAGCAATCACGTGTCGAGACGAGCATGTTACCCGAGCAGCGACTACTGTCAGATTTGAACCTGACGCATGCGTCACCAACAAGTTAGTCATGTTAGAAATCAATCGATACGTTGAAACACGCATCGACGACTGCAACTTGAATTCCTGTTAGGATTCGGCGTGGATGAGGAAGATGTTATCGCTTCCACTGGCATGCAGTCACCACCGCGTAAATCGATTCACTGCGTTCGGTAGGATCCCATTTTGTTACCGTTTCGTCACAAACAGGTGGTTTAGAAGCGAAACGTGACTTCTTTGTACTGCATGAGCATCAGTTGGCCATCTTTTGCTTGCAGATTCCTGAAGTCAACGGAAAGCGATGACGAAAACGTTCAAAGACGACATTACAGACCCCGCCCTCCGTCGTTATCCGAGCTGCGCTCAAGGTAACGATTTTGAACAATATACATACATTTTGCTTTTGCTTGAAGATTTACCTATTATGAAGATTATGATGAGACGCTTTGTTGGACAAAATGTTTGAATTTCTTTAATTCATCTACATATGGGTGTGAATGATTGGTTTTGTTTTGAACATTAATAGTAGTAGTAAAATCGCTAATTAATCAATTTGTCAGTCACTCCAAATTAGTTTTTTAAGCTTAAAAACAATTTTTGTTTTTGTTGGATTTACAAGTTTATTGGTTGGTGTATTGCTAGTGAAATACTAAAATAGAGCTTAAATGTCGGCTCTACTCACGTTAGATTTTATAGGCTATGAAGGTTATCTGTGTGTCTACCTAGCTAATGTGAGAAATTTCATTCCGAAAGCGACATGGCATAAGGGTTGTCTAAAATCATCGTCGTAACAAAGAAAAATTAAAGGCTCAGTAGGGTAAAAATCCTTGCCCGTTCTCTCTTTGCTCTGTTTTTTTAATGTCTTCCTATCATTCTCTGGCATCGTACGCCAAAGCGAAGATCTCTATCCGAAGTCTATCCGTATCAAGTGGGTGTGGTAGCGCAGTTGGAAGAGACGCCGGCTGTCGCATGCGACCCTAATCGATGAAAGGTTCGACTCCCTCCCATGCGAACCATGCCCTCCATCCCTCTGGTATCGATGAATCGGCGCAGAACTGGTCTGCTTAGAATAAGGACTTCCTTGTCATGGGACCGTCGCATGTCAATGTATGAGCGAAAGACGCGTACAGAAGACCTCAACGACATCATGCAGAAGAGGGATGCATGGCTCATTTGAAAATGGAACTGATTAAACCCGCCCTTAATCCTTCCTATGTCGTATTACCAACCATTCTCGTTGTAAAACTCAATGTATTGAGGTGATGGTCAATCGATTCCCTCGGAATACGCCATGCGCAGGGTAATACGTCTGCGTAATACTCTCTATTGTAGTTGTGTTCAAATAACCTATTCGAATAGGTACTCGGACATAACTACAATAGTGAGTATTACGCAGACGATAGGTATTTGATTTTCATTCAAATTTGAACATTCGAACTCGAATCGTCAGAAAAACTGCAGTTTTCGAATATATTCGAATTTGAATATTCAACATTTATGAGAATTCGAAACCAGTCGAATATTTAAAATAATTTAAAGAGCATAACTATACTGTCCGCGTGCTCTAAAGGCCCCCACACACTTCTGCGGCAACGCCGCTCGCCGCTATGGTTAAGGATAGGGCAGGGACGCCACCGGCGGCGAGCTCTGCATCCCTGCACTATGGTTAAGGATTAGGCCGCGGCGTTGCCGCAGAAATATGTGGGCCTTAAGGCGCCTTTTATACTCTCGCCGCGGCGCAGCGCGACTGGCCGCGCCGCGCTCCGAATTTGACGCGCGGGCGATTGCAGTCAGAGATGGAAGCGTCAGCGACGCGCGTCCACGCGTCTGCTTACAAGGGAACTGTCTGAACGGTACGCCGGAACAGCAAGAACGAGTACTATAGGGAGAATCTCCGTCCCCCAAATAGTAACAGAGCATGTTTTGTTTCTGCCGAATAATAGGGGACAAACGAGTACAGTTCAAAATCCCGTAGGATCCTTGCTATCCTTTCCGCCAGCTTCATCTCGTCTCTCGAAGGGACAGCATCCAGTGGAGATCCGCACTTCAGGGTCAGTAGGTGAATGACGACTCGAGGGTTAGCAGACATTGTAGAGTCAGTGTTGGCGGCAGCAGCTTGCTATGACCGCGCTACTTTGTAAGCATAACAGAGGCGACAATATTGATCGAAGTGGTAGGTCAAGTTGAAGATTAGGTGGTTTCCTCCTACAATGTGAGTACGCTGGTGGCTCTCACCTCACCACCACTAATAAATTGCATTTGAAGCATTTTTCCAGCTTTCCGTCGCTGTTTCATGTTGTTCCTGTGTCAAAATTTCTTACAATTTCTTACAACGAGAACAATTTATTGCAGTAAAAGTTCCATATATAATCGTATTTGGCATGCTGGTGAATTGCGAGATGTCAACAAATAATAGTAAGTAAAGACATCTTACCGTAGCAGACTCCAAAAACAAGTTCAGATATGGAAATCTCTATGGAAATCCGATACTATGGTAAAAGTGCAAACCGTGGCGTAGCATGGGAACCGAACCCTTTGCCTCGCGAACATGAGTCAGCCCTCTACCACTGCGCCACCCAGTACACCACGCCCTCATCTTGCGCTGCCGTGTTAAGCTCGCTCTGCGGACCCTTAACCATTACACCCTCGTACTCGTTTGCCTCAAGGATTCGGCAAAAACAAAACATGTTCTGTTACTATTTGGAGGAAGGGGATTCTCCCTATAGTATTCGTTCTTACCGTTCCGGTGTACCGTTCAGACAGTTCCCTTGTTAGTATGGTCAGTGAGCCAAAGATGACGAAGGAGACCGTCAATGAGTCATTGGAGAACCAAAATAGAAAGGACTCGTCCTACTGATCAGCGGAATGCATCATGCATCATGTTTGTGATGAGATTCCTGTGGGGGAATTCGCTCTTGAGGCTGGGTTCGAGGTCGTCCGTTCAACCTGCAGTTGAAACTACATAATGAGTGTGGTACGAGTCAAATTCCCTGCAAAGCAAATGGCTCTAAACGAACTTTTATTTTAATACTGTCTGCGCATGTCTTTACTGCAGACATATAGACGCCCACGCAACCCTTTCGGAAGAATCGCGCTTCGCATAATTTTTTACATCTCTCTGCGTCAAATTGTGAGTAAGAATGATGGAATTCCTAGTTGGTAGCATGGCACTCTACTTCATTCACCCAGAGTTCACAGAAGAATCCAAATTCCATCGCTTTCGCACCCTTACACCATGCATTTTTTGCTCTCTCTCAGCTGATATGACACCGATTCTGAAGATTAGTCAGCACCGCGTCTTTATCAAGAACTTCGACCATTGTAGCACTCGCACAGTAAACCTGGCAAACATACATAGTACCCATAAAAAGTCTAGACGAGAGATAACGGCTCCTTATTTGATAAACTCTTACATCGAACAGAATAGTTCAAAGATGCAATTGGTGGAAGTGGCGCGAATGAACACTACGTCGTCATTTGCTTGAAAATTGAAATGGAAGGGAGTGGCAGGGGAGTTAACTCAGGAAGGCTTTAGTATGAGTTAATGCAAACGAATTCACATTAGATTTGTCGAGGAACGGTCTCTGCATGATGGTCCAGTAAAAATTCGCCGGGGTGGCCAGCCTTGTTACTACACGAAACTAATTGCAATATATATTAGGTTGTAACGAAATAAATGGCACTGAACTACTGTAAATTTAAACAGTTAATATCTCGGCTTGTAGGCAAGTTTATTAATCGAAATAAAAGCCGTCTGATTCTACACATCTTTTCCAAAGTGACACAAGCTTTTTTATCCCAGTAGCATAAAAATCAGAAGTTCTGGAATTGACGAAATCTTCGAAGGCACTTTCGGCATCCTGCTGGTATTTGAATATTTCCCCTACCAAGAAGTCGCCAAGATGCTTGAAGAAATGGTAGTCTGTTGGAGAGAGGTCGGGAGAAAACGGAGGATGTGGTAGAGTTTCAATGCTCAGCTCATTCAATTTCTGCAACGTCATTCGTGCTACATGGGGGCGAGCATTGTCGTGCAGAAGGAGAACTCGCCTTCGGTTTACCAAGGCCGGCCGGATATCCTTCAACTTCGGACGGACGGGATCTCATATCGCCGGTTTCTTTGCTCCTCAGACAGCTCGTGAGGCACCAATCTTTCCAGCTTTTTGGTCTTTCCAATTTCCTTCAGATGCCGGGCAGCTGTGTTGTGACTGATGCCAAGAACCTTCGCTATCTCCCTGGCACCTTCGTGTGGATCCTCCTCTACCACATCTCTTAGCTTGTCCTCATCAACATCACTATGCCTCCCACGACCTTCATGTTCTTCCAAGCTCTCATCTCCATTCCGGAACTTCTGATACCAACGATACGCCGTCCGAATTGTGGAACATCCTTGACCGAATGCGGCGTTGATCTTCTCGTCCGCCTCCTTACCTGTAGTGCCCAGCTTGAATTCATACAAGTAAATGCCTCGGATTACCCTTTTGTCCATCTGCAAAAAAGTCAATAAAACTCTAAAGTTTTCCCACTTTTACATAGAAAATTTGGTAATCACCGGTAGAGCAAAGTTTGCGCTTCTAAACGATATGCCACATGTTACGGTTTGTTCTTGATCAAACGCGTAAAGACGCGCCAAAAAATGGCGAGAGCCAGTGCCATTTAATTCGTTACAACCTAATAGTTGTACCCGAATGAATATTCGAGCATATTCGTATTCGAGCGTTCGAAAAAACGCGATTTTCGAATGTATTCAAATTCGAATGCTCGACAAAACGCGATTTTCGATTGTATTCGATTTCGAATGCTCGAAAAAAACGCGATTTTCGAATGTATTCGAATTCGAATGCTTGAAAATCGTCGCTATTCGAATATATTCGGTTATTCGGAGTTTTTGGGCGAGCACAACTATATTGCAATATAAAGGTATGCAGTTGTCGGGAAAACCCATGAATGTAAATTCCACTTTTGTTCAACAAGAGAGCATAAGAATTCTGAAAGGCGGGATCCATGCAGTATTCTGTGTTCTTCAGTCAGTTTCTGTGCCGTAAGAGTGAACAGAACTGGTTAAAGGAAGAAGCACCAGGAGCCGAATGCATACCATGGTTCGGGCTTTTCATCGGGGGAAAATTTAAAGAGTTGTCAGATCCCGCTGTGCACACCACCAGAGGAGGTGTCATAGTCTCGACACCTGATGAAGTCTGCCCCCTCCCTCTCCCTTCCAGAATGCGGGAGGGGAATGATACTGACAGCGAAGGAAACATTTAATTTCGAACAGCTCCGCCTGCAAATGGAGAAGATAAAGGTTTAAGTACAGCGTTACTCAATCCGGTTTGGAATGCGCCACGCATTTACTTCTACGAGATGTCGTGGAAGCGATTTGAATGTGTATTTGGCTTATACAATGATTTCCGGTATCCAGCCGGTGAAAAAGCCAGCCCTTCCCAGACATGTCTGACACGAATTCACTGAGCTCGGAGGGATGGACAGCTTGATTGGCGGGGCGGGAAATCCGAACCAGGAACCTAATAATGGGTGCACCCACAGTCGGCACCTCCTTCGACTGCGCTACACACTCCCTGAAGGAGTGTATGTGTTTAACGGAATCAAATCCATGTACTTGTACTGAAGATTTTGATTATGTTTCACTACTCGTACGTTTTTTAAGCCAATATTTATGCTGTGTACCAACTTAGCAAATGTCTATTATTTCTATTATTATTTCCATCCCTTTAATGACCCTGCGCGCGTGTAGCACAGTCGGAGTAGGCGCCGGCTGTCGCCTGCACCCGATGCCAGGTTCCTGGTTCGGATTTCCCGCCCAGGCCAACCAAGCCTTCCATCCCTCCGGGGTCGGTGAATTGGAACCAGACTTGTCTGGGAAGGATAAAGCGCTGATCTGTCCATCGGCTGGCCACCGCAAGTCATTGTAGGCATGGCTAAATACCTCTACGATATCCAGTAGAAGTAGAATGCGTGGCGCACCCCAAAAAGGGAATGAGTAACGCCGTCCTTTATCCTTTTATTATACTTTATACTGAAGGCGGATTGAACGCGAATTTGACCTGTAAGGTGACTTGTGGTGAACAGGCGATGGACAACTCAGTGTTTTCTCTTTACAGTGGGCTACGGCACCAATTCAACGACTCCGAAGGGGTAGAAGGCTTCAACAAAGGCCATTGCAAAGTTCCGTATAAGTCAAATACGCATTCAAATCGCTTCCACGACATCTCGTAGAAGTAAACGCGTGGCGCAGTCCAAAACGGATTGAGTAACCCCCTTCTTTATCCTTTACCCTTAATGGGCCTGCATGCACTTTTATTATTTATTGAAATAGTTCCTGCAATTTTTGTTCTTTTAATGCCGAAGGACTACAGATATGACATGGTATACGAATGGTGTGTGTTTGATTATGTATCAAAGCAGGGCTAATGTAAGGAGGGCTTTCAAAGAATCTCCCAGTAGAAATCTAGAGACAGAATTTTGCCTAGGTATGCGAGAAATTCTTGACGGATCCCGGGCTCTTCCAATGTTTCATACTATATGTATTTTCTTCAGCACTACATATAATAAGCCAGATAGTTCGCCTAGCTTTCCGAGCTTGTCTGAACAAGAAGTAGACGAATTAAAGCAAGTATAAAAAGTCGAAACCCATAAAAAGTACGACAACGTGACCAAACTACAACGTTTTTTTTGCTAAATAGAAATGCAGTTCGTACTGCAGTCTAGTTTCAAATGAGTTCCTCCACCACATGCGCAATCTACATATCCTGTGTGGATGCGTATCGGGTTACAACCAGGAAATCCCTCGAGAATCGTGGTACCTATATGCATCGAGGGTTGGGAGCCCCAAACCTGCAGGGTAAGACCTGCAGATGGGCCTCCCCGAGCAACTCCTCTTCTCGCAGACGCAGAAAAATCCATATTTTTTAATCTATTTTCAGCAGCGCCTTCAACGACATGGACACCCACAACATTGGTAAGCCCGTCTTCGTGCCATTTGGTTTTCCGTAGCCCAGTTTGAGGTGAATTTTGTTGCTTATTCTTATCCTTCAGAGCGTTCCCTAAAAAATCTTCCACTGAGTCAGCGACTCACCTTTGATGGTAACATGGAGCGACGGCATCTGAAACGTCAGAATGCCGTAGATATCACCGACGACAAGCTTGATCAGGTGAGTGACGTTTATTGAAAATGTAGCGTGTCTCGGAATTATATGCACTTTTCAAATAGTCATAAAATTCTTGTGAATTTGGCTACAGCGAATCTCGTAGCTTATATTAAAGGGGAACAAAGTGAATGATTTATTAAATGTTGAGATTGACTCATGTTCTTTTTATATGAATGTGAGTGGGAACATCACTCAATTGGAGTTTCTTTTAAACGAAAGTTTGCACATAAGCTAGCGCACATATTTGCGAGATTACTGCTTGAATCACGCTTTAAACTGCTTAGAAAAACACTAATCTAGAACGTGCTTAGCGCGAACCAAAAATTTGGTCATCCGTGCACTTCCTGCTCAGTAAAGAAGATTCCTAACTGGAATATTCTCTGGCTTCATGTGACAACTAATATTTCACGATTTATCTGCTCCATCTCTATAAGTCGTCGCCATGACACTGAAGGTACGATCATGGGATCGAAGACACAAGTGGCGATAGATAGGCAAATACTTGCTCATTTGTAGCACATACAACGTCATAAGAGTTTGGAAACTGTTTCAGTTAGTTGACTTTTTTATGAACGAGAAATAGCGGCCATTCTCAATTCGTCAGTTTAACCTTTTTCAATTCGTGGTTTAATTTAACGTTTTCGAATGTAACAAATTTCAAATTTTAATTAAGACATCTATTTTTAATTAAGACAAAAGCTTGTTGTTTTTAGGCCTAAAATTTTTAAAATTTTTAAAATTTCCCTTAGCTTTGTAAACACCATCGGGCAAATAAGATTACGGACTAAGCTATTAAATAAATTAGTAACGCAAAAATCCATGCAATGTTTTGCACTGCATCTATAAGTGAAGAACATTTACACTATCAACTAAGTAATTATCGAGAAATGCTAAACAATCGCTGAATTTAATAAACCAGAAGACTTTCTCATCTTGGCTCTTTCAAAAAAAAAAACGGCCGAGTTTTATTTCATCGATAACGAAAAGAATTTCATGACCAACAGAGCACTGTGCACATTTTCAACCACTAAAGTCACCTGTTGCAAAAAAAAAATCTGCAAAAAAGCGTTTGTTTGTCTGAATTTGCTGATATGCTATTTTTTAAACAAGTTTTAAGTGCTTCTCAATACATAGAGAGCTTTTGTTGTAGAAGAGAACGCATTTACAAACTGCAGTGGCAGAATTAGAACTTTAGGTACTAAAACGGATAGCTTCGTCCATTCTTAAGAGTTACCATTTCTGTTTCAGTACCTCAGCGAGCCTACAACGACAAGGTCTTTTTGCGACGATTTCGACCGAAAACATCCTGCGAGAGTGAAAAGTAAGTTGTAATTTCCTTCCATTAAACATACAATCCTAACCGCTTGATTGGTTCTCATTTCTAAAGGGCTACCCACTACAGTTGTGCCTTTATGAATTTTTACGGAACGAACGAATGAGCTAATAAATTTGATGTCGAAAATTTTCTAACGAATGAACTATCGAATTTTTTCGCTCAACAATTTTTTCGAATGATCTAGAATCGAATGAGCCCTATTTTCGTTTTTCAAATATTCGAATAGTCGAGCATTTTGTTCGAATCAGTTTCTGTGCTTAAAGATTGAAAACTTATTCGATATTCAGATAAACGCATTCGATTTTCGAACAATACTCGATTACGGCTCCCTTTTGATGTTCGAGTTCGAACGAATATTCGATTCTGTAAAACCCTCATTGTTCGAAATCGGTCGAATATTTAAAAATCTATAAATATCGAATATTCGACTATTCGAATAATTATTCAAATATACTCGTTCGAGCACATACTACCCACATTTCTTCACCACGACAGATTCTACGCCGCTGCGAAACACGGGAAGGACACTGCGACCCTAGTCGGTCTTGACTGTAAATCTTAATTTATATTTGACCGTTCTTCTTCTGAATAATTAAACTGGAACAAGTTTATCATAATTGCGTAAAAGCGCAATCTAGTGTCAGAAAACGAAGAAATTGAGATCCTTTAAACACTGTTGAAATAGCCTTTAATGTTCGAGATGTACCAAAATCAGGGTCAAGCGTCAAAGGTAATGGATAAAGGAAAGGCGTTACTCAATCTCTTCTGGGGTGTGCCACGCAGTCTACCTTTACGGGATGTCGTGGAGGCGATTAACCCATACGATGAGTTGCGGTGACCAGCGGATAACTCCTCACTGGACAAGTCTGGTACCAATTCACCGACTCCGGAGAGATGGAAAGGTTGGTTGGTCAAGCCGAAAAACCTGAACCAGGAACCTCGATTAGAAGTGCAAGCAACAGCCGGCACCTCCTCTGACCGTGCTGCACCTACGTACCGATCCAGCCAAGCATAAAGGATAAAAGGATAAAGGACGGCGTTATTCCATCCTCTTTGAGATGCGCCACGCATTCTACTTCTAGGAGATGTCGTGGTGGCGTGTTGATTGCATATTTGGCCATACAGTGACTTGCGGTGGCCAGCCGATGTACAAGTCAGCGTTTTATCCTTCCCAGATGAGTCTGGTACCAATTCACCGACCCCGGAGGGATGGAAAGCTTGGTTGGCCTGGGCGAGAAATCCGAACCAGGAACCTGGTATCGGGTGCAGGCGACAGTCGGTCCCTCCTCCGACTGCGCTACTCGCGCCCAGCCAAGCATGGGGTTCGATTTTTAGAAGAAATTTTACGACCATCCCCACTTCTTTTCAGAGCAGATCTGATACGATCTCACCTTCTGTCCAACTCATCATTATTCTTCTTTTCCGTTTTTAGCTTTTACGCGATTTCCTTGCTCCTAATAAGTTGTTCTTTCCAGGTATGGCCTGCGCACTGTGGCGATTCGCCCGCAGCTATGTTCGCTTAAGGATACATGTTATGAGCATCGAATTGAATCCTACAGAGTTCTGAAATCTGATTGTTATACAGAAAAAATAAAGACTTTTTACGGTAGTTTTTGAATCAATCAGGACAGGCTCGATTGTCGCTCATTTTAGCAGAATGTCATCAAGGCACGACACAATCTTTCACATTGGCAGTAAAACCTTGATCTGATTGTATGCTCCACAAAATAATAATTGTGGTTATTAATAATAGTTTGAGTGATTTCTTAAAGATTCACAAGATTTTTGTACAATTTGAGGGGATTTTTTTGAAGCGCTCTTCGGATCGGTCACAAAGTTGTAGGCGAAGCCTTGACTTGCTACAAAAATAAATTCTTTGCTGCAAGAAAGAGACGCCGATAGGAGATGAAATTTTCCGCGAAGAATCGCACAGAGTTTTAACCTACTTGGCCTACATAGACGATGTCACTTTCAAAACCTGTTTTTACACAGAAGATTTGACTTTTCTTCTATTCGAGAAGGGATGATTTTTTTTAACTCCGAAAACAAAGTGTTATTGTCGATTAAATGAAGACAACTGCATTTGCTGAGTTGAAATAACTTTTCGTCTACACATCATATGGTGTAGTATTATATGAAATTTTGCGCATAAATTGTTACAAAATAAAAAATCAAGCTTTTCTACAACATTCTCATGCATGATCAAAGGGGCTCAATCTTTACATCGTTTTTTTCCTGGAAATAATGTGAAGTCGATTCCTTGATCACATGTAAGAACGTTAAAGAAGAGCCTAACTTTTTCACTGCATATTGCAGTACGCTGAGAAATTTATGCTTCAAAGTTTCACCTTGGTAAGTTTTCTCCCTCAGATAAAAAGAAAATTTATTTTCATGAAATTTTCCGAGCCTTCTCTCCCCAATCACATCGATGATCGCTACTTAATCAACTTCAAAAATCGCTGTACACTGTAAAAAAAACTTGAAAATGAACACAAATTCAGATCAAGGTGTCGCCTGCTCAAATAGGAGAACGTGTCGTGCGAAGACATTCTGCTAAAAAATTGCGTATTTCTTGTTTGATTCGAAACCCCTACGAAACCACTATTTATTACTTTGGAACAATTAGTATTCAAGACGTAAAGGATTCAATTCCATGCTCATGGCATGTCTCCTTGAGAGAAAAAAAGCTGCGCGCGACTCTCCACTTTGCCGAAGCTGCACCTGGAAAGACGATTTAAACTACCTAAGAAGCTAAAAAAAAGTTTCGAGGCAAACCCCTTTTTTAATCGGGACAGGATACGATCCCCTTCCCTCAAAACGACGCCACAGTGCGATCCACCGTTCGATTCTCGAACCTCATGCCTGAGCCTGGCTAGAATTGAAGCAGTCCCGAAGATTTATGAACTTTTGAAAAAAAAAGGTAAAGAAATCGGTTCCACTTCAGGTTATTTAAGGTGAATCTGTATGTAGCATTTTTCTCATTAAACTGGACACTTTTTATACAACTCCAGATCTTTTCAAAATCGAAAAAGAATCGAAATCATTCTTAAACCAAAACTGAGCATTCTTCAAACCCAAGCCAACCTCTCCAAGATTACGCAAGGTACGCTTTAAGAAAATCAAAATCAAGTTCAATTTTGAGAAAATTTCTATGAAATTCTCCAAAAATTTAGGAATAATCTATCTCGAAAAGGTGAGTACAGCGTTTGGAAATTTGTAAATCATCACTTTTTAAATAAAAACTGTATTTTTTTAAGTATTTCAAAGTACAGGAAGACAGCAATTTTTAGGTGCACCGTGTAATCGCGCCACGCACTTATGGCGTGTTTTATTTGACTGACAGCAGAATTGCTGTGTGCCACTAATTACGATTTAATCAACGGTATGAAAAAAAAACAGTTGCAGAAAACACATATCCACGGCGGTCTTTTAGGAAAAGAGCATTTATGACACCAACCGCATGAATAGAGTGACGTGCTGAACGATGGCATTACCTGATACCTCCTTGCAATACAAGAACACATGTCCTTTCCTGCACTTCTTTTCCTTTTTAAGATTCTAAAGCTGATTCTAATTTGAATTTAATTTTTTAGAGATTCTCTTAAAAATTTTAAAGCCTAAAGTAATTACAAAATATGAAAAGTTTTATACACTACGTTCACCTTCTTCGTATAGATGAATTACAAATTTTTAAAGAAATTCACAGTAAATTTTGAAATTAAATTAAAATTAGTTCAAGTTTCTTAGAGAGTTAGTTTAATGCGTAACACACTCATCATGGTTTGAAAGATGTCAGGTTTGATTTCAAGCTGTTAAATTTGCTTCAAAATGTCAAATTCGTCTTGAAAAATCGGTACATATCGCGAAGGCGCACGGCGAGAGGTGCGGGAACGCGTCGTTGCCTCTGCCGTATCCACAGCAGCCAACCAGGCACCGCCAGGGGACATGATTCGCTAAAGCGGCTACGGTAGAAGCAGCGGCGTATTCTGGCACCCATCGTTGCAGGTCCCTCATCTCTGTCTTCGCGACATGTGCCGAAAAATGCCCAAATTGATCAGAAAATGGTGTATATTGACGTGAAGTAAGACAACAACGAAAGATCACAGCATGTCTGTCAAGCTTGAGGATTTGATGGAAGTCATCTAGTACAGGATTACGCATATGTTTATGGTGATATGTCCCGCTTATCCTAAACTCTCTGGACAGCTCGCGTACAAGCAATGTTTAAATTTTCAGTTCGTCGTATTTCGAGCGTTACATCACGTGGCTCCGGCTCCAGTTCACGCGCCAACGTCCACATAGTTGAGCATCCTCGTCGTCGCAGTCAGATTTACAATAAGTTCATGGTTATGAACGATTTTTAAAAATGCAGTTCCACGACGTTTGTAAACAATGTATCCGATTTTTTTTGTCTCTGGTGCAGCTCATTAACTTCGTCAAACCTACCTTCTAGATTATTGGGCTATATTTTCATGTAAAGGAATAAAGATCGACCTTCAATCCTTGCCTAATGTGTGCCACGCGTTCTTCCTCTGGCCATCATATAGGGGTTACACACGTTTTTAGCTCGATTGACTATCGGCGGCCAGCTGATGGTGTTCTTTGAAAGATTGGAAGGATTTGTTGGTCTCGACCGGACACGAGCCATAAATCGATTCGGAAAGCACGCGAGAGCAGGACTCCTGCCGACTGCGTCGCCCGTCCACATATGCAGTTAAGCTCCCCTTTCAAGCATATGTAGGACTGCATAAAAACAGAGCAAGGATGAGGTGGAGAAGAGAGCGAGCGCTGAAGCTGTTGTCCTTTACATGTGAAGCTCGTTGCTGAGCCTCACGTGTATAGGACAACAAGAATCAATCACTGTTTGGGATGTGCCACGCATTCCATTTCCTCGAGATATCGACGACGGTTGAACGTGTATTTTGATCCAATATGCTGTTAAGCCCATCAGGAACATAGTGCTTTCACTTCCTCAGAAAAGCACCAATTCACCGACCTAGAGGGATGGAATGGAATGCCTGCTTGTGTTTCATATTATCAATGCGTAGATGAAGTCATGTGAAACCCCGAGAGCCAGACAGCACTAGCAAATGGTTCCCCTAACGATGTCACTGTTCTAATAGAGTTCATCGTTCACTAAAAGAAACACGTTGGCTGCTCTTGTACATGAAATGTACTCAAGGTCACATCGGAAACCGTTACATCTAGGGTAAGGTCCAGGATGCAGAACACAATAGGGTGAAAGGTTGTTGGAAACAAACGCGGTATTCACAAAAGCTTCTAAACAGAGTTAATTATTTTTTATTATATTAGGTTGTTGCGAATGTTTCCGCCATTTTTTATGTGCCTTTTTCTTACTAACGCTACCTTATAGCAACCTATCTTTGTTCACATAAAGAGGTCAGATATGTATAGGGTTATTATTATTGATAGCTACTCACTCTCGTGTAACTCCTTCTAGAAAAATGGCGCTTTTAAAGGAGTACATCCGAGGTCTCTTATTGTATGACTTCAAATTTGGTGAGTCAGCAGCCGCTTCCTGTCGTCGCATCAGTGGTGCATTTGTGGAGGGCACAGTATCTGATCGTACTGCCCGCCGAGAATGGTTCGCACGCTTTCGCAAAGGTGAGTTTAACCTTCAGGGTTCGTTCAGTCAGATTAGGACGTGAGTCCGATGTCGACTATGACCGATTGCGACAGCTGGTGGAATCGGACCCACGGCGGACTACTAGTGAACTTGCGCACGACTTGGGTGTGCACTATGCCACCATCGCCAGCCACCTACGTCAACTGGGTAAGGTGCACAAGTTGGCACAGTGGGTTCCCCATGACCTCACCGAAGGCGACCGCCAGCGACGTGCTGAGGTGGCCACTCGATTGCTCTCGTACAAGCGCACAGATAGTTGGCTGAAGTTCATCATCACAGCAGATGAGAAGCGGTGCCTGTACGTCAACATCAAGAGGAGCAGACACTGGGTTAACAAGGGTGAGCAGCCTTAGCAATAGCCAAAGGAAGGTCCTCACCCGTCGAAGATCATGCTTTCTGTAAGTCTCCAGCTTCTCTCGTCATAAAACCTCGGCATTGTGGAGAATAGTTGTCAATATTTTGTTTGTGCCGCTCGAGGTTGTTACGGTGGATCTTTATTGCCAGGCCTAACGTTTCGACGCTTCCGTCTTCTTCAGAGGCCTGAACTTAGTGCAACTATTAGATGAGCGATTTACCCCACCAAACGCTATCCCCACTCTAGCGGTTTCGCTTCTTTAGAGAAATCACCTTAAATCCTTAGTTATCTTTATCGTATACTATCTAGCACCGCACAGTAAGTCTCATTCGCCCGGTCGTACTAACAGAGAGTTGCGGAAGCACTCCATAGGTGGATCAAACGTGAGTTTATCCCTCTTTGAATGGGTTTTCAGGGGTGATTTCTCTAAGGAAGCGAAACCGCTAGAGTGGGGATAGCGTTTGGTGGGGTAAATCGCTCATCTAATAGTTGCACCACGTTCAGGCCTCTGAAGAAGACAGAAGCGTCGAAACGTTAGGCCTGGCAATAAAGATCCACCGTAACAACCTCGAGCGGCACAAACAAAATATTGACAATCATGCTTTCTGTTTGGTGGGACTACAATAGTGTCATCTACTACGAGCTCCTGGCCCGTAACGAAACTAACAGCGGACTTGTACTGTCAGCAGCTGGGTAGACTGGCCGCCAAGATCGCAGAAGATCATCCGAATCATGGCACACTCCGATTCTTGCACAACACTGCCCGACCACACATTGCAAGAATGACTCGCCAAAAGCTTGTCGACCTTGGTTGGGAAGTGCTGCCTTACCCACCGTTCAGCACAGATATTGCACCAAGAGACTACCACCTTTCCTGTCTCTCAGCAATGCCATGCAAAGAAAACCATTCGATGACGAAGATAACATGGAACGCTGACTGGCTGGCTTTTTCGAATCAAAGCCAGAAAAGATCTACGCTGACGGAAGCGGGGGCTGCCTGAAAGGTGAAGAAGAGCGATAGATCATGATGGTGGTTACCACGTTTTTTGACGTGTTTCGCTTTTTTTGTGAAACCAAAAAATGTGGTCTTGAAAATGGTGAGAACTTCTGCAACAACCTAATATTTAATGTGTTTTAAGTAAACGTTGGATGACATAGACGAAACTCAACAAAAAAAGTCGAACGTGAAAAATGTTGAAAACGGAGGACGTAGTTGTTCCAGTAAACAAAGAGATCTACCATGCTGCACTAAGTTGAGAGATTTGGAATGATAGTAGTATAGTCGTTTACCAAGCTGCATTGCACCTGATACATAGTAGAGGAAGCCTGATGTTGAGATCAAATGCTAAAGTACGGCGTTAATCAGTCACTTTTGGGATGCGCCACGCGCTCTACATGGTGCCGCAAAAGTCCTTGGACACAAGAAATTGGCCACCCAAACGACTGTTTTAAAGCAAATTGGATGCAATTTGTATTGTTCATTACGGTCAACTAGGCACATAAAACAACAGTTAGATGTATACTTCTAATATCCTGATGTCGGTGCTGCCCCTTTTCCGATGGGCTTCATCTATGTACTTGACAAGAACGCCGTCGTTTATATGGTTGAAAAATTGGTCAGTGGTGAAGACTGAGAAGACTCGTAAGTGAACAGCCCTGCGTGCCGCCGTGGATGCGTCTCCCAAGAGACTGAACGGGCAAAAGGAGGCCATTTTAAAATTTAATAGCTTTTTTATATGTGCCCGGTCGACGGTACAGCGTGCGGCGAAATTACCACGGCACTAAAAATTCAATGGCATTTTGAAATCAAACTTCGCAGATCAATTTTAACTATCAAATCTATCTGCTACAAAAATGACAATTCAAAGCATGCTAACAGTTACTAACCTTAACCTAACCTTCAGCCTCCAAATACTCCTTCAGACGTTCGACAAACCCTTCCTATGTGGCACGTAGTTACGGTCCATCAATTTCGTCCCATGATTTCATAAGCGCTTCTTTAAAGGCCGCCACAGACTTCTGCGGCGCCGCTGCCCTATGCTTAACCATAGGGCAGAGACGCAGAGCTCGCCTCCAGCGGCGCCGCTGGCCGGCCGGCGGCACCGGCGGCGCCGCTGCCCTATGCTTAACCATAGGGCAGAGACGAAGAGCTCGCCTCCAGCGGCGCCGCCGAGCGGCGCCGCAGAAGTCTGTGGCGGCCTTAAGAGAGCTCCAATTTGGTTGTCTGGTAGAGCAAGCTTTTTTATTGTAATAAATGATACGAATTTCGTTCCATTTCCTTTAAAATGTTTCATTCTCCGTTTTTCCATTTTTTTCAATTTTCCATTTTTTTGTAACAAATAATACGAGTTTCGTTCCATTTCCCTTAAAACAGCCGCTTGATCGGCCAACTATGTAATTGCGTCCAAAAACTTTGCCGCACCCTAAACTTCTACTGGATACAATACCGCCCGCGTCGCGCGGTCAAAAAGACGGTTTGCGACGGAAAAATCCGTCGCAAACCGTCGCATGCTCAAAGCTCCTTTAATATTGTGTTGTTTTCTTTTCGTTCTGTTTTCTTGTTTTCTTCTTTTTTTTGCTGTTTTGAGGTGCATCTCTACACGCATTGCACACGGTACACTCATAAGTCTCGCCGGGACAAATTGAAGCAATTCCCGAGTAGGGCGTCTGGAAATTTCTGAAAAATTTCTCTAAAAGTTTCGAAATATTCTTGAAGACTTTACATTTTCCAGTAAGTGAAGATAGAAACCCAGTGGGCATGCTTCCGCCCATTCGATTGATAGGTTCGATCCTATATGCATTTTGCACATTGCACAGCGCACTCTCGGAACATTCCAGGCATGACAGAGTACTGACAACGCATGCGATGCTTGAGATACTCCGAAAACACTGCAAGTCACAGGCACGTATTGGAAAATAAGGTGCTCCAATCGGAAAAGCCTGCTGCAGTTATTCTTTTAGGCCATCCACAACGAAAACGCGGTGGCCTGGTAAAGTTTTATACATGGTTTTATAGATCTCGAGAAGGCGAATCGAATGGTACCAACTGTTTCTAAAACAACTCAAAATTAAAGGAGTCATGAGAATGCGACGGTTTGCGACGGATTTTTCCGTCGCAAACCGTCTTTTTGACCGCGCGACGCGGGCGGTGTTGTATGGTGAAGGCATTTTGAATACATAGCACATACAATAACTTGTGTTGGTTAGCCGACTAATAAACCAGTGTTTTTATCCGCTCCCGAAAAAAACGATAACAATTCACAATTCCGGAGAGATAAAGGTTCTTGGACGGGACTCCCTAACCAAGAAAATAACTGACTCCGAGTGCAACCGTAGCCGACTTCCGATTGCTCAAAACGTTAAAAAGGAGTGTGACATCTGATCGCGTGACTTAGGTGCCTAAAAAGGATGTAACGAACATAACAACACCATGTTCGCTAGACCACAATCATAAGTAGTGAGCCGAGTGTAAATCGCATGTCATTACACTGGCGTTACTACTTAAAATTGTAGTTCAAGCAATGGGAGGTCGAAGAATTTCGGAGAAGAACAGGATGATGATCTCAGAAATTGCTGGCGACGAAGGTGTGAGCTGACTGACCACGATGAGCGCCAAGTGGTCTTCTATATACACCGCACACATGATATCAATGAGCACTCAAGTACCCGTTCTCGCTGTGGATAGCTCACAGCTCCACCGTCGATGGAGTGCTCGTACACTTGGTTCGTCTCGGCATATTGAATAACCAATTGTACAAAATATTCAATTATTAATATCAAGTGTTCAACGAATCAATGTGAAGCTTACTTCGTTTTTATATAACGTCTACGGCGGAATTCTTTGTTCTATCTGATGGAATAATTTGTGCTTCACTCACGCTTAATGATTGCGTTTCTTCAAAGACTTATTTAAGTACATATGAGCAATCCCGAAGGATATTTTATTTCAAATTCAAACTGGGCCAATCGGTCGTCGAAACAGCACGGCAAATCAACCATGTGGGGGGGGGGGCAGTGGATAAAGGATCGTGCAGCGGTGGTTCGAGGAATTTCGTTCTGCAGAGTTCAACCTTGAAGATGCACCCCGAAGCGGCAGATCTACAGCAATCCAGGACGACGATTTGAAAGCCTTCGTGAAAGCTAATGCATCGCAAACGGTCCGTGAGATTGTGGAAGACCTAGGAGTCTGTAAAACTGCTGCTAATGATGGTTTGAAGCGCATTGGAAAGGTGAAAAAGCCCAAAACTGAATGCTCCTGCGATTTGAGTGATCACCAGAATATGCCGCGTTTCGAAATCTGTTCTTCTTTGCTTCTTCTGAATCAAAACGACTCGTTTTTGGATTGAGTCGTCAAATGTGATGAAAAATGGGTACTGGTACGATAACATAAGACACTCAGGACAACGGGATGATGTCGACAAACACCTCAGGCACTTCCCAAAGCCAAAATCTCACCAGAAAAAGACGATGGCACCGGCGTGGTGGTCGGCGGCCGGTGTGACTCACTACAACTTTCTGTAATCGGGCCGAACCATCACAACAGAGTCTCACTGTGACGAATTCGACGAGATGTACTGAAAATTGCGTGAGCTGGATAACAGGGGACGTATGCTATTCTCTTCACAACCGTCTCCGAGCGGGTGTCACGTCATCTCCGCACACCCCGGTATGCACAGCTCTCCCAGGCAGATCTAGGGGACGAGCCAATTCAATAGCCGGGGATGGCAACACCTAGAAAATTGCTCGGGGAGAGGCAGGGACGAGGTGGAAGTGCGATGCTGGAGAAGGAAACTAGCGCTTTTCCACATCGAATTGGTCATTCTTCGATGAAGAGAGCACTTTCTAGTGCATATGCGCCACAGTGGACTTTCGGGGCCAAACACTGAAAGAAAGATTCCGAGAACATAAAAAATTCGAGCCGGCTCAAAGGAAATGACATAAAGCAGAGCTTTCTGGGTGATCTAATATTTTTCTTCAGCGATGACTAAATGAAAAAAAAGAAATAAAAACTAAAAATAAATGTGAGTAAAACTCCTACTGCAAGCTAATCAGTCTCAATCTCCTGGAAATCAGGAAAAAAAATGTTAATCTGGCAGTAAAATTGAGATCTTTCTACAAATAACTTTTCTATTTAAGCAAAACTGTACCTAAATTATTGACAAATTAATATTGTGTTCGTTTCGGCTGAATGAATATATGTATTTGTAAAAAAATTGCGTCGTCTGTCAAATGCAAGAATCGCACTCAAAAAACTCTCAAGAATTTTCTTCACTCGTGTTCTTAAAAGTTGGAATGAAGTTCCTGCCCCATTTCTCAATTTCCTGGAAGATCTAGGAGTCAATAAAACTGCGCAAAAACAGCCATTCTAGAATTTGTTGAATCTCGAACACACAGCGTTCGATGATGTTGATGATGTTAATTAACAAACATCGTGATGGAAAAAGTGTGAAAGTCGAATTGTGTTTATTTCTGCTGAACTCAGTGAGTACGAAGGAAGATATGATCGTTTGAAGTGAACCGTTCAGAACCGTTAGAACTTAATATATAGCCAACCTAGTATATTTGTAAACAAACATAACTTTTCCTCACGATGACAACGACGCCTCCCCTCGCTGAGATTATTTCAGATGGATCTGGTCGAATAAGCAAGTATACGGTTTTCACGTCAAATTTGACACTTTTCAATCCACCTGAGCTTGCAGAGCCGATACATACTTATACCTGGACCCCTTCAGCCCTATTACGCCACCACTCACTTGCCCGTTCATGTCCCCTGGAATAGAGAGGTAGTCGTCTTCCGATACGGATCCTATGACTTCTCGAACGTGAGTTAGAAGTCGTCCTTGTCCTGTTCGGGACATCGGATCCGTGAGGACCGGATGGACTTAATGCTCCGGGATCTCTGCTGCATGTTCAGTCTCCAAATGATTTCGTCATCTATTCTTCGGACAGCAGGTACTGAACGAAGCCTTGAGGAGCTCAGCGACAGCTATCCCCCCCCCCCCACCACCCTTCAAGAGCTGTCCCAATCAACTCCTTGAAGTAGTACAGCTTGAACCCTCCTACTGTCTCTATGGGCTTCATCCATTTTCATGGCATTTCCTTCACGCACATGATGTATAACTTTCTGCCGTTTTCAGGTCAGAAGCTTCCCTGGATTCCATTCAGAGCTCTCTGATTAACCCTTCTTAGTCGAGCTGACTTGATTAGCCGATGTCGTTCGGCATCGGTAGCTCTCGCGCGCTGGCAACAAAAGCGCGAAATGCTGTTGCGACATTGATTTATTGATTAATTGATTTATTGACGTGTGCTTTCGTACACGTAAAGCAAACAGAACATTAGAGTTAACGAAGAGAACCAACCTGACATAACCGTGCTCATTAGAAAACTTAATTTCCGGACACGTCCTACTCTCTACTTAGATTCTCTTGCGACTTTTGATCGTTTTGTGGGTTGGTCTCTCCATCAGCCGCCTCCCTGTCAACCTGGAACCCTTGCGATTCTTTCAGTTTTTGTAAGGCATGACGTGCCGGTGCTGGGAGTCGAACCTGTGATCGTCCGTGCATGAGATTCCACTACTAACCGTTGGGCTAACTCAACCCCTCGACTCGATCGAGGAGCAGTGGGAGAAAGTACTCGAACATGCATGGTATCAATATTTATTGCAAAAATAAATAAATAAATAGAAGAATTCTGAGAGAAGTCATATCATTTCTATTTATGTTCACAAATTGACTGCGCATACATGAATCCACTACTTCTACACTAAACACGAAACAACATAGAACTACCTGAACTAGTAGTATACAGCCAGTTCTGCAAAAGCCAGGGGGACAATATCTTCTAAGCATGGTTGGTACTGATAGGAGAGTTGGATCATAGTAATCGGAGGAGGTGCTGCCATGCTCAGTACGAGAACGCTCCGCTGGAACGAAATTCTCGTATTCCTAATTGAATAGTGAACATTTCAATTCACCACATGTAGTGGCTATGATGCTGACAACGACAAGAAGTGAATTCCACTGCTATTAGTTCGGTAAGCCAGTAGTTGTTCATCGACGAACGAAGATATTGAAGTAACAAGGACGCCTATTTCATGGATGCATTGGAGCACTACCGCGCATTACAGTATTCATTTAAACTGGCAATCTGCCAATATCGATTGATTGGGTATTGACTAGATTAGCGGAAACAGATTCGAGAAACATCAGCAACAACAGGGACACCAGAACTATAGAGTGAATACGTTGGCGAAGTTGAAAAACTACGACAACGGTTAATGCTGGAAGACTGTATGTGGTAAAGCTGAAAGTGAAGCGAATTTCACAACCAAAGAATTCAATAAACAAGCTAGCGGAATGAGGCGAGATACTGAAATTAAGCTAGACCACCAATTTTTACGAATCAATAGACACAGAACGCTCGAGACTGTCTAGAGAACGCTTTTCACAGTGGAACGAAGTAACATAAATGTGGATTTCTCACAGACGTACGATTACACCGGAGCATGTATTCTGATGACACCTCTGCTCTTCCGTTAGTAGCCGTATCCATCGGTTCCAACGAACGGATTTGGATTCGTCGGCATCGTCGGCATCGTGGGTGGAGCTCCGGCTTGGTAAGAAGTGTTGGCCACACTCACAGCACCGACTCCTTAAGAGAACCGATGTAAGGAAAAAATGAAATAAAACAATAAAAATGAAAAATTAAAATAGAAAAGTAATAATAAAATGCCGATATACGAGTGACGAGTGCTGTTCGGTCCCACGGGGTGTGAATGTTGCGTTTGATCAAACGGCGCTGGTGGTGTAACGGCGTAGAGCATACCCACCCGGTTAGAGAGAGGTGCGGGTTCGAGTCTCGCCTGGCGCTAGAAGTTTTGATCGCAACAAAACATCGTTATGACAGCTTACAACCTCGATACCAGCCACTTGAGCCTTAAGTAGACTGATTTAACTCGTTTTAATAATAAAATAACATTAGTGTACACCACCTTCACGTCAAATTGGGTATTTTTCAAATCAAACTGGACGCCCTTTTAATTAAGCAAACTTGACGCTTTTGAAATCGCATCGAACATTTTCCAAATCAAAATGAGCCTTTCCCACATTAAAAAACTCTTCAAAACAGTTAAAATAAATCAAATTCCTTTTTTGCTCAACAAAAACATATTTTGACTTTTGTTGAAGGTTTTAAAATTCACCTGCCCCAATACGTGAACACGCTGTATGAAATATTATAAAATTTTAGCTTACAAGAAAAGTAGCGGTTTGATGCTCATTTTGAAGCGCAAAAGGAAATAATTTTCTTGTGTGTTACAAGAGGGAGCGCCATGCACGCGAACAGATCGTTACGATTTTCACATGATTGACAGTGTAAATGCAACTTACTTGAAACAGCGGCGTGAATACATATGTTTTTTACAACTGCTCTCGTTATTTACACGTGTTAACCGGATGAAAACTACATTTTTGCTATCAATAAAATAAAAATTGCGTCGATCTAGTCACATGCGTGGAGCTATGCCTCTTTTTAGTACAATCTATGATTGCTGTCTTCCTGCGCTTTGCAACAAAATTTAATTCAATATTTTTCTTTGAAAATACAAATTTTAAATTTTAAACAGATGAGCGTACTCGGGCAGATCAACATTTAAAAAATCGGAGAAAGTCAAAGTAAATTTTACCACAAAAATTATTCTAGCCGTTTAGGGGAGTATGCATTTTAATGTGGAGAAAGCTCGCTTTGATATCGAAGATACTCAGCTTAATGTCGGAAGCGACAAGCTCTCGTAGAAGAGTGTCCAATTTAACGTGAATATACGGTAAATAATTAAAAAATTAAAGAAAAACGGATAAAGGACGGCGTTACTAAATCCCTTTTGGAATGCGTCACACATTCTACTTCTACGGGATGTCGTGGAGGCAAATTGAATGCGTATTTGGCCATACAATGACTTGCGGTGGCCAGTCTATGAACAAGTCAGCGCTTTATCCTTCCCAGACAAGTCTGGTACCAATTCACCGAATCCGGAAGGATGGAAGGCTAGGTTGGCCCGGGCGGGTGGGAAATCCGAACCAGAAACCTGGTATCGGGTGCAGGCGACAGTCGGCGCCTCCTCCGACTGCGCTACACGCGCCCATAATTAAAAAATTATAAAATGAAAATAAAAATTAAACGAGAAAGAGAGGAAGGAGAAGAAAAAAAAGAAATTCTTGAGGTACTCCTTGTACGCATAATATTACATGTAACGGTTACAAAAACAAGCCAGAAAAAGCTTAACTAAGGAAAGCTATGTACCAGACTCATAGAGTGAGAGATAGCTGGAACCTTTTCCGCTGATTTGTGCCGCACAAAGACGATGGGGATTTAGCCAAGTTGTAGAAAATTGGGTGGGCCAGTAACCTTTATGCGAGTGCGGCCATAACTGATTGCATTCGCACTGGCATGTTCAAAGAACAAGTAATATGATGATAGGATATCTACGTGAAGATCTGAGCTAGAGATGTGATACCCTACCTTCCATTCGAGTGGGGGATCCATCTGGGCTAGTCTGGCACGTGAAGTGAATGAATGGAGACGCTACTAGCAAACAACCAAAACAACAGCCGATAGGAGTCTATCTTGGCTCAGAAACTACGCCATAACAGACGAACAATTTCACAGCATTTTCAGCTGGTGGTGTTGGATCCAGTGCAAGTTCTATATCAAGAAATTGTGCTGTTGAAAAACTGAAATCCCAGGACGTTCTCAACTTGTTTTACATGTTGTTTTACAGAAAGGGATTTGGAACTTAGGACTAAACTGAAATTAAAATTAAAAATAAATTGCAGGAAGCGGATTAGGTTTTAAAAAGGAAATATGAAGCGAAGGAACACGAAGAGGTCAAAAAAATTCAAAGAACAAAACGTTTAGCAGCGTAGTGATCGCTCACCTTCAGAACTGCCACCATAGCCGTAGCCATCCTGTACGTCGCCGTCGATGCCGCTGAATTCGTTGTCAAAGTTCGTGCCTAAGGCGGTGACCGCGCCTTCTTCATATCGTCTCCAGGCGAAGAACGCTGCACCTCCCTGAATACCTTCGAGAATTAGTCAACACCTAAATTAGACGTCGTTAAAAATTACCGTTAGCTCCATATTTCTTTACGGAGAGTGGATACATTGCAGAACTGGAGACTTTCTTATTTTCGAATTTATTTATCAAATAAAAGTTCCGAGGGGGTTTTTAAATTCCATTTCGCAGCACAATTTAGCTTAGGATTATTATGAATGCCAATAAAAATCTAAAGTGTTGTTCAACCTTGTTTATTTAAATAATGATTCACACTTCCGCCATGCGACAAGGCATCATCAGATTTTTCTGTGCCTCTCAGGGAAAACGAGTGTAGCCGTTCTATTACAATTGTGCTCCCAAACATGTTTTTCGAATTTTCGAATGGTTTCGAATGCTCACAAGCTGCGATTATTCGAGTTCGAACATTTTCAAAAAATGCGATTTTTAAATACTCGAGTGTGACCACAAAAAACGAGATTTTTTGAAAATTAGAATTCAAGCACATTAGGAAAAGGCTATTTTTGATGATATCAATTCGAATATTCGAATTCGAAGAAAAAATCATTCGAATGCCTATTCGAATAGGTCACTCGGCCTCAACTATACGTTCTGCTGAGCTAGTCCAGAAATGAAGAGGGAGCCCGGCGCTTCTGCAGCTGCAATAAGTGGAGTTCTTTATTGGAATTTTTATTACCCCACCGCTTCAGCATGTTTTTCTGCGAAAATAGAATTGATCAGGGTTTCGATTAGGTTGAGAGTATGACATGTAGTATGACGCCCTATATATAAGTCACGCTATCCGTCATAAAGGATAAAGGATAAAGGACGGCGTTACTCAATCCTTTTTGGGATGCGCCACGCATTCTACTTCTACGGGATGTCGTGGAGGCGTGTTGAATTCGTATTTGGCCATACAATGAATTGCGGTGGCCAGCCGACGAACAAGTCAGTGCTCTATCCCTCCCAGACAAGTCTGTTACCAAATCACCGACACCGAAAGAATGGAAGGCTTGGTTGGCCTGAGCGGGAAATTCGAACCAGGAACCTGGTATCGGGTGCAGGCAACAGTCGGCGCCTCCTCCGACTGCGCTACCCGCTCCCCTACTGTCCGTCATATAAGCGATTAAACACAGTATTCCGTCAATTCCGTCAACCACTTCATGAATTTTTTAAAATTGACGTTTTCTATTATGGCTTTGTCATCCTATTTTTTCGAAAGAAATTTTTTCAAAGTAGTTGTTGATACAAATAGGATGAACAAAAACAGACAGTTGAAAGCAATTATCAAACACAGAAGAAGTAAAGTTGGAGAACGGGAAGTTTGAAACTTGTTTGTCCTTCAAATTGATAAACTACCCAGAAACTAATTAGAGCCTCATAGCAGCTCTGAAAAAAACACGAAAAAAAAAACAAAATTAAAATGAATAGTTCTTAAAAATGTTTCCACAAAACAACGCACCCAAGCCAACGTCGAAAGGAGCGCTAGTAGGATGCCGAATTTGGCGTAGCCGGACGAGTAGGGCTCATCGAGGTCGAATGATGAGAATTTGCTCCAGAATGTGAAGAACGCGATGAGAAAAATACCGGTGAAAATAACTGAAACAAAACATAAATAATTTCAGTGAAACGATAGGATATAACATGGCATCAATCGTAACTTCAGGAGGTTGTGTGATTTTTAAAGGAAGAGTTTTACTATAAATTCCCCTAATGCCCATGGTTCTTCTGAATCGTCTACAACATCTCATCGGGGCACACTCCATTATTGTTGGAAACTCCAACTCATCCAATTTGTCCCCAAAATCCCAATATCAGATTGGTTGCGTTAATTCGTGATTCAAAAAAAGTATTTAAACAATCAGTCAAATAAAAATTGCATTGTTCTAGACGAACGTACGGCGTAATCTCTTTACACGAAAAATGCCTTGCATCAGAGCCGTGCAGAATGAGTAAATATCATTTTCACATCAAATTGGACACTCTTTAAAACAAATTTGATGTTTCCGAAATCATAGTGAACGTCTTCCAAATCGAAACAAGCTTCCAACAGGTTAAAATGCAAACTCCCCAAGATGATTGAAGAATGCTGTTTCTGGAAATTTGGTATAGCTTTTTTTGCACTTTTTCGTTCAGCTACCCGAATAAGTGTGTAGGATTCGTAATACTTTTGTTTTTAAGGTGAAATAATAAAATTAATTTTGTTCTGAAGCCCAACAAGGAAGCAATCATTTATTGCATCAAATGGTAAAATCACAAAACTCACTCGAAAAACTCGTCGCGATGTTTACTTGGTTGATAGTGAATGTGTTGCTTACACTAGCCATCAACGCTAAGATAAGTGTGTGTTTTTTTACATTTGTCTTCGCTGTATCGTTTACAGGTGAGAAGCTCCATGCAAAAAAAATTGCTATCAATCGAATAAAAATCACATCGTCTTGCAAGAGAGCATGGCGTCTCCGATTTTGTTACTAATCTATGGCAGCCTTCTTGCTCCTTAAAAGTAGTATTATAAAATTCAAACAACGGAGCAACGACGGGGTTCACTAATTGGGCAGGTGAATTAGAACTTCAAAAAAAAATCATACTGAAATTTCCTTGGACACAAAAATTGTTCTAAAATTTTTAAAGAGTCTCTAATTTAATGGGGAAGGAGCTCGTCTCGATTTGGAAGATGCTTAGTTTGGTTTCAATGTGTAAGGCCACAAAAATTATTCTAAAACAAGACGGTGTTTTCTCCTACCCAGACAAATCTTATGCAAATTTACCGACCCTTGAAGTATGGAAGACTTTGTTGGCCTGGGCGGGACACCCTAAATAATAACCCCGAATCAGGATGCATGCTTAGCCTACGCCTCCTCAGACCGCACTTCTCTGTTGATTAGTATTGCTTTTTCAGAAACTAATTAGTAGTTGTCTTTGGTAAATTCATATCCGAAATGAGATAAAGGCTGAAGTTTCCAGGCAGGTAGAAGACGTCTGAAGAAGTGTCCAATTTAACATGAATAGTGTCCAATTTGACGTGAGAATGGTATAAAAACAATGTTCTGGTCAAGGGGATAAAAAATTCGCGCTTGTTCAAAAAGTGCATGTATTTTTCTTAAGACATCTCGGTATGGGTGAATTATTGATACAATTTTTTGTAAGACAAAACATTATCGCCTTTGTCCGCACGCATAGTCTTTGACTTACACAAGTCCAGTTTTATTTGAAATGAGTTCGATTTAAAATGAAAAGAGTCCACTTTGAATGGAAAATGGTGCAAACTGCTAGTCCGTTGGAACCAGTACAGGACCTTTAGAAAAAACAAAAATAAAAAAGGATGCTTGCATGTTTACTCATCATGAAAGAATGAGCTGAAAGTTCTCCTACACACCTGATACAGCCAAGTCGCCAGTGACGATTCGCTTGCGTGTCGGGATCGAGGAGATTCGCTCGAATCGTGCATCCGATAACAGAAGCGCTGCAGCACCAACAAGTGAGAAGAAACCAAGAGCCGAGGCGAACGAACACGTTGATGCACTGCTGCCGTAAAGGCAGATCTGAAACGAGAACGTTAAAGAACAAAGGACAACGGTTCGTTTGTAGGACACGCCGTGCACCCTACTCGAACGTCACATCGTAGAGTCAAATCTGATGCGCGTTTAACCTACGCGGCCACCTGCAGCAGCCGTCCGATAGACTACTCACTGCTTTACTCTTCCCGGAAAAATGTCTGGTACAACTTGACGCTTCTACAAGGATTCATGGTCTGGTTCCGCTGAGCGAGAGCTTTCCAACGACTTACCAACACCTTCATTACATAAAGACAAAATAGATTCAAAAAGATTTGAGCCTTCACTGTTCCTCTCCGCTTTACTACATCTTATCATGAAGTTATTCTAGAATCAACAAGAGCCTCATTTAATTGCTTCAGGAGTTGTTTATAAGTGTTCGATTTCTCCAATTGCCAACCCACACTCTTACTGCGTACATTTTTAGAGTGCTTCCTTGTCTCGCAAGGTCTGCTAAAGGGATTTAGGTTCCTCATTCTTTGAGACGCTTTGAGACGCGTATAGAGCAGTCAGAGGAGGCGCCGACGGTTGCGTGCCCCCGATACCAGGTTCCTGGTTCGGATTTTCCGCCCAGGCCAACGAAGCCTTCCATCCATCCGGGATCGGTCCATTGGTACCAGACGTGTCTGGGAAGGATAAAGTGCTGACTTGTTCATCGGCTGGCCACTGCAATTCATTGAATGGCCAAATACGCGCTCAAATCACCTCGACGACATATCGTAGAAGTAGAATGCGTGGCGCATCCCAGAAGGGATTGACCAACGTTGTGCTTTATCTTAGCATGATGTTTTAGGGGTATCGTCGATCTCAGAATGCGTGGCGGCTGTGAAAATGACGGTGCGAAACCAAGGACTCTCTTATATATCTTGTGCTACTAAAGAAATCCTATACTACTGCTCGTGAGGACTGAAGGGCTACAGGTGCTGCTGTCTATGTAGAAGGTCAAGATCAAAGGACGCTGCCACCCGCATAGATCTTCGTGTAGGTCTTCCGTTGTTCAGACCACCCAGCAATCGATTGATTACCTACCTCTACATAGATTTGTCCAGTATTTTGATCCGGTCAACTCTTCGCCTTCTCATTTTGTGGCTAATTAGTCGAAATGAGTCTGGAGGATATCTAGCGTTTAGGTTCGTCGTCAAGCCGCAATGCCTCACTACAGAAATGGAAGCAGTTCGAGTTCTTGAACGAAGCCAACAGGGAAAGAAGAGGCGTATGAAAAAGTGAGTTGTAGCAATTTGATTTTAGAACTCATATCTTCATCCTCGACTCGAATTAGTTCGGCGAAGTGTGGATTTGCATCTTGCGCTTTCCTATGGGTAGCCAGCCATACCAGCAATGGAACTATGAGGGGGGAGGGGAGCGGGGTGAGGATAGATAGTAAGATGTTGTGGCAGATTACGATACAAAGGAATACGGCAAAAGCTGACACATTAAGGGCAAGGGGGAGCAGTATGTATGTCCCTTGTAGGTTTCAAAATTTTCAATATACAGCTGCGGTAGGATAGAATACTACATCGGTTTCCTAGTGGAAACCCACATCCACACTAGGATTGTGCTAGAATAGTGAGCTCTCATATGAAAAAAGCAAGAAGAATTCATCGTCATAACGGTGCACCTCCCCCCCCCCCCCCCATATCCGTATTGTGCCCAAAAGCACAATTCCGATTGTCAGAACGACGACGTCAAAGCAACATACTATTAGAGGCGACGGTCAAATAGAGGTCTTATAAAAAAACAAGATTTGTGCTTGTCATTAAGTGAAAGATGGGAGCAGTTAACAGTACTGAATACCAAATAATACAAATTCCAACAAATACAAATGCTAAATACCAATGTCACCACCCCTGCGAGATAAATATTCAATCTGGAAACACATTAATATCTTAGAAAAAAGAACGATCTAATTATGATTTTCAAGCTGATAAATGCCTTGATTGTCCTTCACATTAAGGAGTTTTGTTCATTCTCTTCTTCCATCGGAAGGGATGGGCAGTGGAAATCCATACTCCCAGGCCAAAAAGCATTGTAGGACCAGCATTCCTCACTTGTAGAGCTGGCACGGAATTGTTAGTCTTAAAAAAACACACATTACCAAGCTTACTGTATGAGTAAAGAAGAATTGTCGACCGGTATCTTCAGGGCATGTCTTAGGAGTTTATCGTTTTCTATTCTTCACCGTGTTGTTTTGGTCTTTCATTTTTATTTCTGCCTTTGCTAGACTCTCTTATTAGTTTGCTTGCATGGATTTCCATGCGTAAAATAAGTAAATAAATTAATAGGATCTGAGGGGGTCACTTTGTAGGTCTGCCGTATGCAGCGTTTTATATTTTACGAAATTAAAATTTTCATGCAACAGCGATGTGTTCTACCCCTACGATGAACTGAGTTGGGCCATTTCTGATTTAGTTTAGTAAGACGGACAGCTAGTAAGGCGGATATTTGCCGAGTGCAAGGTGACCTCCTCCGATCCTAGTTGCGCAGAAAGGCGTAAAACCAGAAAAAAATGGACCAGCGCGTGCAATCGTCTAATTTCCGTCTTACTTATAATTTGATTTGGTTTCCTCACTTTAATTCAACGTTAAGGAATGGCTCGGATTGGAAGAGTTGGGAGGTGGTCAGGTGGGGTCCCAGCTTGAGTACTGTGTCATGCCCCGTGTCATGTACGAGTCTATACGTTCTTGTTTCGAATTTTGATCATTACGGTTTTTCAATGCTGTTGAGATCATTATGTTTTTCGTTTTTCACACATAACATTTCACTGGCACCCAAAATACACTACTGTACATACGTCATGTTCATTTCCTTGTATGCACTTTCCTCCGCTTCACTCATCGTGTTGTGAAAAGTTGCATTTTATATGGAAGTCTGTTCCTCTTCCGGGATATGTTAGTATCTTGAGGCCAGACTCTCAGCGGCCTAAGGACCACCAATCAATCGTCCGGTTGGGGACACATCGCCTGATCACGAAGGCTCATGGCACGACTTTGGCGACAGCTCTTCTGAATACGGTCCGGACGCCTGGTCCTTCAACCCCGCTGGAACCCTGTTGCTGGTTCTTCTTGCTAGTTCCCTTTTCCTGGTCCCTCTTCGAGGCCCCTTCCCTTGTTTCCCTTAATGATCCCCATTGCTGGTCCCTTTCTACTGTTTTCCCGTCCTGGTCACCCCTCGAGATGCTCCTTATAGTGCCCTGCCCCTCCCCCCCCCATCTTAGGCCTATGTTATATTAGGTTGCCCCATAAGTCCTTGCAGTTTTTTCAACGATTCACTGCAGATTTCGCCGGCGGTCTCTTGCATAGCGCTGCACAGCTTTCGAAAGATAATGATTTGCTCTATCAGAGCATATATTGCATTTCTTTTTTCATCATGAATTTTGTCAATTTATAGGTCGTTGAAGTGAAAGGTAAAAAAGTGAAAAGTAGTCATTTGCCCACTTGTTCTCTCCGCTTAGGTTTGGAATTCTTTGAGCAGTTTTTCACAGCGTTTGGAAGACAAGGTTCTGTAGTACAAGAATACGTGTTGGCCCTATTTGCTCACTTGTCATTTATTGATTTGTATGTCACCAAATATGGACGTCCGACTTTTCCGTCCGAACTTCTACCGACAGCTCGGTTATGCGGTTGGACTTTTTTGCTTAGTGTTATGTGTCGTTCGAAAGAGGATGTCTTGCTCAATAAGAATTTGTGTCACGTTTATTGGCTCACGCTGATTTCTGCCGAATATCAACAACTGCAGAAGGAGAAGGAGTTGTTGGTGAAGACGATTTTTCTCCTTTTTGACATTTTATTGATATTCAATAGAAATCAATAAACGCGACACACATTCTTATAGAACAAGACATTATCTTTCGAACGACATATAACACCAACCTAAAAATACCCCCCCCCCCCCCCGAGGGGAGCTGTCGCCAAAAATAACCATCCTCCCTGACGTCCCAAGTTGATGACCTAAAAATCAATAAAGAGCAAATGATAGATAGCACTGACACATATTCTTATAGTAAAGAACATTGTCTCCCCAAATGCTTAAAAAACTGCGCAAAAAATTACAAACCTAAGCGGAGAGAATAAGTGCGCAAATGGCTACTTTTTCACTTTTCACTTCAACGACCTAAAAATTGACAAAATTCATGATGAAAAAAGAAATGCAATACAAGTTCTGATAGACCAAATCATTTTCTTTTGAAAGCTGTGCAGCGCTATGCAAGAGACCGCCGGCGAAATCTGCAGTGAATCGTTGAAAAAAACGGCAAAGACTTATGAGACAATCTAATACTTCGGCGACGCTGTTGTTGGCGACGTCGGCGACAGTGTTGAGCGGGTGCTACGCAGTGCGTAGAAGTCCGTGCAACACTGTCGCCGAAGTATAAGATAGGCCTTACTGGTCCTCCATGACCATGGCCCGACGTCGTCTACTGGTCTTCTGAACACGGACTCTTGTGTCACGACGCTTTCGACACGTCTTCTGAATCCAATTCGGACGCCAGGACACCGCTTATTGGACCTCTCTTACTGGTTTCCCTTGTTAATTTCCGCTTGCTGCTGTACCCTTTTATTGGTCCTACCTCCTGGTCTCCTCTTTCAATTCCGCTAATGGACGTCCTCCCCCGTCCCTTAACGGTTCCTTCTTACTGGACCCCCTCCTGGACCCCACGTACGATCGTAACACGACGTCCGTGGCACGTGTTCTTAATCAGGGTTCCCTTTGTGGGGCATCGCTCACACGTCTTCTGGATACAAAAGCCTGTTTCCCGGCGCCGGTCACTCGCCCTCTGAACCCAGGCGTCTGTTGCGCGACGTCTTTGGAAAGCCTCACCAGGAAACTATCTCAACGGCAGGTCAGAACGGCCCAAGTGTTGTATATGTGCAGAATCGCCTCTCTCTGGGAAACAACAAAACGCAAATATCTCGACCCCAATACAACTCTGCATAGAGTAAGGGACGACGAAATTTGGGTCGTTGGCGGCGTTAGCCCTATGCCTGGAGGCGGAGGGCGGGCTCAAGTTGGCTGGAAACAGCGATGACGAGGGGCGATGGTGGCACAGTGCGTAGAGGGCCAGTGTAATCCCCATAATCACTACAACATTTGGGCCGTTCCGTCTGACCTTTGAGATAGTTTCCTGGTCAGACAGAGGACAGCCGCTAACTCTTTCATATACAAGAGTACTACCTATACATTTGTATTGTTGAATACCTGTGCCCTTCTGTCAGTAAAACATCGACCCTCCAATCCGTACGGCATCAGCAGTTTTAATATGAAAAAAGCAGCAAATCTTTTGCAAAAGCTGTTTCACAAACCTGGTGATGTGAGCTGCCATTCAACCGGTGCCAACCGCCTTTTGATATGCTGAACCACAACAGTGCTGCGAGTATCTGAAAGTAGTAGATTCAGCGATTTAGGCATTCCCTGCGCCAATCTTAGTGATGCATGGCAACCCTCCGTGGAATCACAAGCACATTATACCCAGTCATGCATGCCCACTCTCTCGCAGAGCTGACATGTGGCGGGAGCGGAACATGTGTATGCATGCCACTGGATCCTTTCACGGAAATATTTTTCCATTAAAAAACTCACACTGGATGGATAAACAGAGAATGGAAACAATGTTTATTATTTATTTATTTATTTATTTATTTATTTATTTATTTATTTACTCATTTATTTATCAAGCATGAACATAGTCATGCATTACACAAGTGATGTCACATAAACAAATAGTAGCTCACACAAACCTGCAACGAATATATCGGTGTTAAACACAGCACAACTAACTTTTTACGAACCACTAAGGACTTGAACGAACTCACAGACGTATTTACGATATATTTATCCTCACCGAATAATAAGTTCACTTTTTTTGGGACTTCTATAGGTGAGGAAGATTGATCTCGTCTGTGATTTTATAGCAGAAAGGTGACGCCTTAGGTTCCCTCTCCTATTCGGAATCAAAGGTGCGCCAAAAATATTTCTGACTGTGTTTGCATATTTTTAGCCATAACTGCCAGTTAAGATCATAATAGTTGTACTATCGAGTATTCCAGCTGAGTGGTTTAGATGCACAAATTTGCACGTGTAAAAGAAAAATTTAAAACAAGAATAAAAATTGAGTTTGAAATAATAATAGGTCGGAAACTAAGTCCGTGTCGTTTTCTAAACCGTTTATTCTGAATTCCGCTGAAGGTTTTTTGCATAGTGTTACATACCATCTGAAAAAAAAATAATTAGCTCGATTAGTAGGTATGTTTGGTTTTTTTTAGTTTCGATTTGTCAGTTTTTAGATCGTTAAAAATGAAAGTCAAAAAGGAAAAATCATCTTCGTCGACATCTTCGTTCTGCTGCAAAACGTTATACACCATTCGACAGAAGATGATTTGCTGTACAGGAAAATGTGCTGCGTTTTCTCAATCATTCTGATTTTCATAAATATTCAAGGCATTAAAGTGAAGTGTTTAGAAGATATTTTTTATCAACAGCTTCTACTCTTTGGTTAATTTTGAACGGTGTTAAATGTCGTTTGAGGAAAATGTTTTGTCTTAGCAGTAAGTGTGTTGTGCTTATTTTTTCATGCTGAATTTTGCCAATTTTTAGTGGAATGTTAAAAAATGGTCTTAACCATTTTTTCATAAGTGTTATATGTAGTCGTTTGAAAGAGAATCTTTCGTTCTATCAGAATATATGTTTTGATCTTCAGTCATTCTAAATTTAATAATCTTTAGGCCAGCAGTTTTAGGCTAAAAAATATGGCAAAGAGTTGGAGCTGTTGGAAAAAATTGTGTTTTCTGGACATCACTGGCACCGCACTTCAATGCCCTGAGATTGACGAAAATTAAAAAAAAAATGCTCTAGGGCAAACTACCCTCTTTCGAATAGTGTACAACGTTGTGCAAAAATCTTAAATATAGGCCGGGAGAAGAAGCTGCCGGCGAAGGACATTTATCTTTTTTGACTTCCCAATTGATTGACCTAAAAATTGATACACATTCAAAGTGCCTCTTAGATACTTTGTAGAAGTATAATGCGTGCGTACCCCGATCAAGATTGATGAAGGTTCTCTATTCTTTATCTTCATTCCACCAAAATAGGTTTGTAGATGGGACTTTACCTCCAAAGGCCCAAGCACTACTGTTTGCCACAATGTATGTATGTGGAAGCGCAGCTAAAAATAGAGTTGATCTTTCATCTGAAACCCACTCTGACCGAATACAAGATTGCTTCAGAATTTTGTATGAAAGCATATTAAGCACAGTGTTTTGACCAGGTATTCAAACTGTCTACGTGTTGTCCTTCATGTAGGCTAGTATAAGAACTCCTGAATCGCTAGGTCAAAAAAACCAGGAATAAATGTGAGATTGGAGCACTGTGTTCAAACACCCGCCTATATATTTTGGTACATGTCGTGTAGGTGGGCAGCGTTGGTAGGTTGAAGAGCGCCAGCCAATAACAACCAAACAGAGCACATGCCAGCCCATAAGGGTACCGACTGAATACGCCTTTTCTGAACGGCATGCTCATTCAATGCGGTCAGATTGGTTTAGGTGTTCCGACCCTACCAATGCTGCTCACCTATGCGACATATGCCCATGTTTTAAACAACATAATTTTTTCGTGAATAATTAGCGAAAATGGAAAAAATCGGCAGTTGAGGATGCACAGAATGACATAAATGGAGTACGCAGATTTGGTATCAAATAGATCGACATGATGAGGCAAAACCTAAAATTGGCATGAAATAAATTTTCGTCAGCGTTCAAAAGTTTTAAAATTTCACTGGGCAGGTACATCCCTGCCAGGGGGCTTAATTAGGCGAGACTCAGCAGCGAATGTGGGTCTGGCCAAGACAATTACGCGCATGACTAACCTAAGTCATCCCGAACTCAAAAATTCTAAAATCTTGTCAAGATCCTTACAAACAATGTGTAATTCATTGGATATAATCGATTTGAAGGGAGTTATGGCAAAGCGGCGGAAACGGCAGATAAATCCGCAGCCGTCTGTGTTTTGGCGGATCTTTACCGACGATACTGTAGATTCGTCTACTCAATGTACTGGAGGTTCTCTTTAAATATTATTTTAAGCACACGGATACAGAGGTGAAAAGAATGTTGATAAAAACGGAGTAGAACATACGCGATGTCGACAGGTCTTCAAGCGATTCTATTGAGCTCTTCTTCAAGAGTATAGCTAATATAATCTTTCTTTAAACGATTGAACACCCTAAAACCTTCTCCTTGAAGCTAGCGAGTATTTTGTAGTAGTCAAGCAATGCAGTTCGTAAGCCCTAGGAAACCACCATAGCCTCTAAGCCCCCAGAAAAGGACAGCAGCACTTCTTTCGACCTTCCGGTTCTAGGACGGCACGCCAAAGCTGTCTCACCAATGTTCATTTCCTGTTGTAGGCTTAATCTTCGAAATAATCCTTTCACATTCATTAACATTCTACGGGAAGCCAGAACACCAATCCGCTGCTGTCTAGCTGTAAAGATATTTCGATAAGTTCTACAACATGTCATGCTCCAAACTTTTAGCCTTGGTGGTAGGCAAAATTTCAAATTGAATAAATGAATAATTTTAAAATTAAACAACTGCTATCCGTCGACGACCCACTGCAGCAGGCGACCATAAACCTCGCGAACGAAGCTAAGAAGCTTGAAGTGTGAGAAAACCCGTACAAATCGACAGCCATGAGGGTAGGAAGGGCAGATATGAAAGTAGGTATCAACGTCGAAGCATCGTCACAGCTCGAAACTGCCCAGAAGTTCACATATATTGCAAGTACCGTCTCATGCGACGGGAATGTGGAATCAGAAGTACTGGCTAGGGTTGTTAAGGCGATCTGTGCTCCGAAAGCTTGGACTAATCTGGAGCTTATCATTCATCGCGCTGAATATAAAGCCGCGGCTTTATCACTCAATTGTCGTCCTATTGTTGTCTATGCGAGTGAAACACGGGTGATGGCTGTTAAATGCACAAAAAGCTGAACGCCTTCCACCAGAGATGTCTTATATGGATAGTGAGAGTAGGATATAGAGACCGCGTGACTAACAGCGAAGTCCTAAACCGGAGCGGTTCAGGAAGTCTATCTACATTAATCGCACAAAGAAGTCTACGCCTCGCAGAACACGTACTTGCGAATGCCCGATTTCCTCATGTGGCCATGTGTTGGATTCCTGAAGGTGGCAGCAGAGCCCGCGTTGTCCGAGAAACACATGAAGGCGAACATTCGAAAAGGACCTCAAACTACTAAATATTTCTAGAGACGAAGGTGAAGAATTGGCACAAGACAGGCATCAGTAGAGAAGTCTCGTCGCCCGATATGCCCAACAGCGTGAGAGGAACTAAGTCTAAGTAAGTAAGTAAGTCTCCGTCGAAGTGGCACCGTCTACCTGCAGGTTTTCTCAATGGCGGCAAACCAGCACTGACCAATGAGAGTTGAGACCAAAAACGAAAACATTTTACGGTAGTACATATTCATACAATGTTGAAGAGCGCAACCACAAATGAATCTTTCTTCCTTTAGCGCTAAAACCACCACCGCCCTGTTCTCATAAAAATATATATGAGCGTATGTGGCACAGTAGGAAAGTTCGCCGATTCTCGCGCGTACCCGAAATCGATTTTAGGACTGGATCCTGCCCAGGTCGAAGGTTGCTAACTTGTCCACCTGCTGTGCTACAAAACTAGGCGAAATAGGTTCTCAAATTCCACGCACACCACTCAGCAGAGGTAGAATTCGTGGCGCATGCACCTCAAATAGAGGTTCAAGCCAGCCTTTATCCCAGAAATTGTCCAAAAAACAAGGATGTTTCAACAGCAATAACTTTGCTCCCCGTCAACCCTTGGAATAATTTATTGTGGCCCTGAAAACGCACAAAAATGGAAATTTCGTGACATTCGAATGCTAGGAATTGCGCCATGGATGTGTCCAAGGCTTCGAATTTTAGACCATATTGTTCGTGCACGATCTGAAGCCTGCGAATTTTGGTGGCAACAAATTCATAAACGTTCCCATCTTTCACTATTGTGCTGTATTTTTTGTACATTTCCTAACCCCAGGGCACCGAGTAATTCTCTCATATCGAATGTCGAGGGCGGTTTTGTGTGCCCAGTATTGAGTTACATTCGCCGAGGTGAGAATATCGGACGTGATGGCATTCCATGGCACGAGCCAGATGGACGCTGGACGCAATGAGAATTCTGAATGAGTGATTCGGGTGTCGAGTCTGCGTCAACTTCGGCAGTTTAGAACCCGCCGTGCGGTCATTTCGGCGCGAAACTCAATCATGGAAGAGCTGCGTGGCTGAACTGCGGCTATTTCATGTCATCTTTCTTTCTCATAGCCAGCGGAAGAACTGATCTTGTGACCATCTTTTGGTAGTAGGGCGATTTGTTAAATTAAAAATGGTGAGCATGAGCCGAACACCTACGATAAGCAATAAAGGAAGAGCTGGTGAATTGAACAAAAAATTCTCAATAAAAGTTGCAAATCATATTAACTTCTTAGTGACAAATTTGGTTAAGAAACAGTGAACATAAGAGACGCTAACGAAGTGCTTTTTGGGATGTGGCACGCATTTTACTTATCCATTCTAAATATAGTGCAAGATTAGCCACGTAGTTCGTCAACATCTCTCCCCGCGCGACACGCTGCAGAGGTATTGCCTGAACGTCGTATGCGAAAACCCAAGGAATGGTCAGCCTCGAGCAAAAATCGATATCGGTCGATATTGGTAGCAAAGCAAATATCGATCGATATTGGTCGACTGGTCGATATTGCCTGCGTGCTGTGAGGCCTCTGCCCCCTTGCCTATCAAGGTCGTTGAGATTCCCACCCGCGTCGGTCAAATTGGGGAAAAACGAACGAAGCGGCCGGAAAAATCAATAATATCGATCGATATTGTCCGCCTAACCGACACTTGCTGCCCGCTGTAAACCTATCCATCGGGCAGCGAATCTGTGCGACTCCGATTGGTCTAATCCGGCTATTTTCGAGTACAATAATTTACGGCGTTTGCATATGAGGGCTGATGTAAGGATGAGGGACAAACTTCGGGCGTTAGCCCTGGTTTATAGTTGCGCCGCTGCGCGGCGCGGCACTATAGTCGGAATAGATATTGACCGGGCGGCGCGAAAAATCGATATCTATGGCGACCACCACGCCGCGCCGCGAGGCGGCTCAAGTATAAACCAGGCGTTAGTCATTTCCATTACAAGATGCGCCGCGCATTCTACTTCTACTGGATCTCATGGTGGCGATTGCGGTGCGTATTTAGCTTAAACAATAGCTTAAAATGACCAGTCAATGGACGAGTGAGTGTTTCACTCTATCCAGATAACTAGCCTGGTACCAATTCACCTACAAAGGATGAAAGACTTCGTTGGTTTCCGAACTAAAGACCTCGTATCGGAGTACACTACTCGACAGCCGACGCCTCCTTCACCTGTGCTACCACCCGCCCCATAACTTTGTTGGATACAGGAATTTTGCTTATTCGTTACCCTCTATACTGTATTCTACGTAAATGTAGCCGAAATTAGCATGGCTTCCTATATTTTTTCTTTACTTTTACTTACTTTCACCCTGCTTTTAAATTATGGCCTACAGAAATAATGATACATAATAAAGTCAAGTACGAACATGATTTCATTGAAATTTCTAACTAAGATGCTGATCTTGGTCATTCTGAGCATATTTCTCCATCGCTTTTTTACCCTTCATTTCTGCAACCGGGCCTTAAGTGTTTATTTGATTAGGGATAGGACTCGTTCAGTATATTATGGATGTAGTTACAATCGTAGTTCTACTTTCGTTTAGCAGCACATGATTCCACTAAGTAACGTTCTAGTGAAAAGAATTTCAATTGGGTCAAAGTGATAGAGAATGGAGAGTAATCAATTGCAACCATGAAACCTCGTTTGGGATTCAGCTCCAATTTGTGACATATCCGCGATTTTTTGCAAATACCGCAACGAGTGCAATCCTAATCGAAGGTGGCCACCCTTAAACGGTTTTCCGACATAACGAAGCACAACGAGTAGTCAACATCATATAAAAAAAGTAAACTACACCAAACTGGTTTCCCAGATGGACACAGTTTCCGAGCTACAGTGGGGAGGGTGAAGTCAAAAAGGACCGTTCTCGGTACAGATCTAGTAAGGAAGGACTCCCTTACTAGACCTTCACCGAGAGCGGATTGTCATCTAGCACAAAAAACAGGTAACATCAGTGAAAAAAATGAAAAATAAAATAGTTCAAGTCGCCATCAATCAATTAACGTATTGAGTACGGCATCAGCTCCGTGGACACAAATAGAACAACGTAATTCACGTCCGAAGTATTTGCAAACGTCCCGACCTAGCTCACAAATATTATGTATATATTTTCATGGATTCTGAGTTATTTACTTTGATTTTGTAGTTGTTTTCCATGGGGGGATTCAATATATGACAACACTGAACACTCCAAGGAGAGCCTCCAAAGTGGTTGTGAGCCTTGGCGATGCAATTTTTCCAGGATGTTGGGTCCCGTGTGTGGAGTCCAAGACCGTACTTTTTTCGGAATGCTCTTCTGTGGTCGAGAAAAGGCGTGTGGAAGCGTGAGCGTGAAGCTCACGCCCTGTTGCCATTGAACACAATGAGGTCGGCTGGCGCAGGGGATAGCGATGTCGCATCTCGATCGCACCGAGCGAGTTCTACGGTTTGACCTCGGTGTCGCCATAATTTTTGAACACATAGGGTCGTTATTACTATGTGCTTACGTGACCACAGCAGTCAATTTCTGCACGATAAGTAGTAAGTGTTAATTATTTACCGGTGTCAAACCAAATTCATGACCCTACCCGTGAAGCTTATATGTTTGTGTGCATTTACGGTATCGTTGCTGATATGATACAGTGTAAATACGATTCATAAGGGGCTGCATTTACTCAGTGGAAGTATTAATCGTGTACAAATTGACTCCAGTGGTCACGTGAGCACATAATAATAACGATCCAATGTTTGCAAAAACTATGGCTACACCGGGGTTCGAACCGTAATACCCGTTCGGTGCGACCGACAGTCGACATCACTATCCACTGCGCCAACCGATCGCAATCATCTGAGTGGCAACAGGGTATGACGAACTTCACGCTCACGTTTCCACACGACTTTTTTCGACAACAGAAGGGCATTCCGAAAGGATTAACTGCGCTTTTGGACTCCACACACGGGACCCTACATCCTGTATAAATTGCGTCGCAAAGGCTCACCGCTACTTCGGAGGCTCTCCTTGTCAGTTCCTATGAAATCGTCTCAGAGCGGCCACAACCAGCTAGGTTTGCACCTACGCAACGGTATGGGCTACTCAATGAACACACAATATGTTTCTATTCTCAGATAAGTCATTGGTCAATCAACCGGCTAGGAGCCGTAAAACTCTTTGATGGCCTGGGTGCGGAATTGAACTCCATTTGGACAAAGAACGAGCTACTCAGGTGGAAGATCGTGTTTATTCAGCAGCGGCACATTCATAGTAGTATTTTTCCAGCTGGGCATTTTATTGTATTCGTCAGAATTTTCCAGCAGCTTCTCTCCAACAACGGGATGTCTTTCGTTGCAGTTCTACGTATTGATCAAGATATCTGAAGAAAGCTTTCGTGTACGACACATGGATGTGCGCCGTTTGGGATAACAAATTGACGGAGTTCTCTTCTCAACGTCGTCGTTTCGTAGTCGTGGAAAACAAGCCCAGTGGAGATGCTGACTCCGTCTGAGGAAAGCACATGCATATGGGCAGTCAGCTGCACGAGGGCTTCTTGCACGTGAGAATTTCGTACCAGAGCTATGAGCCCGACAGGTAGATGCCTTGACAGCGATTTCTGAAGGCTTGGGAAAGGGACTAGTCAATAGATTTAGGATTTCGCTTACTGATGCCGTTCCTGTCGAAGTTGACAGGGAAATGACATGAAGAGGACGATTTTCATACACGGAAACATTGGCTACACTGACTTTTTGGCTGACGTGGCATCGAATGTCTAAATATGCTTACTTGCCCTAAATAAATATCAAATTAAAAAAGTAATGATTAAAGAAAAGGAAAAAGGATGGCATTATACAGTCCGTTTTGGGTAAAGCCACGCTTACGCCCACAGGATGTCGTGGAGGCGATTTGAATGCGCATTTGGCCATACAATGACTTGCGGTGGCCAGCCGATAAACAAATCATCGCTTTATCCTTCCCAGACAAGTCTGGTACCAATTCACCGACCCCGGAGGGATGGAAGGCTTGATTGGCCCGGGCGGGAAATTCAAACCAAGAACATGGTATCGGGTGAAAGCGACAGCCGGCACCTCATCCGACTGCTCTACACGTGCCCGAAAAAATCAAAAATCAAAATAATGTGTAATAATAACTAAAACAGTAACAACAATAAAGATGACGAATTTCAATTAAAATGAAGTGCTATGGTAAATTTCAGAGAGACCAAAAATCCCAAATTGATGCAATACTTTAAAGTGGTTTTCAGCTACATTGCTATGCAGACCGCGGTGCACGACAAAATCTTCGAGCACAAATGAATATAAATAAAACGGATAAATTAGTCTTTGAAAAATTCTCCAGCTACTTGGATTCTTAAGTTCACGTTGTCAGAAAGCGGCTAACTGAAATTGGAGCAGTCGGAAGAGGCGCTGATCGGGTTCTTGGTTCGGGTTACGCCCAGGCCAACGAAACTTCTTATTGTTAAGGGGTCGGTGATTTGGTTGCACACCTGTCTGGGAAGGATAAAACACTGACTAATTTTACAGACACATAAGAACTGACTAATTTATACATTCGCTTTCCATCAGTCATTGTATGGGTCAAATATGCATGCAATCTGCCTCCACGATACCACGTTCATACATATCTAGTACATAGCAGAATGCGTGGCGCATCCCACAAAGAGATTAAGCAACGCCGCTGATTTTCAGTTTAACCTAATCTGTCAAAATTCACAATATTCGCCCAGGCGGTGAAAGTTCCATGGCGAAGCCGGTTTGGTGCAGAAAGTCTGTTTAGAGCCTAAAGGCCCGTTTATACTTCGACGCCGAACGACGCGACGCTACGCATAATGGCCACATTGATCGGGCGACGCGATCGATCAATATGGTCACTGTGCATGTCATCGCGTCGCTCGGCGTCGGATGTATAAACAGGGCCTACCACAGGTATTTGCAGGTTAATTGACCTATAGAAAGACGGCATATGGTTGAAGAAAATGAGAAAACACCAGAATATCCTTCTTAGGACGGAATTTGCTTTAATGTGACTCTTTACCTGAATAAGCGTTCTGAGGAAGACTTGAAATTTAGTACAGTTTTGACGTAGGTTGAATATTGTGCAATGTTAAAAACTATCGTCTGTATTTACGCTTGACTAGCCAATATTCCGCAATCTTCCTGGCATGAAATAATGTAAATAATCACCAAAGAAAAATATCGTTTTTTTAGTGCACAACACGTTTGAAAACCACTTGTGGTGGCCAGCGGATGGAGAATTCAGTGTTTTATCCTCACACCAGACAAGTCTGCTACGAATTTGCTGACCCCAGGGGGATAGGCTTTGTTGGCATAGGCGAGAGTCCGAACCAAGAACTTTCATTCTGAGTGGGGCCTTCTTCGACTGCGCCACCAGGAGCCCCATTCATTATCTTTAGACATTCTCAGGAAAAAAGCCAAACTGTAGAAAAGAAATCAAGGGTCTTTTGACAATTTCCCTGACATTTCATTATTATTCATGCCTAGGGCAAACATGACCATAAAAGTTGGTAAAAAATCAAGAAACGATGCCTTGTCGCCGAGTCACGTCGAGATTGTATGTAGAGGACGTGGCGAATTCCCGAAATACCAACGCGATATTCTCATGTCGAATTTGACACTTTTCATATCAAATTGGACACTCTTTGAACAAGCCTAACGCTTATGAAATCAAACTGAACATGTTCCAAGTCACAACGAGCTTCTTCCAAATTAAACCAGACATGGTGAAGAGGGTCCAACAAGGTTGAAACAATTTCTTGTTAAAGGAAAATTTAGTTAAACTTTTTTACTTTTTGAATTTACATACCCATTGAGTAAACACTATGTTTGAGTTTTTATAAAATTCTCGCTTTGAGAAAAAATTATGGTATAGAAATTGTTTTAATGAGCAAGAAGGCGGATTAGTGCCAAAATAATAGATAACGCCATGTTCTTACCGAATGCGTCACAATTTATTTTTCGATTGATAACAAAATGTTTGTTTGCATAGAGTTTTACGTCTCTAAACAATACAACAAAAACAATTATAAAGAACACAGATATTCACACTTTAATGCTTCACGTAAGCTACAATAGCTACAATACAATTTTACATTTTAAATTTTAATAATATATATTATACATTTTTTACATTTAACATTTTTTCCAACTTTTTCACGACAAAATAATAAATTGATTTTTCATTTAAGGCATAATAAGCAGTAATAATTCAATGCATTAAAGAACAAGATAGCGCCATGCACTCGGAAAGCACACTTTATTTGTTTGATAATGAATATTTATAATTATATTATATAAATTGTAATTTTTTGCTCATTATCGAAAAAATAAAGTATGCTTTCCGAGCGCACGGCGCTACCTTGTTATTTAATGCATTAATATTACGCCTTAAAAGAAAGTTCAATTTATTATTTTGTCGTGAAAAAATGAAATTTTTATAAATTTATTATCACACTCACTACTCACTCACTCGTACCTAAAGTAAAATTAAATTAAAGAAAGTTATACGAAATTTTCTTTGAACAATAGTTATTCTGAACGTCTTGGGGGTTCTGTAGTTCGACCTGTTTTATTTTAGAACCATCAGATTTGTTCAGAAGAGTGTCTAATGTGATTTGGAGAAGTGTCCATTTGATTTAAAAAATACCAATTTTGCTTGAAAAGTGTCCAATTTGACGTGTAAAACGGTACATATATAAAGGATAAAGGACGGCGTTATTCAATCCTCTTTGGGATGCACCACGCATTCTGTTTCTACGGGATGTCGTGGAGGCGATTTGAATGCGTATTTGGCCATACAGTGACTTGAGGAGGCCAGCCGATGAACAAGTCAGCGCTCTATCCTTCCCAGACAAGTCTGGTACCAATTCACCGACCCAGGATGGATAGAAGGCTTGGTTGCCCTGAGCGGAAAATCCGAACCAGGAACCTGGTATCGTGTGCAGGCGACAGCCGGCGCCTCCTCCGACTGCGCTCCACGCGCCCGGTACATATATATCAAGCAGGAAAGGGGCTCATTGTATTCTATGGTGCCATCCCACTCTCCAAATTCGTAGCCACCAGATGGACCTAAATCCCTCTCTCATTCTTCAGTATTTAGCATCCCTTAGGGATGGCGTGGTTGCGTCATTCCGGCTCAAAACTCTGCGCATACGCGAGCCGCCCTGCCCGGCTGCTGCTCATTCTCCCGACGGGATGTGAACGAACAGTCGAAAAACGGTGTTCTTCATCGGACACGAGTTGCGCACGCATTCAAAACGCCATCGGCACACGTCTGCACTTGTCGAATGAAGCTGACGCACAAGAACTGCCGCGCTGTGATTAACCTTGTTACAGGAATTGGAAATTCGTTCGAGAAAAATAAGTGCCGCTAGCAGGCAGCGAATCGTGCCCAGTATATTTTAGGCCATTTGGGACCTATCCTAATCAAAGGGGAGCAGGCAGTGTTTGTCTCTCATCCCTTCTCCTGAATTTGTCCTATTGCCTACTACCAAATGATACGGTGGCTCTTGTGTGAGCACAAGGAATGTGGTGTCTTGTCGTGGAATGCTGGACGAAACTGTCACTGTGGTGCTGTCTCCTCCAGACTAGAATAAAGGGAAATGGATAAAGAACGGCGTTATCCAATCTCCTTTGGGATGCACCACGCATTCTGTTTCCACGGGATGTCGTGGAGGTGAGTTGAATGCTTATCTGGCCACACAATGACTTGCGTTGGCCAGCCGATGAACATGTCAGCGCCTTATCCTTCCCAGACACGTCTGGTACCAATTCACCGACCCGGGAGGGATGGAAGGTTGGCCTGGGCGGAAAATCCGAACCAGGAACCTGGTATCGAGTGCACGCGACCGTCAGCGCCTCCTCCGCCTGCGCTACACGCGCCCATCAGACTAGAATAGTTCTGGCCATTTGATGCATTGATGGCGCCATTTGATGCATTGTTTGGGAACGAGAAACACGACGAATGAAAGAAGATGAAGGGGATCGCTAACGATTAAGATCGCTATTTCAAAAATTCTTAAAATTTTCTCTCAGTGTTTCCTCAATTCGAGTTCACCCTATTATCGGGATACTATGTACTATAGTTGTGCCCTCGCAAAATTTTCGAAAATTCGAATGGTTTCGAATACCCGCAATTTTCGAGCACTCGGATTCAAATACATTCGAAAAACGCGATTTTTTGAACATTCGAATTCGAGTATTCCAATTCGTATGAAAAACGTTCGAATACCTATTCGAATAGGTCATTCGAGCACAACTATAGTACGTACATGTCGTGATAAAATCAGCAATTCTGAAATTGGTCTGTATCTGAAGTAGGGTGCTTCTAAGCAGTTCATGGAGCAGTAGAAAACTTTTCGGATCTACCCTAGTCAGGAGGGGCAACCGTAAAGTGTGGCACCCGTGAAACGTCATGCTACATATGCAACACATCCATACCCCTAATTCTAAAGGAAAGCCCTCGTATAAGGGACAGCAGCTGAAGCTCTCGTAGAATCTTAAGCATGCGACTGGAGACGCAAATCACTATACATATGCCCGCTCCGATTAGGATAGATCCAAGTTTTCTGCATTCATGGAAACAAGCAATGCACACGTATCCTCCATTGTATTGTGTTCATAAAGCAAGGAGCTTCAGATCCCTAATACTAGTGTATGTAAATAGGAGGAAATCAGGTATTTTAGGAAGGGTGAAGCTCTACACAGACGCCACTTCCATCTGAATTTACTTATTTCTGCTGTCTGAAATCTTCTCTGGTTTCAAGTGCCAATTAAAACTGAACTTTAAGAGAACTCTCGCGTGCAAGTCCAGTCAAAGTTAAAGGTTCGTTCGATTTCCACCCTGATCAGCAAAGTTTTCCATTGCTTCTGGGTCGTCATTCAGCACTAAATTTGTCCGGGAGAGATGAAAGGCCCTGTTTATACTTCGTCGCGGCGCGACGCGATGCCACGCAATGAGGCCAAATTGATCGATCGCGTCGCACAATCAATATGGCCACTATACGTGGCGTCGCGTCGCGCCGCGACGAAGTATAAACGGGGCCAAAGAGTAAGTTTTCCATCGACTGGGAAAGATAGATCATTTTATGAACCAGTTACGTGTTCAGACGGCCACCACGGTAGCACGTTGAGGTAGAATGCGTGGAGCTTCCAAACAGTGACCGATTATCGTCCTTCTTTACGCTCTGTGTTCATTTTTTAAACTATATTTATTTGTGAGGAAGCTGCAGATTTAGTACACATTACATTAACTCTTCCTTTAGCAAGACTTCCGCGCAGAGCGAACCAATCAATAGCGCTCTCGCATACGCGATAAGATCAATACGGAAGAGGTTGTTTTGCCATGCATACGTAGGTGCAGAATCGTTTCCAATAGTGTTTTTTGTGGCGTGAAATTAACGCTGCTGCAGAATCTCAGGGTATCGTTGCTTTCTGAATGCAGCGACTGAACTGTAGAGGCGATGGTTCTAGGGTAAACTTGTAAAGAAATTGTATTCATAACTCCCAATCAACACTTACTATAAGTTTTTTCTAGTTAGGCAAAAGCTCGTATTTTTGGAATTAACTCAGTAGCTTTTAAGCTGTTTTGCCATCCGCTTAGAACGCAAATATAATTTGTAGTATTTCGGACGATCAATAAAGGATAAAAAGGATAAAGGATGGCGTTACTCAATCTCTTTGGGATGCGCCACGCATTCTACTTCTACGGGTTGTTGTGGAGGCGATTTGAATGCGTCTTTGGTCATACAATGACTTGCGGTGGCCAGCCGATGAACAAGTTAAGGTTTTCCCTTCCCAGAGAAGTCTGGTACCAATTCACCGACCCCGGAGGGATAGAAGGCTTGGTTGGCCTGGGCGGGAAATCCGAACCAGGAACCGGGTATCGGATGCAGGCGCCAGCCGGCGCCTCCTCCGGCTGCGCTCCACGCGCCCTGGACGACCAGTACAGAAAACAAATCTCGCTTGGTGATTCTCGGAAAGAATACCGAATGGAAAGTGTCGCCGATATTCCTAGGGATTATTCCTAGGGTAATATGCTTGGAATTAATTAAAAATGATTACCTAGAAATATGTCTACGTAGAAATAATTGAAATGTTTTTTGTTCAATACTGAAAAGATTGAAAAGAGGCTAAGCAAAAAAAGGTAAGGGTAAGACAGATTGGAAAAATTTAGAGTGATGATGCATAAAAGGATGAGTATCTAACTCCTGTTAGGGATGCGCCACGCATTCTATTTGCACGATACATCGTTGGAGCTGCTTGACTGCGTAAGGCCCCGTTTATACTTCGACACCGAGGGACGCGACGCCACGTATAGTGGCCATATTGATTAAGCGACGCGATCGATCAATTTGGCCACGTTACATGCCGTCGCGTTGCTCGGCGTCGGAAGTATGAACGGATCCTTAAATGACTTGCGGTGTTATCGCTCCATGAGGAAATCGTTGTATTGTCATTACAGGCTGCGCAAAAAGTATTGACGCACTGAACGTAAACGTTAGAAATAACAACACATTATAAAATTCGACAAGTTTGTAAATGATCTAGCGAACAGAATAGCACCACTTGTATTTTATATGGGCTTCTTATCTGCGAATGCAGGGGAAGATGACGAGGAAAGGCATCGACGGTGCGCCGCAAGTGATCCACGTCGATTTCACTCCATGCTCTGTCCAGATCCTCCTTTACTGACTTCATACTTTTGTGGGAAGTAGCGCAAGCGTTGTTCTTCAGAATTTCCCATATAGAGTAATTCAGCGGATTCAAATCCGGTCTTTACGGAGGTTGTTCCTCTGCCGAAATAAAGTCCTTCAAGTTGGCGCGGCACCAGTCCTGAACAATCCTCGATTCTGCGCAGGAGTCTAATCCTACTGGAAGATATGCGGCTTACTCTCGAGGTGGTGTTCGAGCCAAGAAACCAGTTGCTTCTCTAGGACATCAATACAGATAGTTCTACTGACTTATCTTCACTCCTGTATGCACGAAAATGAGAGGCGCTTGTGATGAATGCACAAACCATGGTACTGGTCGGATGCGCCTTCCCTGTAACGAGCCTTCAGCCAGAATTAGCAATTTGGAGGTCCTTGAAGACTATGTAACTTGATTGCACAAAATTGTCAAGTCACTGAAGGTTAAAGCATATGTAGAACGAAATCGCCGTGGACTACTTGCGGCGCACCATCGATGCCTTTCTTCAGTGTCTTCGCTTCCGAATTCGCAGCAAAGAAGCCCATATAAAATACAAGTGATGCTATTCTGTTCGCTAGATCATTGTTGACATTTTGTATACAAACTTGTTAAATTTTATGATGTGTAGTTATTTCTAACGTTTACGTTTAGTGCGTCAATACTTTTTACACACCTGTATCATGTAATTGTGGTGCCGACTGGCCGATCCCGAAGAAACGAAATATTTTGCTCATGTTTGCGCGTTTTGTAGACGAAACTCGAACCAAGAATCTCCATTTGGCGCGCCGGCAACAGCGGACGCCTCTTCTGACTGCGCTACCACGTGCCCTAAGGGGGCGATTATCGCTATCGATCCATCTTCTTGTGGTCTACTTTTACGCGAAATAATATAGGCACATCAAGGACCAAGCAACAGCATCAGCCTTCTAGCCTTCGCTGCTAAGCTTTGCATCAATCAGCAGGCCTCAGGTAGATAGAACGTCGGATTGCCGCTGCACCAAATCGATTTTCATAAGCGTAAGCAGAGTTTCCTGCCGACTGCGCTATTCTACATAGGTGCCATAGCCACTTTAGGAAGTGGGAATGCAAAGCGGCGGTCTATCAGATTCGGCTTCCACGACTGAACGAACGAGCTTCAGAATAAATGATCCGAGTTGTCACATATTTTTTGGAAGGCACGTAGACTTAGCTGACGACTTTTTAGAGAGATATGGACTAATTTCCAAGATGATGGTGAACGCTCACTGACAGGGAGATTGCTTCAGCCATCCGAAGCATTTCGTTTCCGAGGTTTGAAGGAGAATCTAATAAGAGCACCACGTCCCAGATCCTCTGAGATTTTCACGTGCAAGAGCTCCGTCTTCTCCCCGACGTTCCTTCTGCTCTGCGCCCGTTTGCCGTCAGAAATTGACTACGTCTTCTCGCAGCAACCACCTCGTCGAAGCTCTCGAAAGCGCTCTGACATCATCCTTTATGGCATTGCCCTTTGGTCATATTGTTGGGTATTCTGCGATCAATTATGCATGCGCTGAGGTTGTCTGGAGAGGTGGTGCTCGTGAGCGGGTGCGCTGGAAGCGGCCGCCAATCCCGTCCCGACAACATTTTACGTGAAAAACGTGGCGACACATTCAGAAGTCGATGTAGGCACGATTGGGGGCATCGCCGCTCGTATTAGCCGATCCCATGGGAGCCGGACAGAAATGAAGGACGAGCGGCGCGAATGATGAATTCCAGCAATATGCCCGAAATGGACGACAGCGATCTGAAGCGGCAATCAGAATGGGTTCGCCTGGCCCCAGACCACCGGATTCGGGCGGAAGCGTCGGATGGAACTGACCAAAAAGCTTGCGTGCTGAAAGGACTCACGCTTGAAAGAGACCAGATTGCAAGAGAACGGCGGAGGAGAATAAATGAGTTTTACTCTGGATATTTTAGCGAATTTTTGGGAGGCCCTGAAGCAAAAGAGGCTCCCGGTTGAAAAAAAGAGATCGTGTCAAGTCACTGGTGTTCAACGTCAAGAAAAGTTGGCAGAATTGATGGTGACGAATTGGAAAACACTTCTTTTCGTTAGCTTCACCAGTTTCTGACCTCCATTTGACGAAAATTCTATCAGAAGCGATTTTCTGTCATGCGTCGCACATCGGCTTGTTTATTCGTAGATCTTTTAGCTTTTTCGCTTTTAGATTATTTATTTATTTATTTATTTATTTATTTATTTATTTATTTATTTATTCAGAGCGTAAGCATGACACTCACGCGCAAAACGAATGAGAAAAAGCAACAAGCTCCACCAAAAAACTCACTAAACAACAACCAGACGTAGACAAGAGGCGCTTGCAATTCTGAAGGCAGCTATGAACAGAATTTAGTCAACAGCAGAATTTAGTCAGCATCAATTTCTTGAGGACATGCATGGATAATGACAGATTTTCATTTTCCGTAAGCAGAGAGTTGAGCTCCCGCAGTCTTCTATGTGTCAAAAATGAAGATCTGATTGTGGTTTTTGCAGTAGGGACCACCTGCAGACGGAGCCTACTTCTTCTTGTTCTTACTACTTGACCATCGAAGAAATGTGAAGGGCTTATGTGGAGTTTGCCCGTGAGAATCTTGAACAACATTTTGAGATCAGCAACGTTCCTTCTACACACCAAAGAATTTAGTCCAAGTATCCAATTTCTTTCTCTGCCGTTTGGGATTTGCGAATAATCTACGCCAAAGCATCTCATTGTGAGTTTTCGGGTAAAATTATTTTGAAAGCTCTCCAACATATCAATGCCTTTTTCTTGACGGGGTTGAAAACCGTTGTAACAAACTCTACTACGCGTCGTACGTATGTTTCGTAGGCCGTAGTTTATAGTTGTGCCGCTGCGCGGCGCGGCACCATAGTCGGAATAGATATTGATCTGGCTGCGTGAAAAATCGATATCTATGGTGCCGCGCCGCGTGGCGTTGCAAGTATAAACTAGGGCTATGCAAGTAAAAGCATTTCAGGATTTCTGCTTTTTAAAACCTTGAAGGGATTATATGTACGACAGTTGGCCATTTTGACCACCGCCTTACAGTGCATATCAAAATCGAGCTTCTCAGTTATTAAGAAACCTAAATCTCGGACATCATCAACCACCTTTAGATCAACATTTTCTAACTTATAAGCGGTATTATTCGCCCCTGAAGGTAAGGAAGAGGATTTCTCTGGTTCAAGTGGCAGATCCCACTTGTTAGCTCAACTGCTTATGTAGTCAAGAGCTGCTTGGACGGAGTGAGTGTCCCGGTCTTCCTTTATTGTTTTTTGTATATTTCTACATCATCAGCGTACATTTGGCACGTCACCCCAACCTCAAAATTGATTTGACGTCCAGCGGATGCTCCCGCGGAAGTATAACATAAGCCTAAGCGTTGAACACAGAGGAGAGGGCCCCCGCAACCCTCACCTGGTATGTCCTTCCTGTAAGGAAATTGTGCGTCTACTCCATTATCCTTGGATGAATCCCGACAATGTTAGGCCTTTCAAATTTAAAAACAAATTCTCTAGCGTACCTGAAATTCAGGACACCGACATCTCAATGGGTCCGCTTGCGCCGACCACCGATTCCGGTATGGAAACATTCAATAGATACATTACGTGAGCAAATGTTTTACGGATGTGAATCAGCAAGGAAATACATAAAAAACCGGTTTTAGATAAGAATATTTGAGCGAATTTTGGAGAAATCCCTCAACAGATAACGAAATCAAGCTATGACACTGGTCTTCAAAAATAAGCAAAATTGGCAGAATTAATGATGTTGGAGCGGTTTAAACTGATTTTTTGAAGTTCACCAGTCTCCAACTCTGATTTTGCAAAAATTCTACCAGCAGCGATTTCCTGTCACGCATCACATATAGGTATGTTTAGTAAAGAAAAAAATTCTCTAGTATAGTTGAAACATATGACAGAGATCTGAGAAGGCATTCAAAATAGTTCCGTTCGCTGCCAGACCGCCGAGGTCGGTTGGAAACGTCCCGAATAATCGTCACAAAAGTTACATCTTCTATGAGTGTGGGTCTGCTAAAAGTCGAGTGCAAAAAAGACTTTTAAGTTCAGGAAATTATCGCATTTTAGGGAAAGTGGTTCAAACAGTCCTTAACTAAAAAATTAAAATCATGTTGAGTTCGTGGTGTTGCAAATCAGAAACGAATGAATCCAGATGATGACATGGAAACGGTTTTGACTCCTTTCTCGTATTAGCCTTATCAGTTTCAAGTCTGATTTTGAATAAATTCCAGCAGCAGCTATTTCCTAAGCCTTCTTTTGCTACTGATGCACTTTGACAAACGATTGTCAATGTTTTGGCTCCGACTCGACGAGGTTTTTCGTTTAAATTTCCTTCTGAGCAATAGATTATTTTCTATGTATCCTATGTGTTTATGTTTGATTGTGTTTAATTATGGTAGCGCAGTTGGAGGAGCGTCCAGCGTTCATTCCTTTCATGCTTCTTGGTTCGAGCCCTGCCTAGGACAGTCTAAGCTTCCATTCTTTAGGGGTCGGTGAATTGGTAGCAGCCTTGTCTGGGAAGGGCAATACACTGACTTGTCCACTGACTGGACACCAAAAGTCTCCCAACAGGCTAGTTATGCATTAAAATTGCCTAGCCTACGTCATGCAGAACTGGAATGCTTGGCGCATACCACATCGGTATTGATCAACGCCGTCTTTTGACCTTTATTGTGTTTAGTGTGTATATTTATTTATAACTGCACCTTAAGTGCGCTCATAAATCAGGGAAATAACGAACAAAGCAATCTTGCACAATATTAGCTAACCCACGGCAATGTAGAACATAATATCACTATGAACTGCAATTTCGTAATTTTCAGAATTGCGCAGCCATTCAGAAGCCCAAATACAAGGGGCATGAATCAATGAATTGTCGCACAATATTGTTAGAGCTCGAACTGTCGTCATTACAATTGTACCGTGGAGTGCATCTAATCTCTATGAGGTTTCTCACATTGGAAGGCTTACTGAGAAAAATAGGAAATAACAATCCCAGGCTTGCTTCTGAACCTTTTTTCGTTTGCTGGACTGAATTCATGCAAAAAAAAGTGAGCTAGCAAGTGTAGTGAGCAGCCCTGACTTATGAATAGTGCACACGCAACGCGAGAATGAATCCCTTTAGAAAAACATTCCTGTTTTTGTTTCAGCGTTGAGTGATCACTATTAGAAGCTGTTGAAAGCTACTGACTAACATAATACAGTCAAGGATAAGAGAGGATAGAGGATGGCGTCACTCAATCCCTTTTGGGATGCGCCACGCATTCTACTTCTACGGGATGTCGTGGAGGCGATCTGAACGCATATTTGGCCATAGGATGACTTGCGGTAGGCAGACGATGAACAAGTCAGCACTCTATCCTTTATCGAAGACTTGGTTGGCCCGAGCTGGTCCGAAATCCGAACCAGGAACCTAGTATCGGGTGCACGCAACAGCCGGCACCTCCTCCGACTGCGATACACGCGTCCTATCATCATACAATATGTGCGTAAACATTCTTAGAAATTAGCGAAATCGTGGAGGTTTGTGGCTGAAAGTGATGTTAAGGACACCACATTCGTCCGCATTTACAAAAAACTGAAAATTTGAGAAAAAAACGGCGGAAAAACGGCGGGTATGGAATCAGTAAACTAATTCGTTAAAAAGAAAACGGCGGGTATGGAATCAGTAAACTAATTCGTTAAAAAGAAAACGGCGGGTATGGAATCAGTAAACTAATTCGTTAAAAAGCCAACTAAATAATTAATAAGATGTCGGTGATGTGAGTTAGCACACCAACTCCATTACAACCAGTTGACGTCACAAACAAATCTGTATACTTTAGGAAAAGAAATGCGAAGCGTAGTTACAGCTTTCCCTTAAACAAATGTAACTTAAAGAAGGCTAGAAGTTTCTAGTAAACTCTTCAACTGCTTCGTAAGTCTTCGATTTTGTTCTGATAGGATCTTAGCCACAAAATTACGCTACCTGTGATGCTACGTATGTACTGGGTAACAGCAGTTCTTAACCCTCACACATAAGTAGTAGTTTCAGTATACACATGTCGAAGCACAAATTCATTTCCAAATGTGAATATTTTGAATTAATTGACAACTACGACTGAAAGTGAAACATTTTTTCAGATGGCCTGTCATCAAACTTGCATGAAAGTAATTAAATGCGGCACGAGGTTTGCTAAGGTCGCGAAACCTGAAAGGAGTAGAAATGAAATGCATGAATCTAGGATTTGTAGACATCTAGGAAGAGAGAAGCTTTCAGGAGAGTTGAAATACGCAGGTTTGAACAGCAGTAAAAAATGTGCAGACAATTAAAACAGAAAATGACGTAGTATGGAATATAAATGTAATCAAAACTATGTAGGATTTAAGGCACGACAAAAAATACGTGCTCCAGTTCCCTTTATGGGCGAAAGAGAAGCAAACCAAAGGTGAACAACAATTTTAGACTAACAGTTCCATAGTATCGTACAATTTCATCAGAAAAACGATTGTAATTTTTCAAAATATTTTCATTTGTTTTGAACAGAGGGCGTGTGTAGCGCAGTCGGAGGAGGCGCCGGCTGTCGCGTGCACCCGATACCAGGTTCCTGGTTCGGATTTCCCGCCCAGGCCAACCAAGCCTTCCACCCCTCCGCGGTCGGTGAATTGGTACCAGACTTGTCTGGGAAGGGTAGAGCGCTGACTTGTTCATCGGCTGGCTACCGCAAGTCATTGCATGGCCATATACGCATTCAAGTCGCCTCCACGACATCCCGTAGAAGTAGAATTAGTGGCGCATCCTAAAAGGGATTTTACTGAACGTTGTCCTTTATTCTTTATCCTTTATCCTTTGAACAGAGCCCCGTAGACGGGATATGATGCCGTATAATGTAGCGCGCATGTACTCCAGTATCGGCTCTCCGTTTATACAGGACACTTTGTTGTTCAGTAAAATTTAATAAAAGTTGATTTAATAAACAAAAGTTAAGCAGTGCTTTTCAGGGAAAGCCTCGCTCAATAACCAGGCTATATGGAGTGATTTTTGTTACAACAATGTTTCGTTGCGATCAAGACTTCTAGCGCAGGCGGGGCTCGAACCTTCACCTCCTGCTGACATGGCTGGAATGCTCTACGCCATTACACTGCCGGCCCTGTTTGATCAAACGCAACATCAACACCTCGTGGGACCCATCACCGCTCACCTGTATATCGGGATGAGCCGGCCGCTGATATCAGCATGGAACCAGTCAAGCTGAATATCTTGATAGAAATGACTCAATTCAGTCCCTTTAAGCTTCAACTGGCTGGTATCGACGATGTAGGCTGTTACAACGATGTTTTGTTGCCATCAAAACTTCTCGAAGTCGCACATCCTGCTGAAGGGGCGGGAATGTTTGATGGAATGGAGTGATTTTTGTCCTCGCTTCGGGGTTCAGAAATGCTTCAGAAATGTTGCTCTTTACTTCAATGTAGTCATTTAGAGCACTTAAATGTCAACTTCGATAGAAAAATTAGAGCTGCATAATGTTGGAAAGCGAACAGTTCAGAGAACATGCAGAATTATTTTTAAAATGCAATAGGGTAAACTAATTTGGGGCAGAGTCCATATTTGCCATTGTGAGAGTTTTTCTTTCTAAAAAGAGAACAAATAGTGGTCCGCATTTCGGTCTAGGCCTCAATTTAGCCAGCTTAGTAGAACTTTTCTCGTATTTTTCCATCTCATGTGCTTCTACAGCTGTTGCCAAATGTTCTCAACCTTTTTAAATGCTGAAATTTCTAGCTTTTCGGCTTTAAAGAGACCGAAGAACCGATTTCATCAAGGAAACCATATCGCGACGGCGCTTCACCGTCTGCCGTTTTTGAAGCCCACTGCTCTATATTTATCAGATGCACAGATTTTTTCGAGCTGAAGGACACCTGCAAGTGCTAGTGTTTATTGTAGACAGAATATGCTGTGATATACTTGTTAACAACTTCTTGACTTCTTTATTTTCTCTCAACATCTTGCGATGCATAATTCAAATTTCAAAATCCAGAATTCTTCCAGAATAAAGTATAGTTTCCACTTAGTGACGCAGTCGCTTAAAAATAGAAGTGTTCGTATAGTCTGACGATAACATGCTCAGACTTCCTGAGAAGTTGCGGACTTTCATTTTCAATTTTCTGAAGTAGTACCAGGCTTTTTGCAACAGGGCAAGCATGATTCATTCAAATGGTAGAAAGATCATCAATTCGTTAAAAGCCGAAGTTATTGTAAGCGAATCTAAAAAATGTAAATAAATCGTGCCAAATAACAACTTAGCGCTCAACTCTGCAAAATTTCTGGAAATCAAAGGCTGAAAATTAACCACGTATTTTAGTAAATCCGAAAGGAAATGGGGCTCCATAGCAAATTGTAAAATAACAAAAAGCGAATTCAAATAAAGCAAAAGAAGGCTTTCTTTATAGATAGCCCATCAAAATCGAATTGACTAACATATTATTACCTCTCTGTTAGCACAATATATTCTAATATTTCTATTGATATTTCTCTACATTATAAAAAGAAAAACAAGAAATTGCAGAGCATAATGACACTATGCTTTGTTTGATGACTTGTGTGAGTTAACTGAGACTGTTCAAGATTGTTGCGTTTTTAATCAGCCTGTTTTATGAGCCACTTAAGGAGCAGTTATAAATAGTTAAATAAATAAACAAATAAATATTGATAAACACAATTGATGAACTGAATAAATATGGCATAACAGAAGGCCAAGTTTCTTTAGCGAATCGTTTAAGCCCTAGTTTACAGTTGCGCCGCCGCGCGTCGCGGCACCATAGTAGGAGTAGATATCGATCGGGCGGCACGAAAAGTCGATATTTATGGCGATCGTGGTGACGCGCCGCATGGCGGTGGAAGTGTAAACTAGGGCTAACGGCAACAATAGATGGCATTCTCTTAAGCGCACACGCTCAAAGATACTTAGGTTGATGTATTCATTCAGGTCACATCTAGCACTTTATCGTGCATCATCTACTTGTGCAAGAACTCGATTCAGTACTTCTAATGAGGAAGGGTAGGGTATTTATGCGATGATTGGAAACCTTTGTTGTTGCAACTTCATAAAAAGAAAGTTGCTTTGATGTTAAGCAACCTCACATATTCTCTCTGCAATTCGAATATTTTCTTAGAATGGACGCATTTTTGAAATTAAAATAGCAATTAACCACTAGTGTATACCCATATTCGGAACCTAGTCTACACATCATCTAATTTATGCGCTAATTTGGATTCAAATCCATGGAGGAGGGTATATTCTAGGTATCAGAGAACGCTTTTTCTTAAAAATTTCTTAACGATGTCCTCGGTCGTACTTTAATGCATCATTGAGACGTCAGGGGCCTAAATTAATGTGGGAAAGTTCTGAAAGGGAATTGAAGACTGAGTATGCCGAGCTGTCAAACGGAGAAGGGTAAATCGATTATCGATTGCATATGTTCGCAAAATTTAGCATAGCGTTTCCTACATACTTCTTGCTCCTTGACCTTTTTCTTATCTAATGTGTTTTGAAAATTAGAGAAGTAGCATTACAGAGCATGACTTTTAAGTAGATCATTACGGATTTTTAAGAAGATCAGTTTTTAGAACAGTTTCTGTCTTGCTGTACAAAATTAGGCCTTATTACAGCAGTATTTTTACATTTATTGCGTTATTGTTACCTTTAGCAAACTGTTATCATCTATAGTCACATTCGATAAAATTGAACTGAAAAGTTGTTTCATTTGTGATACAGTAAACGCTAACTAATAAATTGGCAATTAGCCAAAAAAACAATGAAACAAATAAAACGAAAATTATTCAACCCTAAAAAGAAGCAAAAGATAAAAAGCCATATAATGGAAAATTTGAAATCGAAAATTCAAGAAATTCAGCAGGCATGGCATAGCAAGATGGAAGATGTAAATCGGTACTTCTAGGCTAGAAAGCCCATGCGCGTAAAATCAATGCTTTTGCTGGGGTTACGTGCCTCCCTGACGCAGAAGAGGGCACAGAACCCAATCGAAAACCCAGTCTGAGCAAGAAAAGCAACCCCAAGGCGAGGCCAATTTTGACACAGGTGTGGTAACGGACCACATTCTGGAGTTCTTTACAAGCGCATGCACTCTTTCCCTGTAAAAACTGTAAAATCGTACACGAAAAGCAAATGTTCCTCATGTTCCATTCATCCGGATTTGTTTTCCAACTTTACCAAGGTTAAATTTGCAAAGCTACTCCAAGCGCTTACCAAAGCTATAGATCTGAAGATGACAGTCGGCTTTCGGAAGAAGACGTTCGCGTCAAACTGTCCGCCAGCTAATCCTACTCCATACGCTCGAACGTTGTCCATTGCGGTGGTGTGACAGCGCTAGGATTCCTCTCGCATAAAATTACCCTTGTTACGGCTTCTCTAGCTCTGCCGGCGACGAGTAATCACACTGAAAAATAGCACTCGAGCATCATCTCTGGGAGAAGAGTGCAGAAGAACGTAATTGAAACGGGAATTGTTAGTAAAGACGCCGATGTGAATGTGAAGAGCGAGAAGAGAAGTGTGGAGATGGGAAAGGCGTTGGAGCCAGCCTTCGTTCTCTCCTGACCTGGGGGATATGAGGAATGGAAGGAAAGTGGAGTCGATTTAAGTGGCAGGTGTGAACACGCTAAGCTGAAATATGGAACGAGGCAAATCCGTCGACGACGGCGATAATTGCTTCGAGTGACAGCAATGACGTGTGCTGGTTGAGTGACTTGATGTGAGCGAAGAAAAAAGGCCACGATATAAGTGGCGGTGGAGCCTGAGAGTCTGAGAGCCTGCCTGAGCTAGGTGAAGGCGCACTCGCTCCGTCGCCGTCGTCCTCCGAAGCATCGCCGCCGCCGCACCTCTCGCTGCCGACCGGCCTGCTGAACTGAAGGCATACGATAGTGACGCGGGAAGCGCACTTCGGACGACGGCGTTTGCGGTTGAAAGGAGAAGTGGAAGAGCGAGGGCAGCTTACTATCGATCTCGCTCCGTCGCTCTCTCGCTCCCTCTCCCTCTTGCCCGAAATCCCGACACTGAATCCGATGCCTGAAGGCGGTTGAGTCTATTTAGATGTTCAAGAACGATTAGCGGACACCGCCGCCACGGCCACGACCGCAGTCGCGGGCGGCGATCGACGTCGTCGTCGCCCGCATCATCTCCGCCGCGACGACGTCGCTTCGACGCCCCATTCAGCTGCTGTCGCACGCAAACTTCTAACTGCTGGCCTCCACCTTCGCTGGCACGTCGACACAAACACAATCAGGCGTTCTACATGCTTAGATTACGGGCGTCGGCGAAGTTTTCGCGAGGAGCTGTTGGAAATCGAAGGCGAACAAATTCTCTCCGCTTCAGAGGCTCTAGTCGTCGCCTCGGAGCACGAAGCCCTCCCTCTCTTTCTGCAGCTAACTAAGTATAGGTATCGTTTTTCACGGGCTGGATTTGGAGAGCTAAGGGCACAAAGAACACGCACTGGTGCTTCCCGGTCCCAGCGAATGGAAATGAATGCTCATTAGTTAAGTGCTCTAGTTATTCTGGAGGATCTACCTCGTTAGAGAGGTCTACCTGTAACACTTTTTCATCACTAACATGTTCTAGGTTGTTAGTTAAAAAATCGGTCAGTAATAAACAAGTCGCAGAAAAGTTACTGTTTACAGTATACAGCAAGAAAAATGCACAGAAAATGTCTGGAAACGGTACAGACGTATGGATCCCTCAAATATCAACCAATCAGGTGAAATGCAAAAATGCAGCAGTGCGAAAGAATCGAACCCCTGACTTCGGTCGCATGAAGCAGCGTCATTATCCACTGCGCTCCGAGCCATTTGCCGGCAGAGACGTCGAGAGCATACAAGACCCCCAAACTCGTGAGGCGTCGATTCCATTGTAACTTCAAGGACCCCTTACTCCTTCGGTTTAAGGACTTGGCAAAAGAGAAACATATTTTTATACTAATTGAGGGGTGGGAATTCTTCCTATATGACTCGTTTCCGCCGTTCAGACATACGCTTCAGACCATTCCCTTGTGAGCCACCATGTCATGTTAGATTCAAATTCATGGACGAGGGTGTAGTCTGGGTGTCATAGAACGTTTTTTCTTAAGAATTTTTAACGATCTCCTTGGAGTGGACATTCCTCCTATGTGACTCGCTCTCCCCATTCAGACACACGCCTCAGACCCTTCTCTTGTAAGTCGTGGATCTGCCTGAGCACCCGTCAACAGAGCCTTCTTTTTTATTAGGCCTTTCTCGCGTGCCAGAGTGGAACAGCTAGGTATCATCGCTCGAGGAGCACAAATAGCTTTACACCTGCCATTCAGGTACAATACCGGCTGTTTCTTTTGGTTGGTTTTTAGGCGGAAAAAGCGCAAAAAACGCGTTTTTAGCCGCTTTTTGATAAAGCTCTTCAAACTGCGTGCTTTGAAAAATAAATTCGATATTTGAAGTCAACATCGAATGATCTATCCGATGAAAATAAGAAAGCACATTAAGCGTTAGAAGTATTGATTCGATGAGCTATATTCTGGTTGGCACGGAAGGCCCGCTCCCTCGCAAGAGATATTTGCGCCCAAGGGTCGCATTCTGAATATAACACATCGAATCAACATTTAAAAGCTGGACTTTTTTCTTCATTGGATAGATCATTCGGTGCTAATCTTAAATGTCGTATTTTTTTATAGCGCAATTTTAAGAGCGCTGTCAAAAAGCAGTGGGAAGGCAGTTTTTTGCACTTTCCCCTCCGAAGACCAGAACATACGGCCGATATTTTAATTCACAGACAAGCTCGAAGAGTGCATTAGTTAGCGCCCCGCGTTCTTCTGACGTCTCATGAAACACAGTTGGCTACGGCTTTCGTCCAGCAGGTGTCAATAGAATGCTTCCGATGACTGGTCCACCCAATTTTTGACGACCAGGGCCCAGCGTGGACCATCTCACTCGAAATACTGTTTTCTTGGTCGTGCGAGACTTGTGTTGAATCGAAAGTTTCCGACACTTCGTGCTTTGAGTGTTTCTGCAATAATTCAAGTCCTTAGCTTATGAGGGAAATAGCGATTTTTGTACTATTATAAAGAATAAATACGTTGTTTTAAAATTTTGTAAAACATATACAAGATGGCCCACATGAATTGTTACGCCCATTTTCGAAAATTTCTTTCTTTTTCTGTGCTTATCTGTGGTGTTATTCGTTTTCTCCGTATCTCTTAATCCACCCATGGCCAGTATTATTCTCCGTTTCTAGGTAAACATGGTTTCCCTTAAGCATCGCTCAGCAGTAGTCGGTATGTTCAAACGCAGGTCGTCCGTTTCCACGACTTCAGAGATGCTTAAACTGCATCGGATTCAAGTACGCCGCGTCATCCAACGTTTCGAAGAGACTGGAGGGATCGAAAGTCGTCCGAGAGGAAGACCACGACGAACTGCAAGGACTTCTGCCCCTCGAATAGTCGTCAACAACACTTCACCGGAATCCTGCAAGAAGCATCAGGAAACTAGTTAAGGAGCACAACGTAGGTCGTTCTACTATGCAACGACTGATCAGTGATGATCTGTGATTGTATCCCTACAAATTCGCCAAAGGACAGCACATCACGGAAGAACTGAAGGCTTCAAAATTGGAGGAATGCAGAAAGATGAAGGCCCTTGCGCGCGGTGATAAGTTTGACTGAGTTCTCTTAACAGAAGAGAAGATATTTACCATCGAACCACTCCAAAACGCGCAGAATCAACGGAAACTGCTGCCAAAAGGTTTCGCAACAGCCGTCAACGTCGGATGAGCTCATTTTCCACAGTCCTTTATTATGTGGGCTGAAATGTCGGGCCAGGGGGGCAAAATTAAGCTTGTTTTTATTCAAAAAGAAGTGAAGATCAAAGCCGAAATCTACTAGAAGCAAATCCTGGAAAACGTGGTAATACCTTGGCACAAGAAAATGTTAAGGACATGGATTGGACCTTCCAGAAGATTGAGCACCAGCTCACGGTGCCAAGAAGAGTGAGACCAATCTTCCAGATTTGTGGACGAAGGATGTTTGGCCTTCAAACTCACCCTATCCATAGGGTCTCAACCCTATGGGTTTCGCCATCTGGTCAATCTTGGAGCAAAAAGGCTGCTCTTTCGGACGCAGTTCACTGGATTCGCTGAAAAGAGCTCTGGAGAAGGCACGGGACAAAATTTCACCGGAAATGATCGCGCGCATTCTCGAGAATTTCCAAAAGAGGTTGGACGCTTGCATTGAAGCTAAAGGAACTCATTCTGAATGTGATGTATGCTATTTTATGCAGAACTTTCTTGTCTTCCCAATGATCGTACACTTCTCTTATTTTGATTGGTTTGTGCAAAGTTGTACATAGTTTTCCGCGTAACACTTCATGTGGAACACCCTGTAAGGCGTTTATTAAATGTTGAAGAGCCTGGCACGCTTTTCGTGACCGCTCAAAAGCTCCATTTTCGAGTCGTAAAATTTTATGATTCGAGTCGACGAAAGGCTTTGTCAGAATTGAATTAAAATTTAGGAAGTGTGTTGCAGAGGTATTGTTCAAGAACTCAGAGTCAAGTTACAACGATGTTTTGTTGCGATCAAAACTCCTAGCGCCAGGCGGGACTCGAACCCGCACCTCCCTCTGACCGGGCGGGAATGCTCTACGCCATTACACCACCGGCGCTGTTTGATCGAACGCAACATCCACACCTCGTGGGACCCAACAGCACTCACCCGTATATCGGGATGAGCCGGCCGCTGAAATCAGCATCAAGTCAAGTGTTTACACGAAGCTCTCTGAACTAGAGATGCTGAACATTAAAATGACTGGGGTTCTGTCTCAAAATTGACGATCATGCGGAGAAGTAGGCAATACAGAGCTTAAAGTACTGCTCCTAATGTATCCTAAGAATGAGATATCGGAAAATATCCTTTAGAACTCTGATGAGGTTTTGAAGAATATTCTTCAGAACTGCAGAAATGATTATAAAGGGAAAGAATCGTTCACTGAATTTGTACTCAATACTATGACGCGTCGACAAATATTAGGTTGTAACGAATTAATTGGCACTGGCTCGCGCCATTTTTTGGCGCGTCTTTACGCGTTTGGTCAAGAACAAACCGTAACATGTGGCATATCATTTAGAAGCGCAAACTTTGCTCTATTGGTGAGTACCAAATTTTCTATGTAAAAGTGGGAAAATTTTAGTTTTATTGACTTTTTTGCAGATGGACAAAAGGGTAATCCGAGGCATTTACTTGTATGAATTCTAGCTGGGCACTACAGCTAAGGAGGCGGACGAGAAGATCAACGCCGCATTCGATCAAGGATGTTCCACAATTCGGACGACGTATCGTTGGTATCAGAAGTTCCGGAATGGAGATGAGAGCTTGGAAGAACATGAAGGTCGTGGGAGGCATAGTGATGTTGATGAGGACAAGTTGAGAGATGTGGTAGAGTAGGATCCACACAAAGGTACCAGGGAGATAGCTAGTTCCTGGCGTCAGTCACAACACAGCTGCCCGCCATCTGAAGGAAATTGGAAAGACCAAAAAGCTGGAAAGATGGGTGCCTCACGAGCTGTCTGAGGAGCAAAGAAACCGACGATATGAGATCTCGTCCGCACTGCTTCTACGGAACGAAACGGACCCATTCCTTGATCGCATCGTAACCTGTGAGGAGTAATGGATAATGTACGACAACAGGCGACGATCGGCACAGAGGTTGGACAGCGATGAGAGCCCCAAGGTTTCTGCGAAGCCGGAATTGCACCAAAAGAAAGTAATGGTGACAGTATGGTGGTGTTCGCTGGGAATTATTCACCACAGCTTCCTCCCTCCCGGTGAATCCATCACGGCAGAGAAGTACTGCATTAAAATTGAAGAAATGATGAAAAAGTTGAAGGATATCCGGCCGGCCTTGGTAAACCGAAGGCGAGTTCTCCTTCTGCACGACAACGCTCGCCCCCATGTAGCACGAATGACGGTGCAGAAATTGAATGAGCTGAGCATTGAAACTCTACCACATCCTCCGTTTTCTCCCGACCTCTCCCCAACAGATTACCATTCCCTCAAGCATCTTGGCGACTTCTTGGTAGGGAAAATATTCAAATACCAACAGGATGCCGAAAGCGCCTTCGAAGATTTCGTCATTTCTAGAACTTCTGATTTTTATGCTACTGGGATAAAAAAGCTTGTGTCACGTTGGCAAAGATGTGCAGAATCAGAAGGTTTTCATTTCGATAAATAAGCTTGCCTACAAGCCGAGATATTAACTGTTCAAATTTACAGTGGTTCAGTGCCATTTATTTCGTTACAACCTAATAGGATGCCAACGGCAAGCTCTGATTCCCTTCTTTATTCGGAAAAGAAGGATATTGAAACGCTTCCAAATTAAATTATAAATTAATTAGGCATAACATATGAATATAAACCTAAGACAACAAGGAAAGTGAAAACCTTTTCAAATTAAATTATAAATTAACAAAATATAATATTATCATACTCTATAATAACGGGCTAAGCGATTAGCCATGGAGCACGTCAAAAAATAGGGGCGGAAACATCAGGGGCGGAAACATCAGGGGCGCGAAAATAGCAGAAAATACCCAGACGCCTTCTACGTGCCTGGCGATGCCGTAGACGTGCCGAACACGTCGGCAACCGTGCCTGGCGATGCCGTGGACGTGCCGAACACGTCGGCAACCCTGCATGGCGAGCCGTAGACTTGCCGAACACGTCGGCGACCGTGCATGGCGAGCCGTAGACGTGCCGAACACGTCGGCAACCGTGCATGGCGAGCCGTAGACGTGCACAACACGGACCGTGCATGGCGAGCCGTAGACGTGCCGAACACGTCGGGAACTCTGCATGGCGAGCCGTAGACGTGCCCAACACGTCGGCGACCGTGCATGGCGAGCCGTAGACGTGCCCAACACGTCGGCGACCGTGCATGGCGAGCCGTAGACGTGCCGAACACGTCGGCGACCGTGCATGGCGAGCCGTAGACGTGCCGAACACGTCGGGAACTCTGCATGGCGAGCCGTAGACGTGCCCAACACGTCGGCGACCGTGCATGGCGAGCCGTAGACGTGCCCAACACGTCGGCGACCGTGCATGGCGAGCCGTAGACGTGCCGAACACGTCGGCGACCGTGCATGGCGAGCAGTAGACGTGCCGAACACGTCGGCAACCGTGCATGGCGAGCCGTAGACGTGCCCAACACGTCGGCGACCGTGCATGGAGAGCCGTGGACGTGCCGAACACGTCGGCAACCGTGCCTGGGCATTTAGATGATCATCGACGGGAGGCGTTCACAGCAGGGGGAGGCAATCGATATCGATCGATATTATCGATTTTTCTGTGGATGTCGTGCAAGCGCCCTGAAACATCAGCCCTGGGGGTAATCGAGGTCGCTGAACACGAATCTGAAGTCGACCAATCGATATCGATCGATATTATCGATTTTTCTGTGGATTTCGTTTTGGCGATCGGAAATTTCAGTCCTAGGGGTATCGTCGTTGGTGTGCACGAGTCTGAATCCTTTTATTGAAGTGTCGAGCGCCATCAATCCAGATTGAACCGTATTATCGATTTTTGTGGATATCTTTCTTGCGGTCCGAAACTTCCCTTCCGGTGTAGTCGATGTCGCTGAACGCGAGGGCAAAGTCTCTTTCTGAAGTGTCGATCGCCATCAATCCAGATTGAGCCGTTTTATCAATTTGTTTGTGGATGTCGTTCTGGCGATCGGAAATTTCAGTCCTAAGGGTATCGTCGTTGGTGTGCACGACTCTGAATCCTTTTATTGATGTGTCGAGCGCCATCAATCCAGATTGGGCCGTATTATCGATTTTTTTGTGGATATCTCTCTTGCGGTCCGGACTCCCCGCCCCGGGGCTAATCGACATCACTGAACTCGAATCTGAAGTTCATTTTTGAAGTATCGGTCGCTATCAATCGATATCGACGGTACTACCGTTTTTTGTGTAGTAAAGGCGCTGTTACCCTATCAAAATTCAGGTTTGAACAACGCGCCATGTGCGGTTACACTCTTTAACGTGCAGTGTGCCTTGGTGCGTGAAGTTTCGAAAATTATGGTTGAATATCGATTTTTCTGTGGATACCTTTCTTGCGGTCCGGTACTTCCATCCTGGGATAGTCGATATCGCTGAAGGCGAGCGTGAAGTCCACATTTGAGGTGTCCATCGCCATCAATCCATTTGGGCCATATTATCGATTTTTTGATTTGTGGGCGGGGAAATAGGGGGGGGGGGGTGAATTACGGCACGAAAACACGAAAATAGCGAAAAATACCCAGACGTCTTCTCCCTGCCTGGGAACTTCGGCCCTGGAAGTGGTCGAAGTCTCTAAACACAAATCTGAAATTCGCTTTTGAAGTATCTATCGCCATCAATGGATATTGATCAAGCCATAGATTTTTTGTGGATGTCGTCTAGGCGGTTTAAAACTTTAGCCCTGGAGGCAGTCTAGGTCACTCAACACGAATCTGAAATTCGCTTTTGAAGTATTGATTACCAGCAATCGATACTGATACCCAGACGTCTTCTACGTGCCAGGGATTTAAAAGACGTGTGGAATACGTCGCGTGTCGTTACTGGGACTCAAAGGACGTGCCAAATGCTTCGCTCAGCGTGTTTGGGGATTCAGATAGACGTGCCGAAAATGTCGTCCGCTGAGGGTGGATCAGTGAGGGGGACCAGTAGCAGTAATGGGGGACCGTTTCAATAGGGGAAGACCAGTAGAGGGGAACCAATAGATCGCCCTATCACACCATATACTATACGTACTGCGAGCCTTTTGTACTCCTAGGTAGGAAAGAAAGCTGTGCAAGTAGAGCACCTAACTTAATTCTGATTCTCCTTAGCTTTGTGATACTGCAACATCGCGCGAAGCGCGCAAGTGCGAGGAACGCCGATAGGCGTGACGGAGCACTTGTATATGAATATAAGCCTATGAGAAGAAGGAAAATGAAACCCTTTTCAAATTAAATTATAAATTAATCAAATATAAAATCCTTTGGCCCTGGAGTAATCGAGGTTGCTGAACATGAACCTGAAGTTCATTTTTAAAGTATTCATTGCCATCAGTCGATATTGATCAAATTGTCGATTCTCTGTGGATGTCGTTTAAGCTGTCCGAAACTTTAGCCCTGGGGTAATCGAGGTCGCTAAACATGAACCTGAAGTTCGTTTTTGAAGTATCGATCACCATCAATCGATATTGATCAAATTATCCATTTCTGTGGATGTCGTTTATTTTTTCTGTTTCTTTCTAACTTGCCGCAATCGGCGTAGTTAAGGTGCCCTTCCTGCGAAAACCATGACATAGGTTGCACCTAAAATTGATGATGAGAAGTTATTACTACGGCGGAGCCGATGACAAGCCGTCATTGCGGCCGAGAGGCCGCTGTGAGGGCTGGTGTAAATACAAGACTACGACAGTGCTCTGATAATGAGAGCCTCCAGAGTGGCTATGAGCTTTTCCGATGCAATTTTTACAGGATGTAGGGTCTCGTGTGGGGAGTCCAAAACCATAGTTACTTTTTTCGGAATGCTCTACTGTGGTCGAAAAAAAGCCGTGTGGACGCGTGAGCCACGGCGCCCTGCTGTCACCCACCTGAAACTCAATTCTAGCAGAAAAGAAGAATACAGCTCAAAAATGAGAAGAGAGCAGTTCTCGTCTGCTCCCCGCACGAAATCTGCTCCACGGAGCGTTCTGCTTGACTCCATCGTCATGTCTCGAAATCTCATTCGAGACGAGGTCGTCGCTCCGCCTTCTAAAGTAGTGGCAGATGCCTAACGTAGCGCACCCGGACACTTCTCATCTCGTGAACGAACCGGAGCCAGTTTGCATCAACAGTATCCTACCATATATAATCGGCAAATGTCACGCGTCCGTCACATTGAGGGGGACTGGAGCCATGAGATGCCTACGACAGTGCGGCGAATGCCATCCGAGCTTTCCTGGAGCTTAACCATGGGCGACTGCTGGCGAAGTATATTCTTAGCGGCGGATCCTCAAAGTCTCCGATATATTCAGTTGGCAACGCGTCAGGGTGTGGATGGCGGTCAAGTGCCCATCGCCGGGAATCAGAAGGCGTGCCACAGACGTCCAGAGTGCGTAGGGAGACAGAAGAGCTGACGAATACTCGTCCAACATGCGTTGGGATGCAGAAGACCTGCCGTGGACGTTGTCCAACGTGCGTAGGGATTCAGAAGGCGTGCTGAGAACGTCGTCCAACATGAGTTGGGATGTCGAAGACCTGCCGTGGACGTTGTCCAACGTGCGTAGAGATTCAGAAAGCGTGCTGAAGACGTCGTCCAACGTGCGCGGGATTCAGAAGACTTGCTGCAGATGTCGTCCAACGTGCGTAGTTATCTAGAAGTAGTGCCGCAGACGTCCAAATTGCGTAGGGATTCCGAGTAAGGGGGCCAATAGGTGGGGGACCAGCGAAGAGTTGATCAGCAATGGGGACCCTCTAGTAGAGGGGAGAACAAAGGGGACCAGTATTTTCCCTCAATAACGTCCAATGTGCGTCGGGTTTCTGAAGACGTGGCACGTGTGTCGGGGTGCAGAAGGACTGTAATAGACGTCGTGGGAACGTCGTGACAAGTGAGTCGGGAAGAATGGAAGAAGTAGGAAGGGTAACTATGGGTTTCAGAGCAGTATTATTGCCGTCGGACAGTAAACGTTGCCGACCTGTCGACCAATTCCGATTAATTTTAATTATGTTTCTGCAGATTAAGCACTTTGCTTTGGGACTCTCATGATCTGTTTCTCGCCACATAGAGAACGGGCACTTTGGAAGACAAATCGCGTGAATGCGGTAGAGAGTTGATGCGACTCATGGCAGCAGTGAAGATTTTGCGCTACCGTATCCCTCTCCAGTAATTTATATAATAGAACCATTTTGTACTGTAATAAAAGTAAGAATGCCTAAAGAAGAAAGGAGGCCAATTGGGTTTGTTCTATTCTCGGAGTTTGGGGCGAAGCCCCAACCGAAGGTCTGGGTGCCGCTAGGCCGCTGAACGTCTGGTATATGAAAAACAATATGAAACGTTCTTAGCTAGTCAAATGTATTCAGTCAGATTGAAAAAATTGTAATCACGGCTTTACAATGAGAGGTTATTGTGGTTGACCTCCAGGTGCAAGCTAATAAGTGTCCGGTTACAGCTGGCACGAAGCGTGTACTTTAAAATGCAGTCAACAATTGACATGCTAAGAAAGCACTGTGACATATGGAGAAAAACATTCGAGGGTCCCTAACATGTGCAACGTTGAAGCAAAAACGCAAAATGCACGCAGTTCATCCAATGTTTAACCCTTCCACGACATGCGCGATTTTCAGGTGACTGCCGCGTGGGACAGCGCGCATTTTTCCCGCGCGCTGATTATTTGAGTTATTTTATTTATATTATTAGGTTGGCAACTAATTTCGTGGACTCTCAAGAATCTTCAGCAAAAGTATTTATTATCCAATAACTAATGACAATCTTTAATTAAAATAAGATCCCTCGGAACGCAGAAGTGCTTACCATATATCAGGTAGCTGGTCTATCCCACGGCCATAGAAATGTTGTGCGTTTAAGGCCAAGAATCTTTGGAGGTGCATTTTGACCCGGTCCACATTATTAAATCGTCTTCCGACCAAGAAGTACTGCACCGAACTAAAAATGTGGTAGTCACTCGGCGCAAGGTCTGGGCTGTAAGGTGGATGAGTTTGACGCTCCCGGTCAAGGTCTTCTATTTTTTGAGGCGTACTGTTCTCTACGTTCCCTCCGTTGGTGGTATCAAGAAGGTTTTAACTTCTGGGAGCTCGTCAAGAACGGTTCCAGCATTAATGCTGTAATCTACTCCTCTCAACCTGGCCGCGCGCAGGCTGAGCTCCGCCGGAATCGGATCAGAAACATTTTCAGGAGCGGAATTATCTATCAGCAAGATAACGCCAGAGCACACGTCACGAATCGGAAGCTTCAAAAAATCAAAGACCTCAGCTGGGAGCGTCTAACTCAGCCACCTTGGCGTTTGGCGCACAGGCTGTGCGCCAAACGACTAGCACCTTCATAGCTCGCTGCAGCACTTCTTGGTTGGAGAACGACTTATTAATGTGGACCATGTCAAAATGCACCTCCAAGGAATCTTGGCTTCAAAAGCACAACAATTCTACAGCTGTAGGATGGGTCAGGTAGCTGATAAATAGCAAGCAGTCCCGCGTTCCAACAGATCTTACTTTGGTTGAAACTGTTATTGTTATTTGTTTATGAACACTTTTGTTGAAGGCGCTTGAGAGTCCACGAAATTAGTTGCCAACATAATATTTCTTATTTCTTATTTCTATTTCTCTTGACCTGGATACGACACTTTATAATCTCAACTCTTGCGATCCTAATATCCAGTTCACGGTAGAGTCTCCCGATGAAAATGGATTCCTCCCGTTCCTTAATACCAAGGTTCGCATCTTCCATGGCCGCAAGGAATTTGTTTGATACAAGGAACCTGCTTCCCAGAGTGTTTTGCTCCAGTCCCGAAGTGCACATCCCTTGTACATGAAAGTGAATGTGATAAGAAACCTTATCGCCACGAAGGATAAAACGTGTACTGAAGAATCTATGGAAGCAAAGGCGAACATTTCGAGAATACTGGAAGAAAATGACTACACCACAGCAGAAGCCAGGTCCTGGCGACCACATTTCACCCCAATAGGCGTACCGTTGGTCTTACCGTATGTTAACGAGCGAATTGCCACGGACGTCAACCGAGTTGTGAAAGCGTCAGGACTTCCAGTTAAACTCGTTTTTCGACCACCGCCAAATCTGAAGAGCCTGCTTACTGCATCAAGAATCTATGAAAAGAAATGTGGCCGAAACAACTGCCCATATTGTACGACCAATAAAATCTGTTAATTACGTGGCACTGTGTATCAGGTCACATGCGAAGGCTGTGGTCAGAACTATATAGGAGAAACGATGCGGCCGCTTTACAGACGCCTGGACGAGCATGTGCGAGCGTTGCGAAACCCCGCTTTTTACCCTACGAACAGTTTTTCGCGACACCGCACCCTCCACCACACTCATGAAGCCTCTCCTGCAATCAAAGTTAACGTATTGCACCGCTCACTGATAACCCCGCTAGAAAGGAAGCTGCTGGAAGCCCTTGCAATAAAGAGGCTAAACTCCGAAATCAACAATAGGGATGAGCAGACCGATGCGCTGAGGCTTATCATGTAGTGATTAAGAAGATCAGTGGCAACGTTGTTCACAGTAACTTTATTTGTAAGGAGCATCACTGTGGTGAGGCTCTGTTAGCGAGGCCTGCTTGGTTAGTTTCATCATTATTACTATTGTATAGTTTGATGATGGTCTCACTATGTGTAATGTTATTAAAGGCCTAAGGAAGCTGTTAAGCAGCGAAAGCTCGCCGATAAAGAATTCTGAAGTCTCAATTGTGCCAACTACATCGAACCAACATAATATTTGTTAAATGAAAAACAGGAACGAACGAGGTTTTCCATGGGCCATCTATTAAGGGTCTCATCGATTAAATTTGTACTACTAATTTGTACTATGTGTGATAATTTTCCATGAACTATTTTTATAATGATGTCCGACGACATCGTCGGACATTGTCCCACACCGCAAAAAAAGTGTCCGACGACAACATCGTACGATGTCGTGAAAGGGTTAAACGACTGAAATGGACATGACTAATGAGACACTGACAAGATACATAATTGAATTCTCAGAGGTATGGAGGAGTGAGAACTGGCAACATGCTACAGCCAATTCAATCCCCTTCGGGTAATTTCACCCCACTCCATATTGTCGACCATATATAAGATGTCGATGAGTAATAAAAGGCAAGCAGCATTCAGACCTCGACCTAAGGTATCGTATTTCGATGCCTATTTTAGGGTGTGTGTAGCGCAGCCGGAGGAGGCATCGGCTGCCGTGTGCACCCAACGCCAGGTTCTCGGTTCGGATTTTCCGCCTAGGCCAACCTAGTTTTCCATCTCTTCGGGGTCGATGAATTGATATCAGACTTGCCCAGGAAAGATAAAATGCTGGCTTATTCATCGGCTGGTCACAGCAAGTCATTATATGGCCAAATACGCAACAAAATCGCCTTCACGACATCACTTAAAAGTGGGATGCGTGGAACGCCCCAAAAGAGACTGAATAACACCATCTTTTATTCTTTAAAATTTGTGATATTTAATTAAAACCCCTTTGAAACAGCGAATTGTGTACTGCTCTCAACAGAAGTAGAAGCTCTAAAGTAGAGAGTGTAAATGTCTCCAAACGTGATGCAGTTGGCAGGAAGCTCATGTGCCTGCCACACAGCTGGTATCGATTCTTTAGATCAAACCCGGACCAGGCTACGCATGGCCTGCATTTATCTGGTGCCAGCAGGTTGGTATCAATTCAATTAAGGAAGAAGGAAAAGCAGCTCCTTGGGTGTAGCAGGCATAAGCAGTTTCACAATTTATTAGGTTGGCAAGTAGTCGCTGTTATATAAGGTTGGTTGGAAGGCCTTGGAAAGGCTTTCTTTAAAAGTCCAGAACTTCAGACTTTCGATTGATATTCATGATCTACCATCTGGTAGTCGCAGAATAGTCTCGAAACTTCTCTGCAAAAGGTTTATAAGTGCGCATGGGTATAGGCTTGTTAATGCAATGTCAATTCCACGAGAGCATCTTCGAGGAATAATCTTCTAGGAAATGCGCAGCGGCACAGCAGCGACGGCAGCAGTCCACAATGTCAACAAAGCAATGGGGGAGGACTCCACTACCGTCGGCACCATAAACCGCTGTTTCTTCCGGTTTACAAAAGGGGAACATGGACTTAAAGGCAAACCTCGGTCGGGACGCCCTCAAGCAGTGCAAGACTTCGCCGTCCTCGACGCTATTATGGAGGATCCAGAGGTTGCCACCAGGATTCTTGCGATAAGGCTTGGATGTACCCAATCGACAGTAGTCAAATGCCCCCAAGCCCTCGGCTACCGAAAGTGCTGCCACGACGGATCCCGCTTGCCTTGAACAATGGCATGCTACTCAGCCGTATGGCCATCTAAAAGTCCCTCCTTCTCCGCTCGCCAGCAATGAGTTTCTGGAAGTCCTGGTTATCGGTGATGAGAGTTGGGTACTTACTCTGACATTTTTTTCCGCCAAAAACGGCGCAAAAGTCGCGGTTTGGCGCCGAATGGACAAAAGCTAGGACTGGTGTTGAATTTTCGTAGGAATCGACATGCTTATGTGACCTGGTAGATTATGCAGCAGAAACGAAGCGGTTAGACGGATCATGATGCTCATAATGACTGTGAGGGAAAGACTTGAACAGTATGCTAAAGGTGCAACCATATTATAAGTAATTTGTCGTGAATCTGAATTGCTTGAAGAATTTCTTCTTTTTTTCTGAATATCTGAAAGAAAGAAAGACGCAAAGTGCTTCGTATACCGGTCAAATAGAAGGTAAGGGAATTCAAGAATGAGTTCAATCGAATCGAATTTAAGCGCTCGTTAGAAACGGGACGACATTGGATGACGTGATTACGACTATGGGGAGGCCTGATAACGACTGTATGTTTATGTTATGTGCTGCAGCATGGATATTTGAAGCCGTTCGGAGAAACGCGATCACACTGCTGCTTCTGCAATAAACCAGGAACTTCAGCATCGCAAACGTTAATTGGGATTTAAAAAAGAAGGAATAAAGGGTAAAAGGATGATCGACGGCGCTATTCAATCCTACTGGAGGATGCGCCATGCGTTCTAC